>JAJIBD010021641.1:0-623767 GCA_021461705.1 Cryptotis parvus
AAAAGGAACAGTAATTAAAAGTCTGCCCAAACACAAAAAGCCCAGGTCCAGATGAATTCACTAGTGAATTCTTCCAAACCTTTAAGGAGGACCTATTCCCACTCCTTTCAAGCTCTTTCAGAAAATAAAAGAAACAGAAACACTCCCAAACACCTTCTACAAAGCATATATCACCCTGATACCCAAAGCAGGAAGAGACAACACACACACAAAATTACAGACAAATCTCCCTGATGAACACAGGTACTAAAATATTCAACAAAATACAGCAAACAGAATCCAAAGACTCATCAAAAAGATTATACATCATGAACAATTAGGATTCATCCCAGGAATGTAAGGATAGTTCAACATTCACAAGTCAATCAACATAATACAGCATATCAATAAGAGCAAAAATAAAAACCATATGATCAAATCAATAGATGCAGAGAAAGCATTTGACAAGATCCAACACCCGCTCATGATCAAAAACCTCCCAAAAATGGGAATTGAAGGAACCTTCCTCAATATAGTCAAAGTCATCTCCCAATAGTCCACAGTGAGTATCATTCTCAATGGGGAAAAATTGAAAGCCTTCCCCTAAGATCGGGAACAAGACAAGGCTGCCACTCACCACTTTTATTATATATAGTACTGGAAGTACTTGCCACAGCAATCAGAGAAGAAAAGGACATTAAGGGCATCCAGATAGGCAAGAAAAGAACTATAGCTATCACTATTTGCAGATGACATTTTATACCTAGAAAACCCTAAACTCTCTACCAAAAACCCCTAGAAACAATAGGTACTTATCGTAGAGTGGCAGGGTACAAAATCAATACCCAAACATCAATGGCTTTCCTATATACAAATAACAAAAGACAAGAAAGGGATATTAAGAAAATTATTCCATTCACAATTGTGCCACAGAAAACCAAATACCTAGGAATCAGCTTAACCAAGTGTGTAAAGGACCTGTACAAACAAAACTACAAGACACTGCTACAAGAAAAAGAAGAGGACATGAGGAAATGGAAACACATTCCCTACTCATGGATGGGAGAATCAACATTGTCAAAATAGTAATATTCCTTAGAGCTTTGTACAGAGTCAATGTAGTCCCTATAAGGATACCCATGACATTCTTCAAAGAAATTAATCAAACACTCCTGAAATTTGTATGAAATAATAAACCCCATGGATAGCTAAAGCAATCCTTGGGGAAAAGAAAATGGGAGGCATCACTTTTTTCAACTTCAAACTCTACTACAAAGCAGTAGTAATTAAATCAGCATGGTATTGGAACAAAAACAGACCTGCGGAACTATGGAATAGAGTTGAGTATCCTGACACCCATCCTCAAACACATCATCATTTAATCTTTGATAAAGGAGCAAAAAAAAAAATGGAGCAAGGAAAGCCTCTTCAACAAATGATGCTGGGAAAATTGGGCAGCTACATTTAAAAAAATGAATTTGGATCTCTGTCTAACACCATGCACAAAAATCAGATCAATAGTATGATACCAAAGCCCAAGGTCAGGCAAAACATGAATCAAGAGGTCTTGTCAAAAGTAGAATCTTCTACAAATGTGTGGGAGTCAGAGGTTAGGTAACACCGAGTAGGGAACAGTGTGCTAATAATTGTCCAAAGTGATAAGGACAGTGTAGAACTGAGCATTGTATACAGGCAGAAAGATACATATGATAACCTCTAAATGTACTTATTCCAATCTACAATATGTAAGAGAAGGAAGAGAGAAAGAGAAAGAGAAAAGAGATAAAGAACTTGCTGTAGAGGCAGCTAGTGGAGGGAGGAGGGAATTGGGGATATTGGTGGTGGGAAATGAGCACTGGTGGAGGGGATGGGTGCTAGAACACTGTATGACTGAAACCCAAACTTGAATATCTTTAATTGTATATCTTATGGTGGTATAATAAAATATTAAAAAATAAAGTCATGGAAACAATGCCAAAGAAGCATTTAAAACAGAAAAAAAAAAAAGATACATATAAAAATTAGCTTGGAGAACTTTTGGGGTAAGGAAGAAAGAAGTAGAGTTGAAATAGGATCATTTTGTTAGTTTACAGACAATGTATTATGTTTACTCTGTGAACATATTTTCTAGTTACTTGTACATAATTTACAAAACTTTCATACTGAATTGCAAATTTGTCTAAGATGTCAGCAGCTTAAAACTTTTTCTCTAAAAATTATCAGCAGCTACAGCAGAATGGAAAACCCTTGATTCTAAAAGGCATTTTGATTCAGTCTATAAGGTCATCCAAAAGAGGTAATGTATTTACTATTTGTTTCCTAAGGTAAAACTAAGTGACCTCATGGCATAAAGAAACCACTACACAAATATGCTTTTACCATGATCTTTCTCTAATGAATGGCATTTAAAAATAATACAGTCAAAATGAATAATAAGGATATTTGAGGATTAAAGCAGAGTAGTTTCCATCATTTAAAACCATATCCATTACCGCATGTATGTAATGCAACTGACCCCTTGCATGGACGTCCAGATATGCTTAGGTGCTAGAGACTCATCAAGGGGCGCCAGGCAGCAAAGACAACGTTGGCTTGTTTTTCATTCTTTTTTCAATTTGTTTTCTGACATGCTTACATCTGTGCTTAAAATCACTCCTGGTGGGGTTACAGAACCATCTGTGGTCCAAGTATTAGTTCAAGCCAGGGGCTGAACCAAGGTCAGCCACATATAAGGAAAAGTGCCTTGTCAGTTTCCAATTGCAGTTGTCTGACAGTTTGGGGGGTTTGGTGAAGGTTCCAGTTGCCTCTAGGGCCAATAAATGTTTTCCCTTGACCAAAGGATACAGGAACAAGTTCACAGGATTTTTAAGGTCTTCTTGTTTAATGATTCTTTTCTCTCTTTCCTCACTCCACCTTATCAAGGACCTTATCTTTCTTTCCCAGCAGGCTCTCCAGCAGGCAGGCCCCTGGCATTCTCCCAGCAAGCTGTCCAGCATCCCACCCCCCCATCACTTCTCTCCCTCTGCCAACAAAGTCAGGCAAACTCTCTCCAGCCCTCTCTCTCTTTCTCTCCTCTCTCTCTCTCTCTCTCTCTCTCTCTCTCTCTCTCTCTCAGCACTCTCTCCCTCCAAGCACTCCCTCAAACACTCAAAAACTCCGTCAAAGACTCCCCCAGGCAAGCCACATGCCCTCCTTTTATATCTGCTCAGTCAGGCTCAGAATCCACTCCTCAACTGTTTTTAGAATTTCCCCAACTGTTATAACCTTATAGGCGGGGTACTGTCACGTTGAGGGATGTTATCTAAAAGCGTCTCAACTCCTGTACTTTCTCTCTGACCTTAAAACTAAGGATTTTTCTCTACTTGTTTTGTTGTGACTATTTGGGGCCATACTCAGTACTTCTCAGGGAGTACTCCTGGCTCTGCTGGCTTGATTCTCAGAGATAATTCCTTGCTGTGCTCAGGGATAAGTGGTTCTGAGGATCAAATCGGAGTTTACTTCATGTGAGGCAAGTGCTATACCTTCAGTGCTGGCCCAGATTTTCTATTCTAATAAGTACACTGTGTAGGAAGATTTACATACACACACACACATATAACACACATTTCTTGTTGCCAGCTACTATATGAAGTTAAAAATAAATAATTTTGTTTGATTTATTATTTATTTGCTATAAATAAATAAATGGAGAAACTTCTGGTGGTTCCCAGGGCTTACTCCTGATTGTGTACTCAGGGATCACTCCTTGTGGGGTCGGGGGACCTTATGAGGTGCTAGGGATGGGACCACAAGCAAGGCAAATCCCTACCCTACGGAGAATGTTTATTTCTCCGACCAGAGAAATAAACTTTATTTTGAACTTACCAAATTGTGATAAGATAACTGATAAATTGTGCCAAGCCTCTAACTGTTCTACCTTTTCATACAACCGAGATGGTCCCACCTGTGACCATTCTGCCTGTTAAGTGTTTCCAGAAACTTTCTCCTTCCCAAAACCTATGCCACTTGCTGGAACTAGTCTTTGCCATGTGTGTTTGCCTGTTACAGACATTTATCAACCAGCATTTTTTCTCTATGATGGATGGGGAAATGGCTGGACCTGAGCAAGAGATTAGGGTCATCGCTAAAATCCAAATCTGAGCCCATAACCCTACAGCTTCAAAACCAACCAGAGTTGTGCGAGCCCTGAGAAAAAGCCCAAACATCCCTCTCGGCACGGAAGGCCGATTACAACTGTCATTATAAAGTCAAAAGCCTAAGGGAAGCAACAAATAATGGACAGGAGTAAAACGAGCTGGAAATAATGACAAATGGCAGCTGTCACTTTGGCATCAGGGGCCACCAAAGAGCAGTGAGGCTACGGGAAAATGCCAGTTCCTGAACCTTCAGGGGCAGCCGTTTCTTAGTGCCAGTCACCAATGATTTGCAATAATAAGAGTTGATTTCTCAGAGAACTCAAATGTCCTTATTTCTTCAAGTCAAGTGTCCTGATTTTTTTAAGGAATATTGAACTTAAATGCAAAACACAGTGCAGGACATAAAATAAGCCTAGAGTCCTGATAAGCCTTGAGACCATTATTGGCCCTGGTCTCTTTGTGATCTGGTGGCTATCAACCTCCTCAAGAAAGAGGCAGACTTTCCTGCCTGCCCCCTGCCCTGTAGTCAGCCTGCCAGTGACCTTGTCTTTGCTTCCCTTAACAGATAGTCAAGGGTACTCTGGCTGGGACTGCAGTTATAGCACAATGGGTAGGCATTTGCCTTGCATGCAGCTGACCCATGTTCAATCCCCAGCACCCCCTAAGGTCCCTCAAGCACTGCCAGGAGTAATTCCTTAGTACAGACAGGTGCGACCTAAATAGCAAAAAAAAAAAAAATAAGTGCCTTAGCTTTGTACTTCATGCTGATAGGCTGAGAAGACCGTGCCTTGGTTCACAGAGCCTACCCACCCAGGATATTCCTGGACCTCCTCCATCATTGTAATTTATTCTGGAAATAAAGCACAAAATCCCAGAGACAAGCTGCAATAAGTACATGTAAAGAAGCCCAGGTGTTGACATGACAACCTGTTGCTTTGTTGCCAGAAAGGGCTCCAGAAAGCTCCTTCTATGGGTAACCCACAGGGCACATGGAGGAATATCATCTGCTTACCCCCAGCACACACTCCCGGTCCCCTTTTAGACTCTTTTATTGTTTCATTTGGACACTGAGAAATAAACCAGCTTTACTCAGGGTTTCTCCACCAAATCAAAACCCACCTAAACCTTGGCCTGTGGCAGGCAAATACTGTGCAAAATTCCTCTTACTTTTTGGCTCTTCCCCAAACTTGCTACTGACAGCACGGAACAAAGATCTGATATACATGAAAAACAGCACAAAAATGAATTTCTGAAACTCCCTCAAAATGGAGTACTTGGCAGTCTTTAATAGGACTCATTTATTAGAAGGCTCAAAGCTTTTGTTTTCAAAAAGGCAGAGCCACAATAATAAGCAAATGCCATCACGGCCATTGCTTGGTAAAAAGAACAGTGTGTGTGTGTGGGGGGGTGGGACAAATGGGGAAAGAAAGCGTCAGAAGGCCTGGAAGTGAATGAGGGTTGAGTGGGATTATGGGAGTCAAAGTTGGCATCAAAGAAATCAGACGGCACTCATCTCCCATTTTACAAAAAGCTAAATGTAGACCTGGGCATAACCTCCAAATGAGACTGGTTGAAGTCATAAATCTATGATGTCACTGAAAGAAGAATTTGAGTTTATACCTTTCAATTTCATAATAGATCCTAGAATCAAGAGAAATCCCTCTACAGACTACTAGGCGTGTCTTTGTGTCTTTTCTATAGGAGAGGCCCCTGAGTTCAATCTCCTGCACCACATGTGGTTCTCAGAGCACTCCATATGAAGTTCTCATCCCAAAACATGCAGCCCTGATAATTTATTAATTTGCATTTCTTCTTTTATTAAAATATATTGTTGGGGTGGAGTGACAGCACAGTGGGCGGGACTCTGTTCTTACATGCAACCTATGGTGATTCGATCCCTAGCACTATTTATAGGTCCCAAAGAACTGACAGGATTGATCCCTGAGCAGAGCCAAGAGTCCCTGATAATGGGTGTGGTCACCAACTGAAACCAGAAAAAGCCCCTAAGAGTTTATTTGAACAAAATGTTTTCTTTATATTACTTTATAAAATGCCTTCTAAAGTGAGGAGTTCCAATGGTTTCTGCCTGGTATGATGATTGAGAGCCAGGCCTCAAAAGCTATAAGTGGTAAGTTCAAGTCCTGAATTTGATCCTTACTGACATCCCTGCATTGAGCAACAATACGGCTTTTCATCTATGAGATGCTGACAAGTTACTATTTGCCTCTAAGGATTGTCCTCGAGATGAAATAAGTTTATGGATGAAAACGATTAGTGCATTGTTGGATACACTTTAAAAAGATCAATACACATTAACTTGTTTTCTATTATGAAAAGAGAAAAGGGAATTGAACACTCAGCATCGCTCATCATTCCATGGATAACAAGTAGTATTTTATTACTGAGAAGAGCCTCAGACTATGATATCCCACATCATCCAGAGAATGAGTTGTTTCTGATTCTGATTTTATTAATTTATTTCTGGTTTGGGGCCATATACAAACCAAAAATAAATGTTTTTTATTTATTTTCTTCATGATGCCTTATGAAGTTCTCGTCCCAAAACATGAAGCCCTGATAATTTATTAGTTTGCATTTCTTCTTTTATTAAAATATATTGTTGGGGTGGAGTGACAGCACAGTGGGAGGGACTCAGCCTTACATGCAAGCTATGGTGGTTCGATCCCTAGCACTAGATCGAACAAGGTGCTCAGGGTTTATCCCTGGATTTATACTAAGGAATCACTCCTGGGGTTTGGGGGTACTATATGGGGTTCTGGGGATTGAGCCAGGTCACCTGTGTGCAAAGCAAAAGCCCTACCCACTGTACTAATTCTCAGGCCAGGAGGGAGGGAGGGAGGGAGGGAGAAAGTGAAGAAGGGAAGGAAGGAAGGAAGGAAGGAAGGAAGGAAGGAAGGAAGGAAGGAAGGAAGGAAGGAAGGAAGGAAGGAAGGAAGGAAGGAAGGAAGGAAGGAAGGAAGGAAGGGAAGAGAGATTGAAGAAAAGAAGAGAGGAAGAAGGAAAGAAGGAAGGAAAAAAGAAGGTAGGAAGGAAGGAAGGGAGGGAGGAATGAAGGAAGGAAGCAAGGAAGGGAGGAAGGAAGGAAGAAGGAAGGAAAGAAGGAAGGAAGGAAGGAAGGGAAGAAGGAAGGAAAGAAGGAACGGAGGGAAGAAGACAGGAAGAAGGAAGGAAGGAAGGGAGGAAGGAAGGAAAAGAAGGAACGGAGGGAAGAAGGAAGAAGGAAGGAAGGAAGCAAAGAAGAAAGGAAGGAAAGAAGTAAAGAAGGAAGGAAAAAGGGAGAGGAGAGAGGAAGAAGGAAAGAAAGGGGGAGAGAGGAAGAAGGAAAGAAGGAAAAAAGAGGGTAGGAAGGAAGGAAGAAGAGAGGGAGGGATGGAAGAAGGAAGAAGGAAGGAAAGGAAAGAAGGAAGGAAGGAAGGAAGGAAGGAAGGAAGGAAGGAAGGAAGGAAGGAAGGAAGGAAGGAAGGAAGGAAGGAAGGAAGGAAGGAAGGAAGGAAGGAAGGAAGGAAGGAAGGAAGGACAGACACAGGGTGTGTTCATCTGGGTTCGCCATGGAGCACTGGAGGAGGAAGCTGCCCTGTGTTAACAAGAGACTGCTCTAATGTGGCGAAGGAGCACTAGGCAGAACACATGAGTTTTTCAGAAGCAAAGTTCATAGAAGGCATTGTAAAATTACCTATTAAAGAACAGACTCTGATTAATCCTAGTTTTGAACTTGTATTTCCTATCCTTTCCTTTGAAGCAGCTTTAAATGAAAAAAAAACTAGAAAGGACTGAATGAAGATTTCATTTGAATAACCCTGTGGGAAAATCAAAGAGTAATTTTCCTTATGGTGGAGAGTCACATAACCCTCATGATTAATGTCTTTTTTAAATGTCAAATATCTTTTCTGATGTATTTCTAGAGATTTTCTTTTCTGCAATGTACACCAAATGGTCACTGTATCACTGTATCACTGTCTTCCGCTTATCATCGATTTGCTCGAGCAGGCCCCAGTAACATCTCCATATGTCCTGTCTCATGCAAGTAGAGTCCAAGGGCACCTGCTTGCTCCAGGAACATAAAGAGCCTCAAACCATTCCATCAGGTCATGGGAACGAGGTCTGTAATTGTTACTGGTATTTGGCACATCAAACATGACATGGGTAGCTTGCCAGGCTCTGCCGTACGGGTAGCATACTCTTGTAGTCATCTCTAAATCCAGTATTTATTGATGAGCCGCGCGGCCACTTGTGGCCGCGAGCCAGGCTGTGATAGGCTGGTCTGCTGGGTGGAGTTCTGATGAGGGGGAAGTCCGGATGTGGAAAATGGAGGCCCTCAAGGAGTGGGAGGTTGTCTGGCTTGTTGCAAGGCTCTGCTGGGGTGGCGGCCAGGGCTAGAACCCACCATCCCTCCTGGATGCCTCTTGAGTGGCTGGGCACAGGGAGAGCCAGTAGCAGCTCTGCCCCATGTCTGTGAGTCTCGCCACTCAGTAATATCTGCCCGTCTTTTCTACCAGCTTCTACTACTTGCAGTGGCTTGAAGGAGAATTAGACACACTCTCCTTTGGTCCACCCTTCTCCTTTAATAGATGTTGGGCCAAGGATCTCACAAGGATCTGAAGCAAGGGACTTCGACCTACTAATTTATTTCTTCAGTATATAGGTATACAGAGTTTACAGATACCAGATACTATCTGTGGCTCTGTGGAAGATTCCAACAGCAATGATCAGGACATACACAAGTGAATGGGCCTCAGGATATGTGCCGGTGGAGGATGCTCAGGGTAATAGAAAATGTGGAAAGAGGGAAGAAACACATCCTGGGACTCTTTTACCCTGTTTTCCTTCTAAAGGGGTTGCACTCCTACCAGGAGATTTTTTTAGTGCTATGGGTTTTAATTTCTCCTTTCAGTAATACAAGCTTTTGCCCCATCTCTGTCAAGTTCCTCTGAAAGTCTGACTTCTTTTGACCAACTGTTTTAAAGGGGTCACCTCCTTATACACTGGAATAAAGTCTTAGTCATCTTGGTTTCTCCCCTAGGGCTGACTTCATAAAGCCTGTAAGTGCTAGGTAAGCTGAACTGAATCACATTAAAAGCCTACACATTTTTGTTACATTGAATTATATTGTGACTCGTGATTATGCTTTGCCTTTGAGATTACTAAAATTCCAGCTATCCTATATGCCATGCTCTTGCCACCTCAGAGAATAAAGTGCTCTGTGATTTGCTCCATTTCCATCCCTTTGGGTAAATACATGAGGACAACAATTGAAAAACTGAATTAAAGTGGTGAACAAAATGCAAATTCAGCTCTTCAGTTCTCTTTAAGAACTATCCATAAGCTATTTATTATAAATAACAACATGAACTCTCAAAAGCAAATAAGTAAAAGCAAGTACATTTCAGGAAAAATTGCAAAACTATTTAGTCTCCATCACTCCTTTTCCTTGTATGGGATGTGAGGCAGACCTACGTGAAGCCGTGGCATGAAGTAAAGGATACCGACATTGATAGAGATGCTTGACACAGCACTGGAGACTATCAAGAATGGAACCAATCGATCAAAGGGATAGCGCCAGTGCTTCTCAATATAGTTTCAGTGAAATGTCTAATTGTCCAAAGGAGAATTCTAGTTTTCCTTGTCTTCCATAGGCAAGATGGAGATAATCCAGAAGGTGTGTAGATTTGAATGTTCAATCTAAGTCATCCATTGTTACAAGAACATCATGCATTCACTGATTGAATACTTGCTACAACAAAATAAGGATTTACAATTTTTATCATCCCTATTTCGTTGATGCAGAATCGAAGGCAACAGATGATTAATTTGCTTGAGTTCCACAGTAACAAAGATGAGATTTGAATTTAGGCAATTTGACACCAACACTCAGAATTCTAGTCATTATTCATCTGAACCATGAAAGGAAATAGGACTAAAAATCAGACCAAAACCCACATTATGGTTCTCTCCCTATAGGTGGCTTGTCTGGTGTCTGAACATGGACAAACCATCGCACTTTTGGGGATTCCTTAGAAAGTGATAATTTGAAAATATCTAACATGTTACAACCATTAAAAAGTGCTCTGGGACTCTTTAAAAGACACTCCTATATTCTCAGTCTGTAATTTGAATTTCAGTATATCTGCTTTAGTTGAGCAGAGGTAAGGGGAGATGCACTCCCATTGATTTGGCTCAGCCTCTTCCATATGTGAGTTGTAAGGACTTTACTAGAGCTTAAATTCACACAGTTCAAAACCACTAAACTCAGTGATAATCCACAGTTTTTGAAAAGTCTATATCCTATGTGTCTAGAACTTACATGAAGAATAGGCTGCAGCACTGTTTCACTTTGTGTGCTAGGACGAGTGGATCATGTATAATAGCCTAAAATGCTGTTAGGCAGCATTGATCTTTACACTTTGGTTTAATGAGCAAGGCAAGAGATTGAGCAATGAGAATTAATGAAGACTGCAGCAAAGAAATGACGGCACATGTGCTACAGTTGACCCAAAACATTTTAGGAATATCTTGATGTTTAAATACTTTTGCCCAGTTCCAACTTCACTTATGAGAGCGTCTCTATAGGACACCCTACGGCTGATGCTTGAACGTCTCCAATAAAGATGAGCTCATGCTTTCACAAAGCAGTCTTGCTATGACAACATGATCTATTCTTAATCATTCCTCTTGTGTTTATTGAATTAAAGTCTGCAATACTGAAAATGGCAACCGGTAAAACCTTTAATATTAAATTGATAATAAATATAAAAATATTGAGATCTTTAATATACTTTTGTCTGACTTTATTGCATGGCATTAGAGGAGGTCTAAGTTCATTCTTTTTACATGCAGTTGTCCAGTTTTCCCAGAAGAGGCTTTCTTTTCTCCACTTAATATTTTATTGCTCCTTTATTGAAGATTAAGCAATATATATTTCAGAGTGTGTGTCAGGATACTCAGTTATATTCCACAGTTCTACGGGTCTGTCTCTATACCAATAACAAGCCATTTTAATTACTACTGCTTTGTAGTAGAGTTTGAAGTTGGGGAAAGATATCACCCTATCTTACTTTTCCCAAATATTGATTTAGCTTATCATGGGGGTTTATTAATCCATACATATTCAGGAGTGTTTGATCAATTTCCTTAAAGAATTCCATGGGTATCCTTATAGGGACCACATTGAATCTGTATAAAGCTCTAGGGAGCATTACCATTTTGATATTCACACATGAATCTAAAAGGTACATCAAAAAACACAGGAAAATCACTCTACAACATTGAAGCTAAAGACGATGTTTCAAAGACGAAACACCACTGACAAAGCAAATGGAAGCAAGGATAAGCACATGAGATCATATAAAACTGAAAATCTTCTGCACCTGAAAAGAAATGGTGACCAAGATACAAAGACACCCCACAGAGTGGGAAAGATTATTTACCCAATGCTCATCTGATAGGGGTTAATATCCAGGATATATCAGGCACTGGTAGAACATCACAAGAAGAAAACAGCTAACCCATTCAAAAAACTGGGTGAAGAAATAAACAGAAACTTCCAAAAAGAAGAAATTCAAATGGTCAACAGGCATATTAAAAAAGTGTTCTTCATCATTAATCATCAGGGAGGTGCAAATCAAAACAACAATGAGATATCGTCTCATACCACAGAGACTGGCACACATCGAAAAGAACAAGAACAACCAGTGCTGGTGTGGGTGGAGGAAGAAAAGGATATCACCCACTGTTGGTGGGAGTGCCGACTGGTCCAGCCCTTTCGGAGAACATTCATGGACATTCCTCCGAAAACTTGAGATTCAGCTCCCATTTGCCCAACAATACCACTCATGGGAATATATCCTGGAGACCCCAAAACTCAAAGCAGAAACACTATCTGCACTTCTGTATTCATCACGGCACTATTCACCATACCAGAATCTGGAAACAACCTGAATGCCCAAGAACAGAGACTGGCTAAAGAAACTGTGTATGCTATACAATGGAATACTATGCAGTTGCCAAACAATCAAGTTATACAATTTGCCTGCAATTGGATGGATATTAAATACCATGCTGAGTGGAATTAGTCAGCAGGTAAAAGGACAGACATAGAATATCTGCATTCATTAGTGGGATATAAATATATACCACAGTTATACTAATTATACTAATTGTCCAGAGCCTCTCAGACATGGGGCAGAGCTGTTCCTCGCTCTCCCTGTGCACAGCCGTTCATGAGGCAGTCGGGAGGCATGGCGGGTTCTAGCCCTGGCCCACCACCTCGGCAGAGCCTCACAACAAGCCAGACCACCCCGCCTCACTTCACGGGCGCCGCCATTTTCCACATTTGGACTTCCCTCTCTTCAGAACTCCACCCAGCAGACCAGCCCATCACAGCCCAGCTTGCGGCCGCAAGCGGCGCTGCGCTCATCAATAAATGCTTTATTTGGAGGTGTTTAAAAGAGCTTGCCTCCCGCTCGGCAAGCCTGGCAAGCTTCTCGTGTTGTTTTTGATATGCCAAATTCCAGTAACAATTACATTAGGTCATTCCCATGACCTAATATAATGGTTTGATGCTCTTTATGTTCCTGTAGCAAGCCGATGCCCCTGGCTCTACTGGCATGAGACAGGACATATGGAGATATTACTGATGCCCGCTCTAGCCAATAGATGATCAACGGGAAGATCGTGATCATGATACTAATTGTGGGATATGGTAGCATCAGACTAGAACTGAGCATTGAATGTACACAAAGGGATTTACATGATAATCCCTAAATGTCTGTAGGGCAAACCACAGAAGAGAGAGAGAGAGAGAGAACACAAACGGAAAAGAGAAAAGTACCTGCTGTGAGGCAGGCTAGGGGAGGGGGAGGAAATTTGGGAACACTGGTGGTGGGAATAGGACACTGGTGGAGGGATAAGTCTGGAACTTGATTGAAATACAATCATGAACATCTTTGTAATTGTATATCTCACAGTGGTATAATACAAAAGTAAATATATATGAATAAATATTTCAAGTATTTATTAAGAGGTCAAATACCTTATGTTGTCAAATCAGTGAAGAATCAAAGAAAGGTTAAGAAAAGTTGTCATTCTGGACAAGAACAGAGTGCTGAACGGAGGGATAATTCACATGATAACCTTTCGGAAACCGTGTTGCAAGCCACAGTGGTAAAAGAAGAGAGAGAGGGAGAGAGAGAAAGAGAGAGAGAGATAGGGAGAAAAAGAGAGAGAAGAAAATGTCCTGCCCTACACAGAGGCAAGCTGTAGGGGAGATGGGTGAGAGAAAACTGGGGTTATTGGTGGCAGAAAATGTACGTGAAGAGCTAGGTTTTAGAACATTGTACAACTAAACTCAATCATTAATAACTGTATTTCTCGATGATTTAATAAAAAAGAAATGCACAAAGTCAACAAACTCTGGGGAAAATGTTGATACATGAAACAAAGCTGAATGTTGGTTTAACTCCAAAACTGGCAGGTGGGCCTTTTCCTATAAGTGCTCATGTTTGCTCTCCATCTTTCTGTCCCACTCTGCTCCTTCATTTCCTACTCTCTCTCTCTCTCTCTCTCTCTCTCTCTCTCTTTATTTTTTGCAGTTTTTCCAGTTTCTTTCTTGCAATGTCATTCTCAGCAGTGAGTTAGAGGTTTGTGATTTTGAATCAAATCTTCACAATTCTTTAGATCAGTGAATGTGTGTATGTGGCATTATTGCCCTAACTCATAACTACTCATCTATTAAATTTCTTAGAGTGTGAGTCATCCCTCATCCTGCCTACTGTCAGTCTAAATGCATTCAAGGATCTCAAGAGACCAAAAAGAACAGAAGTGAAAACATGCACTATACACCAGAGTGCTAGTCACATAGTAACAAATGTTAGTTGCCTTCTAACTCTTATAAAAATAAAAGCAACAAATATTACTATTTTGAGGCTAAACATAGATGCTTGCCAGAAACATGTATTTTGGCCTCAAAATCTATACTTTGATTCAAAATAGTAGATTTATCACAGATAAAGTTGTATGTGATTTACTTAATTTATTCTGAAATATATCACAATACCCACCCCAAGGTCAAAACAGTTTTTTTTTCTTTTTGGCAATGCTCAAGGGTTACTCCTGGCTCTGCACTCAGGAATCAGTCCTGGTAGTGATCAAAGGAATAATATAGGACTCTGGGGATTGAACCCAGATTGGTTACATGTAAGGAAAATACACCCAACCTGCTGTACCACTGTGCCAGTTCCAAAGCAGAATTTACTTTCATTTACAAATTTTATAATTTCTGTAAGATGTTGCCTCTACGCCTGCCCCACCCATAATCCTGTGGTCAGTAGGAAAGCTATCTGGAGGTAAAGCAGTAAGCAAGATCACAGAGAGGTTTGAGGGGGTTTCCCCCGGATCTTGTGATGAAGTGGTGGCACTACCCAAAACCCCAATCTCAATCTGAGATTTGTTTTCCTTATTATTTAGATAGTGTCTCTATTTCAACCTAGGATATGCTCATTATATTTTCATATATTTAAAAAACAAGTATTTTTACATATTGCATATTTAAGTTGACTATATTTTTGTTAGAGCGGGAAAATATTATGAACATGATCAATTCTGGGAAGAATAAAATGCTTGCATTGTGCAAAAGGATACTGTGGTAATCAAATTCTGTGGAAGATGTAGGCAAGTGTACAAAAGCATCACAGAAATATGTGTCAGAGAAAATAAAGTTCTTATTCACTGTTATATCTCTAGGGTCAAGAATACTGCCTAGCACATAGTAGGCCATTCTTCACCATTTGTAAAATAAATGAATAAATAACTCTGCAAGTAGCTTCTCAGTTCTTGTTTTTGGTTAGCTAGACTATATGAAGGGTTCATTTTTTAAAGCCAGTAGCCCTGGCAATTCACCATATGAATGCAAAATAGCATGATGAGCTATGGACATTCCTATTCGAATTACACTGAAGATGCCAGGAAATTACTAAAGGGAGCCTCAAAATTCATCACATTAACTCACATCCCCAGAAAATTCATTCCTCAGGGTTTATTTCAATAAAATGTCTACCTTGGGACCAGAGGCCTCTCCCCCACTCTGGGAAATAAGGATGGATATGGCAGTAATGGAGCTCAGGGTTTTTCATCTTCCCAAACCATTAAAATGCAAATGGGGGGTGTGTGGGAGAGGGACCTGCAGGCAGATCTCTCTGGTCCCGCCTGGCAGCCACAGCACTCCACATCCATCCGCGGTCCGCACCTCCATGTGAACCAGGTCCGCCTCCTTATCCAGTCCAGACACCGACCTGGAGAAGGAAAAGAGAAGCTGAGTGACTACACGATGGCAGTTGAAAGCTGAGGCGGCACTCAGAGCTGATCATTACTTAGAGAGCCACCATGGCACCTGAAGTATGGCTGCTCTGGCAGCTGTTGCCTAGAACAATCACAACACAGAAAGTCTGGAGCGCTCTAGGTCAGTGGCCCAAAACAAAGCAAAAAAAAAAAAAAGCACAAAAGAACAGAGTCCATTGTAAAGATGATCAAAACCTCTGGTTCTCATGAGCTCCTGTCCACTACCCCACATCGTGAAGAGCTTCTCTCTTTTCCAGTGCTGCCAACTTCCAGTTCCCATCTGCACTTCCACCATATCCTCCTCTTCCCACTCAAACTGGGACCAAACTCTTCCCTGCTCAATTCTGCCCCAGGAGATGAAGGGTTGCCTCACTTCTAGCTGTTTTCTTCAAGGCAGGCCTACAAATTCCTTGGTGAGTGTCCTGTCATCTATATTTCCTCCTACCTTTACGCAATTACTATTTAGTGGCATTTAAAACTGATCTAGCCAGGATAGTTGGGGTGGAATTCCAAAGGTTGGAGTGGAAAGTCTTACAAGTCCACGCAAAAAACTAAAGAATGAAACTTTTATGTAAACAGTTACAGGATTTGGAAGAGCCCTGACCCCAAAATCAGCTAGTTAAGGGTGGACTAGTATATGTATATCCTAGCAAGACAGATGATATTGGGGATCACCCTCCACATACTCTGGTTTGGTGCTCATCCCTTTAAAAGAAAAATGTAGAGTTTTGCATCCCCTAAACAGAACAACCAAACCAGCTGACACCAAGACAGAACCCAATGCTGAGGCCCCAGTAATGTACTCCCTCATACTAAAAACTCACATCTAGAACGTGAAGAATCAGCATGTTAAAAAAATGTGTGACCTATGTCAGCAGACAATTCCATACTTGGCATGCATCCAAAAGGACACCAAGTCTACATCCATGTCAGACTTGGGGGAAGAGAAATTTTACTGCTACTACTTGCTGTGCTTAAGTGAGACCCTTGCAAGATAGAGGAAGGTAACTTTCCTCTTTGCCAACTCAGTTTATACACAACCATAAAAATATATGAATTATATGACACAGCATTTTCCCCTGTCCATTTTCCTCCCAGGTTGCGCTTCAAATGGATGATGGGGCCTTCTGTAATAGCACAGCAGGCAGAATGCTTGCCTTGTACACAGCTGGCCCCATTTTGATCCCTGGTATCCCTTATGGTCCCCTAAGGACTTCAAGAGTGAAGTTCTCCTTCATTGCAGAGCCTAAAGTAAGCCCTTATCACTGGTAGGTATGGCCCAAAATAATATAATAACAAAAAGAAAGGTGATGGCTGGACCCACCAGTTGATCTATAACATTTACCAACTAATCCTAAGAACCTCCCACACATGAAACCCCATCATCTGCCTCTGCATCAGATATTCAACCTGGGTGAGACCCAGAAAGCCAGCTAATGGAGGTAAAACAGACTAAAACATTCACACATGAAAGAGATCACAGCACCCCATCATTCTAGCAAGCTCTCACTCATAGTCCATTTACTCTGGTTTTAAATACCATTTCAAGATTATGTGGGTTTTTTTTTTTGTTTTCCAGCTTTCAATAGGTGAAAAACAGCAGCTTAGGAAAACAGTCAAATTTAAAAAGGTGTGATTCAAAGTTGATATCCAGATAGCAAGAAAAATAGAAAATGTGGGAAAAACAGACCTAAGAGTTCAAAATTCCATCTTTCACACGATAAATCTACACAATTCTCAACAGCCCTAAGGCCATTACTGAACACAGCATAGTTCAGTATTTGCTATCTCTGCTGGGGACAAAACAGCACAGAAATTGGGCTAATGGTGTCAAAACACTCTGTGTAAGAAACTAGAGTTTCCATGCAAATGAAATATGTTAAGAAAGATAAAATGGATTGACTAGTTCTAAACCAGAAAATCTTAACATACTCTCTTCATGTTAAACTAATTTTCTATAATTGTATACTTAACATAAGCAAACTACTTATTTATTTATTAAAGCTACAATTTATGGATCTGGAAAGAAAGTACAGTGGGGTGGAGCGTTGTAGCAGGTAGGGCATTTGCCGCGCACGCAGCTAAACAGGGTCCCATCCTGGCATCCCTTATGGTTCCCCAAGCACCACCAGGAGTTACTCCTGAGTGCAGAGCCAGAAGTAACCCCTAAGCATCACTAGGTGTGATCCAAAAAGCCAAAAAATAAGAGAAAGAGAGAGAGAGAGAATGTAGACTGGATATGGTGCTTCCCTTGTACATAATCAACCTGGGTTTGATTCTTGGTATCCCTTTTGGTTCCCTAGCCTGGCAAAGAGTGATCCCTAAGCACAGAGCCAGTAATCAGCTCTGAGCCTAGCCAGGTAATGAACCCCCCTCCAAAATTCAGTAATTTATTACTAACCATATTACTCAGGAACGAAAAGGTTCACTAAGGCATGGAGTGACCTTGCCCTCTCCAAGCATGCCACTCTGCTCCAAATGGTCACTTGTTGCTCACATGAGAGTTCTACAAAACCCTTCCTTTTAGACTTTCACGGAGACTCCATAACATAGGCATTCTCAATCAACTCACTGGATGTCACCAATTAATGTCAAGTTCCATCCAGTCCTTTCTTAAAGCAAATTCTTTAAGCTAAAATGTGTATGTGCTACTGAATAGCAGGAAAACATATGAAAGTATAAAAATCACTGACAGAGTTTTATATTGTTGAACTTATAAACTCTAATGATGGTGGGTGATTAATCACTCTTACGTTCAGTGTAAAGGTGGAAAGATCAAAAGAATCAAACTTAACTATATAGCACTTTTTAAATTTTTTTATTTTTACAATTACAAAGATATACAATTAAAAAGTTCATATTTGGGTTTTGGTCATACAGTGTTCCAGCACCGATCCTGCCACCAGTGCCCATCTCCCACCACCAACGTCCCCGGTTCCTCCCCCACACCCCCAGCCCTCCTCCATTTTAACAGATGCCCCAGTGCAAAGTTATACACACTGTAAACTCAGAAACAAAACGTGGTGGTTGATTTTTGTATTAAAAGTATGAGGCCGAAGCGATAACACAGAGTGTAGCGAGCTTGCCTTGACAGCTGACCCGGGTTCGATCCCCAGCATCCCATGTGGTTCCCGAGCACCACCAGGAATAATTCCTGAGCGGCGCCAGGAGTAACCCTGAGCATAACTGGGTATGACTCCCCAATAAGCCAAAAAAAGTAATTAGCGTAAAACAGACTGCTATACATACTTTGTGTAAGCCTCATAAAGAAGTAATCTAAAGAAAAGACCTGTAGTAGAGCCACAAAAGTTTAAGAGAGGAGTCTAAACACTGCACTAGAAAAACATGCAGTCAAATTACAAAGAAAGAAAACAAGAACAGGGCGGGAGCAATAACACAGCGGGTAGGATGTTTGCCTTGCATGCAGCTGATCCTGGTTCTATCCTGGCATCCCATATGGTCCCCTGAGCACCGCCAGGAGTAATTCCTGAATGCAGAACAGAAGCAATCCCTGAGCATTGCTGGGTTTGACTCAAAAAGAAAAAAAGAAAAGAAAACAAGAACCTAATGCACATGGTTATGCAATGAAGAATCGTTTGCAGTAGGTCACCAAGGTTTTCGGGAAGTGAACTGGCTCCCCTTGTTCAAAGTTCCCATCACAAATTGCTCACCGGTACCCATAATAACTTTTGGCTTCCCACATCCATGAAATGGAGAAATCATACCACGTTCATAGAACTATAGAGATACATGAGCTAAGCCATACAATTTAAAACAGTGCCTGACACACAGAAAGTATTTTAAGTTTTAGTCATTATTAATTTTGAATGTAGAAACTAATCCATGGTCCTTATCTGTATCTGCTTCTTTTCTCCTTCAGATTTCAGTTCGATATTCAGGGGATGTCCTGTAACCACAGCCTTGTTCTACTCCGCATAGGAAAAATGTCTGTTCAGGAGGTTTTTAGTCTAGATATCTTCCCTCAAACTTATTATGCACGATTCGAGGAACCCTTGATAAGGGATCCTATAATTCTTTGCTCTTCTCTGCAGCAGAGGTAATTATTCTGGAGTACACATGACTTTTTCTCCTTTTTTTAATCTATGGGATGCAATCTGACCTCACAGGCTTTTGCTGGGCCTTATATCAACAGTTCCATCAGAGGTCTTGGCACCTGAGAGATCATCAATTTTTTGAATGAGTGACTACATTATTTTCATCCAGTCAGACATAATACATAAATCTTTGGTACTCATAGCCTTGAACTCATGCTTGTGTTTCAAAGGTAAACCTTTCTTATAGCTAGAAGGAGACTTCCCAGTCCTGTCTGTGCCCACATGATGCATGATAACCTTGTGGGCTGCTCAATCAATGCTGAAGAAAAGGACAGAATGTATATATATTTATTTCCTCTTTGTGAATATATATACACACATACACATTCCCACATATGTATGTATGTGTATATATACATACATATATAACATATATATAAAACTTATATGTATATAAGTTATATACATCTATAACTATATAGATGTATTCAAGTATATATGAATAATGCTTGTACTGTTTTCTCATAGTATATTTAAATCTATGAGAATTAACAAGACCATCAGATTTACTTAAAAGTTGCAGGAAACTCTGAAAAGAAGGGTAAGGAGCAGTCATGGAATATCCTGTAACTATAGCCTTGTTCTTTTCTGGATAAGAAAAATCCCTGCTATCCCAAAATTGAGAGTTCTCTGATTTATGTGTAAGGATATAGGGAGCAAATTAACATATGGAATGGTAATCCAATCTCAAAAAAATCAGTCCCTATATCCATTTACACATAGATTTAATGATGCAAGCCTTCCAAAGGACGACATGCCTTAAGTCTACTTTTTAGGGATTGGAGAGATAGTACAGTAGAGAAGGTATGCAATCAGCGTGCATTCAGACCTTGGAACTACATATGGTCTCCTGGGCATGGACGTGAGTGACTTCCACATACAGAGCTAGGAGTAAGTCCTGAGTGCTGCCAGGTATGACCTCAAACCAAAACTAACTACAATAACAAATTTATTCTTACCATCTGTATCCTGTGTTCATACTAGTTTCCAATTTCTTCATTTAAAGTAAGTCAAAGAGGAGCCATTTGTAGCTTTCCAAGACCCAACAGTGGCAAGAGTAGGCTGGAGACAGACCACGTTGAAACACCTTATTCTCATTCTTTAATAGATAAAACACCTTATTCTCAGTCTTTACTTAATAGATAAAACAAGAGTCTCATGCAACTATTCAAATACACATAGTTTGTGTTCTGTGACCCTAGAATCCTATTAAGAACTTCTTTTTTACCCTTTAGGTACTTTACCAAACATCTTTAAAACACATTTGGCTGTTAGACATGGCAGGGCTAAACTGTGCATTTTATCTCCTCGTAAGAGTGAATGTGAATCCCAGAGGAAAGCTTATCCAGAAATTAAAAAACAAACAAATGAAAATACTCCACATTGCGGCATGCCTGAGGGAGGTATTGAGGATAAAGTACTGATAAGTCCTAAGTACCATTTTTTATGAACTGATTAGCTAGAAACTTTAATTACATAATAATCTAGTCAACATATTTTTATAGAATCCACACCACGTTCTCCTGTTTATGTATTTGTTCAGCTTACCCCTTACCTGGAACACTCTGATTAGTTTCATATTCTCTGTTTAAGCCCACTAAGTACTCCACCCTGACAGAAAGCCATAATTCCATGGGAAACTTTTATACACTTTCTATAAACTTTAAATACCTATTCCCAGGCACTTGATCACTGTATTAACTGATATCCCATTATTCTGAGATTTGCTCAAGCAGTGCCAGGAACATTTCCATTTGTCCCCATCACCTGCTGGAGTAGCCCAATGGCATCTGCTTGCTTCAGGAATACTGAAGAACCTCAAATTGTCCATTAAGGGTCTTGAAGAAGTCTGACCATCAGACTTCTTCAAGACTGATGGTCAGAAGAAGATGGGTGGCCATGTATCTTTTGATGTCCCGTGGGATCCAGTCTGTAATGTTCTTGTCCAGTGGTCATCTCCAAGTTGCATTACATGTACCCCTAAACCCCCAAACCCCCCGGAACCCACCCCACCCCCCCCCCCCCACCCCCCCCCCCCCCCCCCCAGCCCATCTGATTTTTGACACCGTGGCAAATGAGACAGTGTGCGTGACTCTCGATTGTGGACAGAGGTCAGAACTCCAGATTCCTTCTATCATTTGAGTGAGGCATGGTATTCTAAGCATAGATATCTCTTTCATTTCCTCTTTGGGAGACTCGAATAGCATTCTCATCCTGCTTTCAGAGCGCCCAGGTCTCTGAGGCGTATGTTAATGCAGGAAAAACAGTGGAATTGACGAGATATGCCTGGAGCTGGAGATTCTTTGTCCTTTTAGCTATATCTTTGATGCTCTTGAAGGCATTCCATGCCACTTTCTTCCTCCTGTGCAGCTCAGGTGCTAAGTCCTTCATCATGTTGAATTCTTGACCTAGGTACACATAACTGCTGCATTCAGAGATATCTGTTCCACTGAGAGTGTCTGGAGCCTCTGGAACAAGTTTGTTTTTCATGAACATTGTTTTGTTGAGATTCAGCTGTAGACTTATCTTTCCACATTCTCGGTCAAAGTCAGCGAGCATTTGTGCTGCTTGGCTAATGTTTGGTGTTATTAGAACGATGTCATCAGAAAGTGGAGGTGGTGTAGCTGCTGACCATCTATCTTCACCCCATTCCTTCCCATTCTAATTTTCATATGATGTTCTCCAGGGTGGCACTGAAGAGTTTCGGTGAAATGGTATCGCCCTGCCAAACCCCTCTTTTGACATCAATGATCACTTCCTTGTAGAATGGTGAGATCGTGGTGGTGAATCCATAATATAGCTCACGAAGGATCTTGAAATATTGGGTTTGAACGCCCTGTTTGGCTAGGACTTCAATGACTGCTTCAATCTCCACAGAATCAAAGGCTTTCTTTAAATGAATTAACATTAGACAGAGCGGCATCTTGAACTCCCTACAAACCTCAATGAGTTTGGTTACCATGTGGTTATGGTTGATTGTGCTGAATACTTTTCATAGACAGCTTGCTCACATGGCTGTTCTTCATCGAATGTTCTGCCAATCCTGTTCAGGATGACTCAAGTGAACAGCTTATAGATGACGGACAACAGGAACATGGAGTGATAGTTGCCAATGTCGTGGATGTCTCCCTTCCTGAATAGTAGAACTGTCCTGCTGGTTTTCCATTGGGAGGGCACCTTTCATTCAGACAGGTAGTGTGTGAAGAGCTGAGCCAGTGTATTGAGGACTGATGGCAGATTTTTCAGTTGTTCAGGTCTGACTTTGTTGGGCTGGTGCTGTTAACCTTCTTTACCAGTAAAATGGCATGTCGGATTTCAGAAGGGAGAACCTTGAGAACGACATATCCATCCTGCAGAATTTGGTATGTGGGCAGGTGGACGTGGCTATCAAAGAGATTTGAGGAGAACTCATGGATAATCTTCTCTATTGCCTTTGTGGAAGATGTGATAGATCCATCAGGACATCGGATGGCAGTCATCTTGGTCTTATAGTTGGCGAAAGACTGGTGGACATTGGGAATGCTTTTCCCAGCTCCTGCTGCAGTGACCATTACTTCTGCTTTTCTCTCTTTGAGGTCTTCCTTTATCACTCTCTGCACTGCTTTGCAAGCTTGGATGTAAGCATATGGTTGTGTGAGTCTTTTGCCTTGCCACATTGGTGAATGAGCTTGAGACTTTTTTGAAGACAGACTTCCTTTTGTGTCTTTCTCTCAGCGTTCTCACGCACAATCATGGAGGTGCTGAACCAGTCGGATGTATTCTTCATCGATGTCATCAATGATGGCCTCCTCCCATGTTGCCACAATGGTGCCGAAGAGTTCCCAGTTGGAAGTCATTCAGGGAGTTCTCTTCTTAAACTTTGCAGCTTTTTCTCCCCATTCCGTGAAGTAGAATTTTGCATGAAGGAGACGTTAATCCGATCCTGTTTGGAATTTTGGGATGACAGCGACATCGGTCAGGCAAAAACTTCGATTGAATATGATGTGTTCTATTTCATTGTAGAACTGTCCACCAGGAGATTCCCATGTCCAACGTTTAGACTCAGCCTTCTGGAACTGTGAGCTCCCAAGAATGATTTTGGTCGGACATGATGAACTCAGATAGTCTTTCATCCTGTTCGTTCCATTCTAGGCCATGGGTCTGATGTGGAGTTCTCTGGCCGATCATCTTGGTCCTATCTTGGCATTAAAATAACTGAAAATGATCTTGTAGAAGTTGTGATAATCTTTATAGAACTCTGTCGGGGGACACTGCCAGGGTCACCAACAGTGCAGGGAAGAGAGTTCCCTTCTACCTCCGAAGCCGGTGGGGAATGGATGAAAACTCAGGAATCTGATGCTGTTTTAAAATGCTTTACTGATTACAGGTTCAGGCATACAAATCAGGAATAGGAAAAACCCTGTGCTTAGGATTCTGGGCTAGAACCCCAGCCACCTGTAGGCCAAGATGGCAGCCACCACGTATTAAGGCCCTGTAGAGAGGAGACAAAGAAAAGACTCCCAAGAAGGGTGCAAGCCCCAAGAGAGCCCAAAATGAGGAGAGAGAGAGAGAGAGAGAGAGGAAGTAGGCTGGTTTTATGCCCTTGCAACTCAGACCTCCCACTATTATGGGAAGCAGGAAGAGTCAAATGTCCCTAGGTAATTTCTCCCAGCACTTCACCTAGGCCCTATTATATGCTAATGTTTTGAGCCAAGATCTGCCTGGAAATGCCTTAATAGGGCAGAGAAGGGGGTTTCTGAGATGACATGTGTCTGTACCAAAGACTAATATTAATGCCAGTTAAATATTTCTCCAAACCTTCACAAGAGTCTCGTCTGCTTCATGGTAGTTTTGTATTTTAGTTGTCTTTGAGTTATGAGGGGAGCCATGCTTGCTTGCTTGGAGGCAAACAGCATTTCTCTCTGGTCTAATTACTTAGAGATCCAGCGTGGCCAGGCAAATATGCTGGTAAGATCTAGCTAGTCCCACAATGATTGTGGTATCATGAAAGAATATTTATACTAGCCAGTACAGAATACATGGTCAGACAAACTGCCATATTTAAACTACCCCCTTATCTATGAAGTGATTTGCAGGAGGCAATCCAGGGCAGATTCAGAGGCTTTTAGGCTTTTGGTGTCCTGCAACAGAACTCCTCCAGTTCCATGTAGAATTTATCATTTCTTCTTCCTTGTATATGGATGTTGGTGCATAGACAATGAAGATAGAAACTGCTGGCAGTGGAACCACATCTCTTCAACTGTAATCATCCTATCCAGTTTGTTCGGACTCAAATGAATCAATGCTCATGGCAAGGATTGTGTTGACAAGGACACACCGTATCACCGACGCCTATTTCGTCACAAGCTCAGAGGTACAGTTCTTCTCTGGTATCAAGAACAAACAGCATGATGCGATTGATACCTTCTCGTCTCGGTCAGACAAATGATGTTGTACTTGATCTTTCTCGCTTGCACCATAAGTTACTTGATATAAGTTTCTTTTTTTATTTTTTAAAAATTTTTTTTATTTTTACAATTACAAAGATATACAATTAAAAAGTTCATATTTGGGTTCATATTTGGGTTCATATTTTCCAGCACCCATCCCGCCACCAGTACCCATCTCCCACCACCAACGTCCCTGGTTCCCTCCCCTCCCCAGCCCTCCTCCATGGCAGGTTCTCTATTTCTTTCCTTTCTCTCTCTTTCTCTTTTCCTTTCCCTCCAGACTATGGATTACAGAACATACATTAAAGGGTTGTCATGTGTATCTTTTTGCCTCTATTTAATGCTCAGTTCTAGGTTGGCATTAGTACCCTCGACAATTGTTAGCACATTGTTCCATTTTCTGTCTTACCTAGCCTCTGACACCCACACGTTTGTGATAATTTCCACCTTTGACAAGACCTCCTGATATATGTTTCACTTGACCTTGGATATTGGTATCATAATATGTACATATATATTTATGTTATGCAGATAAATGCAGTCATTCTGTATCTCTCCTTCTGGCTAATTTTGCTCAACATAATCTTTTCCATGTCCATCCATTTATAGGCAAATTTTATAACTTCATTTTCCTAACAGCTGCATAGTATTCCATTGTGTATATGTACCAAAGCTTTTTATCCAATCATCGATTTTTGGGCACTCTGGTTGCTTCCAGATTCTGGCTATTGTGAATAATGCTGCTATGAACATAAAAGTAGGGATGGTGTTTCCGCTGCGTATTTTTGGTTTCCCAGAGTAGATTCCCAGGAGTGGTATGGCTGGGTCAAATGGGAGTTCAATTTCTAGTCTTTGGAGGAAAGTCCATATTGTTTTCCAAAAAGGCTGTACCAGCCGGCATTCCCACCAATAATGGATGAGTGTCCCCTTTTCCCCACATCCATGCCAGCACTTGTTGTTTTTGCTCTTTTGAATAGGTGCTAGTCTCTGTGGTGTAAAGTGGTATCTCATTGTTGTTTTGATTTGCATCTCTCTGATGATTAGTGATGATGAGCATTTTTTCATATGTTTTTTGGCCATTCGAATTTCTTCCTTGCTGAAGTTTCTGTTCATTTCTTCTCCCCATTTTTTGATGGGGTTGTTTGTTTTCTTCTTGTAAAGTTCTACCAGTGCCTGATACTTGATATAAGCTTCTGATGCCAGCTTATGTGCATTGAAAGTACAGACAGTCATTTTATTTTATTTTTTAATGCAATATATTTTATTTTTTATTTTTTTTTAATTTTTTTATTTTAAAATTACAAAGATATACAATTAAAAAGTTCATATTTGGGTTTTGGTCATACAGTGTTGCAGCACCCATCCCGCCACCAGTGCCCATCTCCCACCACCAACGTCCCCGGTTCCCTCCCCCCCCCGCCCTGCTCCATGGCAGGTTCTTGATTTCTTTCCATTTCTCTCTCTTTCTCTTTTCCTTCCCCTCCAGACTATGGGTTACAGAACATACATTAAAGGGTTGTCATGTGTATCCTTTTGCCTCTATTTAATGCTCAGTTCTAGGTTGGCATTAGTACCCTCAACAATTGTTAGCACACTGTTCCATTTCTGTCTTACCTAGCCTCTGAATCCCACACGTTTGTGATAATTTCCACCTTTGACAGGACCTCCTGATATATGTTTCACTTGACCTTGGATATTGGTATCATAATATGTACCTATATATTTATGTTATGCAGATAAATGCAGTCATTCTGTATCTGTCTCTCTCTCCTTCTGGCTAATTTCGCTCAACATAATCTTCTCCATGTCCATCCATTTGTAGGCAAATTTGATAACTTCATTTTTCCTAACCGCTGCATAGTATTCCATTGTGTAGATGTACCAAAGCTTTTTTATCCAGTCATCGATTTTCGGGCACTCTGGTTGCTTCCAGATTCTGGCTATTGTGAATAATGCTGCTATGAACATAAAAGTAGGGATGGTGTTTCCGCTGCGTATTTTTGGCTTCCCAGAGTAGATTCCCAGGAGTGGTATCGCTGGGTCAAATGTCATTTTAGTCCTTCTTTGTTTTGGAAGCCTAGTTGGCTCTGAGATTTTATCAGCCTCTCCTTGCTCTTCCTTCTTAGTGCTGCCATATTTAGGGCTCTTTCAGGGTCAGGGAATAAACATTGTTTTTAATAGTTTGGCATATCGAATACATGTCGGACTGCTTGCCAGGCTTTGCCGTGCGAGTAGTATACTCTCAGTAGCTTGCCAGGGTTTCTGAGAGGAGAGGGTAGAATATTCTTGATAATTTACAGATGAATCATAAAGATTCAAGCATGCCTGGGCTTGAAATAGTTTCCTGTGTAGGATCAATCTCTGACTAGCCACGCTTGAGATTGGCTTACTCTCTTGGGTGGAGCTCTGAGGACTGTGGAGCCTGGATTGTGAAAAACACTGCCAGCACAGTGTGGTTCCTCTGGGTTCTTCTGAGGCTCTATTGGGATATTGGGCTCAGTCTGGAAGTCACTTTCCTTCCCCTGACCCCTCGTGGCCAGTGGAGTACATGGAGTGCAATGGGGAGTGCTGGTAGCAGCTCTAATACCAGAAATTCTAGTTTATTGGCCTAAAGTAGTGGCATCAGAAACTACTTTTATTGTTTTTTATTTTATTTTATTTTATTTTTTGCTTTTTGGGTCACAACCGGCAATACTCAGCGGTTATTCCTGGCTCTGCACTCAGGAATTACTCCTGGAGGTGCCAGGGAGGGGGACCATATGGAATGCAGGATCGAACCTGGGTCAGCTGTGTCCCAGGCAAACACCCTCCTTGCTGTGCTATTGCTCTGGCCCACAAACTCTATTTTTTTATTTTTGCTTTTGTTTCACACCTGGCAATGCTCAGGGGTTGCTCCTGGCTCTACACTCAGGATTTACTCCCAGAGGGCTCAGAGGACCATATTGGATGCTGGGGAATCGAACCCACGTTGGCGCGTCAAGGCAAATGCCCTTACCCGCTGTGCTATCTCTCCAGCCCCCAAACTCTATTGTTAAAGAGACTCTGTCCTGGGGCCGGAGCGATAGCTCAGCGGGTAGGGTGTTTGCCTTTGCACACGGCTGACCATGCTGGCCAGGGTTCGATCCCTGGCATCCCATATGGTCCCCAGAGCACCGCCAGGAGTAATTCCTGAGCAAAGAGCCATGAGTAACCCCTGAGCATTGCCGGATTAAAAAAAAAAAAAAAAGAGAGAGAGACTCTGTCCTCTGCATTTCAGGAGGTCTGGGGTGAGATCTAAGAAACTGTATTTTTAGCAAATACACAAATGACTTCCCAAGGATCACAAACTGAATATCTCTCTCTAGAGCACAGTCCAAAGCTTTGGCTTCTGATGCTCCTGGATTATCAGAAGTGGTTCAGGTCTGAGTCACTCTAACTGGAAGTACACTTGCTACTAACTAGCCAGAACCAGCCTCTCTTTCTAATGAATCTTGGAATCAAACTCTCTGAGATGCAGACTTAGATCTTGCATTTTCTAACTGCAGGATCACAGGCATTAAATATACTTAGCTTCTCTATGCTTCGATGTTCTCATCTTCCATATGGGGATATAATAACATTATCCTTCTCATTGCTTTTATGATACCAAAGGAACTGAATGCATGTGAAAACTTTCAAAGAGAGAGGTATGTGTCAACACAACATTCTTACAATGCATACTATCACAGTGATTACAGAATTTTAAGTAAAACTAGGATTTATTGAGGGTACAATGTACCAAGTATTTTACTATCACATATTATGTCACTTTAATTTTTAACATGCTTTTTGGGAGGGGTTATATCACAAGTTATTTCTTCAGATAAAAAAATGGGGATTTTAAGGATTACCATTGCCTAATTATAGGGATAACTTGATCCTTGACATTCCCATTCCGTTATTCATCGATAGAGTTAGAATTTAGAACTAAATATAGCCTATAGTATTCCTTTTCTAGGATAACCTGAACATAACATAATTCAGGCTAATTTTACACCTGAATTTTCCTTCCTTGGTTATATTATCCTTAAAGATAAAAATCTAGAATTGAAATGATTGTGTTTGCCAAGTACTTAGTAATGTGCCTGGCTCTGCATTTATTAAGTATATGGAAAGTAGTTGAATAAATACACAAATGAGAACAATAATAATAATCCCAGCAGTATGTTTAGAATAAAAGTTTAAAACAGCTTCATAACATAATGAAACAGATTTGATTCATTTAATTAATCTCTAGGGAATTAATTGAATAAAGTCTAAATTTTACATTTTTATGTTGTTATCTTCACCATTCATCTTTAAAGCAATATTAGATCTGTCAAACAGAGTCATCTGTGATTTTACTGACAAATATCGCCATCCTGCTGGGACAACAACTTATGGCTCTCATGCAGCTCCAATGAACACAGCACCACGAATAGGTCTGGTAGCCTTCCTCTGAAATGAATCATTCCTGACTCTGTCCAATGTTGGTCTCTATAATTCTAGGTGCAGAACCTCACAGCTGGACCAGTACACCAATGTCTTATTCTTTGTGACAGCTGATTAGACTAGAACTAGACCTTCCCCCTGCCCACACTGGGTTAAAGACAGATTTAGGACTGATGAAAGAGATTTGGGGTGGTTTGGAGAATGAGAGAGATACAGAGCGGAAAGAGACAGGAGAAGAGAACTCACAGAAACTTTTGTGAGTTTCTGCATTAGGATCCTGTTGAGTTTCAATGTATTTCTTCGTTTCTGAAACTTTAGTCTATGCCTTTATCTTTTGTCCTGCGTTTCTCTCTGTCTCTGTCTTTCTGCTGGTCTCTTGCTCCCTTCTCTCTCTCTCACCTCTCTCTCTCTCATACACACATACTAAGTTTGGCAAATGCCAGTTACTCTTTCTTTTTAAGGGTAATGGAGGTGTGGAGGAGATGGAAGCTTCCCAAACTGTGCTCAAGAGATCCAGGGGCCACTCCTGATGAATAAAATCTCAGCCAGCAGAGCCTGCCTATGGTTCAGTACAAGGATATGGTGCTGTTGGGACCCAGTGAAGCCAAAGATTTCCAGGCCACCCCAGTGGTGCACTGGGGTCTCAAAGGCTGCACCCAGAAATGTTTAGTACTCAGGGAACCATGTGGTGCCAGGGAACTGGTTGCTAGAAATAATACCTGTGGAGAAAAAGAGCATGGGGTACTTTCTCTCTGGACCTCTAGGTATTTTTTTACAGCTAATACTTTCTCTGGACCTCTAGGTATTGTTTATAGAGAGTACTTTCTCTCTGGACCTCTAGGTATTGTTTACAGAGAGTACTTTCTCTCTGGACCTCTAGGTATTGTTTACAGAGAGTCCTTTCTCTCTGGACCTCTAGGTATTGTTTACAGAGAGAACTTTCTCTCTGGACCTCTAGGTATTGTTTACAGAGAGTACTTTCTCTCTGGATCTCTAGGTATTATATCTCAAAACCAGAATATAATGGCCAATATACTGCCTAAAAGTTACTCAGCATATAAAGGGTCTTCCTGTGAAAACTGGAGAGCTATATCTTCTTTCATGTTCTGGTTCTCCCAGTAAATTAAGAGGCACACTGACTCTAAGGCAAATGACTTTCAAACAATGGCTGTGAAGCATTACTGGAAAAAGAAATAATCATAGCAGATTATAATCTGCATTAAATAACATAAACTAAAATGGTAAAGAATAGAAAAATCAGAGGCTATCTTATGTGGGAGAACAAGTATTTTTCATGCAATTGTGTTTAAGATATGAAAAATGCCAGTTTGTACTAGGTCATAAAGACATTTTCTAATATGATAACACTCCTTAACAGAGAAACATTTTAAAAACAAGAATAACACAGAGATAATATGTGGTTTCCTTTAGACAATGTCTTTTAAGCTCTAGATGGTTGAGCAGAATCTAGCAGTCACATGATATGTGATATATGTATATATATATACACACACACAGAGGTGTGTGTGTATATATACATATACATACATACATATATCACACATATGGGAGCAAGGTATAAACAAAGAAAGATAAAAACAAGATATTTTTCCTAACTTAGAGGAGGTTGTTCTTAAATGAGGAATATTCATGAAATAGTATCATGCTATATGGTAGCAGTAATACTTAGAAGTCAAACTTTGGATATTAGGTATCAGGATCATATGCAGTATAATTTCATGGTATTCAGATATGTTATACCAGAGGAGAATAGGCTTAAAATTGGCTGTATAATCTATAGAACTTGACTTGAATAGAATTTTTCTACTAGAAATCCAAATGGTACTTGGCAATTATTTACTGAACACAAACATGTATAAACACTAAAGATGTTGCTAGAAAGTCCATAATGTCCATATATATAAGAAGTCCATTATCTGTCTTATGCATGCCTGTGGCCATAACAAGTCCATTATCTGTCTCATGCATGCCTGTGGTTGCAGCCTGGAATAGTTGAACTGAGCAACTCTATTATTCTGAACAAACCATATCACTTATGCTATCTAGCCTTAAAAGGGTAACTGCAGGGATGGGGGGGATGGAGGTGGTGGAAGTAGGTAAACTGGGGACATTGGTGGGCTGGGAATGGATGGACAGTGGTGAAGGAATGTGTTGGAATATTGTACGACTAAAACACATTCATGAACAATTTTATGACTGTGTATCTCTTGATATATCAATTAAATTTTAAGAAAAATAAGTGATTCTTAGAAAACCCTTAATCCTACTCATCAGATCAAGTACATTACAGAATTTGAAGTGTCTTAAAAAGAATAGTGGAAACAGTGATGTCCTTTAATGCACTACATTTCACGATGTGCAGGAAAGTTTGGTGGGAGGGAGAGATGGAGAGGAGAGAGAAGAGATACAGAACCCGCCAAATAGTTGAGGTGTGGGAGAGGAGAGGGAGGTTGGGACATTGGTGATGGGATATGGGTTTGGGTGGAGGGATGGGTGTTGGAACGCTGTGGAACCAGAATGGTGTAATAATAAAATCTCTTTTAATCTGGGAAAAGATAAAAATAAAAAAAAGAACAGAGGCGTAGTCATTTGGTATTAGAACTGTTGTTTCAGACTTCCCTTCAGAGAGTACGCTATTCTTTTACGAGGGACTTGTAGAATAAAATAGAGGAGCCTTCTAAAGAGCTTTCAGGCTTGCTGGAAAGGTGTGGTAAATGATAGTTTCAGAGTTTAAAAAGTCAGGATCAGAAAGGGAGTTGGGGCCGGAGCGATAGCCCAGCGGGTAGGGCTTTTTGCCTTGCACGCAGTCGGCCTGTGCCGGCCGGGTTCGATCCCCCAACTTCCTATATGATCCCCTGAGCACCGCCAGGAGTGATTCCTGAGTGCAGAGCCAGGAGTAACCCCTGAGCATTGCCAGATATGACCCAAAAGAAGAAAGAAAAAAAAAAGATAAAGAAAAAAGGTGCAACGAGTCTAAAATGGAGTAAAGAAAGCCTCTTCAATAAGTGGTGTTGGGAAAACTGGGCAGCGACATGTAAAAGAATGGATTTGGACCTGTGTCTAACACCATGCACAAAAATCAGATCAAAATGGATTAAAGATCTCAATATCAGACTTGAATCCATAAAGTACATGGAAGAAAATATAGGAAAAACCCTCCATGACATTGAAGCTAAAGGCATCTTCAAAGATGAAACATCACTAACAAAGCAACTAGAAGAAAAGATAAACATATGGGACTACATGAAACTAAAAAGCTTCTGCACCTCAAAAGAAACAGTGACTAAGATACAAAAGCAGTCCACAGAATGGGAAAGAATATTCACCCAATACCCATCTGATAAGGGGTTAATATCCAGGATATATCAGGCACTGGTAGAACTTTACAAGAAGAAAACAACCCCATCAAAAAATGGGGAGAAGAAATGAACAGAAACTTCAGCAAGGAAGAAATTCGAATGGCCAAAAAAATATGAAAAAATGCTCATCATCACTAATCATCAGAGAGATGCAAATCAAAACAACAATGAGATACCACTTTACACCACAGAGACTGGCACATATTCAAAAGAACAAGAACAACAAGTGCTGGCGTGGGTGTGGGGAAAAGGGGACACTCATCCATTGTTGGTGGGAATGCAGGCTGGTACAGCCTTTCTGGAAAACAATATGGACTTTCCTCCAAAGACTAGAACTTGAACTCCCATTTGACCCAGCGATACCACTCCTGGGAATCTACTCTGGGAAGCCAAAAATACGCAGCGGAAACACCATCCCTACTTTTATGTTCATAGCAGCATTACTCACAATAGCCAGAATCTGGAAGCAACCAGAGTGCCCGAAAATCGATGACTGGATAAAAAGCTTTGGTACATCTACACAATGGAATACTATGCAGCTGTTAGGAAAAATGAAGTTATCAAATTTGCCTACAAATGGATGGACATGGAGAAGATTATGTTGAGCGAAATTAGCCAGAAGGAGAGAGACAGATACAGAATGACTGCATTTATCTGCATAACATAAATATATAGGTACATAATATGATACCAATATCCAAGATCAAGTGAAACATATATCAGGAGGTCCTGTCAAAGGTGGAAATTATCACAAACGTGTGGGATTCAGAGGCTAGGTAAGACAGAAATGGAACAGTGTGCTAACAATTGTTGAGGGTACTAATGCCAACCTAGAACTGAACATTAAATAGAGGCAGAAAGATACCCATGACAACCCTTTAGTGTATGTTCTGTAATCCATAGTCTGGAGGGGAAGGAAAAGAGAAAGAGAGAGAAATGGAAAGAAATCAAGAACCTGCCATGGAGCAGGGCTGGGGGGAGGGGGGGAACCGGGGACATTGGTGGTGGGAGATGGGCACTGGTGGCGGGATGGGTGCTGCAAACAATTCAGTATGATTTGTTGGCAAAGTGCTACACCGTTTCAATGAAACAATGTATGTTTTAACTGAACTAAAATAAATACATGTTTAATCACTAAAAAAAAGAAATTAAGAACTGAAAAAAAATAAAAACTGTTTTAAATAAATAAATAAATAAATCAAAAAAAAAGAAAGAAAGAAAAGGGAGTTGATTAGATAAGGCACTGAAGAGTATGGTGTAGTGCCAGGTGTGATGGTACAGATGGAATGTTATAGGCCTGTAATCCTGGACAACATTATGGAGACAGAAGGAAAACAAGTGAAGAGCAATAAAAAAGTCGCTCTTCCAGAAGTTATAGTGCCATTCCTTAAAATTATAATCAACAACAAACCTTCTACTGTGAAATTACAACTAGAAAAATTATTCTTTCTGAATTTATCATTTTATTTATCCAGAATAAATCTTCATAAGCATAACCTTTGCAATGGTCCTGTTTTTATAGAATCTTTATTTATAAATATCTACTTATAAATTTATAAAATATATCTTTTTACATTTTTGCTTTTTTAAAATTTGTATGATGAGTTTAGAATATCACAATTGGGATAAGAGAAACTGTCAGGAGATAAAGAACTCCATAACTAGCTTTGCATGTAATTGAACCTGGTTCAATTCCTGGCACTATGTAGGGCTTCCTCAGCACCTCCAGGGGATATTTCTGAGCAAAAAGCCAGGAATAGGCCCTGAGCACCAGCTGGTATGCCCAACACTCCTCCCCTGCCACGTGAATAAGATATTACAACTTGAAGCAAACATGGTTCCATAAATGCCAACATTTTGTGGATATTTTCTCACTTTATCATTAATAGATTTTTAAATCAATATTCATGGCCCTTAGGGTTGGATATAAACCAAAGATCAAGAAATGAAAACTCAGAACTTACTTATTCAACTGTCAAAATCATCTAAACCCTGAGCCTTTAATCATGAATTGAGGGAGACATATTAATTAGTAAGACTTTTTTATGAAACCATGAATGGAGAAGGGGTATCTTTCAATGGTTTCATTATAGGATCACCACATTAAATAAATAATACATTATAATTACTTAAACACAGCACTGAGCACCTAAAATCATTCCAGTACCAAAGGATATTAGAGTATATGTCACAATAAGTAAGGGATAGTGTCAGTTCTGTAGAAATTCAGACTGAAGTGGAAAATAGGGAGTCATAAGCAAATGTGGCATACGATTTATAGGGTATTCTGCAGAGAGTGTGAAGAGTCTATAAAGAATGGTATTTAAAAATGAATGGACGATTAAACCTTTTATCACCTATGGGCATGTAGGTGTCACCATCTCCACAATGAATCTTTAAAAATGATTTCTCATATGAGGGATAAAAAAGAAACACCAGGAAACAACAAATGGCCAAAGTCGTCACAACTAGAGACTTTGTCTTCAGAATCAAGATTACATGGAAAGGTGATGGAAGGCTTCCTCTGGAGATTTTTAGAAGGGAGTGGGGAGGGGCAGAGCGATAGCACAGAGGGTAGGGCATTTGCCCTGCACATGGCCAACCGTGTTCGATCTCCGGCATCCTGTATGGTCCCCGAGCACTTCTAGGAGTAGTTCCTGAGTGCAGAGCCAGGAGTAACCCCTAAGCATTGCCGGGTGTGACCCAAAAAGCAAAAAAAAAAAAGAAAGAAGAAGGAAGCAGGCAAGGTGGTGAAGGGCGTGTTGTTGGGGTGATATATGCAGTAAAAGTACAATGAACAGTACTGTGAACCCCAGTATTTCAATAAAATGGTAAAAATTAAATAAAACATCAAAAGTGAGTAGAGTTGGAAGGATAAATAAGCGAGGTACAGTTTGGCCCCACTGGCTTACCGGTATAACTTTGAGGATCTAAATACATGTAATTCCTAGAACTTCCTATAAGTCCCATCATGGTGGCAAGTGACAGAAAAGATCCTCAGAACCCCAGTGGTGAGATCAGTAAAAAGTGATAAATATAGGATATAATTTAAGAGAAAATAGGCTCCCCCAAAACATAGAATGCAGTTAAACACTAACAACTAAAAATGAACAAAATTCTCACTACCCATATTCATAGGCATCAGTATTTATTGTGGTTTTCCTGATGACAACTGTTATTATTTTCAACTTTGGTTTGTAGAAAGAAAACTTGTCTTTCTCTAGGTATCTCTCTTTCTCTCTCCTCACTCTTCTTCTCCTCAAACACACACTCTTCGCACATCGCATTTCAATCCCTATTGATTATGTAGAAAGTGTCTAGGAATAAACCACAGTATTCAATCTTTTCATCCACCAGCACTGAAGTTTTTAATGTGTCCTCTCTTGACCCCTTTGACAGAGTTTCTTCCTCTGCAAATGGTAGGGGCTGTCCAGGTAGTTAAGGTGAGGAGCAGAACAAAGCGACCCTCCCTATTTCCAAGTAACTGCAACAGTAGAGAATGGGGGCCTGCGAGTTCTGCCTTTGTGGTGACAATTCGTACACCAAGACACTCAGGTCCCCCTGCCCTGTTCCCTGCCTACTTTTCCAAATAACTGAATACACTGGATGTCAGAGGAGGTCCTGGCCACTGGGGTCCCTGAGATGTCAACCACACACCAGCTGATGTAGACATCTCTGGACATCATTGTGTTGGCAGAACCAGCCTGTGCTGGTAGCTTAGAGTTGGGGAGTCTGAGTCAGACCTATCATTGTTGCTGGTGGAAGGAAGGGCAGGGAGGGGCAAATTCCCACCATGCTGCATCGCCTTCCCCTGGGACTGAACTGCTCCCATAATGGAGAAAAAAGCAGACAGCAACAATTGCTTAAAATGACCCCACTTGGCAGGCTCTGCTGAGTGTGAGCCTAGAGCCCTCGGGACCCCAGACTTCCCACCGCTGCCTCTCAGGGGCAGCCACAAGGCCCACATGCAATTAGACAAGAGACCCTGTGGTACCGAGGAAAGTGCAGGAGGAATTCAGGGAGTTAATTAACAAAAGGCAAAGGGCATTAAGGAGATAGTTTGGGAGGGTATTTTGTGGAAGTTCTAGAGAAGAAGAGAGAAAGGGACCAGGTGTATTTATAGACTAATAATGTGCAGAAGGGAAAAATGTGCTGCCTCTGGCAATTCTCATCAAGTTAATGGATGTTGCCAATTACCGTGGTAACATTTTTTAATTGTATCTTAGCTCTGAAGATAATAAAAACAGAATTTCCTAGTCTTCGCCTCAGGACCTGGGCACACATTCTGGTGGATGATATCAGTGTAGACATATACTCCAGAGTCTACACAGACCACTCACTTCATATAAAAGCCATTCTCACAGCTGACTCCTGATATAAGGGCATCTGACTCACAGGCTCACCTGAATAAAAGTGTCAGAAGACAACAGGCAAGTTGTGAAGAAATGGGTCATGATTTTCTGGAAACCATCATGAAAAGACAGAGTCCCTCTGAGAATGTGGTGTGATCTCAGTGGGTCTTACTGAGGGCCAGGCTCCCCTGAGCTGGCTGCTGGACAAGCTAACGTACATCCTTCCCTGCATCACTATTTCAATCACACTAGCCTTCCTCTGATTGCATGTTTCTGGAAGGTACAGTGTGTGTCCCCTCCTTTGTCCACAATGTCAACTTGACTTCCTTGCCCAAAGGTGATAATTATGTTACTGAATGAATGGCCAAGGTCCTAAATGGGGTGGGAGTATTCAAAAACTCCTTCAGCTTTGTGTGTGTTTTATTAATGAGGACTACAGTTTGGAAGAACCAAGTAGCTCTACATGAGTGCAGCGAATAAGTGATAGCTCTTGGATTCACACCCAGTCAGGGGATCCAGGATACTGGAATGCAGAGTACACTGGGAGAGGAAACTGGGATTGGGAGGAAGAGAGGAAGGTATGGAAATAACCAAGAAAGGTGGACTGGAGGCGATAGTCCAGCAGGTAGGGTGTTTGCCTTGCAAGCAGCCAATCCAGGTCGATCCCCATCATCCCATATGGTCCCCTGAGCGTTGCCAGGAGTAATTCCTGAGTGCAGACCCAGAACTCCTGGGCATCCCCAGATGTAATCCAAAGAAAAACAAAATAAAGAAAGAAAAGATACTCAGTTATTCTGGGCCAGACATTTATCTTGTCTCTTTCTTGTCTCTTAAGAAGCCCAGAAGCTTGGCCCACAAGCTGAAAATGCAAATTGAAATCCTGAGAATAAAAGTCGCAAATGCACCTGGCAGAGCAGATACCAGCTTTCCCCCATTGAATCCCCTGCATTCCACGGACCACAAGACCGACTTCCGACCCGAGTCCACCATCCCGAAGAGCCTCTGAAGAACCCAGAGGAACCCTCACACCTTGTTGGCAGCCATCTTCACCATCCACCCTCCACAGCTCTTAAGATCTCCACCCAAGAGATTAAGCCAGTCTCCAGCCTGGCTTGTCAGAAACCCAGCCTACAAGGATCCACCCTGCAGAGACCCGCCCTTCAGAGAAGAGTATTTCAAGCCCAGGAATGCTTGAGCCACAGATGCAGATATACCCGGCAGAGCAGACCCCTCTGAGAGCCCCACTATTACTGATTGTATAGTGCCTGCACAGCAGAGCCTGGTAAGCTGTTCTATGCCAAAACCAGTAACAAAAATGTTTATTTTCCTGACCCCAAAAGAGCCCTTAATACGTATGGCTGCAGTAAGAAAGGCAAACAAGCAGTGACTGAAAAATTTCATGGCCAATCTAGGATGCCAAAATGAAGAAGGACTAAAATGACTGTCTGTACTTTCAATGCACAGAGAAGAATTATTTCTTGGAACATGCGATGCTTTGTCAAGTCCCTGAAGGAACGGTTTGACTCTTCATATTCCTCAATGAACCAGATGCCATTGTGCTACATTAGCATGTGATAGGGTCCAATGGAAATGTTACTGGCACCCACTCGAGCAAATCTATGAATAACGGGATTCAAGTGAAGTGATCAAGTGATCAAAGTGACCTGCTGAAGCCTGTTCAGGGAGCAAGCAAGAAGGGGGAATTCAGATATGGCTAACTTAAAGTCAGCTATTGGCACATGTCCCCAGAAAGCAACACACACACACAGAAACAAAGACATCCACACACCCACCCACCCATACACACACACACACACACACACACACACACACACACACACACAGAAAGATCAATTACTTCCTGAAAATGCAAGGCCACATGTATATTTTCCTGTTCTCTCACACAAATCCCTTAAGGATAATAAATTATGGCACAAGTAATCCTTTTCTGATGACTTGCTCCTATCCCTCATCCCAAGTCCCTTTTCTGCACTTCTCTCTAAGGTCTACATCCTTCTTCCCTCATTCTTTGATTTCTTACTTAAGGAATCAAGATTGCTCCATGCTCAGAATTACCATTTCTGGGTCATACTCTTGGCACAAGAACCCACCACTGGAAGTCTACAGACATTCTCTGGTCCACGGCAACAAAGGAAAGTGACTGAATGAAAGATCTCCTTTCATTCAGTGGAGACAGCTCAGTAGAGGTAACAGAGTGAAACAATATGAGCCAGTTATATGTACTCCGGTGAACATCTGTCTCATTCCCTAGGTCAGGGACACATAATGAAGTGTTTCCTGTGCCTGGGCCTTGAAGGAATCACAGTGTAAGTCCACCCAGTTATGCAAACATGCACAGAATCTCCAGTTCAATCATGGGACCTACCTGCTCTGACAGCTCTTGCCACAACCTCAAGATTCCCAGTTCAGATATCTAAACCTGATGATACGAGGTTGTCACCTCCAACTCAAAGTCATCACATTGGTCCTTTTCTTCACCTTTTCTTTCTCCCTTAAACTATATTGTGTGTATCTCATTATGAGTCAGGTAAGGAGAGAGGGGAAATTAACTTCACTGTAAGAGGTGAGAGTTCATATCACCAAATTCTAAGTCTGAAAGGGAACAATAACTCCTTACCTCAAAAGGCTGTAGTGCAAAATATGCAAGATAATAACATAGTTTATGAAAGCACAGGTATCAGGCCATAGTGTTACTATAACTCCCAATGGATTCCTAGTCACTAGGTCTGACAGTTTCCCATAGCCCATCTCCCCAGAGATTTCCTATATAATATGTTGAACCATATCCTTTGGTAGAAGGAGAAATAGGCACGATGACAGATGCTATCTGTAAGTAGTGCTGTTTACCCAAGCCAAACTGTCCCTACCCTCTATAAAGGTTTCCTCCTAAATACTAGTACACTCCAGAGGCATAACATGAAAACTATTAGCCCTGAAAATTGATTCCAAGAGTATGCACAGCCTGACAAGTGCTTCCCTGTCCACTGAGCGGCACCTGTGTCCATCCTCCCAGAATAGGGCTGCCCAGGAGGAAGGCCAGAGTCAGATCCTTTGGGACAATTCGAATTAAACTGAACCAGACACTCTAGAATCCTCTTGGGAGTCATTCTGCCTAGTCTGGGTCTGGGGCAAGATCACTTAATAGGCCCTTTTTCATCTTTAATTCCTCCAATTCAGAATGTTTACAAGATCAATTGCTAAGAGGGCGAATGTGAGATGAGGCAGCAAGTTGCTCTGGGTCCAGAGTCAGCTAATTCCTTAGCTTCTAACTAGAGCTCAGGGGGACCCACTTACATAAAATCCAAGAGCCTGCCTCAAGTCAACCGCCAGCCCCCTCTAAATAAAGAATTTTAATTGCAATCCAGCAAGAAAAGCAGCTTCAAGCCAGCCAGCACTTCTTGGGAGTCTCAGGAAGGTCTTGCTCAATGTGCTTAACCCTCTGACCTGCTTAGGGCTTTTCTGTTCTACTCAGCCTTGCTATCAAGGTCATAGGGACCGTCTATCTTCAGAGATTATCAAAGGCTGTACAGCATCACTATCAAATCAATATAGTCTTAAACTATATGGCTTTAAAGCCCATTTCTACTGGGTTCGGGTCCTGGTCTCATCTCTAGATGGAAGTAATAATGCAACTTAACAGGCATGTCACCAATTACGTCCAGCAATATTCTGAGTGTGGCTCCAGAACTTAGGAGCTGGGAGCTACCTCTGATGGCCATTATGCTGGGACCACCAGCAAGCTGTGCTTATTCAAAGGCTAAGTCAAATGAACCAACAGGATGCTGCTCTTATGTCCATGGGAAAAACAGAACAATACGCAGGCGTCATTTTAGCCCTCGTGGCTACCACAACCCCTGAGAATTGTAACTAACTGCTTTTTCTTCCTTATATTGTTTTGATGTTTCCGTATCTCCTTCAGTGCTGGGAAAGAAAAAGAAGGGGGCAAAACATTTTTTCTTCTCTGTTGCCATCTACCCTAAAAGATTCTTAAGCGTAGTATAAGAAGAAAGATAGCTCTTCCATTCTAGACATCTCTCCGTTCTTCAAATGGAAAACAACACAGAAAAGAAAGGCAGAGGGAGAATGGCAGAGAGAATGGCAGAGATTATAGAAGCTGCATCTCCCAGGACCCTTCAATTGCCCTTACAGGACACTTGTTTCTCTGCCCCCTTTACCATCTGTACGTTTTCTCAATGATGGAAGAAATAAGCTGAACTTTTTCAGCACAACTGGCTCAAAGGATTTTAGAAACCCTGAGAGGGAAGTTTCAATTTGTTCACTTGCTGAGAATGAATTCTGCCTCATATAATTCCTGACAAATTGCCATTTTTAAAGGGTTTGTTAATTTCCAATGAGCAAATGGCACATCAGATATCTTGTTTATTCAACAGATGCTCATGAGCTAAACAAATGCTTCTTGTTTAACAAACATGGAAACATCTTGTCAGCTTTGCAGAGATCATTCTGTTCAACTACCAAGGGAGGGTCCTGTGGCTTGTGGGGAAAATGTGAGATGCCTCATTCCTGTGCAGGGTCCTTAAAAGGTCTGAGGACAGTGGCGTCATTGAAAACTATCACTGATATGTCTTCATCACAGGCTGGAATGAGGGTTGCGACAAAGGAACCTGGACTTCTCCCTTTCATCAAGCATGTTAAATGAACTTGATGGTTGACCATTTGATCCAAACATCTCCTTGGTATAGATCTGAAAATGGGGTTTTTATTAAAAAAAGTTTTTTGTATTTTTTGGGTCACACCAGCAATGCTCAGGGATTACACCTGGCTCTACACTTAAGAATTTTTCCTGGCCAAGCTCAGAGGACCAGATGGGGTACCAGGGATCAAACCCAAGTCAGCCGTGTGAAGGTAAAAATCCTACCACTGTACTATCGCTCTGCCCCCTGCAAACAGTCTTGCAGGAACTGCCTCTCTGATTCACAGAGGTGCATTAAGCTGGTTAAAATCCCAGCTTTGAAGTAAACTCAGACCAGATTTTGATTCTGTTACTTTGTAATTACATGAATATATACTACCTACCTAACACTACCAACCTTAATATTTTCAACTGTGAAAAGTTGTAGTATGTAAAGCAGCAGCTGATAATGTGCTCAGTGTTCATGCCCCTGATCCTAAATTACACTTTAAGAAATTTGAAATGGAAGTGAATCAAGAATATGTTGATAGGGTAGAAATAATGTCAGAGTATTGTGAAGAGCCCAGTTCTATGCATACATCATTCCTTAGGAATAAGCAAGGTGTGTTTAATAATGAAAAAATGCTCCATGCCACTCCCAACACGAACTGAAAGCTAGAGTGAAGTCCAAATCTCCAAAGTCTGGCCTGACATAATATACTTTTCAGGCAGAAAGCCTGGCTCATCGAGATCCAACCTGCAGCAGTCTTTTTTGAAATCTGGCCCAGGTATGCTGATCCAGAGACTCACAGACATGGGCAGAGCTGCTACTGGGTCTCCCTGTGCCCAGCCGCTCATGAGGTACCTGGGGAGGGAAGGCGGGTTCTAGCCCTGGCCCGCCACACCAGCAGAGCCTCCGCAACAAGCCAGATGACCCCCCACTCCATGAGGGCCTCTATTTTCCACATCCAGACTTCCCCCTTGTCAAAACTCCACCCAGCAGACCAGCCTATCACAGTGCCCGTGCGGTTCATCAATAAATGCTGGATTTAGAGATGAGTATGCTACCTGCACAGCAGAGCCTGGCAAGCTACCCGTGTCGTATTTGATATGCCAAATATCAGTAACCATTATAGACCTCATTCCCATGACCTGATGGAATGGTTTGAGGCTCTGTATGTTTCTGGAGCAAGCAGGTGCCCTTGGGCTCTACTTGCATGATACAGGACATATTGAGATGTTACTGGTACCCACTCGAGCAATTCGATGATGAACGGAAGACAGTGATACAGTGATACAGTGAGCTAAGAATCTGACTAGACTAAGAGGCAGGGGTGGAATGGAAAGGGCTAGGAAAAAAGGAAAAGAAGAGGACAGCTGGCTGGGAGGACATAAGGACACATGAAAAGAGATGATGGCTGACCCTTGTCAGCCCTGAATGTATGAGGATAAATCCATCTGCCAATGTGTGCAACACAGGACAACGTATTAATTATAAAAGAGATGGCATTTCAAAGCCTCCCTGCTGGAAACTATCACACAGAATTACCTTGGGACAACATCTAAGTCGCTGAAAATTAATTTATGCCACAGTGAGGAGGTTTGGGAGAAATGACCCCCAGCTGAATGGAGTATTACCATGTATTGTCTAAATGAATTGAAAATCTTTACTGTATGGAAGAGCACAGAAGAAACAGAATCTTCCTAACAACTCTCTGGGGTAAACAGAATTACTCCCATGTTCAGGCTGCTGAAGAAACTAAGGCTTAGAAAATTTCCCCCAAATGTTAAGAGCTCCTAAAGATATCTATTTTAGAAAATAAGCTTATAGCGATTCTGAAAATGTAGGCAAGAAACTACAAGAAGCTTCTAAAGAAAGGTGAAACATGTTGATAGAAGTTTAGAAAATATTAAACACTTTCCCTGGAAATACACAGTCTGAGTCTATCAGCCTAACTCAGAACCTAGAGTTATCCGCCCTGGCACAGATAGGTACAGGCCCTGGGCAAGCAATCAAGAATCAACAGAGAATCCTGAGTCTGGAGAGATGCTTCAGAGTACTTAGAGGGAATATCACCGAACTAAGTTAAGCGGTGACCATAGACCAACTTCAAGGGGCAAGCCAATTTGCCTGGCTTGCATATATTTCTAAATTCATTTTATTTAGTTTAGTTTTGTTTGGGTGCCACACCCGGGTGTTCAGGGGTTACTCTTGGCTCTGCACTCAGGAATTACTCCTGGCAGGCTTGGGGGGGTGTCATATGGGATGTAGGGGATCCAACCCAGGTTGGCCCTGTGAAAGGAAAACAAATACCTACATGCTGTGCTATTGCTCTGGCCCATATGTGTGTGTGTGTGTATATATATATGGAGATGTTACTGGTGGCCGCTTGAGCAAATCGATTATGAACGGGAAGACAAGTGATACAAGTGATAGAATTCAAGCGGTAGCAAACTAAAAACAAAGATCCTAGAGAAACATAGCCCAAAGATTTGAAACTTGATCTCTGAATTTATTTTTCTCAATCTTCCTACTCTGCTAAAATTATGTCTGTGCTATTTAAACAAGATGTCACTGAGTGAACATACCATAATTTTGAGAATATCTCAAATCCTCTTTAGCAAACTGGTACGGCAATGATTTTATTCATCTTAATCTCTGTATGATCTGTCTAACAAGATCACTTATTCTATCAATAAGAGAGGCAGAAAGAACTAGGGACACATTAGCTGTCATTCCACTGACACCCATTCATTTAGCAATGGGAGTATATTAGGATGACATAATTTCTCTAATGAAATTGAATTGCCTTACACTTCTTTCTAAAAAATGAATGAGAGGGAAATAATCAACATCTGTTCTTCATTATTAACGACATTATTTTTTTGTGTGTGCCACACTTCACAAGTAGCCATGACTCATTTGTGTGTCCTTTTTTAATTTTAAATTATTTAATAAGTTCTCTCATGACTTCAAAGAAGTCTTCAACCTTCAAAAGTTTAACTAGGGACAAGAGAGAGAGAGTAGAGCAGGTATGGATTTTTCCTTGCATATGACCAATCGGGTTCAATCCCAGGACTCCATATGGCCCTTCAACCTGCCAGGAGTAACCCCAGAGTGCTACTGAGTGTATCCCCCAAACAAAATAAAACAGATAACAAGATTCATTCTGTGTTCTAAAATACTGGCAAGAATTTATACAGGAGTCACTGAAGTGATACCAAAAATGAAAGTAGAGAGATAAGAGTTGGTCCAGGCAATAGATGATCCACACCTGTAGGAAATAGCAGGAGGCAAAATGTGGCACCTAGAAGAAAAGTTCTGTGACGGCTCTAAACTGGGTCTGGGATAATGTAGGTGGGACGATGGAGAGGATTAAGGGAGTCTGGGTGATCTGAGATTTCTAGGTCGAACAGGTAGACACATGGTGATACTGTTAACTGAAACAATCAGAATGCAAGAGGAATAATTTAGTCAAGTTGACAGAAAAGGGAGAGGTAGTTTTCGTCCCCCCAGGGAATGATATTCTGTTTTTGTGCATGTTTTGGAATTTGAGGTATATGAGTGTTGTGAAAAGTCTGGAGAAGTTTTGTGGCAATAGTAAAGGATGGGAGAATTGTGGTTTTTTTGGGGAAACTTAATTCTTCTCAAAGCAAAAAAAAAGATCAGACTAATCTGGAAACACAGACATTTATGGGGTTCCCAAACCCAGAGAAGGAGGCAATGACATGGGGTCTATGAAGACTATGGAGTCAATAAAACTCAATGAAGATCATGACAATAAAAACACAGAAGGGGGGGGAGTGACAGCATTGCAGATAGGCTACTTTGGCTCACACACAGCAGACCCTGGCAAACCATATGGTCTCCTTAGCACTTGCCAGGAGTAATTTCAGAGTACAGGTTCGGGAATAACCCCTCAGCATCACTAAGGTTATTTTGGATGAGCCCAAAAACAAACAAAAATTACAGAAGAAATTCAAGAAAGGACAAAGTGTCTGGAAGAAGTCAACATCATGGGAACATCTGCTGAAGTCAACAGGATGAAGAATGAAGAGAGCACACATTTGGCCTTTTAGGAGGTCCCCAGTGACCACTGCCCAGGGAGCAGTGAAGCAAAAAATGCAGACTGAGAGGGATGAAAGGTGATTTGAAGGTAAGGACACACATATTTTATAAATTATAAAATTCTGCCAGAAGGAAAGGAGATAGAGAAGTCACTGGGTTGGAAAGAATAGCTTCGTTTTTCCTTCATTTCTCAGAATGAACAAGAAATATCAGTGACTTTTGGTGAAAGGGAATAAAGAATTTGAAAATACTTATCTGAGAGAGTAATAGAGAAAGCAACAGTCCCTAATATAGGGGAAATTTGAAGTTTAATTAAAAATAATTGGAGCACCAGACCCATATTCAAATTTTCGCACAATATGGTACCTTGAGCACCGCTGGGTATAGCTCTGAAATAGCTGGGAATAGTGGGCCAAGAATGTCAGGTATGGCCCAGGTGATGTTCAGCTCCATAGAACCAAGCACCTCTGCTTCCCTCAGTCCTCACATTGAACCACCCAATCCAGTCTGCAGAATGTCATCAGGAGTGGCCCTTAGATTCCCTCAGTACTACTAGAAATCCCCAAAAGTATAAATAGGGTTTAATCTCACTAAAAAGTATATTTAATCTGCAACTACTGAAAAATAACATGAAGATAAAGGAGAACTTTGGAAGCAGAAAGCCAAAGACAAGCAAGGTTGTTTACATAAGGAAACATTTTTTGGTGAGAATGAGGCTCAATGGTTTCTAGAGTAGGGGAGGGACAATGGGACAAGGAGAGGGGTAAAGACTGGGACCAGCTCACGTATGGAATGACAGGTGACTCAATTATGGGAAGAGAAAACACTATATGATGAAAGCAAGAGCTGACTGGATCATCGGCCTAGAAGGGGTGGAAGGGAGCAGGTCCCGGCAAATACTGCACTATTCTGCTCATTATCCATCAAGATTGACTGACATACAGTAGATCTCTACCATATAGATGGCTGACAATAAAGAAAATTCAATTCCGTCTTCAGATTGAGTGATCTATCTATGATGTGACAGATCCCTAAATCCCACACCAGCTCCGTCCCTGGCAAGGTAAAAGTCGTCTCTGGGTGGCCACAGAGAAGGTTGCTGCCACCATCTAGTTTATCTCCTGATTTCTCAAAACATGTGCTTTCCGCAAAACTCAGATCCTTCTCCTAAATTCACCATCACATCCTCAAGTCCACTATTACCTAGTAGTTCGTGCATGGGGAAGAGCTCATGCCACCCTGAGCACTGAAGAAGAGATAGTTAGAATTGCTAACTTGGGAAGGATTTTAGCAGGGCCAGGTGGGAGGGGCTGCCACCCTGTTTTAATGCCAACCCTTTGTGCAACACGGTCACCAAATGTCAACCATGGATTGTTCCACTCAATGAATCCATGAATGAATATTAATTTTTAAAACCCCTTTTGAGTATTAACTTTTATAAGGCACAATGTTTACCCAAGAGGGATATCCATAACAGCAGTTAAACAGAGATACTCTAACTCATTGTGTTTCTAGGGTCTTGGGAAATAGAAATCCTCTAAGTACCTTTACTCTGCTTCACAGGAGTGACTTTTCAAAGTTTAAATTGCTTATATTTCACACTATTCACTTCCTAAATTCCACTTATAAATCAAAGTAGCTTTTTGAGCAATTTGATGGGAGTGAAATGGATTAAAAAGAACAAACATTATGTGTATATATGCATATATATACATATATAATGACTATATATGTGTCAAGTTATTATATATGCATATAAACCTATAGTTATGGGGCGGAGCGATAGCCCAGTGGGTAGGGTGTTTGCCTTGCATGCGGCCCGGCTTGTGCAGGCCCGGGTTCGATTCCCGGCATCCCATATGGTCCCCCAAGCACCGCCAGGAGTAATTCCTGAGTGCAGAGCCAGAGTAGGCCCTGAGCATTGCCGGGCGTGACCCAAAAAAGCGAAAAAAAAACCTATACTTATATGATTACATATGCATATATATGATAAAGAAGAAAAAATCCAAGTCAAATGATTATATATGCATATGTCTAATCATTATATATATACATATATATATATATGCATCTTGGATTTTTCTTTCTTCTTTCATCTACCTGTTATGATAATGTCATAAGTTAGGCCTGGAGATATACATGCTGTGTATGCCTTCCTAGAATGAGCCACTTCTGACTCCGATGCTCACCTGACTTTTATATTTGATCAGAATATTGGAGCTGATCTGGCTAATGTCTGAGACTCAGACTGAAAATAGAATTTTTTTCTAAAATAACATTTTCTCATTCACAATCACTCAACTCCAATCCAGACCTTACACTGGGCATTCTGTAATGCTGATCTAGAAGTTTCCACCCCATGCAAACAAAATCAATAAATGTCAGCACTGAGAGGGTTCTTAGAGGTGATCTTGTATAGTGGGTTTTCAAACCACTGGGGATGCATATATTTTCTCAAACTAGTGCAGATATATTTTGTAAATGCAATAAAGACACCAGAGTCTGTCAAATTGCCATACAAGCTACTAAAGGCTCTCAATGGACATACTTATCTGTACTTATCTCATCACAAGGCAGTAAGTGGGTCAGTTCTGGTCCCTGAATCACACTTGGGGTAACAAGGACACTGCTACCAGCCTCTTACTCTTTGGAGAAGGAAGCTGAAGTGCACAGGGAAAAGGTAATTGACTCAACTATAAAGTTTCCTAGCAGGAGAATGACACGAGAACACTGCAGAACCTCCACAGAATCACTCCTATTTAAATTTTGATAGAAAATGTCCACACAAAGATGCCTCATTAACAGGACTCTCACTTTTATTTTGTTTTATGAAATTTGGGACTCACCTCATAGTGCTTAGAGATTGATCACTTGGTCACTTGAATCCCGTTATTCATCGATTTGCTGGAGCGGGCGCCAGTAACATTTCCATTGGACCCTATCACGTGCCAATGTAGCCCAATGGCATCTGGTTGATTCAGGAATATGAAGAGCCTCAAACCAAATTAATGAGAATATAGCGCCCGCATGGCAGTGCCTGGCAAGCTGTCCAATGCATGTTCGATATGCCAAATCCAGTAACAGAAATGTTTATTTTTCTGACCCCGAAAGAGCTTAGAGATTACAAATGTTTATATGTTCAGGGCTCACTCCTGGTAGGACTTAAGGTCCATATATGGTGTCAAAAATCAAACCAGGGTTAACCTCCTGTAATGCAAGCATTCCAACCACTGTACCAACTCCACGTCTCCAATACATTTAGATTTTAATTTTAATTTTTTTTTTTTGCTTTTTGGCTCACACCTAGCGATACTCAGGGGTTACTCCTGGCTCTGCACTCAGGAATTACTCCTGGCGGTGCTCCGGGGACCATATGGGATGCCCAGGATAGAACCTGGGTTAGCTACATGCAAGGCAAATGCCCTACTTGCTGTGCTATCGCTCCGGGCCCCCACATTTAGATTTTATTAATTATGACTGACTAGGTTAGGTTGCCTGTTGATATACATTATTTAAAACAGTATATTTGGCTACCAGTCTATGTTGGGTCCCTTGATTTCACACTCATCTGTAACCTTTCATCATTCTTTATCTGTTTACTAGAGCTACCAATTGCATCTTTAAGAGTCTGTTAGAAACCACAAGATAAGGAGACAGGACTGTGTTGTTTTGCCTATGGTTATAAGTTGTTTCCCTAATACCCTGCCTTGCCATTGTATCCCTAGTACCGTGATGGACGTTGCGTGGTGTGTTGGAAGAGAACTGTTAGGGCAGTTCTTTGGGGCCACCTGCAGGCACTGTGGTAACTAGCAGTGTGCCCAGAGTTCCTGAAGTGCAGAGGAGGCTGGGCAAGTCACAGAGCAGAAACTTTGCTCAGCAGTTTAATTCTAGTACTAAGCTTTCTCCAGCACAGCTTAATTCCTTGAGCCCAACAGCTTCTCCAGGCTTATTCCATGGACATAAGAACTTTACTGTAGTTATGTGTAAGTACATATATTGTACTTTAGACAGGGCCTGACAAGCTACCCGTGTCATATTTGATATGCCAAATACCAGTAACAATTATAGACCTCATTCCCTTGACCTGATGGAATGGTTTGAGGTTCTTTATGTTCCTGGAGCACGTAAATGCATTTCGGCTCTACTATCATGTGACAGGACATATGGAGATTTTACTGGTGCCTGCTAAGCAAATCGATGACAAACGGGGAGACAAGTGATACAAGTGATATTGTACTTTATCAGTAAAGTACAAAACAGTCCTTTTGTTCCTTCTCTATCTCCCTTTCTGCCTTCTCTGATCTACCTTTTCTTACTGTAGTGATTAAGTACCAATATTGTCAGAGCACCATATACAGGAGTAGTCTGGCAGGAATTCCACTGGAAAGAGCTCGTTGTCTAATGCTGTTGAGAGAGATCAGAACACAGGAGCAGCTAATGAGAAAAGTCAGCAAAAATAAACCTTAAGTCAACAAGAGTTACAGAAGTTCCACCTCCTCTGCCTAAATGATATATCCTTTATCATCAGAGCCATCCCACCTGGCCCAAGCTCACCTTAGGCTCAGAAAGCTGAATTCAGTACCTCCAGAACATCCCATTTGTTTCCTCCTCCAAATTTCTAGGTCCTAGAGCAGCTAGGACTGAAACCTCCTTTTCTTCTCTCCTACCTGCCAGACCCAGTTCAACAGTCTTCACTGTGCCGCCTCCATGACTCTTTTTTTTTCTTTTTGGGTCACACCCAGTGATGCTCAGGGGTTACTCCTGGCTCTCTGCTCAGGAATTACTCCTGGCGGTGCTCAGGGGCCATATGGGATACTGGGGATCGAACCTGGGTCAGCCGTGTGCAAGGCAAATGCCCTACCCGCTGGGCTACACGCTGCGCGCCCTGCCTCCACGATTCTTTCCTAGAGCACAGCTGCAGACTGGCACCTGGCTACCTGACACCTTGCTATCTCTGCAAGGAGAGGAGGCATTGGTACCTGAACCCGAGCCCCACACCACTTCAAGATGGCACTGGTGAATGCTTCCGGAAAATACATATCAGGGCCAAGCAAGACCTTTTATTTTAGGCAATTTTATTGGATCTACGACTACTTAGAACATGGAAAAGCAAAATTGTAGTAGCCAATGGTACTTTAGAAGCAGTTCTCTTTGTGAGGTCACACACAAAGTGTTCCTGGTAATGGATTTCTCATCCACAAGAGAGAGGCAATCAGGAGGACCAGGAATAGGAGAAAAAAATTATAATTATGAGTCACAACAGCAGGCAGGGAAAGTAGCGACACTGTGATTCAGTAGATGTCCTTCCCGCTCCAGGTCTCAGGGTCCATGTCTGCCAAACAAGGGTTCTGGGATTGTTCTCAATACGCCCAGCTCATTTCCTAGTGCTTCCCAGACACCTCCCACTGTCTCCTCGCTTCCCAAGGCCTTCCCCATGGCTGGAAGGAAAAGGTCCTGAATCATCACACTGTCCTCATCAATCATTGGGAGTTCATTGGATGTTAATATGTAATCATTTAATTTAATAGTCATTTTGACGCAAGGAATTGTTTTCTTAAAGCTAGAACTGGCTGTAAAACCTCAAGTGGTATTTTATAGCTGCCATATAATAAAATCATTCGGCAATTAGTGATGTATGACATACAACAGGAGGTTTCTTTCTGTACCCCCCACCAATGGCTGCTTCTCTCTGGTCTCCCCACCTCCCAGTGCATCTGTCATTGATGGAGAAGTAGGTCTATATTTATACCTGGAGGATTATCATAACTTTCTTCCAACAAATGGGGTTTTATTTAGGCCTATGCTATGCAGAGAGATGGGAGCAGGGAGGGAAGAGAATGGGTAGGAACCTGCCTTAGACAGCATTGCTTGAGGACTATCAATCAGTGTGCAATGAGGCCCAGACACTCTGTGATTTGTTCTTCTTTTTTTTTTTTTTTTTTTTTGGGTCGTATCTGGTGATACTCAGGCATTACTCCTGGCTCAGCTCTCAGGAATTATTCCTGGTGATGCTCAGGGGAACATGTGGGATGCCAGGGATCCAACCCAGGTTGGCCTTATGCAAGGCAAATGCCCTATCTACCGTAGGCCCAGGGTACCCAAGTGTATGTGCTCATAAGCAGGATAACCACACTAACAACCTGCATCCATCCACATAGACCAGGCCCTATATCCACCTGCCTGCAGGCTTTTCTACAGCCGCCATTGGAGAAAGGGACCAAGGTGCTAGTATGTGGCTTGACACAGTCAAATCTTCAATTACTGGCCAGGCTTTATTAAGATAAGTTTATGATGGCCACAACCCATTCTCTTTAGCACCAACAGCATGGATCCATAGGAAACTTTCCTTGCTGAAGTGGATTCAGTGAGGTGCCAGCAGGAAGCAGTGGGGATGGCTGCTCTACTCCTGGTATTGCTCTGTTCCAGCTTGTGACTCCTGGGTGGATCCATTTCTGGGAATTCTCCACAACTGAAAATAGCTACCCTCACCAAACCTTACCACATCCTTCCCCTCAAGTGACCCTCCACACTTGGTGGGTCTGTGCAGAGGTTTGAAGGACCCACTCCTTGCCTCCAGGAGAGAAGAGAGAGAGAGAAGGAGCAAGAGAATATAGGAGGTCCAGGTTAAGTGCCCAGCACCACACGAGCCCCAGAACACCACCAGATGTGATTTCTATGAATAAGTTCTTGTGGACCACCACATGTGGCTGAAAAATTAATTTTAAAACATCTCAGGGTCTTTTAAAAAATTTCCCTGTCCTTACTGGTACGTGGTTAAGAGGTATAGGACATGTCTCACAGATGAAAGTCTATGGATTGGATCCCTGGATTCAAAAAAATCACTCTAAGACAACTCTACTGATGGATTTTTAAAAGCAGAAACCCAAAACATAGATTTCTTTAAAATGTATAACCAATATGCTTTTCTTTTTTGGGGGTGGTGGGAGATCGGGCCATAACCAGCAGTGTCAGGGGACACTCCTGGCTCTACATTTATAGATTACTTGTAGTGATATTCAAGGGATACTGGGGATCAAACCCAGATCAGCTATATGCAAGGCAAATATCCTGTCCACTGTACATCTGCTCTGAACCTAAATAGCATGCTTTAAAAAAATACTATTTATGGGGCCAGAGCGATAGTCCAGCGGGTAGGGCGTTTGCCTTGCACACTGTAGGCCTGTGCCAACTCACGTTCTCTCCCGGCATCCCATATGGTCCCCTGAGCACCGCCAGGAGTAATTCCTGAGTGCAGAACCAGGAGTAACCCCTGAGCAGTGCGGTGACCACAAAAAGCAAAAAAAAAAAATGTCTCCAAATCTGGGAACTGCCATAATTATCAGTTTATTCCCAAACATAACTAGAATTTCATCTTATTTTATGGATGTTCCTGTCTCCGTACTCAGAGGCCACTTCTGGTAGCACTCAGAAACTATATGTTACTAGGAATTGAACCTCACTTGTCCTCAAGATAAGCATTTTATCTGCTCTACTGTGTCTCTGGCCCAGAACTAGAACTTAGAGATTCAAAGGTAACAAGAGGAAAAAAAATTTCTAGGGCAAGGGAAAGATTGGATTTATTTTCTATTCAAGAGTTTCTTTTTCCTGCTTTAATTGGAGGCACATTTTCTACAATTTCCTGAGTTCTATCTCCTCTTGTCAGCACTCACTGCCCCCAGTAATTGTCTTTTAATAGGCCACCTGGTCTTCAGTTCTTCCTGCTCTGATCTGCCCTTCCCTGCAAGGCAAGAGTGATCATCCTGAAGGACAGTCTGGCCCCCAGCAGAACTCTTCAAGGGTGGACTAGATTAACTAAAAAAATCTCCAGCATGGCATTTCAAATCTTCAGCATGTAACTCTAATCTCTTCCAGTCTGATTGTTATCTCTTCTCTCACATGCATCAGACAGAGCTTCCTGTTAGATTGAACTATTAACAATTTTCTAAACTACCCCCTGTGCTCCCCCACTTTTGAATTCCTCCTTTTGTACCTTCCTCTCCCTTAAATGTCTGCCTTTCCACCAGTCAAAAATCCACTTGCATATAGATACACATGCACACATACATGAACACAGACACGCACCTACACACCTGCCTACCATAACAGCCTGTCCTTCAAGGTCTCGCTCAGATGCTACCTCCTCTGGAAAGCCATTATGATCTTGTATTTACTTTGAGGCCATGCCCAGCAATGCTCATGAGCCTGTGCTCCTGGTTCTGTGCTCAGAAATCACACCTAGGGAGATTATGGGCTCATGTATGGGCTGGATATCAAACCTGGCATGCAGGGTCAATACTTTATACATTGTATTATCTGTCTGGCCCTGGAAGACACTGATGCCATGCCCCTCTAGGATCATATCATTCTCAGAACGTTCACCACTATCCTTCAGAGCGGATATTGTTCTGTGTGACACATGGTGTCATTTCCTCTGGCATTGGTGAATTTTGCTGCATATTAAGCCAACCCTCATCAAGGATGATCAAGTTATTTTGCTTATCAATCTAGGACTCAGTTGGGGATTGGCTTTGTCTAGGCTGGGCCTGTGGGAAGTCACCACTTGTAGCTGTGAACTAAGCAAACTAGGCCTCTTGCAGAAGTATGACTCAGAATGCTTTGTGTGTTTGATAATGGAGCTTAGGGGCATGGGGCGGGGGGGGAGCTACCATGAAGAGAAGAGGTAAGAAAAAAGGGACATTCAACGAGCAGTCACTTGCAAAGCTTCTGCTCACATCAGCTCTGCTAAAAATAGCAAAAGAATATCACGGGATGAGCGCAACATCAGGGGACTTGAGGACGCATCTGCTGTGAAGAATCAAATGGCACCACAAAGGTGTATGTATATTCCTCCTACTGAGAGATGGTCAGCTACTGGAGCCACCTACTGTCCTTTCCACCCTCTGTGTGCAGGCTCAGTGCAGAGAGTAGTGACTAAAGCCTGGCTGCTAAATGAATCCCTCCGTAAGTAGCTCTAAATGGACATAGATAAAATCAATAACCTCATTCCTGACACAGAGTTAAAAAGAACTGCAGGCATCATTTTCATAATGACTGACATTTATGCTGCATTTTATAGTTACAAAGCATTTTAATATAATACTTTACAGCTTTAAAGCATACTTAAAATATTATCTCATTTACTATGGAGCATATACATTTTTTAAAAAGTGCCTGGAGGTGGCAATGTCTTCACTGATGAGAACACCTATAACTGTGATGTCAACGACTGCATGGATGCAAACAGAGTTGGGGAATGGGGACTCATGGTAAACTTCTCATAGCTCCACACCCGGTACCCTGCCAGCTCAACTTCTGGGACTTCAAAACCTAACTTGCAAAGGAATTTTCATGAACAGGAGAGTCAAGAGACTCAGACACAGATTTAATGAGATTAGTGATTTGACCAGGTCAGCTCACTGGAGTTTCTCTCTTGGCCACCATTTGGAGTACGAAATTCTCCCTGTGAGGGAACTCTCAGGATTTTCTCTCTAACCATCACTAATGTTGGAGAGCAACAGCCAGGCTGTTAATCTGTACCTGAAAGAACTGAACCAAACCACAAAGATCTCTAGTCTGCCCTGAGATGTCTCGAGTGCAAACTGCAGAAAAACAACAAGATTCTCTAAGTGCCCGGAACCTTGGTCTCTATACCAGAGACAGAAGTCAAATTCACACCTAACTCCTCCATAAGCTCTTCCCATCACACTTCACAGGTCATGGATTTTTTTTAGTGCCTCCTTTTGAGTGACTGCCAAAATCCTAGCAAATCTCTGATTAACAACAATAAGAAATTTTAAAAAAAGGGTGAACTAAAAGAGAGGGGGATATAGAAGGATGGCATATTTTCCTTGATCAGATAATAATTGACCCAAATCTCTTCTTCCACGAAATTAAAAAAAGTTATAAACCCCAGTCCCATTCTTCCAATTTCACTATTACTTCTTTTAATGACACTTATTAAACAAGGAGGACAGAGCTTATGTAAGAAATGTAGGCACAGGATTTCAACCCTCTTTCCAGCATCATTTGGACCAGTACATGATGTCCCATTTTAAACCCCCAGTACACTTGGCCCGACTCCTTGGCAATTATTGCATAGTCTGTTGCTTTTTATAGATCAGACTGGCTCCGGGGTCTGACCTTTTCAATGCTTCAGTTTCCTCACATCTATCCCAAGTGCTGAGTGGGCAGAGAAGGAATTCCCCAGAGGCACTGCTGTTTCTCTCTCTCTCTTTCTCTACCACTCACTCTTTCTGTCTCCCTCTGTCTCTATGCCTCGCTGTCTCGCTGTCTCTGTCTTTGTCTCTCTGTTTCTGTCTCTGTGTCTCTATCTCCAACTCTTTCTCGCTCTTTCTGTTTCTCTGCCTCCACTGTACACAGTCCTATCCAAATTCCTTGACAGTTCTCCTCTAACCCTGTTTGGAGAAGGTTAAAAACTGACTGACTGTGACAGGTTGGGCAGTAGGAGATGCAAAGGGTAGGCTAATCCATCATCCAAGCTGTCTTTCCAAAGAGGAAATGTGAATAAGAGACCTGTGGGTGGGGGGAAACTGTGTACTAATTTGGGAGACTCGAGCAGAAACGGTCTTGGATCAAAATTTTGTCCTTGATTATATTTGTGAGACAAGGGGATCAAGGCAGGAGACTACCCCAGTAGCTAGATTCAGAAATATACAATGCATGCATAATAGGAAAATTAATTCTGAAAAGTAGTATGCCAAAAACTGAACATGCCTAAATGCCCAAAAGAATTTATTTGTGGCATCTTTAAATAAAACAAACTCAGATGTGGCTGTATAATCCTTAATGCCATTTGCTACCAAGTAGAGCCCATTTCTTCCAAACTAGTCACTAAAGTCTGCCACCCTCTCTCATTTTCAATTTTGTGAATGAACACTTAACATCCCAAATCACCTTTATGTGAATGAACGATTATCTTCCCAGTAAGATATGGTGAAGTCATATCTTCCTCATATCCTGTCCTCACTAAGACAATCTCCTCACTAAGAAAATGTCTTAAATAGTTTGGCAAAGAAATCAACCATTTAAGCAGGGTCTACCCTAGGAAACTGGCTAATCCAGAGTGGGATAAGCAGAAAACCCCAGGATTCTCTGAGTGCCCCAAAGAGAAAAAAGATAACCGAGTCTGCAGCTGATGTAAAATAAAAACGCCAGTCTAGAGCAATGATTTTGAATACATTATTCAATACTAATCTTCACCGTAATAACCTAATAAAGAAAATATATTTATAATTTGACTAGTTCTTCCATTTTCTGGGAAAATATGAGAAGGTCAAGGAATGGATCACTAAGCTTCTTATATTCACGTCTGTGTATGGTAAGATCTTGGGCCAATTTTCAATGTGTCCTGAATCATTCAAAAGCAACTCTGGAGTAATTAATTACTATAGCAGAAGCCCTGTCCAGAGTCTTTGTACTCGTACTCTTCAGTGGTATAAAGGGCATCACATTGTAGTGGAGTATTCTGCCACCGTGACAGGGCACTTATGGATATTATGTACACAGGCAAAACTTTTCTTTAGGTTCATTGTATGATGTGAGTAGGAACATAAAATGTGCTCCTAAAGATACTAAAACTTTGTGAGAAATAGATTTCATGCATACAAAAATTAGAAGTATTATGCTAAAATATGAAATTCCATTAATAAAATATTTAATGCTGCTTTGTCAATTAAATCTAAAACAAAAATGTGTCCTGTAAATACATGACACTGACTATGTACTTTTATGAGGTGGTAAATGCATGAGGTTTTATTGAGAATGGAACTTGAGAAGAGCATGCTTTAGATTTGCATCTGTCATGAGAAAAATATCAGTGGCTCATCTATTGACAGAGTTGCATAGAAACACACTTGAGCATCTCAAGGGAAGTGCCAAATGTTAATAAATCTTCATAAAACATGAATATCACGTCACTCCCCTGAACAAAAGATAAATGCCTCCATTACCCAGAAAGACAAGCCTAAACTACTTACCTAGTATCTGAATCCAGTCTATGTGTCAGCTTTATTCCTCATCGGTTCTTAATGCAAATCCTAATTTTCTAGCATAGATATTTTCAATGGTGAGAGAGGCTATTTTTCCTCCTCTGAAAATATTTGGCAATCTTTTAATATCAGAAAGACAATTCTGGTTGCCACAATAGAAGAACTGCTGTGAGCATTTATGGAGCAGAGAGCAGGGATCCAGCTAAGGCTCCTCCAATGTAAAGAATTCTCCCACAGGCGAGCTATGATGATGAGTCAACTTATTTTAGAGTTGTGTTTCTCAAATTATTCTGACTGTGGCCTTCTGCCTTGCTTCCTTCCTGGTTCTCCCTGTACTGATGAGTCTATCCCTTAGTATGGTTCCATGACTTTCCCCATTGAGATGATTTTTATCAGTGGCCTCCCTTGGAATATGCTAGGAGACACATGGTCCTTGTTTGGGAATTTCTGTTCCAGATGATCTTCTAATTGCTCTACATATATGTCATGAACCAATCTCTGCTCTGATATTCTCTCTCCCTCATCCCCCAATCAACTCTCTTTCTAACTTGTCAATTCAACACAAACATCATCATTGTTCAATCCCACATTCTTCAAGAAGCCTTTCCTACGCAAATCAGGTCAGCTTATACCTTTCACTCTCATAGCAAGCTGCATATTTACCTCATATTCTTTTGGCTTTTCCCATTTTCCATTTCTGGCGATAGTCCCTTAGCAATCTGCCTGGGTTTGTCTCAACATTTTCAGCACATCTGTTAAGGCACATATGATCCGATAAACACAATCTTTAGTTTATGGTTTTAGGAATTTTATTTAACTTTATTAACATCAAGATAGCAATACTTTTCTCTAAATATAGTTTTAGCAAGTATAATAATAAGACATAAGCTGAGAGCTGGAAAAAAAGCAGAAATACAAACAACACACTTACACACTTAATGAGTCGTGAGTGTGTATGTGTGTGTGTCTGTGTATGTCTGAGTGTGTGTTTGTAGGGGAGAATATTCAGATACACTCACCCTTGCTTAATTTAAAGAGACACTAGATACAAACTGGCACTAAATTAATGACGATGGTCATTTCTTCTAATAATTCTTTCATAAGTGGTTTTGCTATTATTATTTTATATCTAGTCTTTATTAGGTACTTCTGTGCCTGGCCCAGAAGACAGCAGAGAACAGCGGCATCTCTTCTGACTCGGGAAGAAGGGCAGGCATCTACATGCAGTGAACTTCAACTGCACAACACGAAGGCACAACATGTAGTCACACCTTTCTTCATGTTTAGATCTCCCAGTTCCCCAGACTTAAGCCCAGGAATAAGGAGGTCTCTGCCCAGAATTACACTTTCATGATTTCTAAAGATTTTTAAAAATATTCTTTAGGAGATACAGAATCTTAGGACTTCAACTACACATGCATTAAGTCAAATTAGAGAAACATCTTATTGTTATGCAGTTCAGACAAGCAAGATGCTGTGCGAAAAATATCTTTACTCACTATAGCTTCAAAAGTAAAAATTCCCACAAGTAACATTAACTGGAAATGTGCAGGATTGATAGGAAGAACACTGTAAACTTTACTAGGGAAGACATAGAAATCGAATAAAAAAGACACACCATGGGGTGAAAAATAAAATGAACAATGAAAATGAGCAATTAAAAGATTCAGTTCTTCTATTATGAATTTGTATCCTTGCTGTAATTATAATCTATAGTCTTATGTTATGTTATGTCTATGTTGAGACTCACAGACATGGGGCAGAGCTGCTACTGGCTCTCCCTGTGCCCAGCCGCTCTCGAGGTGCCCGGGAGGAATGGTGGGTTCTATCCCTGGCCCGCCACCCCAGCAGAGCCTCAAAACAAGCCAGACGATTCCCCACTCCATGAGGGCCTCCATTTTCCACATCCCGACTTCCCCCTCGTCAGAACTCCACCCAGCAGACCAGCCTATCACAGCCTGGCTCATCGAGATCCACCCTGCAGCAGTCTTTTTTAAATCCCACCCAGGTATGCTGATCCAGAGACTCACAGGGATGGGGGCAGAGCTGCTACTGGCTCTCCCTGTGCCCAGCTGCTCACGAGGCACTCAGGAGGGATGGTGGGTTCTACCCCTGGCCCGCCACCCCAGCAGAGCCTCATAACAAGCCAGACAAACCTCCACTCCATGAGGACCTCCATTTTCCACATCCGGACTTCCCCCTCATCAGAACTCCACCCAGCAGACCAGCCTATCACAGTCTTGCTTGTGCAGCCACATGGTTCATCAATAAATGATGGTTTAGAGATGACTACAAGAGTATGCTACCTGCACGGCAGAGCCTGGCAAGCTACCCGTATTGTAATTGAAATGCCAAATACCAGTAACAATTATAGACCCTATTCCCATGACCTGATGGAATGGTTTGAGGCTCCTTATGTTCCTGGAGCAAGCAGGTGCCCTTGGGCTCTACTTGCATGAGACAAGATATATGGAGATGTTACTGGTGCCCTCTTGAGCAAATCAATGATGAACGGGAAGACAATGATACAGTGATACAGTCTTATGTTGCTTTGTGGGCTGCAGGGTAGGCAATAGATAATCTAGATCATGACAGAGTGACTCCAGATTCATTTGAAAGGATGAATGAAGATGATAAGCCAAAAATATTTGGGGGAAGAAAAAGACAGATTTCTATTTTGCTTTATTATTTTAAGCTATTTTTAAGAGAGAAGACTTTTCCAGTAGATACTATAATGTGTTCTAAATGATAATGAAGTACTGGAAGGTTTTGTTCAGATCATGGAGGACTGGCTGATTCAGTTAAAAAAAAATGGTTGACAAGTACCTACTATCAATCTCACCTTATGAATTTTGCATCAGAGAAACAGAAATAGAGGCAGAATTAAGTGGAACGAGTTCATTAAATTCTATCCAACTAAAACATTAAAACTTTATTAAATATACATATATGCATTGCATTGATAAAATTGTCAAATGAAAATAATACAGTTTTAAAACGTTAATTAATTATAATACAGTCACCAGTTGAAATGGACAACTATTGATCTGAGATTAATAAAAGATTCCACAAGATAATATAGAATATTCTAGGCTCTTACTCCTGGCTTTGAGATCAGGAATCACCCATGACAGTGCTCAGGGGATCACATGGGAATAATGCATTGAACTTAGGTTGGTCATGTGCAATGCAAGTGACCTACCTGTGTACTCTCTGATGCCCTTCCAAAATGTCCCTGTATCTTATGGTATTGTACAAAATATATTAAATAATATATATAATATATATTATTGTATATTTTATCTCATATAATATATATCATATATGTTATATAACATAAACTATTATATATTTTATATATAATATGTTATATGACATATACTACTATATATAGAATCTTATATAACATACTATTTAATCAAGCAATATTACATATTACAAATCTCTAGTAAATAGATGATTACAGGGTGAGTGTTTCAGCTTATCATAAATTAATAAAGGAAATAATGATGTAAAAAGAAAATGATTTGATTAAAATTTTAACTGTAAAGTGCGTTAAAAATCATAAGTCAATTAAAAGCTGAAAAACAAACTAGAGACAATACTAAACCAAGAATGAGTATCCACATGAAGAATGTATAATAAGAAACCACATAACAGATGGTCATATAAAAGCACTACAATAGTTAGTACATGAAACGGGTCCAAACTCACCGATCTGACAAGAAATGCAAATTAGAACAAGGAAAACCCACTTTTGCATATTAAATTAGATTATTTTTTAAATTAAAATTTTATGGAGTGTATTGAAATGACATTTCAGTAATTGGACTAGAACCTGATAATAAAATTTCCAGACAACATTTTTATATGATTATATGTATTATTTTGATTGTATTTAAACTAGCACTCCAATACACTATATATTCTTTAGTAATAAATATTTGTGATATAGATCAATGCTAGTTGGATAGAGTGAAATAATTATTATATAACTGAGGAGGATACAATGCAAATTCTAAATTATGTTTAGAAAGCATACAGGAAAACGTTCAAATATATTTTATAAAGACATGAAATTTCATAAACAGCATTATCTCAATTGTGATAAAACTTAAATGCATGTTCATATTTTGCTATATAAGTCTATGAAGATGCACTTGATTTTTTAAGTGGTATTTCCTGGACAGTGACATTACAAGCATTTCTTTTTCTTTTCTTGCCCTTTCTTTAAATGTCTATAACAAGCTTGCTTTGTATCTGCAATCAGAAAGAAAGCAAATCATCTCTGTGGTTTTAAAATCAGTTTGGAATTGATACTCCATCTTTTCCCATGGGTTTAGAACATTTTTATTCAGGAACTCTTTTTCATGAGAGTTTCTCAAAGAAAGTACATTTCTTTCCTTGTTCTGGGACCAAATAGTGTACCCATCTCAAAGTCAAAAACTGAAGTTTCGAGTCAGAATAAGGTACTAGTAAATGGAAGCATGTGGAGATGGATTTTGCTTAGTTTATGTAATCAGGGGGGTTCCCATCATGATGAAATTTGAATCTCTGAGCAAAACCAGCTTTCTCCCCCTCTGACTTCCCCAGATGAAGACCTAGTGGAAGTCAGCTGTCTGCTAGGAAGAGAGCTCTCACCAGAAACTCACCCTGGTGGCACGCTGAAAGCCTACAGATACGTAGAAAATATATTTTTGCTGTTCAAACCACCAGTTTATGGTAGTTTGTTTCAGCAGCATCAGCTGCCTAATTGACACTTCATGCTTAAACTGGAACAGAATACCCTCAATTTCTTCAGTGAGAAAAAAGATTTCTCCCTGCCTGCAACCCTATATCTAACCTGCAATTAAAAAAAAAAGCCTTCAGGCATTTCCATTTCCGCTTAGTCGCTCAGCTCAATATCCTCCTTTTCCTTTTTTTCTCTCTAGAATTCTCTCTGACGCTCCATTTCTGATCTAGTTGGTGAGCAACAACTCTTTATCAATGAATTTACTCTGCCCATTCTTCAAATAAGGAGCAATCTGGAAAGAGCTTCAGGACAAAAAAATCTCCAACAGTTAAGCTGCTCACCATTTTTAGCACACACAAATGTTTTTATATTTCCCAAGACAGACCAAATATGACCTATATCATAGTCATTAATTATGTAGTTATATATAGTCCCTTTTTCCTCTTCATTTAATCCAACTCTACTAAGCAAACAAACCCACTACATCTTGACTGCATCCAAAGAGAGGAGCTGTCTGAACTCTTCAGCGCCCCTGGTTGAATAACATGTGTATATTTTGAGCACTGCGCCTTGCTCTTAGCTTTATGGCACCTTCCAAGGCCAAGATGCAACTAGACAAGCAATACGGGTAGCTCCCACCAGCAAAGCAGAATGAAGTTTCTAAATGCTGAGCTTTCCCAGCTCCCTGCTGACCCTGCATGCATTATTTTGAATGTAATGTACTTTTAAATTGCTGTACCATTTTAAAAATGTAAGGGAAAGGTTGAATTAAACATTATTTGAGGCATACTCTGGTTTGCAAACGGCCTCTAAATCTGATCCCTTCTATCAGGTCAATGGTTAAACCCCATTACTTGATATTGCAAATGACCAAGATTGCAAAATTGTAGATGCACATTTAGAGGCTGCCTAAAAAATTCACCCCCATAATGTTAACTTTGTTTGAAAAGACCTTGATTTTCCAGGAAGCAATCTTCATTCATTCTGTCTGTAAAGTAACTCTGTCTCTGTCGAACACAATGTATTAATAGCCTAAGGATAACTCCTCATGTGGTTCTTCTGGAATCATAGCCTAAGGCTTAAATGAGTTCCTGGCTAAACAGAAAAAGCTCATTTTGAAGCAAAACACGGATACATTCCAGAACTGGTAAGACTGACATGGCAGAAATTGAGGTAAAGGTTCAAGAGCGTTCACCCAGCTTCTATCTAAGGTAATAATAATTCCCCTCTTCAATTTACTCTTCCTCTACTCTGTATCTTCCACTCCCACTACTACTATATGCTGAAGAGAGTAACTGTAGGAACCAGACACACAGGGAATAGTCATGCTTTAAGTGAAACCGTATTTTTCCCTCTGAATTGGCATGTGGACAATTGGCTCGTGTAAAATCACATATGCATGCACAAATACACATTCCCTCATTATTCTCCCAAAAGGCAACATTACAATCAAAATATAGAATAGCTTAGCAGAAAAGGAAGCAAAATAGAACAAAGTCACACAACCTCATTGTACTAAAACAGCCTTACTCAAGCAAGCTGATGATAAAGCTCTGAGGTCTGTTACTCAAGAATCAATCTCCACAGAATCCAAGATCAATAAACCAGCAATACCAGGCAGATGTAAACAATGGGTAAAATGCAACATGTGGGAGAGATAACAATGAAGAGATCCAACTGGGTCCAATTGGTCTACAACTGAAGTACTATGTTTAATAATGGTTTAAAGGTAAATAGGGAAAATTAAAATTCATGAATAAGTGTATTTGTTTACTATTTCTGTATAAAAATCATAAAATTGGTGCTTTTGCCTAGAGGCTCAAAATAGCTCTACCTCTTTCTCTGCTCTGTGTGTGTGTGTTACAACACACACACAAAATAAGGTAATGAAACACATTACCCAGGCCTCAAAGTTCCTTTCACAGTTCCAGTCAGTGTTTTGACCAGGACAGGGGTCTTATCTGAGGCATGAGTCAAGCAGGATCTACTTCGAGGTTCATTCACATTACTGGTGCAGGAATCTGGCATTCCTCAGTAGACCCAGGTGCTCAATTCCTTATTATTAGATGGAGGTCATCCACAGTTTCTTATCACATTTCCCTTATGTGTTCTTACCAAACAAAAGAATGTCCCTTAAGTAAAAACCATTTTGTAATCAAAGGAGGAACAGTTCATCATATCCACTATTTTCATTTATTAATCACATGTCACCCACATTGAGCAAAACTCTCAATCACTAGATGGTCTCCTGCAGACAGATCACCTCGTCTGCCACAAGAAAGAAGCATCAACTCTTATTTAATATGGCATATGTTGAAAAGCATAATAACTTAATGCTTTGAGATTAATAATCTGAATTTATTATTTAATATTATAAATTAATATTATGAATGAGCTAATACATATATTCAAAATATACACTTTAATACTGATTAAACAAAAATATAAATCCCCTAATTGCCATTTTACTCTCTCAATGTTTTAAGGTAATTTCTCTAAGAAATATTACATTGATTGACTAGGGTTGTATTAAGAGTATCAGGTGATGAGATGAAGGAGAAATAAACAACCGTGCTTGTGAATGCTAGATGCTAGGTGTAGATGTCTAGTGGAGGACTGTGGAAGAAGTGAAAAGGATACATGTTGCAGTGCAATGTTGCCCAGGGCCTCTGCATCTAGCCCCAAGTTGCCTCCTGCAGGCCACTGTGAATATGGGGGAAGAGGACAGTTTGATATGTGGCAGTACATCTTACCATGTATTCTATGTTAGCTGGTATAAATGTTTTTCTCTCATGCTGCCGCAATCATCATGGGACTAGCTAGATCTTACTGGTATATTTACCTGGCCACGTTGGATCTCTAAGTAATTAGACCAGAGAAAAAATGCTGCTTGCTTCTAAGCAAGCAAGCATGGCTATCTAATAAGTCTAAAAGCTAATATACAAAACAACTATGAAGTAAAGACAAGAATCTTTTGAAGGCTTGGAGAAATATATACCTAGCTGTAGAATATCCATTGGCACAGATGCTTGCCTTTGTATTCTGAGACACAGTTCATCTCAAATGACCCTCTCCCATCTATCAAGAGCCTGCAGCTTTGGATGGGCAACATTTATATTCCAAAAGAACTAGTTGGGGTCCTGGGAGAAGTTACCTGAGGGTAATTGAGCCCAACTGCACGTGTTGGTGTGGGCAGTCTGTATTAAAGATATATAAAAGACTCTGGTCTTTTTTTGCCTTTTCGCCTTCTGTCTGCTCTCCTCTACATTCTCTCCCCTGTTGGGCCTTGGCATGTGGTGGTGGCCATCTTGGCCTATGCTTCTGGACCGGCATGTGGCCAGAGTCCAGCCAAGACCTAAAAGCCCAAACATAGAGTCTGGGCTTTTCCTGTTGCTAAATTGTATACCAGAACAAGTGTGAGTAAAGCCTTTTGAAACCCTGCTGGATTCTTGCATCTTTCTCCATCTGCCGGCCTTTGATACCCTAGGGCAGAAAAAAGATCCCTGTCCCTACTCCCAGTTTTTGTCAGGGCACCCTGCATTCCCCAACAGATAGGAATGTCTTTAATAATAAATTTAGAAAGCATGTAAATAGAAGAAATTAGAAATTACCTAGCACATTCATCAAGACTTTGGGAAGACATATAGATATAGGAGTTTCAGAAATATTTCCTATGTGATATAATGCTTCTTTGCATCATTCAGGCCCAAATTTTGTCAACTAAAATTAAAAAGGTGCCTGTTAAGAGGGCAGACTGGAGATAGAAACCCGGGAACACTATGGAGGGAAATTGACACTGCTGATAGAATTGGTGCTGGATCATTGTATGTCTAAAAATGTAGACATACATTTTATGAATAGCTAAAAGGACAAAGAACCTCCGGCCCGGGCACATCTCTGACTCCACCGTTCTCCCTGCATTAACATACGCCTCAGAGACCTGGGCCCTATGAAAGCAGACATACATAAATGTAGACATAGTTGTATTTGCAACTACAAATAACTTTGTAAATCATGATTCTTTAATAAAATAAAACTTTTTTAAAATTTCAATAGAAAGCTACACTAATCTAAAATACTTTCAGCATGGAATTGGATCCTACTATTTAGATGTGACACTCTGATTAGATTTGAAGAAAGCACAATCAATTTTTTCATTGGTGTTGGGCTAAGGCTCTGGTTCAAGGCAACAATACTGAATATGAGGTATTTATGAAACATCAAATAATTATTTTAAATATAAAAACACTACAGATTGTTCAGTCCAATAAAAAGAACAGAAAATATCTACCTTTGCATAGTGACATGTTGCAATGGTAATTTTAAAAGATGATTACGAATATTTTATAATATATAAAACTACCCTAGAACACAGTATGCAGGAAGACTTACAAACATTTGGCTTCATAATAGAGCAAAAGTTTATGAAACAGAAGTGGGAAAAATAAAAACACTAACAGATCCACTGAATGTATTTCTGTCTGCTCTCTTCCAGGTCATTCCTTTATCCTTCAGAAGCCATTTTCTTAGATCTTCTGTTTCCAAGGGACAATGGCTGAAAACTAGCCTCACCATTTCCTGTCCACTAGCCCTTTGACAGCTTGCCAGGACTCATCAGAGAAGTTCTGAAGAGCAGTACTTAAGAGAATCTCCCTGAACCTATGAGAATTAGCTGTTCTAGAGCTTCTACCACATCTGTTGACTACTCGAAGAATCTCTGAACTATCGGATCCAGTCTGTATTTCAGTTCAAATACCACCAAAAAGGATAATATTTCAAGTTCCCGAAAATTTATAATGTTTCTGGATCACAGGTCACAGATATGGATCAGTGCACTCCTTTAGTGATAGCCAAGAAGGGAAAAGAGAGTCAGATATTTTAGAGAATAAATAATGGAAAGTCAGTAAGGGGGAACATTAAAGACATTTTTCTTTTCGCAGTACTATACAAACAAAAGGCCTCAACAACCAAAGGCACTCAGAAATCAGTTTAGTTACACAGAGAAATTAGCCAAACTCTAGAATGCTTATGACTTCTAGAAAATAATAGAGGGAATATCTGGGGAGTGTTGAGAGACCATGGATGTAACCAGCAATCCCAACAATAATTCGCATTGAATATGCAAAAAACCCATCTCCTGTCACAAAATGTGCCTCCTTTCAAATAGCCCCCAACAGAAGCGTGAAAATGCTGTTCATTTGCAGTCCAGTTGGCTATTTAAGAAATAAAAAAGAAAAATAATTCCCTCATACGACAAGTCCTCCCAAACAGAGACTATGAAAGGATGTTGTCAGAACACTTCCTCTACTGTGTGCTCTCCCTTAATATTATAATAAATGTAGTTGTTGGGGTGGACGCATGGGAGGAGAGGAAAGGCATGGTCATTTTCCTGCTGGCCAAATGAATAAAAGGTGACAAGAATGGAGTTTTCAAGTCAGTTATTTTTCTCCCAGGGCATATGATTGTTGACTGTGTCATAAGGCATATCTCTTGGTAGGTTTAGGACATTAGAAATTCACAAAGAAAAATCTTATCACTGCTAAAGTTTTATTCCCAATACAATGAATATTATGCCACACACTGTACCTACTAAATCCACGGGTGCCATGTGGAATGATGCAGGGAATGGTAAAAATGAGAATTACATACGTTTTTAACCCACTTTCACAGTCAGTACAATGGTCATCACCAACTAAAAGAAAGCCAATGGGAAGCATATGTGTGTGTGGTTCACTCTTCTGCTCTCAGTAGGAGCTCGATTCTGGGTCATGATGTCTTCCCATGAGTCTCCTCTAGGATGCACTCTCAGGCAACTGAGGTAGCATGGAGAAGTCATCACCTATCCCTAGACATTTAAAATTTTCTAATTTATAAATAACAGCAGTGTTTGGATAATACTAGTTCAGAATCACATGCTCTTTTTGTCTGCAGACCATAATTCACATGCCTTCATGTCATTTTTCATTTCAAAGTCTTGCTTCTAGCACCTTCCCAAATGTCTCCCCATATCTCCCCACCCGTTTTATCACTTCACTCTGAACCATCTCTCCCAAATAAACCATTTTTACTGTTGCTTTTGCTACTTAATAAAGATTATGACTCAACATACAATAGAAATGTAAAGTTAAGCTGATACACAAATATTTGCAAATATGTCAGAACTATGTGATTGTTACCAGAGGTCCATGAACAATCTTGCAATGCACAAGATCAAAATGCATGTCTCACACAAATGACAAATCACTTACATGTCATGAGCTACTAACAAACAGAGAATTTAAATTTTGTAATTTAAATTATAAATCTGAAATAAAGAAATGGCAGTATGGACTGTCCAAATGCTCCTATCCATGCTAAAAATATTGTTATCAATAAATGTTGGTTTAAAAAACACAGTTTAAAAGACCCTGCCTTAGCCAAAGATGTTCTCTGCACAGAGAGGCACATTTTTTTGCTTTTCCTCCAGGAAGAAGGTGAATATGGTTATTCCCAGCCCGTAAAGCACATCACTATTCAACAAAAGTGGTTTAGAGCTTTAGACAGCCTTGGATTCTATCATTGGGAGGAACAAAAGTCTATGGAAAATGAGTTCTTCCTCTGTGACTCTTATGACACCTAAAAGAATAATTATGGCAATTATACATCAGAAATGGAGAAGTGATAATTACAAAAATGGAATTCTCAGCTACCACTTGGCTAGCCAGCACGGGCACTAACTTTTATATTTCCCCATGGGGGCACATATGAAAGAGGCTTAGAGTGGAGGGAGAGATAAAACACAATTATCAGGATCTGGGGATTTATTCTTTTTGTTACACAAAGGAAGGGGGAGAGCGGATGACAGCTGGAACATTCTCTTCTTGCTCTTAACAAAAGATAGGAAAATGCTGCCCCTCATCCACTTAATTTAATTTCCTTCCGCAATGATGACAAGGCTTATCCAGTCTATTGTACTTTCCTTCTCCATCAACTTGACCTTCTAGTCTGCCAACTGCCTTACCAACTCAAGAGTTTGTTCCAGAAATAGCAAAAGGCTTCTTTTTCCCTTTCTTTTTGAGATACTTCTGGGTAATGACACGCTAAGAAACTACTCCATAAGCAAGTGGATGTAGTTTTACAACTGGAATAGCAGAGAAGTAAATATTCTTTTAACTCTCCTAGTCTATTGAGAAACCTTAACAGTCCCAATCCAAACCACATAATAATTAGTCTGAAAAGGTAAAATAAGAAGGAATAGTGCAGGTGTTGATTTGAGAGCAATACTCCTAATACTACTTTATCTCTCAGTACTCTGGACTGCATACAGTGAAACAGATGATTTCTTACAGCTTGCTTTGAGAACCATTTTATATTATGCAGTTTTGCACATGCAGAGAAAACCTGCTGAAGGAGTCTTCGCTCTTTGTCTCTGGATGTATGCATGTAGAAGGAACTCATGATCATCATTCCTTTCACACATATAGCACCCATATTCTCATAGGTCATCTCATGACTCTTTAAAAGAGACTAAATGAAGGCATTTAAAGAGAACATGGATTAGGTACCACTAAAACATTAGCTCATAACAAAGCAAGCACTGGGTCACAAATGTTCTGTCATGTTCTCCAGTGCTTCTACAACTTTTATGCACACATTAAATCACCAAAGGCCGTGTTAAATGCACATTCCTGATAATTCTTTTTTGTTTTGTTGTTGTTATTATTGTTTTAGGGACATACCTGGTAGTACTCAGGGTTTAGACCCTGTGCTCAGGGGTCATTCCTACAGTGCCAGGAACTGCAGGGGACCATATGCAATAACAGAGACAGACCAGCCACATGCAAGGCAAGTACTCTACAAGATACTCAGTAAGTCTTGATGGAGATTTTCCATAAACTCCCACGGGATGCTTAAAAGATCTACTTTTATTAGTAGAACCAAATTACTAAAAGTTTGGTTCACAGTTTGATCTGTGAACCAAACTCTTAGTAGTAAAGAGTTAAAAATATGTTTGGCTTCAAGTGCTGAAGTTGAAGTGACAAAGAAGTCAAGTATTGTCTGTTGTCTGAGTGCTATTTAGTCTGATAATTCTGTATCTGACAGCGTGGTAAGTTTGCAGATGGGGCTTACCAGTAAAATCTGTTAGGTGTGATGCGTTCATGTACAAGTTGCCATCGTCTTCCAAAGTCCATCGAGCTGTAGAGCTGCAAAGCAAGAAAGTGAAAAGAATATAAGCAACAAGATCACAGTTTAGCATAATTACATATGTCTTCCCTGCAGCAAAGATTCCAACACACAAGGTGCCTAGCACCCAAGAAAGACCCCATTTTTTGCTGTTGCCATGGCTTACTGAAAAAAATGAATTTGACTGTGCTTTGATTATTATGATGCCTCCTAGCACAAATTAGGTGCCCTAGACATATGTAGTTGATTGATGGTTTAAAACATAATATAAACACATTCATTATTCCTTATATTATTCTCTTTGGGGTAATATTATAACTTCTTTTTTCTCCAAATTCTATATCCTTAACTACATCCAAAATAGTTTAGCAACATTTACTTAAAGCAATAGTAGAGTGGGTAAGGCACCTGCCTTGTATACAGGTAAGTATGATCCCCAGCACCTATATGGACCCTGAGCACTGATTAGAGTGATCTCTGAGTATTGAATCAGGTAGTACTCCCTAAGTATTGCCAGGTGTGGCACAAAAACCAAAACCAAAAATTTTTGGGAACACTATTATATTTAAGACATTAGCAAAGATGAATATAAAGATTAAGTTGATATACTACAGGTAAAACAATATTATATGTGAAATTCCGATCCTCTGGTATCTAAGTTCAACATTATATGTAAAATATTATATGCTTTCTTTTTATCTTTCACTGTTTCTCAATGAAATGGGTTCTTCAATACTACATGAGACTCATGAACAGTGCCATGTTTGTTCATATGTCAAGGACCTCGTCACTCTTACAGATAAAAAAAAATTACCCAGCCAAGCTGGATCAGCTCAAGTGTATCCATTGTATAAACATTTTCTGACCACTACAATCTCTCATCTGTCTACCATCTCAACTCACTCTTCTGTTGGAGGTTTTTGTAGATTAATATATGGTTACATATTTCATATTTGTCTAAATTATGTAGCTGTGCTTTCGAACTTTGAATATGGGTAAAGAATTCACTAAATATCAGGCATTAAAATCAATTATTTAAAAAGCAAGTAAGAATGAATAGCAACTCATGAAATGAAACACATTCTAGAAGAGTTCCAGGGCTTTGGAAACATAAAAAATACATGAACAGATAACAGAGTCAGACTACATTTGCTAATGGCATGTAGAGTAGGACTGCTTTGAATCACAAAAAGGGAAAGAGCAGTATATGTTCTAAGGTGCTGCTTGGCAACATGAGGGTCTATTTTAAATTGAATACAAGGAAGCACAATTTATGACTCTGGCTGATAATGGAATAACAATAATAGACTAAGTTGTGTTTTTATATGACGCTGAGCCTTGCAAAGACAGTTACAAAAGAATAGGACGCCAGTACTGATATCGTTTATCACATGTTTGTACTCTACACAAACTCTTACAGTATTTATCCAAATAAGTCTCTCAGTCGATGAGCATTAAGCACTACGCATCTCCTATCTGAGCATGGAAAACAGATAAAACTATTCCCCATTACTCATAGTGTTGTGATTGTCATTACACCTTTCTCTAGTCAGAAACTTAGTGAATAAACCTAGCTATCCTTTCACAGATAAATTACTGAGTACACATAATCACACTCTACTCTTCAGGACACCAAAACTGGAATTGTTTCCTGACACTCAGATATGCGTATTCTACACCAAAGGTGTATACTGGATAAGGCTAAGAAAGAGATCTCAAGCTAGGACTTTAGAAGCAGGCTGCAGGAGAGAAGGTGGGTAGAAATTTTAGTTGGGAGTAGACACAATTCGAGCAATGATGTCAACATATTCAAAGACTTAATGTTGATTAACAAGAGAGATTATAGGAGAAAAAAAAGAGTTGTGAAGCTAAACACTGGACCAAAAGGGGTGAAGATTATCTGTCCACACCTTTGTTTCTCTTTCTATCCATTTATCAACTTGGAAATGCTTCTATATCCATCATCATTATTCATATTCATCTTGAAGGAGGTGGGAGGAGAGAAAAAGGCAAGTGAGGACTGCCTATTGGGAGAATCATTTTTATTTACATTTTATTGCAAAATGAGTTTTCCATGCAGGGATTTAAGAAATGGATCACTTCTTTTTATGGCAGGTGATGCTCAAATTTAAGACACATGTTTCCCAAATTAAGACACTGGAGCTTTCTATTACCCAAAGATATTTTCTCTGTCTGTCCTAATTCCAATCAGTGCCAAAGGAGTTCCAAAGTCTTTCAAATAAAATCCAGCAGGTTTCTTCCTCTGTTGCAAGCTCTAGATATAGGTCAGGGACAAACCAGGAAGATCACACTAACTGTTGCGGTCTCAGTCCTCTGGGAAAATAATTAGTCCTTCCATCAGAGAAGTCCCTGGTAGCGGCAGGACGTCATCTACCTCAGCTCCTGCTGGGACCTGCCCTTGGGAGAAGCATGGCTGTCTCATCTCATGTTTTCCTAGCAGAGAAAGAACAAGAGATCAGATGCTGATCTCATCCATGCCTGTTCCACCTCCTGGCTCCCCTATCTCTGGTTTTGCTTTTTTCAGCTCTTCAGTTTGACTGATGGGAGAAAAATTAAATTGAATTCTCTGCCTGGAGGCTTATTCAGGCGAGCAGAGAGTCCTCTCCTATTCATTAAGGGCCTTGGTTTAGATACCTTGTCTCACCATCTGCAGAAACTTGCTGAGTCCGAAACAAATGTTTGCGGCCTCCCCATTCAGACATTTGTTCATCATTTCTTCATTCATTCGAGTGTATCAAGCAACTACTATGTTCCAAGCACTGAACTAACTGCTGAGGTTACAAGGGTTGAAAATGCCATGAAGAGTAGAAATCAGAACTGCAGACAATTACTGCCTGGCAATATGCATCATAATATTATTATCAGTTGTCTGCAATGGTAAAAGATCAAGCCAATTGTAATGATTAAAATGATTGTGAACATGATTTAATTTTTAATTGAAAATATAAAGTAGTGAGATTTAAAAGATTGTTTAGTGATATTAAAATACACATGATGTGCTATTTATTTAGAAATATTTTATATATGTATTTAATCATGCCAGTTTTATTTAAAGAACAGTATAAACTTGAAATAGAAAAATTCAAAAAATAGTTAATTCTGAGTTACAGGATTGATTATAGGTAAATTATATGCTTTTAACATTTTATGTATTTCCTTTGTTTTCATATTTATTAAAACTAATATATATTCTATAGTAAAACATGTCTATATTTTACATAAATTTTATAATAACTATATTTTAATGCAATATGTAAATTTATATCTCAAATTATCTCTTTAAGGCAAAGAATTAAAATTTCATTATTTTAAAGTCATTTCATCATTTTCATTTTCAAAAAATTTTATTTTAGAGTTAGACAAAGTAATTTTGTATACTCTACAAAATGGTATTTCACTGAACTGTATTGTACATAATGGCAGATCCTTCCTTGGACAGACAAGGAAAATATTTACCATCATGGTGATTATATAATCCTACATGGATTCAATAAGATGCATTTCATGTGCATTAAAAGTATTTTCAACAAAAGTAACTCTTACAATCTAAGAAAAATGTGACTGTCAGAAAGGAAGAAAGTAGAAAGGAAAATAGAACAGGGTGTTCATTTGGATGGTGTGAGTGGCACTAGGATGTAGGTGTACATACAAAATTAAGGAGTTATTCTCTATTAAGTACATTAGAAACCAATGGAATGTCACAAAATACTTAGTAAAAGTTATTTGCTAACCAACAAAGAGTTTTTTTTTTCCTTCAAATTTTTTTTATTAAGATAGTCATGGGTTTTCTTTTTTTTTAATTTTTTATTATACCACAGTGAAACATACAATTACAAAGGTGTTCATAATTGGTTCTTGGTAATACAGTATACCAGCACCCATCCCTCCACCAGTGCCCCATTTCCACCACCAATGTACCCCACCCCCTCCCGCCCACCCCCCATGCTGCCTTAATAGCAGGTACCCCAGTTTCCTCTCTTTCTCTCTCTGTCTCTCTCTCTCTGTCTCTGCATCTCTCTCCCTCTTATTTTACACATTGTGGCTAGCCCTGCATGTATTTAGAGTTTATCACCTAAGTCTCCCAACAAAGAGTTTTTAAATCATCTCTCCTTTATATTAAGCTACATATCTAATACCATATTCTCTTCCAGATCGATCTCACCTTGCCCTTTCCCTATAGGACATCACTCTTCAGCTTATAGCAGAGAATAATCCATATCCTTTCCACCGTTTTATTCATCGTCTGTCATGGCCTCCCCTCTCCTAACAAGAACGTATTAATTAGCAACATACACAAACACCCACACAGCCAAAAATGAATCATTAGGACAGCTGGAAAAATATGAAAGAACATACACTCTTTTCCATATTGATTCTGTTCTTAGTTCCCTAATTTCATCAGCATGTCAGTGAAAAGTATCTGTGATGTGAAGGACTACAGAGGCAATTTAATCAATGATACATTCCACAGGAAGAACCACAGGTTTTATCTGAAAAGCTTAAGTTCAAAGAAGAATATGAGAGCATTAGGTTATGAGTTGAACTGCATTCATTCCCCAGAACAATGATATGCTGAAGTCTCACCTCCAGCATTTCAGAATGTGGTTCCACTTGGAAATAAGGTATTTTCAGATACAATAAGTGAAAATTAAATTGGGGTATGCCCTGATACAATACAGTTGATGAAATAAAGGAGGGAAGTTTTGATGAATCCCAGCTCTCTGCTAAAGCCACAAAGCCTATGGATTTATTTATAGCTACAAAAAGGGGATACAGAGAAACCTTGAACAAACACATGCAGACTCTACTGCTGCCATTGTATTAATTAATTAAACGATGTTAGAGGGGGAGTCACGGATGTTAACTCAATGAAAGAAATTGGACTCAAACAAAACAGCTGGATTTTGGTGTTGACCCATAATTTCTCACTCACTGCTCAACCAAGTCACATCCACGTTAGATATTTAATATGCTAACGAGACATGGGAGCTATAAAGACGTATCTTCTGTCAACAGACTGTGCATTCAACTTCCTATTCTGTCAACTGAGTCCATGCACCCAACTTCCTCTTCCCCCATCTAAAAATGTCTATACACTACTTCTTTCCCACTTTTGCTCTTTTAAAAATATTCCTGATCAAGTTTTGGAGACCCAGCCAGGAGAGCCCGTCCTGGGCTTCCTTCCTTAGGTGCAGCTCAAAATCACTCTATAACATTTGTAAACCGACTTTTCCTGGGGAGTGAAGGGGCTCAGGATGATTTTTGTTATGTGGAGAGCCCAGTGCATTGGGGACTATAATTCTGAGCATCCAAAGAGACATACAGGGAAGATTCATGTGAAGTCAGAGACTGGAAATGAAGGCTACATAAGCCAAGGGAATTCAGTGAGACTTCTGGCAAGTCACCAAAAGTTAAGAGAAGCAAGGAAGGACAGCCATAAAGCATCTTCCAGGAGCATACTTCTGACAGTACCTACTTTGAACTTCAAGCTTCATAACTGTTGCACAATACATTCCTAATACCCCAAAGCACCCATTTTCTCATACTTCGTTGGAGTTCCAGGTAATTTGTCCTGAAAAGTGGAAACATATCTCACACCAATCACCAAGAATAGAAAGCCTAAGACATGGTCAAAAAGTTGAATCTATACCTAAAAGTTTAACTTTTATTTGTCTCCATTTCTCTGTGTTGCACATTTTCACCACACACTAAGGATATCTTCCAAGGTAAAAAATGAATTATAAAAATCATATGGTAGAAAACCAGTCTACTAAAAAAGAGGAAAAATACACATTTTGTGAGAGGTTTGTGTGTTCACTTCAGATTAAAACAGAACTTTTAAGAGAGAAGTCTAGTTTGGACACACAATAATATATAAAGGTCTCCCATGTAAACAAGTTCAAATTAATGTATTACTGTTCTGATTTATTTTCTTAAAAGCCTATGAAGGTTAAGTTTGTCTTTCAATAAAATGGATCTAGTTTATGTTCACTATAAGAGATTCTCTCCATGGATTTCCATGGTAGACACAGACAGGAGGGCTTAATGGGTTATATAAGAATTCAGGGAGGAACCTCTGGGTTTTGACAATATTTGTGGTAGAGAGGACAGAATCCTTTCCAACATGGTCATTCATGGCTCTTTCCCACAAAATTCTCTAAAAAAGTCTACATCTTGATCTTAGTGAAAATTCATCATGCCCAACATCCCTCAAAGCTCTTATTAGCAAACAAGAGCTTCTGTCCTCCATAGCCATCAGGAGATCTAGGAAATGTATCCCATAGTTATCTTTATCATGAACAACCTGGGCATTCATCTAGCCAGACCATTCTACTATAGCAGGCACCATTTTTCTTTCCCATTGTTATATTTTTTGCCATAGAGGTCTATTCTTTCTCTACTGACTAACTCTAATGAAATCATTTATTCTTCAAGAAATATTGATGGAAAGTCTATTAAGACTCAGGCCTTAGGCTTGGTTTAGACCTATCAATATACAAACTCAGGCTCTTACAGATTAATAGAGGTGGGAGAGATCCTAAGGTCAATGGTAGAGGTATAGGGTGATGGGTAGGCACATTGTGTGTGTGTGTGTGGGGGAACATTATATGCCTGAAACAAAAATTTAAAAACTTAGAAAATTATGGTGTCTAAATAAATTTTTTAAGAAGCCCTCAAGTCCCTAAATGTATTATTATGCAGGACAAGCCAAAATGTAAAAAGAGAGAGAGAAGAGTAAAAGAGAAAGCTATAAAGGCAGGCTCGGGGAAGGGAGGGAATCTAGGGACTTTGGTGGTGGGAAATGGGCACTGGTGGAGGGATGGGTGCTGGAACACTGTATGACTGAAATTCACGAACAATTTTGTTATTGTATATCTCACAGTGGTATAATAAAATAAAAAAAAATTTTTTTTTTAAATTTTTTTATTATACCACAGTGAAACATACAATTACAAAGGTGATCATAATTGGTTCTTGGTAATACAGTATACCAGCACCCATCCCTCCACCAGTGCCCCATTTCCACCACCAATGTACCCCACCCCCTCCTGCCCACCCCCATGCTGCCTTAATAGCAGGTACCCCAGTTTCCTCTCTTTCTCTCTCTGTCTCTCTCTCTGTCTCTGCATCTCTCTGCCTCTTCTTTTACATTGTGGCTAGCCCTGCAGATATTTAGAGTTTATCACTTAAGTCTCTTTGTGTATATTCAATGGTGAGTCTTAATCTGCCATTACCATTTCCCACATAAAATAAAAATTTTTAAAATCCCTCAAGACCTAGTTGGGCCATGGGAGGGAAGTTTAAGAAATGTCTGAGTACTCTGAATTCTTCAGACTTTGGCTCATTTTTTGCAAACACAACACCGTATTTTTATTGAAACACATTTAGCTCGCAGATTATTTTTGGTTATCTACTTTCAATAGACACTGTACTTCAAAAATGATTTATATTTCATGTTGCTCTAAGCCTTAGGGAAAATACATTGGCACTGTAGCACGGCTTGGCAGAGGGCAGTTTAGCATTATACAGGAGAGTAAAGAAGTACAGCATCCTCAACCTCCATGGAAATGACCTTGGCAGTTCCTTAGCTGAATGGGGGGCTTAATACAGTATAATCAGGCTTGTTCTGTTCTCGGGAACCAGAAAATGCGGCACTCTACAGAAATCTACCCATTTTCAACATGGTCAGACATTCTAAAAGATGCTGCAAGTGCTAAGAATAGAACATATCTTGGTCCAGATGGTTACATGCTGCTTGAAGTCACCCACAGGGTTCCCTGAGCATCAGTGTCAACAGAGGGCCACTTGATGGAGATGGTGCGGAGGGGCAGTTCAACCAAGAAGCAGGGCTGAATAGATTAAGCAACTATTCACTTGTCACTTGTTTTCCCATTGTTCATGGATTTGTTTGAGTGGGCATCAGTAATGTCTCCATTCAATGGGAATGAGGTCCATTATTGTTACTGATTTTGGCATATCGAGTACTCTTACGGGTAGCTTGCCAGTATCTGCCGTGGCTCTGGGTTCATCCCAGAGGGCCCAGTCTTTTTCTATGTTTGGTCAGACCATCAACCATCCAACTAATAAAAATTCAAAATTCAAGTAACTAAATTTCCAATTAAAACATCATTTCTTACTTAAAAATTTACTAAAGAGCCATGATTTACAAAGTTACTGAGAGTTTAAATTTAGGCATATAATAATTCAACACAATCCCTCCACCAATGTAAACAAAATCCTTTCACACCCAACACCCACCCCACCCCCGCCTGTCATCTTGACAGGTATGGCACTGGAGTGATAAAGCATGGGTAAGTCTCTTTCCTTGCAAGCAGCAAATTGGGATTCAATCCTTGGCACCACAAGTTCCCTGAGTCCCTCCAGGAGGGTCTTAGCACAGAGAAGGAGTAAGTTCTGAGAACTTCAGGGTGTGGCCCCCCAAACCAAATAATAATGATTAATAATAATAATAATAATAATAGTAATAATAATAATAATAATAATATTTCATGTACATGTTCTGAGTAATATTTGGGATATTCATGTCTTTAAGAAAACAATAATTATCTGAAATTCAAATTTCAATAGGTGTTTCATGTTTGGAATAATATGATTAATAATAATGATTAATAATATGATTAATAATAATGATTAATTATTATTAATCATATGATTAATTTAATGTGCATGTTTGGAGTAATATTTGGGATTTGCATATGTTTTTAAGAAAAAATATTTATCTGGAATTCAAATTTTAATAGGTGTTCCATATCACTTGATCTCTGCCACCCCAGGAAGAGATCCAGACCCATCTACTCCAGACCCACAGCTGCGCTGCTCCCCGACCCCCACGTGGGAAGCAACCCATGGAGCTGACCTCCTAGTAAGGGGAGTCCAACATTGCTCCAAGGGTTCGCTCACACGTGCGGGGAGGGACCACACTGGCCGGACTCAGAGTGGAGAATTAGACCCCGCCCTTTCCTCCACCTCCATGGCAGCTTCCCTGGATGAGAGACCCACCAATGCCAGACCCAGAGCTCCCTTGGCGCAGCAGTGCCATATTCTTAGATAATACTGATTTTAGGATAAGGTCCGTCCCAGGATCTTTCACACTTATATACTGTATACAGTTCTAGACAGGTTTTAACTGATACCCGTCATCCCAGTAAGCCTACCAAGAAGTCAGTCTGCCCCACACATCATGAGATCAGTCATTCTCAAGATTCAGACTCCATAGTTCCTCAGAGCTCCATCCAAGAGAAACCATATCTTTCCTCTATAAGTTTCATCAGGAAACAATCGAGATGAGAGCCTTCTACTGATAGTATACCACCTACGGCAGAGCCTGGCAAACTACCCGTGTTTTTTTGTTATTCCAAAAACTACTAACAATTATGTACCTCAATTCCATGACCTGAAGAATGAATGGGTTGAAGCTCTTCCTGTCCCTGGAGCAAGCAGATGCCCTTGAGCTACACTTGCTTGTGACAGGATGTATGGAGATGTTACTTGTGCCCGCTTGAGTTAATTGAAGAACAATGGGAAGACAGTGATACAGTGATCACTTGATCACTTGACATCCCATTATTTGTGGATTTGCTCGAGCAGGCACCAATGCGGTTTCCATCTGTCCCTGTCACGTGCCAGTATATCCCAATGGCATCTGCTTGTTCCAGGAATATGAAGAACCTCAAACCGTTCATTTAGGGTTTTGTTGAAGAAATCTGACCATCTTGTAGGTGGGTAGCCCATGTGATCTTTTGATGTCCCGTGGGATTCAGTCAGTAACGGCTCTAGTCCTGTGGTTGTTTCCAAGTTGCATTACATGTCCAGCCCATCTGATTTTCGATGGCTTGGCAAATGAGACAGCATCCCTGAATCTCAATCGTCGATGGAGGTCGGAACAATGGATTCTTTATCTCACTTGAATGAGGCATGATATTATAGCTCTTTCTATATCTCTCTGGGAGACCCGAATAGCATTCTCATTCTGATTTTGTAGGGCCAGATCTCTGAGGCATCTATTAATGCTGGGAGATGTTGTAGTTGAAAAGATGCGCCTGGAGGCATAGGTTCTTTGTCCTTTTAGCTATTTCTTTGATTTGCTTAAAGGTATTCCATGCTGCTCTCTTCCTCCTGCACAGCTCAGGTTTTAGGTCGTTCATCATGTAGTTCTCAACCTAGGTACACATAACTGCTGCATTCAGAGATGTTTGTTCCATTGAGAGTTGAGCATCTGGAACTAGTTCATTTTTCATGAATATTGAATTGTTGAGATTCAGCCTTAGACTTACCTTTCCACATTCTCGGTCGAAATCAGCCAGCACTTGTGCCACTTGGCTAATGTTTGGTGTTATTAGAACGATGTCATCAGCAAAGTGGAGGTGATGCAGTTGTTGACCATCTATCTTCACTCCCATTCCTTCCCATTCTAATTGTCACATGGTATTCTCGATGGTGGCACTGAAAAGTTTTGCTGAAATGGTATCACCCTCCCGAACCCCTCTATTTTACATCAATGATCACACAGGTACACCCGGCAGAACAGAAACCAGCTTTCCCGTTGCGTGCGGCCGCTGGCCCGACTCCTCAAACTACCACAAATATATTCTACCCCCCCTCTGGAGAGCCCCAAAAGTAAGGAATATAGTGCCCGCATGGCAGAGCCTGGCAAGCTGTCCGATGCGTGTTCGATATGCCAAATCCAGTAACAAAAATGTTTATTTTCCTGACCCCGAAAGAGCCCATACGGCAGCAGAGAAGGCAAACAAGCAGTGCCTGAAAAATTTCAAGGCTGTCCTAGGCTGCCAAACGGAGAAGGACAAAATGACTGTCTGACTTCAACATACACTGCGGAAGCATATATTGAGGATCTGATGCTGCAAGCGCAAAAGATAAATGCGACATCATTGGTCTGACTGAGCGGAGGCGTCAGTCGCATCATGCTGTTTTGACACGGAGAAGAATTGTTCCTTGGAACATGTGATGAAAGACGTCGGGCTGAGTCCTTGTCAACACATGGCTTAACATTATTCATGAATGCCAACAACCGAATAGGGCGATTACACTTGGGAGATGTGGCCCAGCCAGCAATTTCTATCTTCATTGTCTATGCACCAACATCCACAACAAAAATGAAATTCCATGGATGGAGTTCTATAAAAAGATCACACCTTCTAAGATCATAGTCGGATTTATGCCGTAGATCGAGAAGATCGAAGACTCCCACCGCGACAGTGAGACTATCTGAGTTCATCATGTCCACCAAGACTATTCTGGGACTCACAGTCAAGCTGAGTAAACGTTGGACTGGAATTCCTGGGGACGGTTCCACAAAAATTGACCACATCATTATCGCGGTTTTGTCTGACCGTGTTCTGTCGTCCCCAAATTCCAAACAGGATCGGACCCACCGTCTCCTTGCAAAATCTACTCCGGAGGCGCAAAGTTAAAAGAGAACTCCCAGAACAACCACCAACTGGGAACTCTTTGGCACCACATGGGAAGATACCATCGTGACATCGATGAAGAATACAACCGACTGTCCAGCACCTCCATGATTGTGGGGGGGGGGGGGGGGGGGGGAGAAAACACAAGGGCGCTTTCTTCGAAAACTCTTGAGCTCATTCGCCACGTGCGCGACCTCAGGACCTAATGCTAAGCGTCCAAGCTTGCAAACAGTGCAAGAAGCGATAAAGCAGACCTCAAAGACAAGAGCAGAAATACTGGAAGTGCCGAAGCCGGGAAGTTGCTGCCGCCTGTCCTTCGCCAACTATAAGACCAAGATGACTGCCCTCCGGCGCCCTGATGGATCTATCACATCTTCCAGAAAGGCAATGGAGAGATTATCAGGACTTCTACTCAAATCTCTTTGATAGCCACATCCACCTGCCCACATACCAAATTCCACAGGATGGATATGTCATTCCCAACGTTCTCCCTTCTGAAATCGGAGATGCCATCTCATCGGTAAAGAAGGGAACAGCACCCAACAAAAGTCAGACCCGAACATCTGAAGAATCTGCCGTCGGTGCTCATCAATACACTAGCTCGGCTCTTCACACGCTATCTGTCCGAATGCAAGGTGCCCTCCCAATGGAAAACCAGCAGGACAGTTCTACTGTTCAAGAAGGGAGACATTCATGACATCGGCAACTATCGCCCCATCTGCCTGTTGTCTGTCATCACAAGCTGTTTACACGAGTCATCCTGAACAGGATTAGCAGAACACTAGATGAAGGTCAACCATGCAAGCAAGCAGGTTTCCGGAAAGAATTCAGCACAATCGACCATATCCACACAGTAACCAAGCTCATTGAGGTTTGTAGGGAGTACAAGATGCCACTCTGTCTCACATTCATTGATTTACAGAAAGCCTTTGATTCTGTGGAGACTGAAGCAGTCATCGAAGCCCTAGTCAAACAGGGTGTTCAAACCCAATACATCAAGATCCTTCGTGAGCTGTATTACGGATTCACCACCAGGATCTCACCATTCTACAAAGGAGTGATCATTGATGTCAAAAGAGGGGTTCGACAGGGTGATACCATCTCACCAAAACTCTTCAGTGCCACCCGAGAACATCATGAGACAATTAGAATGGGAAGGAATGGGAGTGAAGATAGATGGTCGGCACTACACCCACCTCCTTCGCTGATGACATCATTCTAATAACACCAAACATTAGCCAAGCGGCACAAATGCTGGCTGACTTTGACCGAGAATGTGGAAAGGTAGGTCTACAGCTGAATCTGAAGAAAACTATGTTCAGGAAATGAACTAGTTCCAGAGGCCCCATTCACTCTCAATGGAACAAACATCTCTGAATGCAGCAGTTATGTATACCTAGGTCGAGAAGTCAACATGATGAAGCGACCTAAAACCTGAGCTGCGCAGGAGGAAGAGAGCGGCATGGAATGCCTTCAAAGGCATCGAAGAAATAGCTAAAAGGACAAAGAACCTCCGGCCTCGGGCACATCTCTTCGACTCCACCGTTCTCCCTGCATTAACATATGCCTCAGAGACCTGGGCCCTACGAAGCAGGATGAGAATGCTATTCGGGTCTCCCAGAGAGGCATCGAAAGAGCTATGCTTGGAATATCACGTCTCACTCAAGTGAGAGAAGGAATCCGGAGTTCTGACCTCCGTCGCTATTCCAGAATCAGGGACGCTGTCTCGTTTGCCAAGGCATCGAAAATCAGATGGGCTGGACATGTAATGCGATTTGGAGACAACCGCTGGACTAGAGCCGTTACCGACTGGATCCCACGGGATGTCAAAAGATCACGTGGCCACCCACCTGCAAGATGGTCAGACTTCCTTGTTAAGACCCTGAAGGAACGGTTTGAGGCTCTTCATATTCCTGAATCAACCAGATGCCATTGGGCTACATTGGCACGTGATAGGGTCCAATGGAAATGTTACTGGCGCCTGCTCGAGCAAATCGATGAATAACGGGATTCAAGTGAAGTGATCAAGTGATCAAGTGATCACTTCCTTGTAAAATGGTAAGAAACTGGTGGTGAATCCATAATACAGCACACAAAGGATCTTGATGTATTGAGTTTGAATGCCCTGTTTGGTTAGGGTTTCCAATGACTACATCAGTCTCAACAGAATCAAAGGCTTTCTTTTTATATATATATATATATATATATATATATATATATGTATATATATATATGCTATAACTGCAATATATATTACACCTTAAATATTATATAACTATAATATATAGCCTATATATAAAGCCTATATATATTTAGGCACAGATATATAGATAGATAGATAGATAGATAGATAGATAGATAGATAGATAGATAGATAGATAGATAGATAGATAGACTTTTTGGGTGTGGTTCCCAAACCAAATAATAATGATTAATGATAATATTTCATTGTTCTGAGTAATATTTGGGATATGCATGTCTTTAAGAAAACATAATTATCTCAAATTCAAATTTCAATAGGTGTTCCATATATATATATGTATGTATATATTCTTTTTTGAGTCATCATCAACCCTGGTGATGCTCAGGGGTTACTCTGGTTCTGGGAATTACTCCTAGTAATATGTTTTCTGGCAGTCTGAACTTGAAGTATTTTCCCATCCCATTTCTGAGTCTGAATTATATGATACATCCCCTTAGCATTATGCTCTGTATCCTTTGACATTGGCCATGATAAATTTAATGAGTTTGGGGATTACTGCAAATACTCCCTTTAATCAAGTAACACAAAACATTTCACTCATTTATGTATCCTTTATTAATGGATACTTAGCATGTTCAATGTTTAGAGATATGTGAGCATATAGTGATTAAGAATTCAGAGTTCTCTTATCTCTAGACACTTAAAATCTGAATAGAATTCTGAACAAGCATGAGAAAAGGTCAGCACAATCTAACATAGGGGAAGCTGGGCTAACAGAGGAAGAGTACTGAAAGAACTCACAGAAAGGAGAGTCAGTTTGAGTAGGTTGGCACTGGGCCACAAGCTGAGTCATAATGGATGAGGAAGAGCTGGCCCTGGCCAAAAGGATAACTTCCCCCAAACACAGTCCCTAACAAAAGTAAGAAGAAAAAATTCTGGTCATTAGGAACGATGTTGGAAATCAAACAAACATTATCTCATCCTCCGACAAAAGTACAACTCACTTGGCCCTACATCAGTGTACTCTGGCCTCCCTTTCACATCTAAGAGGAGAATGAGCAAGAGATGGAACATAATCCAAACAAGGTCAAATAAAGGATTCCCAAGGGAGAGAGAGGAGGAAATAGCCCTACAAGAGCATGGGGGTAAGGGGGGTGGGGGATGAAGGCTTGAATATGGACTGAAACAAAAGGATATGAGAGCAGAAAGGCACAAGGGGAACTACACCTATTCAGCATATTCCAAAACAAGGTGTTGAAATGTCTTGAAACATATTGTCTTAAATCCCAGGAAAGCAGTGTCACAGAAGCAACAATAAAAAACTGGTGATATAGGGATGTAAGTACATCTGTGTGTATATATATGTACACACAGATATATCCCCTTATATATATGGCATATATCTATCTTTTGGACTTCCCTCTCGTCAGAACTCCACCCAGCAGACCAGCCCATCACAGCCCGGATTATCGACACCCACCCTGCAGCAGCTAATTCCTCAATCCGGCCCAGGTATGCTGGTCCAGAGCCCTCTCAGACATGGGGCAGAGCTGTTTCTTGCTCTCCCTGTGCACAGCCGTTCATGAGGCAGTCGGGAGGCATGGCGGGTTCTAGCCCTGGCCCACCACCTTGGCAGAGCCTCACAACAAGCCAGACCACCCGCCTCACTTCACGGGCGCCGCCATTTTCCACATTTGGACTTCCCTCTCGTCAGAACTCCACCCGGCAGACCAGCCCATCACAGCCTGGCTAGCGCAGCCTTGCGGCGCGGCTCATCAACGAATGCATTATTTGGAGGTGTTTAAAAGAGTTTGCCTCCTGCTCGGAAAGCCTGGCAAGCTTCTCGTGTTGTATTTGATATGCCAAATACCAGTAACAATTATATTAGGTCATTCCCATGACCTAATATAATGGTTTGAGGCTCTTTATGTTCCTGTAGCAAGCCGATGCCCCTGGCTCTACTGGCATGAGACAGGACATATGGAGATATTACTGGTGCCTGCTCTAGCCAATAGATGATCAACGGGAAGATCGTGATTGTGATCTATCTATCTCTCTATATATATTTATATGGGCTACTGAATCAAGAAAACTTGAAGTATGAGATCAAAACTATAAGCCAACTTTAAAATCTGCCTGTTAATGAAACAGGCAGGAACAGGTGGGAGGAAAACTGGATACAATGGAAGGAAGTTGACACTGGTGATGGGATTGGTGTTGGAAAACTCTGTGCCTAAAGTTCAACTAGGAACAACTTTGTAAATTATGATGACTTCATAGCATACAAAATAAAAACAAATGCATTTTTAAGCAAATTCATAAATGTTATTACAAAAGAGATTGGTGACAAAGGGCCTGAGCAATCGTACAGTGGGCATAGCTCTTGCCTTGCACACGGCCAACCCAGTTCAATCCCCTGAATCATATGTGGTTTCCGAGCTCACCAGGAATATGATTCCTGAGCACAGAGCCAGGAGTAAAACCAGAGTACAGCTAGGTGTTACCCAAAAGCCAGCCAAAAAAGTGGTAAGAAAAGAAATTGATGAGGACACACGGTATCATATAATAGTATAAAATGGTTTAAAATCTTAATGTCTTTTTTTTTGGGGGTTATACCCGGAGACACTCAGGGGTTACTCCTGGCTCTTTGCTCAGGAATTACTCCTGGCGGTGCTCAGGGGACCATATGGATTGCCGGGAATCAAACCCAGGTTGGCCACATGCAAGGCAAATGCCCGACCCGTTGGGATATCGCTCTGGCCCCAAAATCTTAATGTTTCTAGAAGTGTTTCATCAAACATCTCCAGTGTCTAAAGGGACTATGACCTCCCATGAGGGAGTTGGGTATCTGACCTTGAGAAATAGAAAATAGTTTTAAGTCTCTAATTTTAGTTTAAGTCTATAATTTTCACCTCGAAATCCTAAGTATGAGTAGTCTGTTTTAAAAGATACTATATAGAATGCAAAATACATTTATTCACAAATTTCTAAAATGCATGGCTCCTGAACAAAGATACTATGTCCGTCAGACTTGATTTTCTCCCACAGGTCCCATGGGTAGATTTTTAAGCCCCAATTTGGTAAAGAAGATATACCAAGAATGGTTGAGGGCAGCAATTAAATGTCCAGGTTCTACTCTGGTTGATATCAGTGAACTGTAAGGTGATGGAAGAAGGCTCATTTTGAGTAACTATGATAGCGGAATTCTAGGTTTAATAACTGGAGACAAGCCGTGGGGTTTCACATAAATCTCCCTTATGGAAATGAGCTTTGGAGAGCAGCACAGGTACTGTGGAAGATGCTCTGCTAGCAAGACAGAGATTCCATAAGAGCTGCTAATCCAGCTTAGCAGGCTTCCCTACTGTCATGACTTTGGTGTGGTTCTTTTCACTCCCTGAATATTTTGCAGAGGTTTGGATGACCAAAGTCTTCTATTTCTTAACTTTTTGTGCTGCTCTCTAATTAAATATTGGAGACTCTCAAGACCCATGTGAGAACCCAAAGCATAGGTTACCCACAAACTCCCCATGCCTTTCACACATACAGTGTTTTTCTCCACTTGGGGATGTAGAAAGTGCTCCTAGTGAACCATATTGATATTCTACCAAACCAACGATGTTGTGGTCATTTATTCCATCTTCACTTTCTTTCAGGAGCCTCTCATTACCCATGATTTTACAAGTTTCAGGAATATTGAGTCTTCTTTGAACCTCTCAAATACAAGGTCTGTCTAGAATTTGGGTTTTTCATAATCTGTACCCTCTTCCTAAAATGCCTGCTCCCACATCATAGCTCTTGCATTTTCCCACCTTCCTATTCCTGCATGGGACTCATGCTAATATATAAGCTATCCATGTAAATGACACCTCTCAAAGGAAATCATCATTTTTTACCTGCATTCCATATAATAACAGGTCTGTATGTCTTTTTTCCCTTATGAATCACTACTCTCTTAAGTAATCTACTTGATCACTTGATATTCTATTATTCGTTGATTTGCTCAAGTGGCTGCCAGTAATATTTCCATTTGTGAGTAATCTACGGGACAAAATATTACATGTGGGTATTTATATGAAAATGTCTACAATTTTTTAAATGTAGTAATAGAATCTACTTTAAAAGTCCCAAATGATGAAGTCTCTATCGGACATGGAAAAATAAGATGCTCAATAAGTACTTGCTGAATGATCACATGAATACTACATGAGGATTCCTTTCCCAGTTCTTCACATTTCCTTTCCTCCACTGATAGTCCATTCCCAAATTTGCCAACATCAAGTATTCACAATGAGTTAAAATTGTCCTCCATATCGTTGCTGAACTTGCATGGCCACCATGCCATCTTTGGCCATGCATAGCCCAAAAGGAAAATTTACAGAATAGAAAAACAAAACTACATGGGGCAGAGCTGCTATTTGCTCTCCCTGTGCCCAGCCGCTCATGAGGCACCCGGGAGGCATGGCGGGTTCTAGCCCTGGCCTGCCACCCCAGCAGAGCCTCACAATAAGCCAGATGACCCCCTACTCCATGGGGGCCACCATTTTCCACATCCGGACTTCCCTCTCGTCACAACTCCACCCAGCAGACCAGACTATCACAGCCCGGCTCGCGCAGTCGCTTAGCGGTTAAGCGGTTCATCAATAAATGCTTTATTTAGAGGTGACTACAAGAGTATGCCACCCACATGGCAAGCCTGGCAAGCTGCTCATGTCGTATTTGATATGCCAAATACCAGTAACATTTATATTAGGTCATTCCCATGATCTAATATAATGGTTTGAGGCTCTTTATGTTCCTGGAGCAAGTAGATGCCTTTGGGTTCTACTACCATGAGACAGGACATATGGAGATATTACTGGTGCCCGCTCTAGCCAATAGATGATGAATGGGAAGCTAGATAGTGACTTTGAAAACAAAATAACAAAATAATAAAGAACTTGACAAAAAATGAAACATATCCTATAATTCCTTCTCTTTCCTCATATTTAACAGCCAATATCCAGTAACATTCAAATTGTAGCTTTTTCTTATAAACTTTGAATTGTCTCCACTGAATACATCCAAACATTGATTTATTCATTCAATAATGAATTTGTAAAAATATTCACAAATAATCTGATGTTGAAATGTATAAGTCCCAACATCAGATTATCTCTCTAAATATATCAAAGGCTCCTGGATGATCCCATCTGAAATCTTGACTCCTTCACCCAAACCATCAATAGGAAGTCCAAAACAGAATTACAGAATAAACAAATATTGAGAGTGGTCTTGGAGATGGTATGGATGATTCTAGTCACACACGGGGAATCTGAGGCTCAGAGAATCTAAATGACTATCCTCATGTCACATGTCTAGTTCATTGTGCAGCTGGGAGTCAAACTCAGAACCCTACCCCCAACTCAATCCTCTATTCTACTATCTGTGCATTTTGGTAGTTAGAGCCTTGATTTTGAAAGAAAAAAAGATACTAATATAAGTTTTCCGGAATAATGGCTCACTTGTGTACACCATGCATGAATAACACTGTACCTTGAATTTATCTAGCATACTTATTTACAAATCTTTTTCACAAATCATTTTACCCTCTTTTATTCTGAATAGTATTTTCTGAGCTCATATCACATCAGACAATCTTACAAACAATTTACATAGTATTTACCAAAATTCATCCTTTTGTCTCCATGGCTCTACTCTCTTGGCCATTATCCTTAGCAATCAAATTCTATTCATTTTTATACATTGCAATTCAGAACATCATCTATTAAGCTGTAGCCTTTGAACATAAAAGCTAATATTCTTTTGTGTGATGACTCTATCTGTTCTGAACCACATCTTCCTAGTCTCACCTGTGTTTTCACTATCCTTAATGGTTTTGGTTTCACACCACATCCTATTATTAACATTTATTTTATTGCCTGCACTGTGTCTGTTTTGTCCTTAACTCCTTTCCAAGTTCAGAGTTGTTTTTCCTTCCCAAAGACCTGAATCTGAAAACCTTGAGAAATATAGAAACCTCTTATTGTTAGGTCACTTATTTCACTTAAATTTATAACTACCCAAACAAGAATACCTGTTTCAATTTGGCAAAAAGGAATACTTTTCTATCCTTATCATGTGAAATACCAGTTGAAACCTATCTTCAGGCATATATTTAAATTTGGTTGTGGTTTAGAATTAATATGTGGCCAGCAGTAGTGAATTCAAACTCAAGATGAAGTAGTACTACTTAAAAGGCTGTACTTTCAGAAATACAAAATAATGGGGCTAAAGGAAGAAAGAAACCCGTATTTATGAGAGATATGCCTCTGACAGGTATTTCTATATGTGATCCATTTTAATTGCCTCACAGTAGATTCTCAGATGCCTATTTCAACCCAGACTTTCTGAAGGCCCTCTGAGTTTAATAAATCTCAAAGCAAACTTCAGGACATTTGATCTACATCAAGTGTTCATTCCAAATACCTGACTGCCGGTGAGAAATAAGCATTTTCAAGAAAATTATCTAAACCACAAGGGAGCTAGGTATTAGAGATTATTAAGACAAAAAGCTGACCAAAGCACACAGGATTTTATAAGTGCTTTCAAATTTTAGAAAAGAATCATCAATGGGATGCAATGGGACTTTGGTGCCACCTCAAGAGAGCAGAAGCAAGATGAAAGGCTAGGTTCAAGACACAAGTACACGGCAACCTGATGCAAGAAATCATATTCTAATGGAAAAAACACCCTGAGGCAGGAGGAAGCTGCCTCTCCTGACAAGTTCTCCAGGGAGCTAAGGGATGTGCTTGAGTTGAAGACATACGAGCACTTTCATTAACGTTGATACCATCAGGAAATTAAAGTGTCAGGTGGAGTTTAAACCAATGACTTCTTGATTCCTTTCAGATGTATTATTGTGAATCCTTTATCCAAAAACATTACTAGGAGTAGTACATGGGGGAGGTGTACTGACTATTAAGGCTCCCCCAATGCTTATAAAAGCTGGCAAATTCTTGCAAGACACACCAATGTTGTGCAAGGCCTATGTGTGGCAGACTTTGATCAAGTGATTTATACAGAGGCTTTTAGAATATCAACTTTTAAGCTATTTCTTTGAGATTATTATTTATCATCTCACATCTTAATTAGGTACCACAATGCAGTAGAGGTGTACATAACCCAGTTCAAAGAGAATACCCCCCAAAAGACTTTGGAGACTTCCGATCTGTACTTCCCAAGCAGTACTCAGGGGCCAGGAGGCCACTTCTGGCAAAGCTCTGCCAATGGGACTGGACAGTTCAATACTAAGGTTCAGAAATTCATTGGTGCTATTTGAGTTCAGTTCAGTGGTACTATGAACTGAAGGGCCACGTTTAGGCTGCCCAGAGACCACCATTGCTCCAAGTACATTCAGTGGTACTTGGGAATGATACAGTGTTGGGGGATAGAATTCAGGGCTTTATGCATGCAAAGCATGTGCCCCTAATCTCTGAACAAGAGTCCAACACTTTCCAAAACTTCTGAATGCTATTTCTCCAAAATGAAAAATTTGTGATAGTTGATGGAGGTAAAAGGCCACATGGACAGGAATCCAAGATGCAGTCTTCTCAGACCACTAAACAACCATCTGGGCTGCAAATACAAGAAATTCACTAGTCAAGGTACACAGCTACTAACTCAGCTTCCACTGAACACATATACATGAGTGAATCTAGCTGAGATGAAGAAGGTAACCCAGCTTATCTACAGACTTATGAATCACTTGTATCACTTGTATCATATGTCTTCCCGTTGATCATTGATTTGCTCTAGTGGACACCAATAACAACTCCATATGTGCTATCACATGCTAGTGTAGCCCAAGGGCATCTGCTAGCTCCAGGAACAAACATAAAGAGCCTCAAACCATTCCATTAAGTCATGGGAACGAGGTCTATAATTGTTACCGGTATTTGGTATGTCAAATACAACACGGGGAGCTTGCCAGGCTCTGCCGTGTAGGTGGGATACTCTTGTAGTCACCTCTAATCTCGAGTATTTATTGATAAACTGCACGGCTGCTTGCAGCTGCGCAAGCCGGGCTGTGATCAGCTCTTCTGCTGGGTGGAGCTCTGAGGAGAGGGAGTCGGATGTGGAAAATGGTGGCCTTCATGGTGTGGGGGTCCTCTAGCGTCTTGTGAGGCTCTGCTCAGGTGGTGGGCCAGGCAGACCATCCCATATGGTCCCCAGAGCATAGACTTGTGAATAATAACGGATATTTATTGTCTTAAGCTCTATGTGTAAGAGAGAGTTACATAGTATTAGTTCATAACAAACTTATATTCAAGACTTTGTTCTATCAGTGACCTAAAGGAGACTTGCTTGAAACAATCTCATTGTTCTTATGATTCAGGACTTTCACCAAAAAAAGAATTCCTCAAATTTCAATTACTGAGATACTTTAATAAATACATATATCTAGAACTCCCTCCTCCAGAAATTCTCATTCAAGGGGTCTAAAGCAGGGTTTAGAAATTGGCATTTTAGAAACAATCACATGATTCTAATGCAAATGATGAGAAACCATGCTATGAGAAACTACTCTAAATAATTCATAAGGAAAAGCTTGGACACTAAACTAATCCATATTCATAACATCACTCAACTTCTACCCCCACATCAGGTAAATCCCATCCAGCTTAATATTTGGAGCTCCTTAGAGATGAAGTGTAATAAGCCTATTCTAGAATACTTTAGAGAAGAGTGATTTGACCTTAACCCAGACACCTCTAGACTCACAGGAACCCATTCCTAGTTCCATTCTAGAATGCATGTCTTAACAAAGAAAATGGTCAGACCGCTTCCACTCAAAACACTATTCTGTCCAACTGCCAATACTGGAACACAATTAAATAGTAAAAAAGCATAGCCTCAGCTAAAATGCACAGGAACAGCTGGACTGTGTTCCCTGAAAGTGCAATGCATTTATTACACAGATAATTAGAGTTCCCTCCAGATACCGAAGTAATATGGTCTGTGCATTAAGCAAGAGGGAGCTGCTGCAGCCTGGCCAACCCTTGCCGGAAGCGTTCAAACTGTGCTGATCCCTGGATATTAAAATGGGGTGTGAAGAGATCTAGGTGGTGGCAGAAAAATAGCAACTGTTGTGCGATTCTTCCATCCAGGGTTTAATGATCCAAACCAATGGTTTTCAACTTGCATTAGAGTTTCCTTGGAGTTTTTAAACAACAGTGATAACTGCATCCTATCTTGGAAAACTTAAATCAGAATCTCTGGAAATAGACCAGACTAACTAAGCCTAAGGGTTTGTTTAAGCTATTTAGGTGCTTCTAATATGCATATAAGGTTGAGTAGCAGTGGTCTAGAGCAGAGACAGATAAATTAAAATCCCTCCATTCTTCTAATCAGATTCATTAACTCAGAATTGAATCCTTAGAACAGAACCTTTATGACTGGAGAACCCTAAGATATCTCCTAGTTAGTCCTTTACATAAAGTTTCTTCAACTTATGTCCTTAGATTATCATCTTTAGTATTTGTTAAGAGACAGTCTCAGAGGGAGTTTGCCCCTGAGATTGCTTTCACTTACCTTTAAACTATCTTTATCCCACATCCAAAGCCCAAAGTCCACCATCATGATAATCATCAATATCACATAATAATATCTAACACACCTATTAGATATCAGCCACTAGGCTAAATCATTTCATTTAATCTTAATAAAAAAACTATAGAACTCTAATCATCATATGCAACATAGAAAACAAGTTTTAAAGATCAAGTTTCTTTCCTTCAAAACATGAGATATGGACACAGGATTAAAACCAAGCCATCTGATTCCATGGTTTACATATTCCATAGATACTGGAGTCAAGAATCACAACGCTACCCCTCTCAGTTAGTGATCTTGGGAAGACTGCTTCAAAAGTGGGGAATTGAGAATACTTCAGTGGGACTATGGTAAAATCAGAGATAATATGTTGTGATATAAAATGAAGATGTGAGGCAGACTGAAATTATTAAACTTTTTTCTTCAGAGGTCCTTGATTATATTTTACTCACTTTTCATCCACTTTATTATTTACAAACTAGTAGGCAGGGGCCAGAGCAATAGCCCAGTGGGTAGGGTGTTTGCCTTGCATGCGGCCAGCCCATGCCAGCCCGAAGTTCGATCCCTGGCATCCCATATGGTCCCCTGAGCACCCACCGCCAGGAGTAATTCCTGAGTGCAGGGCCAGGAGTAAACCCTGAGCATCACCGGGTGTGTCCCAAAAGCAAAAATAACAAACTAGTAGGTGCATTTCATGAACCAAATATAGCCCTAGGAGTAAAGGAAAAGAAGAGAACAAGATGCTGATAATCCCTGACTTCATGATGTCTACATGGCAGTAGGGGAAGCAGGTCAGAAACAAACTCTTCATATTTAAAGAAATAAATATCATGTAGTTAGAGCTGATATTTTTCTCACAGATACGTGATTTCAAGTTACAAGACATACTAAAAACATTTAGCAGATGATGTATCACTGTTCCCAGGGGAAAGACTTCTTCAGGTTCTTATATTTCTCAGGTCAATACATTTTCATCAAACACTCAAGACATAGCATTGCTGATGTGATTCATTTTAAAGACACAGTATTCAATAGACTTTGCTGATTCATTGATAGTGAGTTCATGGTCAGGAACACTATACTCCATATTTGAAGGAAATTTATCCAGCAAGGGGATTTTCTCCATGCTTTAGATCATAGACTTCTTGTGCTCAGCAGAACTGGACAGCAACTCAGTACTATGCTTGAGGGTCGCTGTAAATGAAGAAACTGCCAAAAAAAAATCACACAGATTCAAATATAATGTCACAAAATAAAGCTCTCACGTTATAAACAGCTTATAACATAAGATCTGAAACAAGAAGGCAGAATGCCGCCTTGCTCAAACTCAGCTGGGAACTCCATACTTTTTTCTACTATGAAAATGTCTATGGATGACCGTGAAGACCTTTTAGTATCACTTCAGGCATGAAAATTACTTATTAGCAAACAACTAAGTTTACAAAGGACAATCCCCAAATTATAACCAATAGAAATATATCGTTGTGCAGAGAAAACTGGCAAGATGAAAACGAAAGCAGGCAAGAGGAATTCGAGTCAGAGAAGCAATACTGTTTCTCTAAAGACAGTCATTCTGAAGAGCCAAGACTGGTAAAAAACATGAAGGACATGAAAAAACTCAAAGAGAAAATTGACGGGTGAAGAACAGGTGACAATCAAAGAGAGAAGATGGGACCACAAGTGATAATACAGGGGGTAGGGCAGTTACCTTCCAGACAGCCAACACAAATTCGATCCCTGGCATCCTATATAGTACTCCCAGCCTGCTAGGAATGATTCCTGAACATAGAGCCAGAAGGAAACCCTGAGCACCATGGAGTGTGATGCAAAACTGAAGTCTGAAGAAGAAAAAATGGGTAAGGTCTGATAGGGAGAGCTCGGGGCCATGTTTGAGGACACTGTGGCTTTGCTGAGTGATCAAGAGGAGGATACATCAGGAAAGGAGGTTAGAGGAAAACATCAGACAAGTAGTATGTTTTAAAGGCAACACCATACAAACAGCATGCCTGCCCTAGATGGGAATTTGGAGTTTCCATGCCAGATGGACAAGAATGAAGGTATTTGGGAAAAGGCTACCACGATGTGACTGCTAATTGAAAATCACTAGCTGTTGTTAAAAAGGGGAGTTGACAGATTAAAAAAAATGACCATGGTGGACATGAGTGGCCAGTAGTGACTTAGCTGAGGAGATACAGCTGGGGAGATGAAGCGGTTTGTGAAATATTTTGAAGGTAATACCAATTTGATTTGATAAAGAAATGTTGTGAAGGAAGTGTGAGTGTAAAGAGGAATCTGGGAACTGGGAGTGTCTGGACTTAGTCCACTGAGTAGTGGTCAAAGAGAAAAGTCGTGGCAAACTCCAAGATGATATTTTTAAAAAAGCATGACAGTTTTTGCTACTGTGTTAAAGTTGATTTTGCAAGAAAAAGATGAGCAAGATACGAAGCCTGCAGAAAAGGCAGCCACTAATGGCAGTTCAGATCTGGAAGCAGAATGAGCTTGTGAGTATCAGGATCTGCACGCAATGATTTATTCTTTTTCAAATTTGTGTGTAAGATGAGAGAGAAGAGAAAGAGGCAATAGGTACTCATCAAATTTTTTATAAATTACTTGTTAGATATATTCTGCTAATGCTAGAGATAAGGAAGAAACAAAAATGCAGAAGTTTACAGGTGCTTCATGTACAATGAAGGAAACATACAAAGAGACAAATGGTTATTTAAAACACATATACAAGTTCTGAATCCAGAGAGTTCTAGGCAACACACAAAGCTATGGGAAATTCATAATATTAATTGATAATAGTGTTCCTCAACCTATTTCTGACTACAGTCCAGTTCTGACATTATTTCATTCCTGTTGCCCTATCCTAACAGTATTTCCCCTAGTCTCATTCTTCTGCCCCCCCATATATGTGATTTTCATCTGTGACTTTCTTGGAATATCCTAAGGAATCACAGGCAGGTGACATTGGCCCTAGTTGAGAAACACTGAACAATAAATTCCAATTTATCCAGACAGACTTAAGAAAGAAAGATTTTTCTGGTCTCAGAAACACAGCCAGGTGATTACAGCTTAGGTAGCACAGCGGATGATTAAATTGCTACTAAGATCTCTGTGGGAAATGGTTTATGAGAAACTGCCTCTGGCAGGTCAAAAGCCACAAGCACATTAAGTGCCACATAAATGTATCCTCTTTCTGAGAACAGCCCTCAGCTCTGAGGACCAGCACCGATATGCATTCATCCCACCTGCTGAACTTGTCCGAGTTTAAGGTGGGCAAGCGCAGCTAGGAGCTTCTCTTATAGAGAAAGGTCCACAAAACCTAATACTCCAGTGCAGAGAATGACCTACCCAGTCAAATAAAATGCAAATGCCTCCATGGCTTGAGTAAGAAGATAAACAGCCCTATTAAGAAAAATCCCTGATGAAGGTAGATATTTCTTTCTTTTGAGCTAATTTCTACATTTCTCTCTTATCCCAGCACTGACACAAACAAAACTGAAAAAGAAGACATCTCCCATGTTCTCTCAGTACAGCTATTTGAGACCAGAATTAAAAAAAAAACTTGCTATAGAAATCCAAGAGATAAACAGAAAAATATATAAACATTATCAAAGCATTGTATTCACAAAGCTGTTTCCTGACCCTACAAGCGCTGACGATATTACCTATCAGGCTTCTCTCTCCACATTCTGTCTGAAATCTCTACTTTCAGTAAACACTCTCTTAAGAGCAGGCAACTAGCGCAAACAATTCATTTATACATACTGCTTACTTGCCTCTTTTCTAGGTAAATACCTGGTGTGTAAACCACAGTCCAGGGATGTTTGCAGCAGGAGGAGTTGCTGCCACAGTTGGTGGAGCTTGCCTACACAAACAATATAAAATTTAAAATCCTTAATGCACTTAAAATAGACATGAGTTGGCCAAAAACCTCTTCTCCATTTCTTCTGTCCAAATTTTACCTTATTCGATGAAAACTATCACATCTTCCAGAAAGGCAATGGAGAAGATTATCCATGATTTCTACTCAGATCTCTATGATAGCCACGCCCACCTGCCCACATACCAAATTCTGCAGGATAGATATTTCATTCCCAACGTTCTCCCTTCTGAAATCCAACATGCCATTTTGTTGGTAAAAAAAAGGAACAGCACCAGACCCAGACAAAGTCAAATCTGAACACCTGAAGGATCTGCCGTCAGTACTCATCAATACACTGGCTCGGCTCTTTACGCTACCTGAATGCAAGGTGCCCTCCCAATGGAAAACCAGCAGTACAGTTCTGCTGTTCAAGAAGGAGACATTCACAACATTGGCAACTATTGCCCCATCTGTATGTTGTCCGTCATCTACAAGGTGTTCACTAGAGTCATCCTGAACAGGATTGGCAGAACATTAGATGAAGGACAACCATGCGAGCAAGCTGGTCTCCGGGAAAGATTCAGCACAATTGACCATATCCACATGGTAACCAAGCTCATTGAGGTTTGTAGAGAGTTCAAGATGCCACTCTGTCTCACGTTCATTTATTTAAGATGGCCTTTGATTCTGTGGAGACCGCAGCGGTTATCAAAGCCCTAGCCAAACAGGGCGTTCAAACCCAATACATCAAGATCCTTCGAGCTCTATTATGGATTAACCACCAGGATCTCACCATTCTACAAGGAAGTGATCATTGATGTCAAAAGAGGGGTAGGCAGAGTGATACCATTTCACCAAAACTCTTCAGTGCCATCCTCGAGAACATCATGCAACAATTAGAATGGGAAGGAATGGGAGTGAAGATAGATGGTCGGCAACTACACCACCTCTGCTTCGCTGATGACATAGTTCTAATAACACCAAACATTAGCCAAGCAGCACAAATGCTGGCTGACTTTGACCGAGAATGTAGAAAGATAGGTCTACAGCTGAATCTCAACAAAACTATGTTCATGAAAAATGAACTAGTTCCAGAGGCCCCATTCACTCTCAATGGAACAAACATCTCTAAATGCAGCAGTTATGTGTACCTAGGTCAAGAAGTCAACATGATGAACGACCTAAAACCTGAGCTGAGCAGGAGGAAGAGAGCAGCATGGATTGCCTTCAAAAGCATCAAAGAAATAGCTAAAAAGACAAAGAACCTCCGGGTCCAGGCACATCTCTTTGACTCCACTGTTCTCCATGCATTAACATAAGTTCTAGAGACCTGGGCCCTACAAAAGCAGAATGAGAATGGTATTCTGGTCTCCCAAAGGGGAATCGAAAGAGCTATGCTTGGAATATCATGCCTCACTCAAGTGAGAGAAGGAATCTGGAGTTCTACCTCCGTCGCTGTTCCAGAGTCAGGGATGCTGTCTCATTTGCCAAGGCATCGAAAATCAGATGGGCTGGACATGTAATGCGATTTGGAGATGACCACTGGACTAAAGCGTTACCAAATGGATCTCACGGGATGTCAAAGGATTACGTGCACTCCCACCTACAAGATGGTCAGAATTCCTTATCAAGACCATAAAGCGAATGGTTTGAGGCTCTTTGTATTCCTTAAACAACTAGATGCCATTGGGCTACACTGTCACGTGATAGGTTCAATGGAAATGTTACTGGCAGCCGCTCGAGGAAATCGATGAACAACTGGATGTCTAGTGATCTAGTGATCTATGAAAACTTTGCTTTTGAGGACTTAGAGTCCAGATAAATTCTAGAGTCTCACTCGAAGCCAGCAACCCAGACAGATGAGCTAACATCTTTGACTTTAAAGTAACCTTGCAACCCTCCAGATTGACATTTTATACTCAATGAAGAGTGAAAAACAGTCTAGTGCCCTAAAAGAGATATCAGACACCAAAACCAACAAACAATAAACCAATGTGCACACAACCCTTTGAAAAAGCCCAAGAAGTCACAAAGTCTACAGGGCTAGTCAGTTTACTCTCACCTGGAATTTTACTCTGTACTAAACAGCACTGAATCTACAGTGTGGTGTACCTATGGGTGCTGATGACCCTTCGGTCATTTCGTTGTCCTTCTTGTCTTGAATGTAATTACAAGTACACTAAATTCCGACCATGATGCCATGAGGCGTTTATTAACAAGGATGGAAATAATTGGGCTGGGAAGTACTAAAAGCTAGCTTCTCCTCCAAACAGAGCCTTCCCATCTCCTAGCCTGCACGGATAAGCATACATTAGACCTCCTTTTGCATTCAAGCTTGCCTTCATATTTCCAGAAGAATTTTTATGCTTTGATAATCTTTTGCTATTTGTTTCTACATCATATGCTATTCCCATCCAGTATGCACACTTTTGCCAGGAAACTTAGAATTTACTTTTTGTTTTAAAAAAATTCTTCTTCACTTTGTTTGGCAGTTGCAGAGATGCTTCAGACTGATTTCTGATTTTCCAACAATATCCTTCCCCCTCCCCACTACTGTCCTCAGGCAAGGGACAAAAGTTGCTATTAGACCCAACATTTGGACGTGCTCACTCTCCATGCTATGATTTATAGAAAAGTAGTCTCAATTATAATTTCTCTTACTTCTTGCATTGACAAAGTGCTGAAAATACAGAATTGCCAAGATGGCACGGTACACAGCCTCCGACTCAAACAGCTTTCTCCCGACAGCCCCAGGCACAAAGCAAGCAGCAGTGTCAAAAACAAGGACTCCATCCATCAGGGCCAACCAACGAAAGACTCCCGGCTGTTTTCTTAACTCACCAAGGTGGACTGACTACCAAAGCTCTCCTCTCTCCGTTCCACACGGGAACTCTGCTCCTTCTCTTCTCAGCGTCTCTTAGAGGCTGCCACTGTCATGGGTCAGCAGTTTTTGGAATACCCAAAAACTAATGCCAGACATTGGAAGATTTAAAACTAAATCTGCATATGTATTTCTATTTCCAGCCTTGTTAATTCTGTGATAAAAAAGAAATAACTAACTGAAATGAAAACAAATAGACCCATTTATCTACCAGCTTTTGTTTTACTTTTATTCTGCTGAATGGAGACTGGTGAGAACTCCAAGATAGTGTTTTCTTTTTTCATAGTCTAAATATTTTATTTTGGTATTAAGTAATATAGTATGTTTTACTAAATTTATCACTTCACTTGTATCACTTGTCTTCCCATTGTTCATCGATTTGCTTGAGTGGGCACAAATTCATTGATTTGCTCGAGTGGGCACCAGGAATGTCTCCATACCTCCTGTCCCAAGCCAGTGTAGCCCAAGGGCATCTGCTTGCTCTAGGAACATGGAGAGTCTCAGACCATTCCTTCAAGTCATAGAAATGAGGTCTGTAATTGTTACCGGTTTTGGCATATCAAATTCAACATGGGTAGCTTGCCAGGCTCTGCCGTGTGGGTAGTATACTCTCAGTAGCAGGCTCCCATGTCATGCATTTACTGATGAACCGCAATGGGGAGAGATTGGCTTTTCTCTTGGGTGGAGCTCTGAGGACCTGTGAAGTCTGGATGTTGAGAATGACTGCCCTCATGGTATTGAGGGTTCCTCTGGCTTCTTGTTAGGATCTACTGGAATGACGGGCCAGTGGAAGAACCCACCTAGAACTGTTTACAGTGTATAAATGTGAAAGATCCTGGGAAGGACCTGGTCATATAAAATATGACTTAAATTTAGTACTTCCATTATGGAAGTACAAAATTTAAGTCATATTTTATATTTAATTAAGAATATACATTGGGTAGTAATCTCCCAGACTTTCATATCACTGTATCACTGTCTTCTGGTTCATCATCAATTTGCTCGAGCAGGCACCAGTAACATCTCCATATGACCTGTCTCATGCAAGTAGAGCCCAAGGGCACCTGCTTGCTCCAGGAACATAAAGCGCCTCAAACCATTCCATCAGGTCATGGGAATGAGGTCTAAAATTGTTACTGGTATTTGGCATATCAAATACAAAACGGGTAGCTTGCCAGGCTCTGCCATGCAGGGAGCACACTCTTGTAGTCATCTCAAAATCCAGCATTTATTGATAAACCGTGCAGCTACGATAAGCTGGTCTGCTGGGTGGAGCTCTGACAAGGGGGAAGTCCAGATGTGTAAAATGGAGGCCCTCATGGAGTGGGGGTCTTCTGGCTTGTTGTGAGGCTCTGCTGGGGTGGCGTGCAAGGGCTAGAACCTGCCATCCCTCCCGTGCGCCTCATGAGCAGCTGGGAACAGGGAAAGCCAGTAGCAGCTCTGCCCCATGTCTTTGAGTCTCTGGATCAGCATACCTGGGTCGGATTAAAAAAGACTGCTGCGGGGTGGATCTCGAATAGCCAGGCTGTGATAGGCTGGTCTGCTGGGTGGAGTTCTGATGAGGGGGAAATCGGATGTGGAAAATGGAGGCCCTCATGGAGCGGGGGGGTCATCTGGCTTGTTGTGAGACTCTGCTGGGGTGGCGGGCCAGTGCTAGTACCTGCCATCCCTCCTGTGCACCTCATAAGCGGCTGGACCCAGGGAGAGCCAATAGCAGCTCTGCCCCATGTCTGTGAGTCTCTGGATCAGCATACCTCATAAAAGTAATAAGACTCATATAAGACTTTCATATAAGTAATTAATTTTTTTAACTTTTTTTATTTTTTTAATATTTTATTATACCACCATGAGATATACAATTACAAAGATGTTCATGTTTGGGTTTCAGTCTTACAGTGTTCTAAAACCCATCATTCCCACATGAAACTCTCAGAAGTACTTTATCCCAGTTCTCCTTTCAGCAGGAGACTGAGGTTGGACAGAGAATTACTTTCACATAACTCATTTGTAGTTAAGAGGGATGGCCACTCTTGGATACCTTCCCAAAGATGCTATGGTGCTGTTTTGTTTGTAAAATCCTCTGTCTTATGAAACCTATTAATCACAGATGAAATAATCATCATGGAACCTTGAGAATTATATTTTCAATAAGATATTTTTCTGTCTAAAGTTCTCAGAGGCAGAAACTCTTGGCAGGACTCTTACCCATTGTGCTTGCTTGCTGCTTTTCCCTTCCTACCTCCTTCTCTTCCTTCCTTCCCTCCTTTTCTTCCTTCGTTTTCTGAGCACAAGCCTTGCAGGGACTAGGGTATCAAAAGCAGTGCTAGGGTTCAAATTTCTCGGTTGTCAACATCACTTGATCACTTGATATCCCATTATTCCTCGATTTGCTCGAGCGGACACCAGTTATATTTCCATTTGACCCTATCACGTGCCAGTGTAGTCCAATGGCATCTGGTTGCTTCAGGAATACAAAGAGCCTCAAACCGTTCATTCAGGGTCTTGATGAAGAAGTCTGACCATCTTGTAGGTGGACGGCCACATGATCTTTTGACATCCCATGGGATCCAGTCGGTAACGGCTCTAGTCCAGCAGTCGTCTCCAAATCGCATTACATGTCCAGCCCATCTGATTTTCTATGCCTTGGCAAATGAGACAGCGTCCCTGACTCTGGAACAGTGACGGAGGTCGAAGCTCCAGATTCCTTCTTTCACTTGAGTGAGGCGTGATATTCCAAGGCATGATATTCCAAGGCATGATATACCAACTTCTTTCACTTGAGTGAGGCGTGGTTGTCCACATACCAGAAAAAAAAATGCCTTACTGTTTTTGCTCTCTGGCCCCAGTGATCATCTAGTCTGCTTTCAATTCACTAAACCCCAGCCTACCACCTTTCTCTAATACCTCAGATTGTCCAAAATCTGTACCGGCCAATATTTTCTAAATTTCTGTCTCTTGAGGATTAAGTTATACTTATCTCAATGACTTTAATTATTGTTTTTATTAATGTCTTTTCAAAAACTTAGGTTTCTAGAAAAATGAGTTGAAGAATTCCTTTTCATCTAAACACTGTTAACAACTTAAATTAGTATGGTATACATTGTACAATTGATAAGCCAGTAATATCCCCTCATTATTGAGTTAACTATGTACAATGTGAGTTTTGAGGCTAGTTCAGAGAAATAAATCGACTACTGGAGAATGGCACAGAAGTTCATCTTGTCTTAAAAAATCCTTGTTTTACCTCTTTCCCTCTGCACCCTGGAACAACTGACATTTTTACTATCAACATAATTTTGCCTTTTTCCAAAATGCCATCAATTGGAATCATTTATGTATAATTTTAAAACTGGCTTCACTCAGCAATATGCAGTTTAAATTTCTTCTAGGTATTTTCATGGAAGAATTGCCATGTTAGTTCTTTGTGTATTGACACTAGCAGTTTGTCATCATAGGGCCAGGAATAGTAGTTTTTAAAATTGTAAAGTATCTTTCTCTTTAACTCTGAAGTTCTTTGAAGAATATCAGGAACAATTGGGAGGAAAAACCATCAAGTAGATACTACTTGGTAAATGTAATAGTTATAAGGGTAAAACTACATGGATTTATTTTATACTATCCAAACATTTATAAATAATCACCCCCAAAATATGCACTTTAATTACCATTGTAATCTCCACTTATTAGAAACCATCACTATTAAAATGGGAATATGTCAGAGTTTAAGCCAGAAGAAAAAAATTCTGTCACCCAATAAAACAGTACAGAAAAATTTTCATTCAGTCTATCAGTTAATTCCCTACATATTCTGATATCAGTAAATTCACTACATATTCTGATAGATAAAACACCAGTCAGTTGATGTTCTCTGAGAATCTCACAATATTAATAATACTAAGGCTTTACACAATGTACTCTGGGAATATGTTTGTCTAAGACACATGACATACTGTACATTAGCATGTAATCATCTAGGAACTGCAATGCTTAGATATCATGGGCTTGGACCAGGGAGAAACAAATGAGTAGTAACATTTGGGAGCTCAGGGAAAGGAAAAGGTCCTTTCTGAGAGTAGTGTGTGAGACAAGGACCTTTGGGAAATATTTTTAAAAAATAAAACCTTATTGAACAGTGACACAGTGGTAGGACAGCATAAGGAAGACAGGTTTAATGTTAAAGATAAGGTTCACCTTGGGGACAGGGGAGTAGAAAATGGGGTTCTCAACCTTGGACCCAAATTAAACTTTTTTGTTATTGTCTACAATAAATTTTTGGCAAAAGAGGAGCCTTATTGCTTTGGTTTTAAGAAATGAAATAGTTTTTAATGAAAATGAGAGAATGTGAGCCTCTCTCCTGCTTCTATGAGTCCTGGCCTGGTGGGTACAGCTACTACTTCCAAGTGATAAAAGCTCAGAGCAATTCTTCCATGAAAAGACCTAGAAGAGAGAAAGAAAATGAGTGTGTGCCTATGGTTTCTTTGAAAATGTGTGCCTATGGCTTCTTCTATTTTCAGAGGCAGAGGGAGACCATTTTATTCAATAGTATTGAGTCTACATTGAACTATATCTGTACATTCTGTTTTAAAAGTTGAGAGAATCAATTAAAAGAATAATAGAGCCTCCCATGTAACAACCTTAAGATGTTATCAAGAAAGACATGAAGTCCATGTTTCTACCTAAAGCAATATGTCTATTTTTGCTGCCTGTGCCTGAGATGACTCTACTCCAAATAGTCCAGATGGACTTTAAAATGGTGCCCTACTCCTAACACTGTTCTTGAGATCAAGCATTATTCAGACCAAGGCCACAGGCCAGTATACTGTCCTTGGAAGGTAGAAGCAGGGATTTTATACCATCAGAAGAAATTTGAGCTAATCCCTGGATTTTCTGATAAACGAATCTTCTATCTACCAAGTTACCAAGACTCTAGACAGAGGTCCAGAGTCACTATTGCCAATGCTGAAACTCTGAATGGAAAGAAAATAAAGACAATGTAAAAATAAAAAGGAAAAAGAAGAAAAAGAAAGAAAAAAGGAAATGAAGAGAAAGTAAAGGAAAATTAAAGATGAGAAGAGGAGGGGAGGGTTGGGGAGGGGACAATGCTATTGCCTACGCCCAAGCACAGCCCCTATGTGAGATCAACTTTTGAAATGTATTTGTCATGTAGAACTCTAACATTCCTTGCACAGCAAGGTAAAGAAATAAATGAAGCCCAGAGACAGGTAGGAATAGTTTAGTTTCTTTAGGCCATAGAAGCTTCCTCAGGCCACCTTCAAGCAAGCTGCCAGGTCTTGAGGGTTGATATATTGTGCTTTGTCTGATAAGATTCACTGAGCACTGTCAGGGAATATTAAAAAGTAGAACAAAACTCAGTGCAGTTTCTGCTCACCAGGGTCTTCGTGATTTCTTGGAGGGATTAGACTAGCAACGCATGCTTAGACTCAACAAAAAGCAAAAAATATTTAAGGAGAAGGAGAGAATTCTCACGTTCTCTCTGTAGTTCTGTTCCCAGCACAAAGGTAAATAACAATGATAATAAGTAGTAGTAAAAAATAAGCTGAAAGCCATGAGCACCCTGACTGTTCCTTTTATGTTTTTAGACTAAACTGAACTGTACCTCTAAGAGCCCTTGAACAACCAGACTACATGACTGAAGACCTCTGCTGCCTGTTGATCCAAACAGAGACTCTACACGACACCACCTCAAACTAGGCTCATGGCTCTTAATTCTTTAATTGGCTACCATGGCCTTAGGTATCCATTTACAGGAGTACCTTGTGACGGGCATTTCCATCACTGCCATCATGACAACTTTTGGGAAAATGCCCACTTGTCTCTCTGGATATGTTCTCCCCAGTACACAGTCATTGCACGGAAACACCAGCAGAAGAAACCGAAGATTTAAAAAATAATAGACCCCTTCATTTCAACAATTAACCTTGATAATTATCCACAGTAACAGGGGAAAAAATATTACCAGAATGGGAGAACAAGCAAAATTTAATCTTTAAATGAGACATAATGGAGTTTCTTGCACTGCATCAAAGTCAGTGATAAAAATGCCATTCTCCAAATGAGAACACTGCTCTCCGATTCCAAGAGTCAAATAAGTTTAAAAACATCTTTCCCCCCAGGCCATTTTTGAGATTAATAATATTGTATCTGTTGTTTTAGGAAACTTTTTTCCCTGCTGAAACTCATTATAACATGTATTTTGTGAGCTTTGGGTAGGGCCATCATCCATTCCCCCAGACAAGGAGTGGAAAGACAGAGTCAATTTGGCCAGGAAGGCAGGAAATTGAAATGGCAGGCAGGAATATTGGGACTGCAGCAGGCTCAGCCCACACAGTGGAGACCTCACAGCGATCATTTATTACGATGATAATCTATTAGTTTTAAAGTTAGCAACAGTTATTATTTACTAAACAGTGATTAGACTGTGGACATAACATGGCACTAAGCTATTTGGGCTCCATAGTTTCTCCTCCAGTGCTGTGTTATGCTTCAGCTGTGCAAAAACTCCATACTATTATATTGCTAAAATATATACACAAACACATGTATGTACTACTGATAATGTGGCTACAAATCAGTATCACACACACAAATACACATATGTACCGTAGACACTGTGGCTATAAATCAATATTTTATACACACACTAGGGAGATAGTTTATCAGGTAAATACACCTTGCACATGGCTGAGCAGGGTTCGATCCATAGAACCACATATGGTCCATCCATTGTGGACAGCCAGGAGTGAGCCTGAGTATATAGCTGACTCTGGCCCCAAGAAAACAAACAAAAATTTAATGCTCTCTTTGAAGCAGATTGTTAAACAATACATAAGAGAGAATAACAAGTTTGCCTTGATTAAAGTTTTGAGGCCAAGCTGCGCAGTCGTGGATCTGGAGTCTCTGTCTTGCGGCGGTTGGCTGTGGTGGCTGGAGCTCAGGCTCACATCCACTGAGCCCAGAGGCTGGGGACTGGGTGGAGTAGCCTGCCACCCCAGCAGAGCCTCACAAGAAGCCAGATGAACCCCCACACCATGAGGGCCGCCATTTTCCACATCTGGATTCCCCTCTCATCAGAACTCCACCCAGCAGACAGAGCTGATTGCAGCCCAGGTCAGCCGCATGGTTCATCAATAAGCGCTCCAGTCTTGAGGTGACTAGAAGATTTTCCCACCTGCACGGCAAAGCCTGGCAAGCTACCCGTGTTGTATTTGACATATCAAATACCAGTAACAATTATAGACCTCATTCCCATGATTTGATGGAATGGTTTGAGGCGCTTTATATTCCTGGAGTGGTCAGATGCCCTTGGGCTATCTCACATGTGACAGGACATATTGAGATGTTACTGGTACCTGCTCGAGTAATTGATGATCCACGGGAAGTCAAGTGATCAAGTGATACACACACACACACACACACACACACACACACACACATATGTACTGCTGATACTGTGGCTACAATTGATATTGAACTGGGAGGGGAAAAAAGGTAATTCTTTGCAGAAAATATGAATACACCTTACAGAACTGCTGAAAATCCCAATGGTTAGGAAATACAGAGAAAGGAACAGTGTACTAATAATTATTGTAAATAACACCAGCATAGAACTGAACATTGAAAGTAGGCAAAGAATATACATGATAACCTCTAACTATATATTGCAAGTCATAATGTGTAAGAGAAGGGAGAGAGAGAAAGAGAGAGAGAGAGAAAAAGAGAGAGGGGTAAAAACTGCCTGCCACAGACGCAGGCTGGGGGGACGGGGGAAATCATGAGACATTGGTGGAGGGAAATAGGTACTGGTAGAGGGATGGTGCTGGAACCCTGTATGACTGAAAACCAAATAAGAACACTTCTGTAACTATATATCTCACGGTGGTATAATAAAAAATTAAAATCGCAATGGACAGTAATGGAGGGATACTCATAGTTTGTGGTAGACTGATGTGCTAACACTGCACCCTTAAAACACAAATATTACATGCTTGCCAGTCAGTGTTACTTCAATAAAAACAAATTTAAAATAATGCTGACTGTTGTGTTTTGGGGTTGATAATCTTAATCACTCCAAAGAAGCACTCATTTAGTTTGTTAAGGATTTTTTTTGCTTGTTTGTTTTTGGCTTTATTTTGTAAATTCTAGTGGGTATTGAATTCTAGTCAAGAATTTTTATGAGCCAATTGAGATGTTAATGTAGTTTTCCTACTTACACCTTTAGCATTGTGAATTTCATTTTTAGAATCTGCTAACATTAAACCATCTTGCATTCTAGAAATAAACGAAACTCAATCATAATATATTCCCTTTCACAAACAACACTAAGTTCATTTTATGGCATTGCATCTTCTAACTATAAAGCAGGTGTCTAGCAATCTTTTTACACAGTATCCTACAGTTCTCTGACCTGAAGGATAAACGTGGCTAAAATCCATGTTTAACCTCAAGCCAGTATGATTCTAAAAACCAAGATTTCAATATTTTTCATAGTTCTCTGGATGTTTGATGTTAACTAGTCATGCAAATACCTTTCCAATACATCACTTTCATAGGATCCACTATCATGTATATAGTGCAGTTTTTTTTAAGTTAATACCAATTGGGGAGTCTTAAAACTCAACCCTGTAGTTTTTCATGTGAAAGATAAAAAAGGACAGAAATATTGGAACTAAAATGCTCAAAAACTAGGAGGAAAGCATATCATGTTACTTGGACTGGACCATCAAGTTCTTATCAGTCTAGATTTAAGGCAACTTATTACACATCCTTTACTTCTGGAAAGTACAGCATAGTACACATACATGAGAATTTTTAGAAATATGCACCTGAAACTGTGTGTTTGCATTTACGCGATAATGAAATGTGACTTTAATTAAAATTAGACCACATTAGGCTGGTCACCATAAAAACTAAAATCTCCACATTGGAAAATAAACTGTCAGGAAATGAGTGCCTTAAAGCAAATCAGAAATAAATAAAAATATCTCATACAACTTGAATTATTTGATCATAAGAGGAAGCTGATCCATACACCCACCTGTATTTCATTTTGAATAGGGAAGCTCAAAGAACAACACAATTATCTCTTTTGGAGGTGGGTGTGCTACACACTAAACATACATAAAGTGGCTCTCCTGAAATTCCTAAAGTACTATAAGCCAAGGATGAACCAGTGAAAAGGATATAAAAACAAAATAAGATTCCTGGAAGTAGGCTAGAAATATCATTGTTTAAAACCACTGAGAAAAACAATTATCAAGAATAAATACATTATATATGTTGTTTTCTAGCAAAACTGCTACCAGAAAAAGACATTCAGAAGTTCACAAAAAAATTACATTTTCGTGCCTATGAAGTACAGCAGTAAGTAAAATGTTATCCACTGTGGGAAAGCACAATAGAGCTGATCTCACTGGCACCTTCAACTCTGTCCAGCAGGAGCAGTTGTATAGAATAAAACAATCGCTGTGGTTTGTCTAGGGATCAAGCTAGCCTCGACAGCCCCAACCAAAGGGTTCCTTGGCCTCTTTATTCAGTATAGCTCCATTTCTCTCCTTCCTCTCATCACATACACCATGAATTAGTACATAGACCATAGAATAAACTGTTATTGCAGCTGTGGGCCTGGGGCTGTTGGAGAGAAAACGCAATAGCCCAGAGACTTTGGAGACCTCTTTTCTCTTCTTGGAAGGACTCTTTGCTGACAGGCTGCCTGTGTTGCAGCCTCCATAAGTTTGTTTGCACTCTCCTTTGCAGGACATTTCTTGCTTAGTTCTGAACTTACACTAATGATATTACCTGCTTTGGCCTACCTTTCCCTGGCCTTCCTTGACCCATATAATACCCGTATTTTAGGGCCTGAATTTAGAGTGTGATTTCCCCAAACCTATTTCCATCTCATGTCACTGTTCACTTCCTCAACAAACCTTCCACACCACCCAGCACTCAATCCTTCTTAGGGAGACAACTGTGAGTGGGGAAAACTCTCAGACCAAGCTCTTATCACGCTACCCAAGGTCCCAAAGTCTCTAGGTTTCCTCCCAAGTATGATTTTCCTTCCTTTAGAACATGCATGCTTTCTCAACTGGCTTCAGTTTCATCAATCCCTTTTCAAAGTTTATTTTCCAGAACAAAACACCACAGAGAATCCAAATAATCTGACTACAGGGAGGCAATGCCTCTGCAATTATAAAATGAGACTTCTGAGGCTTTGCCTCTTCTGTGCTATGAAAAGCTTTCTTGTGTCCAAGGGCTCATGTTCTGGACAACCCTGCCACTCTGGAGAGCCACAGCTCTGGCAAAGTCTCTGATCTAGATTAGTGCTTCTCAGCCTTCTGCAAACAGTAGCCTCTCTAGTTTCCTTCCTTGTCCATGCCTGTTTGCTCCCCCACCCAACTCCACACCCTACAGATGACTTTGAGGTATAGTTTCTTACCATACTAACTTCAGTCTCATAAAATGGTCCCTCAGTTACACAAGTTTCACTGGTGTCTTGCTTGGAATATGCTGGGTGCTAATGCGGATGGATATGCTCCCCAGTTGAGTAATTCTGCTCTCAGGCACCTCTCTCTTGGTAAGTCCAAACCTGAACACTCCATCAAACCTATAGTTCTCCTCTCTGGCTCTCCTTGTTCCTCATTTCCATACATAAAGCTTCTTGACAGGTAGGACTTTTGTTTTTTGTTGGTATTGATGCTCCCAGATACTCAGAGGAATACCAGAGACATAGTCATTGTTCAGTGACTATTGGTAATCATAAGAAATACCCAACATAGTGAAAACAATAATAAAGAGGACCTGGGAAGACTAACTCAAGTCACACATTGACGGCCTGAATTTGATCCCCAATTCACATGGTCCCATACGCAATGCCAGGAGCAACCCCCAAGCACAGACTTGAGAGCAGTCCCTGAGTATCAAGTGGGTGTGGCCCTAAAAGCAAAAAATTAACAATATAAAAATAAGTAAATCAATATTGACTGAAAGAGAGAAAATGAGAAGTGCAGGGAGCAATGGGAAGCTGACCTCCCTGAGCAGCCTGGATGGAAGATGCTGGTGACCACTGTTGGACACTAACTAGTTCCTTGTGCCCCTAAAATATAGTTAACTCAAATGCCTCAACTCTGATATGCAAGAGAGTTTCCCAGTTATCAGTAGCAGTCATGCAACAAAGATAGAAGCTGCATTAAATGCAAAACACAATGATCAATAGAAAGTAATAGAAAGGAACGAACCATGAAGATGCACAACTAAGTGGAGGAATTTGAAAATCCTTGTGAAACTCAGACACACAGCAGATTGATTTCTCTATGGCCCCATTTGTAGCAAATGCCTGATAATCTGCCTATAATAATAAATAGCAGACTTGGCCTGAGGCCGGAGGTGGAGAAAGCAAAGAGGCTTGAGACTTCTTTGGTGAAGGTGATAGATACGTCTTATAACTTGGTGGTGGTTTTCACAGGCGCTTATATCTGTCAAAGCTCATTGAACTATGTCATTTAAATGAATGTGGTTTATTATGCATAAATTATTTTTCAATAAAGTTGGTATGAAAATAGAGCCTAACAGGCAATGGGAGAGGCTGAGGGGCTCTGAGCCATTTCCTATCCCGTGATCAACAGCTGTCAGAACTCCATCAGAGCGGACACCAGAGGTGTGACATCAGCCTTAAAAAGTGGATGTTCTCTCTCTATCCTTTCCCCTTTCTCCACTCACTATTTTCCTTGAAACTCATGAATCCTCCCAGAGTCATTCAAGCATGGTTGCACTGCATGCCTTCACCCCTTTGCTGTGCACTAGGTGTTTCGTGTAGTATTTGTCACTGTGCAAGGTCTGCATAATCCTCCATCTGTGACACTGCATCATCATCCCAGCCTTTCTTCACACCTTTATACTCGCCTGCCCTTCCTGTTCCTTAGATGCATTTAAACGTCAGAAAAGTACCACAGAAAGAAAGGGAGAAAAGAGTATGCTTCCAGCAGAAAGATTTTTCATTTAAATGCACTTTATTGTGTGATGTATTCCTTTAATTAAAGTGTGTGTCTGGGTGCATTGGTTGCTATTACAGTGCAATTTCTCATGTTTATTGAATGCAAGAGTAGCTGAGGCAATGCAGTGGAAATGCATATTAGTTTGAGCTCAACTTAAAGCTGCAGCTCCCTCATCTTTGGAGCCTCTCAGAGGTGGTTAGCAGCTGAATCGGATGAAATGCCCTCTATCAGTTTGAACGTCTTGAAAACCCATTTTTATTTACAAAGACTTTGTCTGTCTATGTCTTGTCTAGGCCAAACAAGACTTCAGTTGAGACTTCTTTTCTAGAAAAAAAAGACAAAATCAGAAAGAAGGATGTCATATGTTAGATATTTTCCACTATTTTCAAAAGAGGGTAGAAGAGAGAGAATGCTCTAATGGCCCTGTCACTCCTAGGTTGCCTTCTAGTTTATGAGGCACTTATATAATTGTTACACCCTATGATTAAGAGGCTTCAATTTCTGGTTTCCTACCATACCAACTTAAGCATCCAAACTCAGAGAGAAAATGAGGTATCCAGGTACACCAGAAAACACAAGAGTTGCCCTAGAACCCAAGCCTAGACTCTCCACCCCAGATTCTCAGTCCTTTAATTATAGCATCACAAAGCTGTGGGCTATGGTGCTGGTTCTGCCACAAATAATGAGTGAAGTAAGAACTAATTCTGGATCCCTTCTTATGAGGGATAAAGTTCAGAGCTAGAGTACATGCTTTGTATGCAACAAAGCCTATTTTGTTCCCTGGAGCTATAAGACCCCCAAAGTCTTGTCTGCAGTCGCTCACAAGATCACTGAGAATCACTAAATGAAACCCTAGAGGCCCCTGAGCAGTCTAGAGTGTCCACAGGGCTTGAGAAACAACAGGCCCTTCAGCCCTTGCATTGAGACTCCAGTCTGCTTGGTCTCAACTTGCCAAGTGTGGACCCCTAGAGTACATGAGCATCTGAAGAGACACCAGTCTCTCCACCAAAGAAAGCCCAATTAATTTCCTTCTGATTAGAGCCCTGCCATAGCATGAAGAGATGTTAGCATCTCTTTGGTAACACCTCTGATTTTATCTTCAACTTTTTTACTTGAGGAAAAAAGTCAACATGAAAACATCACACTTGAAAAGATCTCTCATTAATCAATAAGTCTGATAGATTAATTATTTTCATTATTCCCAAACTTTCACAGCCCTTACTAACACACTCCTAAACATTTTACCTGCTGATCTATCATCAAGAGAAGAAAACCCATCCAGGTGTTCTTCCCACAGCCTCAAATTAAATCACCTATATTCTTTTTCTTTCTTCCTGGATGCCAAGTGTCAGGAGAACAGACTGTAAATGACAACTCTTTAGGCATAAGAGCATTGAAAACTCACATACATATTTAAAATATATCCTTCCCCTTTGTGAATTTCTCCTTCCACAATTAGAGCTCAAGAGTTTCCTCTAGATTACCCTAATAAATTTCTTTTTTCTATTTATTTATTATCCTTCATTATAAGGGAAACTCATAGAATTTTTATACACTTTTATTTCTCAACTTAAAGACCAAGTTCACCAAGTGACCTGTGATCAAACAACATGGGGAGATACTTCCTGCACGGCAGAGCCTGGCAAGCTACCTGTGTCCTATTTGATATGCCAAATACCAGTAACAATTATAGACCTCGTTCCCATGACCTGATGGAATGGTTTGAGGATCTTTATGTTCCTGGAGCAAGCAGGTGCCCTTGGGCTCTACTTGCATGAGACAGGACGTATGGAGATGTTACTGGTGCCAGCTTGAGCAAATCAATGATGAATGGGAAGATAGTGATACAGTGATACAGTGATGAAGTATACTGAATACTAAAGAAATCGTAAATATACAACAGTGGGTCTGTGTTTATTTTCCCTTAGTGTCAAAGAAAAATAAAACTAATAAGAAGAAAATACATAGTGAAAACTTAGGTAGACTTAATCCTCTCTTCTTGGAGACTTAAACCTTTTCTCCAACTAACACATGCTGTTCTAAAGCACAATGGACAACAGCCTCTCAAATATTTAGCCTACCAAGTATCTCACACCATCCTCCTGTGATGATTCAAAAAGCAAGAAAAGTCAGAGCTCATAAAATAAAAGAGAGAATGAGGCCACACTTAGAAGATGGATGCAGCCTGCATTGTATTATGCCTGTATTATGCCTTTGATCACCCAGGTTGAGTTCATTTCCTATTTATGGAAAGAGAGTAGCCTTCATGAAGGATTTCTACTAGGCCTCTGTGAAATACAAACGTTCTTCAGTGCACCCACTGATTTGGGATATTTACTAAGTCTGTGTCCAAGGTAATTTCCTAAAGAAAGAATCGCTTCTCTGTAGCTCATGCTATTCTGTCCATTGGGACAGTTTTTATATATATATATATATATATTGCATGGTAGATGCTGAGTTGGAATATATCTGTGCAATTCTCAAAGGGGAGAGAGAGAGAGATCAAAAATAGTTCGTTTGCTGAGTAGGAACTTGCTAATGAAAACCAAATGAGCAATCTGAAGCCTAAATGTCCAGTAATTTCTCTGCTTTTCTTCTCCTTCCTCTGCAGACACAATTTCCATCTTTCATCTTTAAAAGCCCATCTTCAATCTTTCCTTTGTTCCAAAGCCCATTATTCCAGCCTGGAGACACTTCCTCTGCGGAAGGAGACCTATGAACTTCTGGATTTACGGTTGTTGCCCTGAATTTCCTGCCCTTCGAGGTGTTGCAGGTGTGTGGTGCCTGGCTGCATCGGCAGGTGGCATACAGGAGACAGGCTTGTCTATACCCAAGGCTCAGCCCCGGGGCCCTGGATGGTTGATGGTCTAACATAGAAAAAGACTGGGTCCCCTGGGATGAACCCAGAGCTACAGCAGAGATTGGCAAGCTACCTGTGGTGTATTCTGTATGCCAAAAACAGTAAAAATAATGATTCCCAATGAATAGAGATGTTATTGGTGCCCACTCAAGCAAATCGATGAACAATGGGAAGACAAATGACAAGTGACAAGTGACCCTGTTTTTCAATTTTTGTCCTTTGATCTCCAGAACTTTTCAGGGGGCAGTGTGTAATGCCTAGAGGAGTCATTTTTTATTTCATGTCCCATGTGAATCATCTGGTGAGGCCTACTTAGTAAACATGGCTATAAATGGGTAGCCAATGAACAATCACTCAATTATTTAGGTCATGAACTGACCTTAGTACAGAAAAAATATGGCCTACACTGATGGCACTGAGTGTTGGACAAGTGGTTATGAATTCTGCTTCTTCACACTTATAGTCTCCATGCTCACAAACTCCCTTCACAATCATCTTGATCCTCACATTCTAAATGATCCATTATCCTCATCTATTTACTTCTTTGGAAGTTCCTGTGACAGGGCAAGGGATAAATATGATATTCTGATACAGAAGCTAGGATGTAGTTATACTATATCTTGGTATTTATTATTAGCTGTTCTCTATGGGGACAGAGGTATATTAAAATAAAAGAGAGAGAGGGAAAGAGAATTTCATCTCAATTAGACTACCAAGATCTTGGAAAAGAGAAATTATATTGCACATTATATAAAATGTATGTGTATCCACATACAACTACATAGAAAGTACATTTCTGTTAAATATTAATTCACCAACTCCTTAAGAAATACAACACTATCGGCGCACATGCTGCCTGGACACACATGTTGCCTGAGCACACATGCTGCCTAGGTGCACATGCTGCCTGAGCCCAAGTGACTGAGCACATGTGGTACCCGAGCATGTGTGTCTCCTGTATCTCCCCTCTTGACATGTGCACTCTCTCTCACTTTCCCTCCTTCTGCCCTCCTTCTGCCTCCTTAATAAAACCTGTTTTACTTCAAAAAAAAAAAGAAATACAACACTATTAAGGACTTCCAGGGTGAAAGGCAACCATCAATGCTAGAATGAAGTAACTTCTTTCCCATTCTTTGAGGAAAATGAATTTTTTAAGGCTGCAAGATCTCACTAGAGTTAGAATCTGAATTGACCTTTCTTACTTTCACCATTTAGTTGGTGAACAGCTCATTCTAGGGCTATTCAGGACTTTATCAAAGTACTAAAGATGCATTCTGAGCCAAGAGGGATCAGGCTCCTGCCTTCCTAGAGTTTTGATACTAGAGAGTTGACAGGCATGTTACACAAGACTATCAAGCTGAATGGTGGAAAGTTGTTAATGAACAAAAAAAGAAGCCAGATGAAGGGACGCCATTAATTGAGTTGGAAAGAATATGGGTGAATAAGGTGGATGCTTCTACAGACATGACATCTGAGCTCGAGGGAGAACTTTAGCCAGTGAGTATCTGCAGTCGGTAATGCAAAGAGTCAGTCTGGGACAAGGCTGGGTTTTGCTCCTGGAGGAACTGCAGGCAACTAAGTGGCAGGGCACAGTGAGTGAAGAGAGAGTGAGAAGAAATAAGGTAGAAGAGCAACGCTAAGAAGAGACAAACCAGGGAAGATTCAGCAAGGTCTTGAGATAATGAAAAAAAATTAAAATTTCTACTATAGATGAAATTGTTACTGGTTTTGGCATATCGAACATGCATCGGACAGCTTGCCAGGCTCTGCCGTGTGGGTGCTATACTCTCATTACCTTGTGGGGCTCTCTCAGAGGGGTGGATAGAATATTCATGGTAATTTGGAGGTAAATTACGTGGCCACACAGCGGCCGCACGCCAACAGGGAAAGCTGGTTTCTGCTCTGCCAGATGTATCTGTGTCTGTGGCTCAAGCATTCCTGGGCTTGAAATACTCTCCTTTGAAGGGCAGGTCTCTGCAGGGTGGGTCCTGGTAGGCTGGATTTCTGACAAGCCGGGCTGGAGACTGGCTTAATCTCTTGGGTGGAGATCTTACGAGCTATGGAGTGTGGATGGTAAAGATCTCTGCCAGCAAGGTGTGGGGGGGTTTCTCTGGGCTCTTCTGAGGCTCCATCGGGATGGTGGACTCGGGTCGGAAGTTGCTCTCGTGGTCCATGGAATGCAGGGGGTTCAACAGGGAAAGCTGGTTTCTGCTCTGCCGGGCGTATCTGTGTCTGTGGCTCAAGCATTCCTGGGCTTGAAATACTCTCCTCTGAAGGGTGGGTCTCTGCAGGGTGGGTCCTTGTAGGCTGAGTTTCTGACATTGGGCTACATTGGCACGTGATAGGGTCCAATGGAAATGTTATGGCACCCGCCAGAGCAAATCGAAGAATAATGGGATTCAAGTGATCAAGTGATCAAGATGAAATTGTATCTTCTGGGGGAAATTTTGAGTGAGAAATAAATGAAAAAAATATAAGAGAATGAAAAAATACATTACTGGTAATCACTTTGGTTTCTTTACGAGAAGTCAATGGTAGGTAGACAAGAGAACAAGAGCTACTGCAAGAGTCTGTGTGAAGGAAGGATTCTGGCAACATGGACCAGGAGTGAGAAGAGGAGTGAGTGAGAAGTGCTGGGATCCTGGAAGTATTTTTTGACATCAAACCAGGGTTGCCTGTTTGGATACTGATGGTCTAATGTGAAATAAAGAAAAAGAGTCAAGATCCCAAACGATTTTCCCTGAAAGTGAGACAAAATAAAAGAATAATTTTGTGCAGGAGAATGAACAAAAACCAGGTATTTAATTTTAGAATGGAATACTTGGCATATTTATGAGATATCCATGGTGAAATGTCAAGTATCATTTTGAGATGAACAAGTCTGGAGTATAGAGGAGAAACCAGGGCTAATAATTAGAACAAATAAATGCTATTTAAAGCCACGAGCCTCAATGAGCTTGTAAAGGGAATGAGTGAAGAAATGGGAAGTCGCCCAGGAATTGTGTCCAAGGGCCCTTCAATATATGGAGAAGCTTGACAGATCAGATGAGACCTGGAAATGCTTCTGAGATGGAGCATTCAGTGAGGGAGAAGATACAAAGTATTTCATCTTCCAGGAACTTCTCTTCATCCTGCCTTCTCTTCTCTCTGCCTCCTCCTCAGTATCCTTACTCATCTTCCTCTTCATTTTCATTGACTTTATTGAAAAGATTCTTCTTATATTTTATTTTTAACCTTGGTTTAATATTTAAAAGAGAATATCCCTAGCCCCTGGTATAAAATTTTCCCCTCATACATCACACTAGATATTGAAAATTTTTTTTTTGCTTTTTTGGGTCACACCCGGCAACACTCAGGGGTTTCTCCTGGCTCTGCACTCAGGAATTACTCCTGGTGGTGCTCGGGGACTATATGGGATGCCAGGGATCGAACCCGGGGCTGGCACGGGCTGGCTGCGTGTAAGGCAAACACCCTACCTGCTGGACTATAGCTATGGCCCCATAGATACTGAATTTTTTAATGCTCTGTACATGAATGTGTATTTGTGTTTGACAACTTGGGTCATTCTATCTCATTTACATGTATTCTTTTCAATGAATATTAGCCTTAACTGAGGTACTAATTACCAGTATGCGAGGACCAGTGAATTCCATTTATCCTGGGATGAATTTGGTAATTAAATAAATGCAAAATTGAGGACCAGTCACTGAGCTAGGCTACTATAGTCTTTATCTAGTCTCAACTCAAGGGCAACCTTGAAACATTTAAAGATTGGTTCCACTTAGAGATATAAAATACTGAGAATGAAAAAGTTGAGCATCTGAAAGGCAATCCTGCTAATGTATATTACAAGGCTTTTTAAAAAAGTATTTAATTCCAGATATATCTAATTTTAAATACATATCCCTTCCACATCCACAGCTGACCCTACATAGCACTATTTTGATTAATAGTGGTGGCAGGTCTGTTGAGAAAGTGGTCAGGCAAAATGGTGGACGAGGTGAGATCTGATGAGCTCAAACCTCATGTTCCAGTGCACCCCTGGCTCTCCCACTTTCTCCTCTGTGCACCATTACTTAACACAGTTGCTGTCCTTATCTGTCTAGATTGTTTACTCTATGTTTTTATAATCCTGCAACAATCTTCTCTCTTCTTATAATGTTGCCAACACAGCTGTGAGTCTGGAAACCTCCTCACTACCTCAGTTTAAATGAGGCCTAGTCAATGAATGAAAGTTGGGTTTTTGAAGCTTTCATCATCTGCAAAACAAAGACCAGATAAATTATACTAAGAAACATTACTTTGAAATGATTAGACCCTGAAGGAGTACAAAGGTTCCTCTTGGCCCTAGTGAGGGCAGAGTGGTTTACTGTTTTAGAAAACACAAATGTTAAGGTAACGCAAACTGAAGCAAGCGTACCGTGTTCAGATTTTTCTAATAGAAACACCAAGCCACCTCTTTGGCTTTTTGCACAGCATAGAAAATCCTCAGCCCTTCCACTGAAGGTGTCTATAGGAACCAATAGGTAACAATACCCTGAACAATACCCTGATTTGGGCTCCTCCTCTCATTCCTCTACCTCCATGTCAGAAGGCATGGCTTCGAGCTCCCAACCACCACAGCCAGCAAACCTGGAAGAGAGAAACTCCAGAAACACAGCTGTGCCGGCTGTGCGATAATCTTATATAATACTGAAAGTTAGGACCAGGTCCTTCCCAGGATCTTTCACATTTATACACTGTATACAATTCTAGGCAGGTTCTAGCCGTGGCCTGTCATCCTAATGCACCTAGCAAGAAGCTAAGGGAACTCCCACACCATGAGGTCAGTCATTCTCAACATCTGGACTCCACAGCTCCTCAGAGCTCCACCTAAGAGAAAGAAGATCTTTCCCTGTTGATGTACATCACTAAAGCTGGAGACGAGAGCCGACTACTGAGAGTGTACCACCTACACAGCAGAGCCTGGCAAGCTACATATGTTGTATATGATATTCCAAAAACCAGTAACAATTATAAACCTCATTCCCATGACCTGAAGTAATGGTTCGAGGATCTTTATGTTCCTGGAGCGAGCAGATGCCCTTGAGCTACACTTGCTTGCGACAGGTCGACAAAGATGTTACTGGTGACCGCTCAAACAAATCGATGAACAATGGGAAGACAAGTGAGACAAGTGAAGTGAACAATCTTCTGCCTTTCCTAGAGTCTTGTATGTCCCTATAGGCTTACCCATATGGACCATCTCATTCCCCTTGGACATCTCAGGCAGATTTAGCAGGAGGGTACAGGTGGATTTGGACTGGGAAGTAGAAAGGGAGGTTATTATTGTCTCTCCCCATCCCCACTCCTGCATGTCAGAATCCCTTGACTTTCATGTTATATGCAGCAGGGGCTGTATATCAGCACACTCCAGGAATTCAGGAATATTCTCAATGCCTACTCTGAAGGTCAAGGTTTTAAATGCTTCCTTCTACTGCTGCATCCCTTCTCCTTTGGGTTTCTGAGTACTTTGTCGTACTGGATTAGTTCCCATAATCATCCATGTTGTCTGAGATCTGCCACTTCACTCAGTCCTTACTAGAATTTTATTCAGGGACACCTTCTCTGCCCCAAATGCTTCTTGGCACCAGGACAATAAACTTCTGTACTAGTGGTTTTTTTTTCAGTTGAATTACTGTGAGAAAGACCATTACAAAGCTGTTCATTGTTGTTTTTCAGTAATACAGTGCTCCAACACTAATCACTCCACCAGTGCACATTTCCCAACACCAATGTACCCAGTTTCCCCCCCCACTCCCCCATACACAACCTGACTCTACAGCAGTAACTTTTGCTTCTCTGACTGTCTCTCTCTTTTTTGTGCACTGTGGTTTACAGTTCCTAAATTCATATCCCTTTACCTACTTTCAATACTCAGTTCTAGTCTAGCATTACTATTTCCAACTATTATTGTCAAACTTGTCCATTCTCTATCATACCTACCCTCTACTTCCCACAAAACTGTGGCAGATTTCAGTCATTGACATGTCCATTAGCCCTGTTTTTCCTGACTTTAGATATTAGTCTCATACTAATTTTTATCCCACAAATGAATGGTGTCATTTCATATCTGCCCTTTTCCTTCTTACTCACTACACTAAGCATGATACTCTCCATGTCCATTCATTTATAGGCAAATTTCATGGCTTCATTTTTCCTCAGAGCTGCATAATATTCCATTGTGTAGATATACCACATTTTCTTTATTCAGTTGTCTGTTCTCAAGAATTCAAGTTGTTTCCATATTCTGGCTATACTGAATAGTCCCAGCAGAGCCTGGGATGTTGGTGTTGCAGGTGTGGCTGTGGTGCCCAGCTGTGTCAGCAGAGGGCAGACAGGAGACAGGCTTGTCTACACCCAGGGCTCTGCCCCTGTGGACCGTGGATGGTTGATGGTCTGACATAGAAAAAGATTGGAATGAACCCAGAGCCACGGCAGAGCCCAGCAAGCTACCCGTGGTGTTTTCGACATGCCAAAAACAGTAACAATAATGGACCTCATTCCCAACAAATGGGGATGTTACTGGTGCCTGCTCGAGCAAATCGATGAACAACGGGTGACAAGTGACAAGTGAATAGTGCTGTAATGAACACAGAATTGCTATGTGTTTCTGGACCCCAGGTTATATTTCCAGACATAGTATTTCTGGGTCAAATGGGAATCAACTTCTAGTTTGGGGAGGAATATCCATATTTTTTTTCCAAAAAAGGCTGGATCCTGATACACTTTTGATCTGGTCACAAAGTCTAATGGCTTCCCCACTGCTATCAGCTGTGTCTTGCATCCACTTGATTTTAGAGACATCCATAGTATCATAAAAATCAACGAAACAAAAAGCCAGAGAATATTATACCTGAGGAATCTCTCTAAACTGTCCCCAAATTGTCCTGAATTTCCTGTGGTAAACTTAAATAAGAGAAGGACAGAGATGGAGAAGACGGTCTGGCATTCATAATAAGTACAGACGAAGTTTTAATTCTCCTATTTTCCATGACTGGATGAAAAATGCAGTGCCTGCAGTGATCTCAGCTTGCCAGAGGAAAGAGCTTATGCCTTGTGTACCTCCAGTCTGGGGGCTGTAATCTTTGCAGAAATATTTTTTAAAACTCCGGTTCTCAAGTGTGCAGAAGGGAGTACAGTACATCAATCAGAGTCTGGTCACAAAGAGAAGTTAGGCGGACGAGGCACCCGCTTCAAGCTCCCAGCCTCAACAGCCTTTGGAAGGATGCTGGCTAAGCATAAATAATGACAAAGTGGTTTGTACAGTATATGTAAACATATTAAACACCTTGCTCTCTGCATTTATCTGACATTAAGTGATTAACCAGTTGCATAAGCTAATATTTATACACGACTAGCAATTGCATAATGCAAATTAGGCCCCATTTGTCATGGGATTTTAGAACTTGAAGAACGCAAGTCCAGAAACATTCCAGTTGAACTCTGATCTCGGAGGGGTATTGTGGCTCCAGCCTGGCCCCAGGCTCAAGGGATCTCCTGTGGATTCTATAGCCTTAACAGTACTTGCAGTTCAGAATGTAACCATGGCAGCAGATGCTAGGGCCTAGCTGGGTCCCCTGGCAGTACTCACTGTCCATTAGGGGCCCCGACCTGTCCCAGGTCAAGACCAGTTGCCCTGACAGGTTTACTGAATAAATATCAAGGCCAGAGGTTCCTGAAAGTTACTCAATAACTCTTTTACTTTTTGCTTCACTTTGCTTCTCTTTGCAGGAACCTCTGCCAAGGACCTCAGGCTCTCGCCTCACAGTTCTCCCTTTAGGCTGCTCTCTCCTTGAGGGACACGTGTGGGATCTTCTCATCAGGCCTCTCTCTTCCAGATGTCTCTGTTCAGGGCTTATCTCTTTAGGTCCTCTCCTAGGACCTCTCTTTCCAACCACGAGTGTGGAAAGGTCAGACTGAAGCTGAATTTCAAGAAGACAATGTTCATGAGAAACGGACTAGTTCCTGATGTTCCATTTGCTTTCAATGAATGAACATCTCTGAATGCAACAGTTATATGTACCTAGGTCAAGAACTCAATATGATCAACGACCTAGCACCACCTGAACTACGCAGGAGGAAGAGAGCAGCATACAATACCATCAAGAGCATCCAGGAAGTGGTAAAGAAGACGAAGAACCCCTGACTCTTGGCAAAACTTTTCATTTTTTTTCTTTTTTCCTTAATTTTTATTATGAGATATACAATTACAAGGTTCATAATTGGGTCTCGTCTACAGTGTCCCAGTACCGATCCCTCCACCAGTGCCCCATTCTCACCACCTATGTCCAAACACTCCCTCCCACCAACCCCAGCCTGCTCCTAAGCAGGTACCTTTTCTTTTTCTCTCTCTCTGTCTGTCTCTGTATTTCTCTTTCTTCTTCTCTTATACTTTGTGGCTTGCCCTACAGATATTAACAGTTTATGATATTGCTATGTGTATATTCAATAGTGAGTTCTAGGGTTACATTATAATTTCCCATTCCCTATCAACCTCCCCATTTTGTTTCAACTAGAATGAACATTACAATGTATAAATATGAAGGATCCTGGGGAGGACCTCGTCCCAACTTCCATTATTGTCTAAGGCTGCTGCACAGCTATGGGTCTGGAGTGTCTCTCGCCGGTACTGTTGGCTGTGGAGGCTGGGAGCTCACAGCCACGCCCGCTGACATGGATGTAGAGGAATGGGAAAAAGGAGCCCAAATCCCCACTCCAAGTCCGGCCAGCGTGCCCCCCACCCCCCCCCACACACACACATTGTTATGTTGGACTTGGCCAGGAGCTGAGCTATTTACCTCCCCCCTAGTGCACAACTTTTTGACTCCACCATTCTTCCAGCACTAACATATGCCGCAGAGATCTGGGCCCTACAAAAAACAGGACAGGAAGGCTATTCGGGTATCCCAAAGAGGAATCAAAAGACTCAGGCTTGGAGTATCACACTTCACTCAAGTGAGAGATGGAATCCGGAGTTCTGACCTCCATCAATGACCGAGAATCAGGGATGTTGTCTCATTTGCTAGAATGAGAAATATCAGATGAGCCGGACACGAAAAGCAATTTAGGGATGACTGCTGAGTGAGACTATGTTCCACAGGACATCAAAAAAATGCATAGCCACCCGCCTATGAGATGGTCAGACTTCTTCAAAAACCTGAGCGAACAAGTTTGAGGTTCTTTGTGTTCCTTGAGCAAGGAGATGCCATTGGGCAACACTTGCACGAGACAGGGACAAATGGAGATGTTACTGGTGCTCGCTTGGCAAACTTATGAACAACGGGAAGATAAGTGATAAGTGATAAGTGATTTTCTTAGGTTATTTCTGTTCAGGGCTTTTCTCTTCAGGGCCTCTTTTCTCTGGACTTCTCGCTATGTCCCTATCTTGTTTTCTTATGTTACATTTGTATCATCCTATTGCCTCGATTTCCTGTTTCTCTAAGACGCTAACTACTTCTCTGAGTTCCTCCATTTAGTCTTATTGCTCTATCGCTATATTATTGCCCTGTAGCCCTGTAGCTTTGGTGCCAGCCTTCCAGCTCAAGCACCAGGCCTGTGGCTCTGGTGCTAGTGCTCAGGACTAGGCACCAGGAGCAGATTCTCCTCCGTCGTGCTGGCCATCCGGCTCAGGCACCAATCACTCCATGGCATAGGTGCTGGCTTTACGTTCCAGGCACCAGAGGCTGATGCTATCTCCCCTCAGGAAGTTCCACAGGATGCTCTCCTAGGGCCCTTATTTATAGTCTCCGGCCAGATTCAGAAGCCTGGGCTCAAATGTCTTAACAAATCTTTGAGAGGTAAGTACTGTGCCTTTAAGAGGGGATTCCCACAATGCTCCAGATTTGAGGGTGGGAGAGATCAGAAAAAAAGGCCCTATTGTCCCAGGATAGTTTTCCCTATCTCCTCCTCTATGGTCCAAGTATTTCTGGGTGTGGTATCTACCAGAGTGTGGAATTTAGAAGTAAGGATGTAAGTATGACAATGTTCATTACTTAGAAAGTCCTTCTGTCCCCTAAAGTTAAGGTAGCTAAAACATGCATGTTTTAGCTAACACATGCATGCACATATGCTATTTCTAAATCTGTATATGTTTTATATTGTATTTCATTTTTTATGCTAACTTTCACCATTTCTTTATCTTTTATGAGGTAGGCATTCTTTAAAATTCACCTTAACCATCATGATTACTTAACCCACACACTACATTTTAAGGATAATTTTCATACAATAATTTATAGAAGGTAACTCCAAAATACACAAACCGAAACCCAGTAAGGTTTTGAGTCTCAGAAAACTCAACTTTACAATTTTTCCATTTTATCTTTTTCTATATAAACTTCATCTTTTAACACTTGAGTTTACATCTTCCTATCTGCTGATTTATCTCCACTAAAGCTCCTTCTCAACCATTTGCCATATTTCTCCTCTGATTGGACCTTGGTTACGTTTTCAGCCATCAAGCACTGCTCTTGCTATAGCAAAGATCATCTTCCTTGCTGCCCTTTGAACTGATTCCAGCCTTCCTTCTTCAATTTCTCCTCTATCTTTCCTGTCTCAAAGTGTTAAACTGGTCATGTCTTCCAGAAAAAAAGCACAGTTTCTGTGAATTATCTTTCAATTGCCCTCTTCCCTCAAGTACTCAACCCTCCGCTCAGCAGTTCCTTGCTCTGAAGGTAGGGTTCAACCTGCGATTCTCTAAACTTTCCCCTTCTGCAGGAACTTTGTTCTTCTGTGGTTGTATTCTTGCCCTTGCATAAACTGTTTTTCCGTCCTAGACTCCTTTTCTCCATCACCATTCACACCTGGCTGCATGAACTACTACTAACCTTTCTTTCTTTATCTTAGATTAAGTCTTATCATAAATGCTGGATTTTGAGATGACTACAAGAGTATGCTACCCACACGGCAGAGCCTGGCAAGCTACCAGTGTCGTATTTGATATGCCAGATACCAGTAACAATTATAGACCTCATTCCCATGACCTGATGGAATGGTTTGAGGCTCTTTATGTTCCTGGAGCAAGCAGGTGCCCTTGGGCTCTACTTGCATGAGACAGGACATATGGAGATGTTACTGGTGCCTGCTCGAAAATCGATGATGAATGGGAAGACAGTGAGTTTTCCCTTGCCATATTTTTCCCCACTACTTAGAAGAACAAAGTACTTCTCACTAGATTCTTGAAACAAAATTTTCAGTTTCCTAACTTCTTTGAATGTCATAATAATAAACATGGTCTGATATTTTACCCAGGCACATACATCTTAATGGAGTACATGGGTAAGTTCTCCCAATGTCAGTGTGAGACTAATGTCATTGTGGGAATTGTGATAAAAGTGACAGCACTGGTCCTAGATTCCAACAGCCCAGGGCCACATGGCACTCTACCACAAAAGAGCTGCATGACTTTTATGTTTTAGTTTATGTCTATGCTATGTCAAGTCCCAGGTATGCCTGATCCAGAGACTCAGATATACGGGACAGAGCTACTCCCAGCTCTCCCTGTGCCCAGCTGATCATGAGGCACAGGAAGGGGAAGGCAGGTTCTAGCCCTGGCCCACCATCCAAGCAGAGCCTCACAAGAAGCCAAGGAACCCCCCCACATCCGAATTCCACAGCTTGTCAGAGCTCTACCCAGCAGAAAAGCCAACCACAAGCCCAGCTCATCAGAGTCCCACCCTACAGTAGTCTATTTCAAGCCCAGGTATGCCTGATCCAGTGACTCAGATACGTGGGGCAGAGCTGTTACCGGCTCTTCCTCATGAGGCTCCCAGCAGAAAAGGCGTGTTCTAGTCCTGGCCTGCCATCCAAGCAGAGCCCTGCAAGAAGCCAGAGGAATCCCCACACAATGAGGGTGGCCATTTTCCACATCTGGACTCCACAGCTTGTCAGAGCTCCATGCGAGAGAAAGCCGATCTCTCCCTGTTGCAGTTCATTAGTAAATGCACGAGATGAGAGCCTACTACTGAGAGTATACCACCCACATGGCAGAGCCTGGCAAGCTACCTGTGTCATATTTTATATACCAAAAACCATTAACAATTATAGACCTCATTCCCATAACCTGAAGGAATGGTTTGAGGCTTTTCATGTTCCTGGAGTGAGCAGATGCCCTTGGGCTTCACTAGCATGTGACAGGGTGTATGGAGATGTTACTGGTGCCCACTCAAGGAAATCAATAACAAGGGGAAGACAAGTGATACAAGTGAAGGGAGACAAGCTATGGGATTACTGATAAAGGGGTTGTAAAGATTATACTAACCATACAAACAGGTTGATCAAAACAGTCTAAGACTTCACAGTGAGTGTTTTCCTAATTTTTTTTAAGTTCAGCAATGTCACTAAGAAAAGAAAAGCATACAGAGAGTTTTAAAATCTGCATTGAAAGCATTTACCAGGAAAGAAGAAAGGGCTCACATAAATAATCTGACTTCCAGTTCAGAATCTTAGAAAACAACCAACAAAAGGAGCCCAACTCAGGCAGAAAAAAAGAAAATAATAAAACTTAGAGCAGAAATCAACGAGCTGGAATACCAATAAACAATCCACAAGATCAATGAAACCAAGAGCTGGTTCTTTGAAAAAAATAAACAAGATCAACAAACCACTTTCAAGACTCCCAAGGAAAGGGAAAGAGAGAACCCAAATAAATATAATCAGAAATGAGAAGGGGGACATCACTGCAGAAACCACAGAAATTCAAAAGATAATCAAAGATTACTTTGAGAGTCTGTATGCCACGAAATAAGAAAACCTAGAAAAATTGGACAAATTCCTGAATTCATATAGCCTCACAAGGCTGCAACAAGAAGACTTGGAATGCCTGAATAAACCTATCACCATTGATAAAATTGAAACAGTAATCAAAAGTCTTCAAAACACAAGAGCCCAGGTCTAGACAGATTCATGAGTAAATTCCTTCAAACCTTTAAAGATGACCTACTACCAGTCCTTTTCAAGCTCTTCCAGGAAATAAAAGAAACAGAAACACTCCCAAATAGCTCCTATGATGCACAAATTACCCTGATACCCGTAGAAGAGATAGACATCACCGAAAAAGAAAACTACATACCAATCTACCTGATTAACACAGATCTTCAACAAAATACTGGTAAAGAGAATCCAAAGACTCATCAAAAATAATTACACACCATGACAAGGAGGATTTATCCCAGGATGCAAGGATGGTTCAACATTCATAAATCATTCAACATAATACATCACTATCACTATCTTCCCATTAGTCATCTATTTGCTAGAGCGGGCACCAGTAATATCTCCATATGTCCTGTCTCATGCTAGTAGAACCCAAAGGCATCCGCTCGCTCCAGGAACATAAAGAGCCTCAAACAATTATATTAGGTCACGAGAATGACCTAACATAAATGTTACTGGTATTTGGCATTTCAAATACTACATGAGCAGCTTGCCAGGTTTGCCGTGTGGGTGGCATACTGTTGTAGTCAAGTCTAAATAAAGCATTTATTGATGAACTGAGCGCCGCGCGAGCCAGGCTGTGATAGTCTGGTCTGCTGGGTGGAGTTGGTGACTACAGGGAAGTCCGGAGGTGGAAAATGGCAGGCCTCTGGAGTAGGGGAGTAGGGGGAGGGTGGTCTGGCTTGTTGTGAGGCTCTGCTGAGGTGGCAGGCCAGGGCTAGAACCCGCCATGCCTCCTGGGCACCTCACGAGCAGCTGGGCACAGGGAGAGCAAGTAGCAGCTCTGCCCCATGCCTGAGAGTCTCAGGTTCAACATAATACATCATATCAATAAAAAATAGCCATTATGATCATATCAATAGATGCAGAGAAAACATTTTTTACTAGATCCAACACGTGTTCATGATAAAAACTCTAGGTAAAATGGGAATGGAAGGATCTTTTCTTTTTCTCAATTTGAGAAAAGAAAATAGACTTTTCTCAATAGTCAAAGCATCCGCTACAAGCCCATGGCAAGCATCATTCTCAGTGGAGAATAAGTGAAAGCCTTCTCCCTAAGATCGGGACAAGACAAGGTTTTCCACTTTTACCACTTCTATTCAATTTATTACTAGAAGCGCTTGCCATAGCAATCAAGAAAAGGGCAATATGGGCAATTAGTTAGGAAAGGGAGTGTCAGGATATCACTATTTGCAGATGACCAGATATTATACCTAGAGAACACTAAACTCTTTACCAAAAAGTTCCTAGAAGCAATAGATTCCTATAGTAGAGTGGCAGACTGCAAAAGTAATTACCCAAAATTCATGGCTTTCCTATATGCAAACAAAAAAGAGAGGAAAAGATATTAAAACAATCCCATTCAAATTTGTGCCACAGAAAATCAACTACCTATGAATAAGTTTAATTAAGAACATAAAGGACCTGTACAAAGAAAACTACAAAATGCTGCTTCAAGAAATAAAAGAGGATATAAGGAAATGGAGACATTACTTGCTCCTGGACTGGAAGAATTAACATTATTAAAATGGCAATACTCCCTAGAGCTGTATGCCGTTTCAGCATGATCCCTATAAGGATACCCATAACATTCATCAAAGAAATTGAAAAGCACACCTGAAATTTGTATGGAATAATAACGTCCCACCGAATGGCTAAGGTAATACTTTGGAAAAAGAATATGGGAGGCATCACCCTTCACAACTTCAAATTGTACTTCAAAGTAGTAATAATTAAAACAACATGTATTGGAATAGAGAGAAATCTGTAGAAATATGAAATAGAACTTAATATCTGAACACACACTTTCTAATATATGATCACTTAATCTTTGATAAAGGAGCAAAAATATTAAGTGGAGCAAATAAAGCTTCTTCAACAAGTGGTGAGGGAAAACTGGGCAGCTACATGCAAAAAACTGCACTTCGACCTCTTTCTAACGCCATGAACAAAATTCAGATCAAAATAGATCAAAGATCTCAACATCAGATAAGTAAATATAAGGAATACCAAGGAAAATATAAAAAACCCTCTATGACATTGAAGTTAAAGGCATATTCAAAGATGAAACACCACTGACAAAGCAAATGAAAGTAAAATAAACATGTGGGATTATATGACACTGAAAATCTTCTGTACCTCAAAAGAAACAGTGACCAAGGTACAAAGATAGACAACAGAGTGGAAAGGAATGCCCATCTGATAATAGGCTGATATCCAAGATATATAAGAACTTTACAAGAAGAAAACAGTCAACCCATCAAAAAAATGGGGGAGAAGAAATGAACAGAAACATCCTCAAAGAAGAAATTCTAATGGTCAAAAGGCATATAAAAGGTGATCTTCATCATTAATTATCAGGGATATGCAAATAAAAAATGAGATAGCATATCACACCACAGAGCTCACAAGAACAACCAGTGTGGTGTGAATACTGGATGAAAGGGATCTCATTAGCTGGAGGGAATGCTGACTGGACCAACCTTTTGGAAAACAATGTGGACATTCCTCAAAAAACTAGATTTGAGCTTTCATTTGACCCTACAATACCACTCCTGAGATACTCCCTGGGAACCCAAAAACATACATCGGAAACAGCAACTGCACTTCTATATTCATCGCAGCTCTATTCATAAAAGTGAGAATCTGGAAACAACCTGAGTGCCCAAGAAGAGAAAACTGGCTAAAGAAACTATGGTACATCTACACAATGGAATATATGCAGCTGTCAGGAGAAATGTCAGGAAAGCTGCTCCTTGCTCTCCCTGTGCCCAGCTGCTCATGAGGTGCCCAGGAGGCATGGCAGCGTTCCTAACCCAGGCCCGCCACCACAGCAGAGCCTCACAACAAACCAGACGACCCCCCACTCCATGGGGCCAGCCATTTTCCACATCCAGACTTAACTCTTGTCACAGCTCCACCCAGCAGACCAGACTATCACAGCCCGGATCATCGACACCCACCCTGCAGCAGATTTTTTTTCAATCCGGCCCAGGTATTCTGAACCAGAGACTCACAGACATGGGGCAGAGCTGCTCCTTGCTCTCCCTGTGCCCAGCTGCTCATGAGGTGCCTCGGAGGCATGGCGGGTTCTAGCCCTGGCCTGCCACCCCAGCAGAGCCTCACAACAAGCCAGACGACACCCCACTCCATGGGGCCAGCCATTTTCCACATCCAGACTTCCCTCTTGTCACAGCTCCACCCAGCAGACCAGACTATCACAGCCCGGCTCACGGGCCGCTTGCGCCACACGGTTCATCAATAAATGCTTTATTTAGAGGTGACTACAAGAGTATGCCACCCGCACAGCAAGCCTGGCAAGCTGCTTGTGTCGTATTTGATATGCCAGATACCAGTAACATTTATATTAGGTCATTCCTATGACCTAATATAATGATTTGAGGCTCTTTATGTTCCTGGAGCGAGCAGATGCCCTTGGGTTCTACTAGCATGATAAAGGACATATGAAGATATTACTGGTGCCCGCTCTAGCAAATAGATGATGAACGGAAAGATAGTGATAGTGATAGATAGTCAGGAGAAATGAAGTCATAAAATTTGCTTACAGATGGATGGACATGGAGACTATCATGCTTACTGAAATTAGAAGGAAAAGGACAGGTATAGTAAGACTGCAACCATTTGTGGGATATAGTTGACTAATATCCAAGGCTAGGTAAACAGAATCCAGGAGGATATGTCAAGGGTAGAAACCTATCACAGGTGTATGGAAGATAGAGAAGGAATTAGTTTGCCAATAATAGTTGGAAATGGAAACGTGATGCAATAGCTGAGTATTGAAACTAGACAAAGAGATATGCATGATAGCTCCCTTGGTGTATATATTGTAAACCACAATGTGCAAAAGAAGAGAGTGGTAGAGAGAGAGAAGCAAAGTGCTTGCCATAAAGGCAGGTAGGGGTTGGGGCAAGGGAGGTAGATCGGGATCATGGTGGTAGAAAATGTGCACTAGCACAAGGATGGAGTGTTGTAACATTATATGGCTGAAACCCAATTGCTGCAGTACACTGTTGCCCAGAGACTTTGCCTCTTGCCTGGAGTTACCTCTTCCAGGCCACTATTTAGATAAAGGCAAGAAAACAGTTTGAATGTGGCAGTATATCTTACCATGTATACTATGTTCACTTGTATCACTTGTCTTCTGTTGTTCATCAATTTGCTTGAGCGACACCAATAACATCTCCATACATCCTGTCACAAGCTAGTGTAGCCCAAGGGCATCTGCTCACCCAGGAACACAAAGAGCCTCAAACTATTAAATCAGGGCATGGGAACAAGGTCTATAATTGTTACTGGTTTTAGGCACACAGAGGTAGCTTGCCAGGCTATGCCGTGTGGGTGGGATACTCTTGGTAGTAGGCTCAGTTCATGCATTTACTGATGAACTGTGTGCAATGGGGGAGAGATTGACTTTTCTCTTGGGTGGAGCTCTGACAAGCTGTGGAGTCTGGATGTTGAAAATGGCTGCCCTCATGGTATGGGGGTTCCTCTGGCATCTTACGAAGCTCTGCTGGGATGGCAGGCCAGGGCTAGAACCCACCTTCCCTCCTGGATGCCTTATGATCAGCTGACCACAGAGAGAGCTGGTAGCAGTTCCATGTATCTGTGTCTCTGGTTCAAGCATACCTGGGCTTGAAATAGTCTTCGCCTTACAGTGGACTTGGACGAGCAGGGCTTGAGATTGGCTTTTCTCTTGGGTGGAGCTCTGACGAGCTATGTAGTCTGGATTTTGAAAATGACTGCCCTCATGCTGCAGGGGTTACTCTATCTTCTTGTGAGGCTCTATTAAGATGGTGGGCCAGGGCCAGAACCCACCTTCTGTTCCGGATGCCTCATGATCAGCTGAGCACAGAGAGAACCGGTAGCAGCTATGCCCCGTGTATCTGTCATATTCTATGTTATCTGGTATAAATATTTTCTCTCATACTGGGACTACAATCATCATGGGACTAAATAGATCTATCAGTATATTTACCTATCTACATTGGATCTCTAAATAATTTGACCAGAGAGAAATATTTGCTCCCAATCAAACAAACATGGCTCTCTAATAAGTCTAAAGGCTTATTACAAAACATACAAAACAACTATGAAGTAAAGATGAGAATCTTGTGAAGGATTGAATATATACCCAGATGTAAAATATCCATTGGTACAGATACATGCCCTTTCCCCTTCTACATAGGACCTGCAGGGACACTTCCCAGGCAGCTCTTGGGGTGGGGGAGGGACAATATTAACATTTTAATGCGGCTAGGGGAAGTCCTGGGAGAAGTTACCTGAGGGTGACTGACCCTAGCTGCTTTCTGTGATGTGGGCTGTCTGGGCTTAAAAGGCCATCTTGGCCTAGGATTCTAAATCTCCATGTGGCCGGGGCCCAGCTAGGAACCTAAAGCCCAGGGTTGTCCTGTGACTGGATTGTATTCCAGAACAAGTGTGAATAAAGCCTTTTAAACCTTGCTTTCAGAGAAAGATCAGTCTTTCTCTGATCACTATCCACCAATCCCCTGGGGCAGAAGGGGATCCCTACTCCCGTATTTTGTCAGGGCGACCAGAATATCCCAACACCCAATCATGAGCAGCTCTGTAAATATGTGTCTCACAGTATTATTATAAAATAATAAAAAATAAAATCTGCATAGGAACACACATAGACACACAGCTACACACAGATTACAACCAGGTAATCATATTTCAGATCCGAAGTTCACACTCAATGATTGTGTGTACAGTAACTTTCTGTATTGTTGGAGGTGGTCTAATTCATATAGTAGATACCAGCCATGTATGACTACTGAGCACTTGAAATATGACTAGTACAGTGGAGATTTCTAAATTTTCAGTTTGTAACTGAATTTGTCTATACATGAGGCTAGTGGTCATTATACTGGACAGTTCATCCTTTCCCCCTTATTCATGTCCTTATACCTGAGCTCTGCCTACCTTGCATGTAATAAGCATTCTCTCAGTATATAGGATACAAAACTTTATTCCCATATATCTGAAATTACTGCCTTCAAATCTATCTTTAGGGAGTGTTACCAAGCTAACAAAAGCTCGCTGTTGACTGTCAGATGAGTGAACGCATGATTGAAGAAGAGTATCTATTTCATTTAGGATGCAAAGTCAGTCCACATGAACCAGGGTGGTCTCCCCTCTTCTGTCAAGATACAGACAAACTTTCCCCAGACTTTAGCTTTCTAGCTCTAGTCCTGACAGGAAACATGAAACATTTCGAGTCATTTGAGACTAAGCAACTAAAACAAAAATTGGAGATGTTTGAGCGTTGGGTCCTAAGCACATCCAAACATGTTCAAACAAATCCATCTCTAAGACGATATGAAGCTAAGCTTGCCCACCTCACAGCTGCCAAAATAAAATCTGAAAATAAATCAAAGCTTAGTTAACTATTAGCCTGATCTGCATATTATTGAACCAAGTAGAATTAACTACTAGCCAAATAATTGGCATATTGGCAATTGGCTAATTAGAACTTAACGGATTTCTAATCCTGAATTGCATACTAGGAGAGCTAACTGACCTTTTCAAGTTGACTGACAGAAGTCCTCTCCCATATAGGAAACTGGTAATATGACTGAAAAATAACTTAAATTGTGTTCTGGTTGCAATCCTATGAAAACTGAAACTAAAGCAGCACATTGTTTGCTTCAAGCAAGTCTTGTTTATTCTGGGGATAATAGCCAGCTCTTGAGAAAAGACCTGTGACTAACTTCAGAGGCCATTAAAGGGACTGAATCACCACTCCTCTAAGATTCCCACCTATCACAGATACGCATCTCAGGGTGTGGAAGAAAAGCCAGAAGACACTGATCTCTCACTGTGACTCCCACCTCTGTGATCTCTAGCTGTGTGTGGAGTACACAATGCTCTAAAACTTCAGTGACAGCGTCTCTAAAATGGAGACACCCTTTTCCCTAAGGATCCTTAAAGATACTGAGTCAACAAAATTTAACACAATATCCAATATGTTGTTTGTACCCATCCACACAAAGAGTGCTTTCCCCTAACTTCCGGGCTTAAGTTACCAAAACTGCCTCTAATTATCTGCCACTAAAGGAGCCTTCCTTCATTTCCCCCAGGAGTTTTCTCAAGAAACTTCCTGAGGCAAATGAGTGTATCCAAAGGATGAGGGCAAAATTGGACCTGAACTGTAACTCTGCATACATTTTTAGAATGGACAGTACACTTTCAAGGAAAATTCTGGGTAATCATCTACACCACAATAAAGCACTCAAGTGCCTATTTGCATGCGGAATTGAAGAAAGAGGATGACATTACAGTCCTCATCCTTCAGGCTCACTTCATGGGAAATTTAGATGCAATCTGTTGTCTTTAGAAAAATCACCAAACCCAATAGCTTTCTCAGTCCTTACTGCTCTAGCAGCTGTTGATTCTTTTCCAAACCTTGAACTACTTTCATTCCCTAAGTTCCTATCAGTTCTCATTCCTGATTTTGTTCCTGCTTCTAAAAACGTTCTTACTCAGACTCATTTGATAGTTGCTGTATATCTCTGGTCTACCACTTATTCTATGAGTCCAAAAACTTACATATAATCTGTTTCTTTTTGCCATCCGTAAGATTAAGGCAAAGCAAGTTTGAGTCCCCCAGTACACCATATGGTTTCCCAAGGCAGCGACGTGAGTGATCCCAGAGCATAGAGCCAGGTGTAAGCACAGCCTGGTATGGCCCCAAGCCCCCTGCCCCAAATTAAAAAATTAAAGGTCAAGATATCTACACTTCACAGGGTTATTCTGATGATAATTCAGGCCAGAGAGGCTCCCACTAGGTGGCATCTCATCTCTCAACAAACATTTAGACTGATAACATTTAGACATGATAACAGGGGAGAGACCAAGCTGGCTGGACTTGGAGTAGAGTTTTGGGCCCTGTCCTTTCCTCCGCCTCCATGCCAGTTGCCCAGGAAGAGAGAGAGACGCACCCACGCCAGACTCAGCTAATTTGCAACTTCAGAAGAGATCCAGACCCATCCACTTCAGACCCACAGCTGTGCTGCTCGGCCGGCCCCATGTGGAAGCAACCCATGGAGCTGACCTCCTGGTAAGGGCTCGGCCCGCCCCTGGCCGAGTCCAACATTGCTCCAAGGGTTTGCTCTCATGAGCAGGGGAGAGACCATGCTGGCCGAACTCAGAGTGGAGTTTTGGGCTCTGCCCTTTTCTCCACCTCCATGCCAGGTGCCCCGGAAGAGACCCACCCACGACAGACCCACAGCTCCCTTGGCGCTGGCCTGATTTTAGCATAAGGTTCTTCCCAAGTTCTTTCACATTTATACATAGTAAACAGTTCTAGACAGGGTTTAACTGATACCAAGCAAGAAGCCTAGCAAGAAGCCAGAGGAAACCACACATCATGCACTCAGTCATTCTCAACATCCAGACTCCATAGTTCCTCAGAGCTCCATCCAAGAGCAAACCTGATCTTCCCCCTTTAAGTTTCATCAGTAAATGCTCAAGTTGAGAGCCTTCTACTGAGACTATACCACCTACACGGTAAAGCCTGGCAAGCTACCCATGTTTTAATTACCAGTTATACCAAAAACTAGTAACAGTTATGGACTTCAGTCCCATGACCTGAATAATGGTTTCAGGCTACTCCTGTCCCTGGAGCAAGTAGATGCCCTTGGATTACATTTGCTTGTGACAGGACTAATGGAGATGTTACTAGTGCCCACTCGAGCAAATCGATGAACAATGGGAAGACAGTTATACAGTGATGCAGTGAACTAAAGGAAAACTCGAAATCTTAAGAAATATCTGAGCTTGAAAGTATACCCCTGCATGTCATAAATGACACTGAGAACTCTGAACCAAAGTAATTAGCAGGGAACTCGCCAATGTTGATCTAGTTTTTCCTGAACTAATTATAGGCTTGGAAATCAATGGGTGGGTTCTAATACCCTGTGTACAATGAAAAGAGACTTATCTTCATGTTCTATGAGCTACAAAGCTGGAAATAGCCCACATGTAAATTTTGACGTGAAACTGGATACATGACAGAGAGTTTTTAAACAGCCACCATCCAGACAAACAGCAGTAATTGCTTTCTGATCTGAGATGTGAATTAGTGTGAGGTGGCAATGGTCACCCAAGAAAACACAAATCTTGAGCTGGCTACAGCTCTGATTTGTTCTGGCATTTGACTTCACATAATCTGCACAATGTAAAACTCTGCAAAAAACTAAATGAATAGTTTTTTTAAACTAGAGTAAATTTACAAAATATCATGCCTATGTTTATATGTATTTACAGATATATAGATATATTTTTTTCTGGTTTTCACTGACACTCCCAGAGCTCAAGCAGAAACAAATAAAAATGCATTCTCATTAGGAATATTTGGTATTCCAAGTAATTCTGTAAAGACACACAAATTAAGCATTATGAAATCTGAAAATGGTGAAAGTAATAAATAAGAAAGAGGCAAAGGGCCGGAGCGATAGTCCAGCAAGTAGGGTGTTTGCCTTGCACGCGGCTGGCCCACGCCAGCCCTGGTTCGATCCCGGCATCCCATATGGTCCCCGAGCACCACCAGGAGTAATTCCTGAGTGCAGAGCCAGGAATAAACTCCTGAGCATTGCCGGGTGTGACAAAATAAAGAGGCAAAGATATTATAATTAGCCTAAATAAAACACTTAGCATGCTTAGTGTGTATCTATGTATATATATATATATATATATATATATATATATATAATCACTAATTCCCTTTCCTGCTGTTTTTACTATACCCAAATAATGTTTTTCTTTTTGTTTAATGTTTTTCAAGATTATTTCCTTATCTTTTTTGTTGATTAGAAACACTTATTTTTGGTTTTGTCATGTTTCAATCATTTTTCAATTTATCTATTCATTTCTATAAAAACTTTACTTTCTGCAATCTCTATAGTGATTTGTTCATTACTGGGAAAAAGAAGACAGGAATTCTCAGAGACAGCAAAGAAGGACCAACAAATCTAGTAAGAGGCAGTTGGTCTGAAACAACTATAATTCATCTGATCACTATACCTAGCACAAGAGAAAGGTCACATGTTTTAAAATATGAGTGAGAAAAGGAGTTATGATGAATCACTGAACTCGAAACTGAGCAGAACTGAGTAGACAGTGATGAGAAATATTCAGTTCCAAATTAGACGTCAATGACTTGAAATCAAAGCTTGGGAGAACAAAGCAATTATACGTATATTAAAGTGAACACATGGACCACATGGGGCAAAAACCCTCTAACCTCCCCCTTTAACAACTAGGATGTAACTCAGGGTTTTCAGAAGTTAGTCTGTGGATAAACTGATGTTAACTCAGCAGATGGCAAGAGTACTGTGACAGGAATCAAAATCAATTTACCTGTTTGAAGCATTTTCACATGAAAAGAGCGCTTGATTTTAGAGTACAGAAGCAAGTACATAAAGAGAAAAAATTTCTAAAAGATAGAAAATTAAAAGCATTATTTTAATGTTTAAGGGCCTGGCTAATAATTAGAAATCTCTAAAGCAGAGTTTGCCTGCCATGGAGAACTTAGTTACCCAAAACTTGAGGTATACAAAGAGCAGCTCTATTTAATACATAGCTAATATATGTAATTGGACTCAAGACCAGTCCTGCTCAAACATTCTGTAAGAATGTTTTAAAACATAAAAATTGAAATTAAGAGCTTCAGCAAGATAAAACTATAAATTACAGTAAAGAGAAAAATAAATACTATAAATAATCATAAAAATAGCTGTCTTTTTTCTCCTTTTTCTAGGTTAATAGTTTGAATGCATGCAGAAACAAAAAGCAATCCGAAGGAACACCACCTCATGATGCCAGCACAACTGAAGTGCCAAAAATGCCACAGTTCACACATTGTCATAAGTTTCCTTCTCTGGGTATATTTCTATGATTAGGAGAAGGTGCCAGATAATCTGAGCATTGCTGTCTTCAACTCCGTAATTAGGGAACATGGGACCTGATGAAATGCAAATGGAGTCAGAACCTCAGCTCATGACTTAATGAGCAAAGATAGCCCCGCTACAAGCCGTCCACACTCCATATTAATCAAGGGCTGATGAGTTGCTGCTAGGAAACTGTCCTCAATGATATTCCGGTTCTTTTTAGCCAACTGTTACTCTGTCCGCCTCCTTTGCCTGAGACTTCTGGCCTTTCTACTTCCAAGTCTGGATAACTAGATATTAAAGAGACTGAAGGTTCAAAGGATCTTGGTAGATAATGTCACCCAAGAGAAAATATTTCCTAAAGTCTTAGAAAAGTTAACAAGCAGAGGAAAAAAAGAAAGGTGAAATGGGCTGGGTAGGGGGTTCTGCCACGAGGGAGAAAGAGATCTAACATGTCTGGGCCTGTGAGAAGCTGAATCATGTGAAAATGTGTATCAATCTGTGCATCTGCGGAGTCTTACAGGAAGCAGAATTCGCATATGCAAGCAGAGGCTTGACAGTATAAAACAAGGGACTTAGCAGATCTGTGTAACTTCTCCCAGAGCAATCTCACAACACACCTGGGAATTTTCCGTCACGATCTCATTTTACACGAAGTGAAGCAAGGAGATGTTAACCAACCCACTGCAGAGTTAACACCTATGACATCTGGAAAGAAGGGAAGTATGAAATTAAATCCAGGACTTTTGACTTGAAAGATACTTCTCTTTCCAGCTATAAGTCCAGTTCTACGCCTAGCACCATGGACCTCTAGGAGGTCTACCTACTTTCAGCTGTAATAAATTATTAGACATTTTTAAAGCACATGCTATTACTAATGGAGTCATCTTCATCAGTGACTTGTCATCACTAGGTATGTATTGGTACCTAGTAAACACCCTCCAAGTTCCCTTCTTTGGTGAACTCCCTCATTCTCCAAGGTTCACTTTCCTCCCTCCTCCAATACTGTATGGTCTTCAAAGACCCTTACTGTTGGGAGTTTCAGGAAATCATTGGTACCTAGCAGTACTATATCAACACACTTGAAGAACAATACTTTCACTTTTTTATTACTTTCTTCCTTCACCATATTGAACTGCTTCAGACAAACTCTGAGTTTGATTCATCATTATATCAGAAAAAAAAAACAAAATATGCCCTTGTGTAAACCATCAGTAAAGGTGTGTGGGATGGGAAAAGTAGGCTCTGGTATGTGGAAATTAGGGTCTTCTTACAGTCAAGACATAGACATGAAAAAAAAGATAATGAGTAAGAAATCATTTAAATACCAAACTGTGGGTCTTTGATATAATCCTCTAAGAGAGTTTCCAGAAAACACACAAATAGGTCTGTGTCTCCTGATGCTCTTTCTCCTCCCATGGATCGGAAGCCAGAAAAAAAGACTGTTCTTTATAACTATAATTGTCAAGTGTAAGCCTTAGTTCCTGATCTGGAATTAATGTCTTCATTGGGTAGAGAGTGTAGACGAAAGGTCAGTTCTTAACATTAAGAAATCCATTTTCTATTTTGAGTACTCATTTCATGTTTAAGAAAATAGTTTCTGAGATAACCTTTATTATTTTTGTACAGATACTGACTTTATGTGGAGTGGAATATGTAAAAAGGAATTATATATATATATATATACACATACACATATACATAACATACATACACACATACATACATATATATACACACATATATAAAACCATCTACATAACAAAGCACAAACTCCTGAGACTAAAAACTGAACCCTATCCCCATCTCCGAGGTTGAACTTAACTTCCCAACTTTACTTCCTATTAAAGGCAAACCTATTTACCTGTGTTTCCACATTACTGCACTTCCCAGATACCACAATTTTTACAAATTACAGGTTCATGGAAACCCTGAATCAAGCAAGTCTACCAGCACCATTTTTCCCAATAGCATGTGCTCATTTGTGTTTCTGTGTCACATTTATTTAAGGTAGGTGCACTTTTAAGACATAGTGCTAGTTCAGTCTTAACAGCATAATGAAAACATGGCTTTTATGTGCATTAGTAACCCAAAACATGTATAACTCACTGTACTGCAATATTCCCTTTACTGTTATTGTAGTGAACAGGAGCTGAGCTGACATACTCTTGAGGTATGCATGTGGTACACTTTTATGCATTCTGTCAAATGAAGATACTTGTATACTTTTTCATAGTCCTTTACTACCTCTCCAATTCTACTCTCTGCACTCGTAAGCCTATGCTCTCCTGTGGTGTGGTACTCATTAGTTTTCTCACAAACCATCCCTGCCCCCGCCACACCCACGCTACTATTTTTGTTTTACACATACAATGGTTGGGTCTCTCTCTCAAGGAACTCAAGATTTATTTCTTCAACCATATATGAGGGAAGAACAACTTTGCACTTACCTGATATCTTTTAGCTGCATTTTAGTAATAAATAATTTTTTTCTAGCACTTATTCTTCAAAAGATCCTATAAAGGCTTGAGAATGCTTTCTCATACATTATATAATTTTATGATCCTCTTACCAAGAAAAAGAATTCAATTTTTCAGGTAAGAGTTACCCTAAATGTACATGGTTATAAAGGACCAGATTGTGGGACAATCTTGGTAAATGTTCCATATGCACTTAAAAGAACATGAAGTCTTTTCAAAATATAAAAAAACAACTTTTGCTTTTGAGCAAAGTTTTGTGTTGCAGGTGTGTCTGCAGTGCCTGGCTGCATCGGTAGGTGGCAGACAGGAGACAGGCTTGTTTATACCCCCGGGCTCTGCCCAGTGGGCCCTGGATGGTTGATGGTCTGACACAGAAAAAGACTAGGTCCCCTGGGATGAACCCAGAGCCACTGCAGAGCCTGGCAAGCTACCCATGGTATATTCAATATGCCAAAAATTAACAATAATGGACCTCATTCCCAATGAATGAAGACATTACTGGCGCCCCTCGAGCAAATCCATGAAAAACGGGAAGACAAGTGACAAGTAATACTGATGACACTGCTCTTGCTCTACACCTTTACTAATTTTCTTTCTTTCTGTTCTTTAAAATACCAAAAAATATCAGAAATTAATGGACTTCTTCAAAGTGCACACAAAATCATACTTGTAAATTTTTTATGATTATGACTTATAAAGAAGCCAAAGTATATATGCTAAGTGTTTTAAAGATAAATTAGTAAAAAAAACCCTAAGGAAATGAAGAGAGGTAATATAGTCATGAACTAGAAGACTTTATATTTATAAAATGTCAGTTCTCCTCAAATTGATCTCCAGAATTTATGTAATCAAAATTAAAGTTATGGAAGGCTCGCCTTAGAATACACTAGGATAAGACAAACCCAAAAGAACAACAAACCTATACAGAAAGATGGCACAAAAGCCCATGACAATAACCTCTCTCTCAATGTCAATGGTCTAAATGCACCAGTTAAGAGACAGAGTGGCAAAATGGATCAAAAAATTAAATCCGACATTCTGCTGCCTTCAAGAAACACACCTGAATAATCGGAGCAAAGAAAGGCTCAAAGTAAAAGGCTGGAAAACACTCCATCACTCAAACAACCCCTCCAAAAAGGCCAGGGTGGCCATTCTGGTATTCGACAACATATACTTTAGGTTGAAGAAGGTCAGAAGGGACAGTAAAGGTCACTTCTTAATAATGAAGGGATACATATATCAGGAAGAAATTAGATTACTAAACATATATGCACTCAATGAGGGGCCAGCAAAATACCTAAAACAACTACTATTAGACTTCAAAGAAGACACTGACAGCAAAAAAATTATAGTCGGAGACTTCAGCACTGCTCTATCAACTCTTGATAGATCAACAAGATTGAAACTTACAAAGAAAATACTGGCCCTAAAAGAAGAGATGAAGAAAGAGGTCTGGGAGATATATACAGGGCATTTCATCCCCAAAAAGCTGAATATACTTTCTTCTCCAGTGCACATGGAAGATACTCCAAAATAGACCACATGCTGAGCCATAAATCATACCTTCATAAATTCGAAGATTGAAATTGTGCCAACTATTTTTCAGACCATGATGAACTGAAAACAGAAGATAATCATAAAAAAATAGAGAAGAATATCAAGCACCTGGAAACAAAACAGCTCACTGCTGAACAATCAGTAAATAATGAAATAAATCAAAGAGGAAATACAAATATTTCTGGAAACAAATGAGACTGAAGACACAAATTACCAGAACTTGTGGGATACAGCAAAAGCAATGTTAAGAGGCAAGTTCATAGTTCTTCAAGCATTCATCAGAAAAGAGGAAAAGGCCATCATAAACAGTCTGACTTCACAATTTAAGATCTTAGAAAGTGACCAGCAAAAAGGGGCCCAAACCAGGCAGAAAGAAAGAAATAATAAAACTTAGAGCAGAAATCAATGAGATGGAACATCAAAAAACAATCCAGAAGATCAACGAAACCAAGAGCTGGTTCTTCAAAAAATAAACAAGATTGACAAACCAACTGCAAGACTTGTAAGAAAAGAGAAAATCCAAATAAATAGAATCAGAAATGTCAAAGGGGACATCACAACAGAAACCACAGAAATTCAAAAGATCACCGAGATTACTAAGAGAGTCTGTATGCCACGAAACAAGACAACCTAGAAGAAATGGACAAATTCCTGAATTCTTATAGCCTCCCAAGGCTGCAACAAGAAGATTTGGAATACCTCAACAACCTATCTCCATCGAGGAGATGGAATCAGTAATCAAAAAGTCTCCCCAAACACAAAAGTCCAGGTCCAGACAGATTCACCAGTGAATTCTATCAAAGCTTTAAAGAGGACCTACTCCCAATATTTTTCAAGCTCTTCCGGGAAATTGAAGAGACAGAAACACTCCCAAATAGCTTCTATGAGGCACAAATCTCCTTGATACCCAAAGCAGAGATGTCATGAAAAAGGAAAAACTATAGACCAATCTCCCTGATGAACACAGATGCTAAGATCTTCAATAAAATACTAGCAAATAGAATCCAAAGAGTCATCAAAAGATTATACAACATAACCAAGTGGGATTCATCCCAGGAAGGCTAGAATGGTTCAACATCAGCAAGTCAATCAATATAATACATCATATCAATAAAAAGAAAAATAAAAACCATATGATCATATCAATAGATGCAGAGAAGGCATTTGACAAGAACCAACACCCATTCATGATAAAAACTCTCTGTAAAATGGGAATTGAAGGAACCTTCCTCAATATAATCAAGGCCATCTACTACAAGCCCACAGCGAGCATCATTCTCAATGGGGAATAACTGAAAGCCTTCCCCTTAAGATCAGGACAAGGCGAGACTCCCACTGTCACCACTTCTATTCAATATAGTACTGGAAGTACTTGCCATAGCAATCAGGGAAGAAAAAGACATTAGGGGCATCCGGATAGGAAAGGAAGAAGCCAAGGTCTGTCAGCTATTTGCAGATGACATGATATACCTGGAAAACCCTAAACTCTCTACCAAGAAGCTCCTAAAAATAATAGAATCCTATAGTAGAGTGGCAGGGCACAAAATCAACACCCAAAAGTCAATGGCCATCCTATATGCAAGTAACAAAAGATAAAAAGGGACATTAAAGAAAATATCCCCTTCACAGTTGTGCCACAGAAAATCAAATACCTAGGAATCAGTTTGACAAAGAACATAAAGGATCTCTACAAGGAAAACTACAAAATCTTCAGGAAATCAAAGAGGACCTGAGTATTGGAGACACATTCCCTGCTCATGGATTGGAAGGATTAACATTATCAAAATGGTTTAATACTCCTTAGAGCTTTATACAGATTCAATGCAGTCCCTATAAAGATACCCAAGATGTTATTCAAAGAAATTGAACAAACACTCCTGAAATTTGTATGGAATAATAAACCCCCCACGAATAGCTAAAGCAATCCTTGGTAAAAAAGGATGGGAGGTATCACTTTCCCCAACCTCAAACCCTACTACAAAGCAGTCGAAATTAAGACAGTGTGGTATTGGTATAGAGACAGACCCGTAAACCTATGGAATAAAATTGAATATCCTTGAAACACACTCTCAAATATACAACCACCAAATCTTTGATAAAGGAGTAAAAAATATTAAGTGGAGCAAAGAAAGCCTCTTCAACAAATGGTGCTGGGAAAACAGGGCAGCTACGTGTAAAAAAATGAACTTAGACCTCCTTCTATAGCCATGCACAAAAAGTCAGATCAAAATGGATTATAGATCCCAATATCAGACATGAATCTATAAGGTACATTGAAGAAAACATTGGAAAACACTCTACGACATCAAAACCAAAAGCATCTTCCAAAGATAAAACACCACTGACCAAGCAAATGGAAGCAAAGATAAACAAATGGGATTATATAAAATTGAAAAGCTTCTGCACCTTAAAAAGAAATAGTGACCAAGATACAAAGGCAATCCAAAAAGTGGGAAAGAATATTTACCCAATACCCATCTGACAAGGGGTTAACATCCAGGATATATCAGGCACTGGCAGCACTTCACAAGAAAAAAAAACAGCCAACTCCATCAAAAACTGGGGAGAAGAAATGAATAGAAGCTTGAAAAAAAAGAAGAAATTTGATGGGGAGAAAAGTGCTCTTTATCATTAATCATCAGGAAGACGCAAATCAAAACAAAAATGAGGTACGATCTCACCACAGAGACTGGCACACATCCTAAACAGCAAGAACAACCAGTGCGGGTGTGGATGCAGGGAAAAAATGGACTCTCATCCACTGTTGGTGGGAGTGCCGATTGGTCCAGCCCTTTTGGAAATAGGACATTCCTCCGAAAACTAGATTTGAGCTCCCATTTGATCCAGCAATACCACTCCTGGGAATATACCCTGGAGACCCAAAAACATGTATGACGGCGAGCCGCCTACGTTGTATTTGAAATATGCCAAAACCAGTACAATTATAGACCTCATTCTGGAATGGATTGGGCTCTTTATGTTCCTGGGCAGCGATGCCTTGGGCTCACTAGCATGAGACAGGACATATGGAGATGTACTGGGGCCCGCCACAAATCGAGATGACGGAAGACAGTGATACAGTGATACCCAAAAACACATAGCAGAAACACTGTCTCTACTTTATTCATCGCTGCACTATTCACGATAGCTAGAATCTGGAAACAACCTAAATGTCCGAGAACATAGGAATGGCTAAAGAAACTGTGGTACATCTACACAACAGAATACTATGCAGCTGGCAGAAAAGACACAATTATGAAATTTACATGCAAATGGATAGACATGGAGACTATCATGCTAAGTGAACTTAGAGAAGGAAAAGGACAGATATAGAATGACTGCATTCATTAATGGGATATAAATATATACCAGTGTTCTACTAATTGTGAGAAATGGTAATGCTAGACTAAAACTTACCATTGAATATACACAAAGAGACTTACATGATAGACCCTTAATGTCTACAGGGCAAGCTGCAATGTGTAAAAGAAGAGGGAGAGAGATGCAGAGACAGAGAGAGACAGAGAGAAAGAGAGGAAAGGGGTTCCTGCTATTGAGGCAGCCTGGGGTTAGGTAGGAGGGGTTGGGGGGTACATTAGTGGTGGCTTAGGGCACTGGTGGAGGGATGGGTGCTGGAATAATGTATTACCAAGAATCAATTATGAACACCTTTGTAATTGTATGTCTCATGGTGGTATAATAAAAATTTAAAAAACAAAATAAAGTTATGGAAGGCTCTTTTTGGAAAATAAAAATAGACAAATTGAGTCTCAAATACATATGGAAACCCTAAGTATCTGGAATGACCAAGACAACTAATAAACAAGAACAGACTGGACCAGATTGATAACACAGCAGGTAGGGGATTTGTCTTGCATGCAGCTGACTGGGTTCACCCTTGGCATCCCATATTGTCCCCGAGCACCGCCAGGAGTAATTCCTGAGCAAAGAACCAAGAGTAACCCCTGAGAATTGCCGGTGTGACCCAAAAAGGAAAAAAAAAAACAAGAACATACTGGGAAAAGTCCCCTGACTTCAAGATTTTATTATAAAGCTAAAATAATTAAGATAGTGTGGGTATAGTGCCAAAACATACCAACATATGGTATTAATGGGATAGAATTCAGAACTACAAATATATTCATATATATTTTTCATTACATTCATATATATCGTAATATATATCAGCTCATGTAAATAAGTGCTTTTTGAAAACTTCAAACTTAATTCCAATAAGGTATATAATAATAACAGTAATAACAATAAACAACTTTGAATCATACATCACACATATACAAATTTAATTCAGAAAAGCTCAAATAGCTTTAAATATAAAACCTTTACTCTGCAAAACATATAGGATTAAAAATCAGAGGGAAAACTTTAAATTCTCTTAAGCAAAGATTTCTTAAATATATGATACCAATAACCCAAAATAATTGACAGGTTTTACTTCCCCACAAGTATGAACCTCTCCTCCTTGAAGATTAATGTCATGAAATTTAAAAGACAAGTTATGCCACTGTATAAGAAAAATATTTGAAAGTTTGGTATCTGATTAAGGACTTGATTCATAATATAGGACTCTCAACCCTTAACACAAGACAAAACTTGGTTTTTGTTCAGTGTGCTCAATAACTTCACAAATAAAAGGAAATAGCAATCAAACATATGAGAAAAATGTCCAAAATGTCTTTAATCACAAAGAAAGGGCAACAGGCACTACTGGCTCTCCACCAGCCCGAGGCACCCGGGGGTGGTAGTCTAGCCCTGGTCCACCACCCCGCAGAGCCACGCACAAGCCAGACGGCCCCCCACCCGAGGGCCTCCATTTCCACCGGACTTCTCTCGACCTCCACCCCAGGACCCCTCCCCTCACCACCTACAAGATATACCGCAGAGCCTGGCACTACCCTTGTATTTGAATATAGCCAAATACCAGTATATAGCCCATTCTGGAATGGATTGAGGCTCTTGAGCAAGCCTTGGCTCACTGCTGGACGACATATGAGATTACTGGGGCCCCTCGGCAAACATGAAGCGGGAAGACAGTATACATGATACACAAAGAGAAGGAAATTTGTTGTTTACAACAAGAAATTCAACCAACAAAAATAGAATGGGTGAAAACAGAAAGACTGATCATAGAATGGTGGGAACAGGAATCTTGAGTGTGGCTAACTTGAGTTTGGTCCCAGACACCTTACACAGTCCCCAGAGTCCATAGGACTGAGCCCTTACTTCAGATCTCTAAGCACAGCTTACTGTGACATAAAAATAAAAACAAAAGGAGAGTCCTGGTGACTGACAGATCTATTGAAAATGCAAAATGGTACACATAAATAATTAGTTTTATTATTTTTTTATTCCTCCCCCTATAATGCCTGCCTGACTGATCATCACCTGAGTTCACTGGTGCCCTTCACTAAGTGTTTGAGCAACAGGAGCAATTTTGTGTGAACTCCCAGTTATCGAAACAACTGAAAGAAAAGGGAGTAGTTGGAGCTCTACCTCGGGATTTAATCATTCTACTATTATGTTCTATCTACCCAAGGGAAAAAAAAGCCTGTGCTCATACAAAAGCTTGCACAGAAGTGCCCTACCAGATTTACTGATGACTGTCAAAGGTAGAAACAGCCCAATGAATACATAGAATACTAATCAGAAAGAAAGAGCGTACTAATATGTACAAAAAAACTGGGTATACCTCAAAAATTAGAGAACAAAGACGTGTAAGAACAGAATTCATTCTCTATTGTTAGTTTTCTATAAAATAAGAGAATGCAGATGAATCTATCATGACAGTGAGCAACCCGTAACCTTGAATATAGTGGGGATGGATGTGTGTAACAAAAGGGTGGGATAAAGGAAACTTCGCGAGGCGATGGATCTGCACAGTTTTCTTTTTTTTGTTTTGGGTACACCCAGCAATGCTCAGGTTTCTCCTGGCTCTGCACTCAGAATACGGCGGCCGGACCATATGGGATGCCGGGACGAACCCAGCCGGCCGCCCGGGGGCAAATCTACCCACTGGGCTTCCCGCACAGTTTTCTTGACTATATTCATGACTCCATCGACGTTCCAGGGTCAGGGACGCTGTCTCATTTGCCAAGGCATCAAAAATCAGATGGGCTGGACATGTAATGCAATTTGGAGACAACCACTGGACTAGAGCTGTTACTGACTGTATCCCCACGGGATGTCAAAAGATCACGTGGCCACCACCCACAAGATGGTCAGACTTCTTCATCAAGACTCTGAATGAATTGTTTGAGGCTTTTCGTATTCCTGAAGCAACCAGATGCCATTGGGCTACACTGGCACGTGATAGGGTCAAATGGACATGTTACTGGTGCCCATCGAGCAAATCGATGAACGGGATGTCAAGTGATCAAGTGATTCATGACTATTTTTTAAAATTTTATCATACCACCATGAGATATACAATTACAAACTGTTCATGATTAGGTTTCAGTCATACAGTGTTTCAGCATCCATCCCCCCATCAGTGCACATGATGGACCACCCAAATGTCCCCTGATTCTCTCCTCCAGACTGCCTCTATGTCAGGCAATTTGACTCTTCTCTTTCTCTCTTTTTCTCTCTCTGTCTTTCAATACATATATTCAGGATTTATCACATATATCCCTTTACCTACATTCAATACTCAGTTCTAGGCTGGCATTACCATTTCCAACAATTATTAGCTCACTGGTAACTTTTCTGTCTTACCTAACCTCTGACTTAACCCCCACACACCTGCAGTAGATTCCAACCACTAACAAGTCCTCGTGTCCCATGATATGCCTGGTCTTGGACATTAATATCATTATCATAACCCTTTCTTTAAATCTCACAAATGAATGCAGCCATTCTATATCTGTCCTTTTCCTTCTGGCTAATTTCACTTAACATGAAACTCTCATGTCCATCCATGACTATTCATGTCAAATTTAATTTTTTACACCTTTATCTGTCACATTATTTCAAGAAAATTTAGACCTTTGGGTTTGTTTATAAAAATCTGAGGGAAGCTCATAGAGTGTTCTTAGATTTCTTTGAAACAATGTTTCTGAGCATTGGCGAGAGTCAAACTCAGAGAGTACCTTAACTCTTCACTCTACTTGTTTTTTACTCAATTCTGAAGAGAATAATACCTTCTCTATAGCAAAATCTCTCCTAACCGTTTATTTATTTTCCTGTTTTGCAGCATTTTCCACAGATGGTTCCATGTTTATCTTTTGCTGCCAGCTGAAGATCCTTCTGTATCGAATTCCCACTGGTCCTAAACAGAGTAAATGCTCAATTAATAAGTGCTGAGCATAACATCTGACAGGGCATCTCGGCAGTGAGGAGTGTCATTGCTGACAGGTTCCATGACAAAAGAAAAATAAATATTTTTGTTTTTTATGCTGCTTTTTAATAGTCACTTGAGAAAATTATTTTGGTATTTTAAAACAAAGTAAGACTGTTTAGACTCTGGTATCTATTCATAACTTATTGTGGGGTCAGATTTGGGGGCATAATTCTCAGTTAATTCTAAAGATTAAGGTGTGATACATGTAATAAAATTTAAGTGAAAACATACTTGTTTACTGGTTTATTGATCTGTTATCTTCAACATTAGAGAGAGACGAGAGAGCGGAGAGAGAGTGAACCTCTAAGCTCTTTGAATGGGAAGAGGAGGAAGGGAACCTTTTTGCTAGAAGGTTAAGGAGACTGTCCTTGCCTGAGAGAAGCAGGAGATAAGGATTCCACAGCGACCTTTCAGTATCTTAGTTAGGAAAACACTCAAGTCCAGGCTCCTTTAACAGTATTTGAAGAAAGAAACGTTAATATATCTTTTTCCCCCTCAGTCATTTCCTGGCTGCCTATTACCAATCTTCTAAATTACCACCCCTGGTATCACGATCAAGTGCTTCAAATTTTAAAAAGTCTCCATTTGTAAAAGGCTGGCTTCAATAAATTCCTCAGACAGTGAAAGCCGGTTGCTGCCTCCAGCACTTGGATCAGCCAAGGGAGGCACAGGGCAAAATGTCAGGAAAGCAGCAAAAAGAAAAGCAACCACAACCTAGAGGCATGGCCCCCTTGATCCTGTACCTTGGCACCTATGGCACCTGCTAGGTCTTCCTTCTTCCAAACTCAGCGGATGTGAGAAACCGGACTCTCCAGGTGGGGAAGGATTTCCCTTTGGCCAGTCCCCTCACCTTAGGTATTTTTACACACAATCAGATCTTTATCCGTTGTGTCTCACCCTGTTTGGGGGTAGCAGGTGCCTTCCTGTCCTGTGGTTTCCATGCCGACAGTCTGCTTCCTTTTCAATCTTTCTGTATTTCTCTCTGTCTCTTTTTCACCCCCACACATGTTGCCTTCATTCAAGTCCTTTATCTATTATCGTTCAAGATAATTGAAAGTCTTTGGATGTCCTAAGCACGGAGAAAAAAATGTAGTCTCTCCACCCGAACTCACTCACCATATAATAAAAGGCTTGGCAGTATGCTCAAATGCAAACAACTTCTTTTGAGGTTCTAAAAAAAATCTTGATTAATTTTGCTTCCATAGAATAGTGTGTGTAGTCTAGAGGGGAAGAAAAAGAGAAAGAGAGAGAAATGGAAAGAAATAAAGAACCTGCCATGGATCAGGGCTGGGGGAGGGGGAGGGAACTGGGGACGTTGGTGGTGGGAGATGGGCACCGGTGGCGGGATGGGTGCTGGAACACTGTATGACCAAAACCCAAATATGAACTTTTTAATTGTATATCTTTGTAATTGTAAAAATAAAAAATTAAAAAAAAAGAATAGTGTGTGTAGGGAGCATTTTTTTGTCACAATTTCAGTGTGCACTGAGTTTTGAAAACTTAGCTGAAGAACTAGATGAGGTAGCAGAAAGGCCTCCCACAGGAAGGATGCAGGCCTGGGCGTTTGTGTGTAAAACAAGAGGCTGCTTTCCTTGGGAGAAGTAAAGGGGTACCTGGGGAGAGAGGCCAAATAACAAAGGTCTGTTTGTCTATTAGCTGAATGACTATTCAGAGCTTTGGGGAAGCCAGCGGTGAATCTTAGCAAGACTTACAACACATCCAGGTCAACCACGCTCTTTAGATCAATTCTGACATCTATGCTATTACTGACATCTTAAAGTGTCAAGGGAGGAGTCACCATGACAGTACAACAGGATAGGGCATCTTGCACCAGCTGTCCAGGATTCAATCCCTGACACCCTATATGGTTCCCCAAGCTCGTCAGGAGTGATCCCTGAACACAGAGTTAGGAGCAACTCTGAGCATGGCTGGGTGTGGCCCAAAATCTTAAAGCAAAGAAACAAACAAAAAAAGAAAATGGAGAAAAATTCAAAACACAAATTCAACCAAACAATATATCCAGTTCATACACACAGCCATGGTTTCAAAGATAAGTCTTCAGCTATAAGGCTGTTCAGCATTACCTGCCTCGGATTTCTAGCCCTGGTCTCCTGGCCTTGGTGTCATAGTTTCTCCTGTGCCCTCTATGGTTTCTGACCTTACCCAGATCAAAACCAAAGACCAGTTCACAATCCTTCTGATCACTCTCAGGGCCACTCATGTGACTCTGGGGTATACCTCAGGGGTAAGCACCAAGATGAGGTGTTTTTATCTGCTTTGCCTCACCTAAACCCCAAAACCATTCCATAAGCGTCAGGAGCATCTCAGACCTCATGGCATAAGAATACTCTCTGACCTCCTGACATATGGTAATAGTGTCCACCTTAGCAACTTTGGCGTATATCTATGTTATAGGCTGAGCTATTCCCTCTCCATATCCATTTGTTGAAGGCCTAACTCCCCATTCCATGCTTCACAATGGGGAAAAATGAGCTATATTAAGAGTTTACTAAATTAGAATGATATTATTATTTCAGGCTATAATGCAATGTGGCTGCTATCCTTATAAGAGGCACCAGTCATCATCCACACATACAGGGAGAACCATGTGAAGACACGAAAAAGGGCTTCTTGTGAGCCAAGGACAAAGGCCTCTAAAGAAACATCCCTGCTGACACTCTGATCTCAGACTTTGACCTTAAAAATCTCTGAGACCTTCATTCCTGGCTCTAACACCCAGTGTGATACTCTGGGTATCTACAGGTCCATCAATCTAACATAATGTCACAAGAACAATAATGTTGGGAGAGGAGGCAGGGTTAGAGGGAACTTCCCAAGTGATGTTCAGAAGGTCTAGGGAGCCTATGTTATTTGGTTATTTATGGTTAATGATATTAACCAGAAATAATGTAATATATTGTAATCACTTGTATCACTTCACTTGTCTTCCTGTTGATCATCAATTTGCTCCAGTGGGCACCAGTAACACATCCATACATCCTGTGACATGCTAGTGTAACCCAAGGGCATCTGCTCACTCCAGGAATATAAAGAGCCTCAAACCATTTCATCAGACTATGGGAATAAGGTCATAATTGTTACTGGTATTTGGCATATAAAATATGACACAGGTAGCTTGCCCGGCTCTGGTATATTGTAATATATGCCTTGGTATATTGTAATATATTATCACTGTCTGTCTGTATCATTGTCTTCCCGTAAATCATTGATTAGCTTGAGTGGGCACCAGTAATGTCTCAATACATCCTGTCATATGCAAGATAGCCCAGGGCATCATCCCGCTCCAGGAACATAAAGAGCCTCAAACCATTCCAACAAGTCATGGGAATAAGGTCCATAATTGTTACTAGTATTTGGCATGTCAAATACAACACGGGTAGCTTGCCAGGCTCTGCCTAAAATATTAGGTCATTTTAGGACTCAGTGTTCTTTATCAACTGCTGACTCAGAACAGATTTTTCTTGGTCTTGGGGAGATATTCCTTCTTGCTCTTCTCTTCATACCTGCTTTTTAAAAATTCACTCATTTACTCCCCTGTCCCCTTCCAGAAAGTATACAGAGAACAACACAGAGAAAGACAAAATTATGGATGTTTGTATATTGTTCAGAGTTTGGACCAAGTAATCCATATAATGAACAATCCATATATTGTTCAGAGTTTGGACCAAGTAATCCATATAGAGACAGACATGGGGGCAGAGCTGCTACTGGCTCTCACTGTGCCCCCACCGCTCATGAGGTGCCTGGGAGGGGGCGGCAGGTTCCTAGCCCTGGCCCGCAACCCCAGCAGCGCCTCACAAGCCAGACGACCCCCCCACTCCATGAGGACCTCCATTTTCCACATCCGGACTTCCCCCTCATCAGAACTCGACCCAGCAGACCAGTCTATCACAGCCCAGCTCGCACGGCCACAAGCGGCCTTGCAGTTCATCAATAAATACTGGATTTTGAGATGACTACAAGAGTATGCTACCCACACAGCAGAGCCTGGCAAGCAACCTGTGTCGTATTTGATATGCCAAATACCAGTAACAATTATAGACCTCATTCCCATGACTTGATGGAATGGTTTGAGGCTCTTTATGTTCCTGGAGCAAGCAGGTGCCCTTAGGCTCTACTTGCATGAGATGGGTCATATGGAGATGTTACTGGTGCCCGCTCAAGCAAATCGATGATGAACGGGGAAGACAGTGACAATGACAATCCATATAATTACAACTTGTTTGCTTAAAGTAACCTGAGAAATTCTGATTAACAAATCACATTTATTAAAAATGTATTTTTTGGCCACAAATATCTAACTAGATGGACATATTTATGTAAACAGATTTTAGAATATGAATTCAATGGACAAGAAGAAAAATAACACAAGTCTTAAATTCACATGCCCCAAACAAGCACTAAAGTTGACCAAAAAAGCAACAGAACTCTATTTGCTCGGGTAAGAGAATCCAATCTGAAAATATAACAGTATAATTAAAGTTCCTTCATTCCAAAGTCCTTCAAAGAGTGAAATACTGAGAATCTGCAGAACTCTGTCTTCTACTCTTGATTTTCTCCTTTAGCTGAGACAGCTGGCTGGAAGGAGTAATAATAATAATAATGATGATAATAATAATAATAATAATAATAAATTAATAATAAAATATTACTTTTTAGAAGCAATATATTATATGTATACTATATTATTCTTATAACATTTATGGATAATAATAAGCTTGGTTATTTCTGGCAAATGTAACATCTTGAGGATTCAATGCTGCTTGGGCCCTGTGGTGCCAGAGATGACCTGGGCCATTCTTGCAGTGTTTGGAAGACCATGTTATGCCAGAGACAGAACTAGGATTAGCTGCATCGCAAAGCAAGGGCCTTAGCCCTGTTTTCTCTCTCTGTTTCTCTCTCTGACTGTCTCTCTCTCCCTCACCCCTTGTTAAATTGCATAATATGATGCTATTAGAAAAAATGAAATCATGAAATTTGTCCATAAATGGATGGACATGCCGAGTGGAACAAGTCATATGGAAAGGGACATAGAATACTGCATTAATTTGTGGTATATAAAACAATAGTATGGTACTTATATTCAAAGCCAGGGAAAACAGGGACCAGGAGGACTTGTGGTTGGAATATACCACAAGTGTGTGTGAGGAGGAAGGTAGGTAAGATAAAGAGACCAGAGCGACAAGAACAATTGGAAATGATTACTCTGAACAAGAACTGAGTACTAGAAGTAGGTAAAGGACATACATGATAACCTGTCAATATCTGTACTATAAACCACAATGCTCAAAAGAGGAGGGAGGGAGGGAGGGAAGACGGGAGGAAGGGAGTGAGAGACAGACACAGAGATAGAAATAGAGAAAAAGAGAGAGATATGATAGAGGTATGTTGCAGGACTCCTCTAAGAGCCTCTGCATCTGCTCTGAATTGCCTCCTGCAAATCACTTCATAGATAAGGGGGTAGTCTAAATGTGGCAGTTTATATGACCATGTATTCTATACTAGCTGGTATAAATATTCTCTCATACTACCACAATCATAGTGGGACTAGCTAGATCTTACCAGCATATTTGCCTAGCCACGTTGGATCCCTAAGTAATTAGACCAGAGAGAAATGGTGTTTGCCTCCAAGCAAGCAAGCATGGCTCCCTGATAACTCAAAGGCAACTAAAATACAAAACTACCATGAAGTAGACGAGACTTGTGAAGGCTTGGAGAAATATTTAACTGGCATTAGTGTTAGTCTTTGGTACAGAGACATGCCATCTCAGAAACCCCCTTCTCTACCCTATAAAGGCTTTTCCAGGCACATCTTGGCTCAATACATTAGCATATATAAAGGCATTAGGTGAGGTGCTGGGAGAAATTACCTGAGTGCATTTGACCCTCCCCTGCCAGGGGAAGTTACATTTGGCTTACAGCTCCTCCAAGCTCTGCTAGGAGGCTTTGAATTAGCTCTGGGTCCTTGTAAACAGCCAAGAAGGTCTCCTGAAGTTGCTACATTTCTATAGAGCTATTTTCCTGTTTTCATCACAGAATGGGCTGGGCTGGGGAGTTTGGGCAGATTTCTAGCTATAAAATTAGCTGCAAGAAGAAAGAAGCTCTTTTTTCTCCTTTCTTTTTTGCCATTTCGGCTTCCCTTGGCGTTTTGCTTCTCTGTCCTCTCCATTCTCTGTTGGGCCTCAACATGTGGTGACAGCCATCTTGGCCTACACCTGGCTGGGGCCTAGCTGGGAACCCAGAGTCTGGAGGTTTTCCCTGCTCTTGGATTGTATATTGGAACCTGTGATAGTAAAGTCCTTTTAAAACTGCATTGGATTCCTGAGTCTTCATCCATTCCCGCCGGCTTTAGAGGTAGAAGGGAACTCACTTCCCGGCACTGTTGGGGACCCCTGCGGCATCCCTGACAGAGGTAGGCTGGGGTTTGGGGAGTGGTGGGAGGGAAACTGGGGGCCTTGGTGGTTGAAAATGTACACTAGTGAAAGGATAGGTGTTGGAACACTAATGGCTGATATCCAATCATGAAACACTTTGTAACTGTGTGCCTCATGGTGATTCAACAAAAAATAAAAAATAAACAATTCTTGTTAGGAAGAACTCTTTAATTTAGAATTCCCGAGGTCAATTAAAAGAGAAATCCAAAGTAGGACGTTGTACACAGTGTTTGGCTCTGTGGGTGACTGAACTTTCATTGTGCACATATAGATGAGTGGAAATCTTTGTCAGCTCTGAGACAAAAGATCCATGATAGTCAGGTGCAGGGTCAGAAAGTAGATTTGTTTGTCTCAGTTGTTTCAAATTACTATAAATGTAATGGTAAAATAACTTTATTATTCACAGGTCAAGAAGTCAAATGTGCAAAGGGAGTCTTAGGGGTTAAAACCATAGCATCAGTAAGGCTGCATTACTTCTTCAGGCTCCAGTGGACTCCTGCTTACTTACCTTCTCCACTTTATAGAAGCTCTGTGCTACCCCCAATTCAGAAGGCTAATTGCCCCAACTTCCGCTTCCACTCTGGGGTCACCTTCCTTGAATCTCACTCTTTTCGCCCTCTTTCAAGAACCCCCATGTCTACATTGTTCCATAGGAATATTCAAGATCCTAAACAATCACATCTGTCAAGATCTTTAGCTCCATGGGGAAACAAATTCTCAGGTTCTGGGAATTACAAGAGATATATCTTTGGATAGGAAGATAGTATTTAATCTCCCTATTTTTCTAAGGAAATTAGGTGGTCAGTGTGACCCAGAAAACACTTGGAACAGAAAGGTCAGAAGGGGGCATTTGCCTTGTATGTGGCTGAACTCACTATCCCATATGGTCCCTCAAGCACTGCCAGGAATAATTCCTGAGTGCAAAAAGAGGAGTAAGCCCTGAGCATATCCAGGTGAGACCCAAAAAATACAAAATAAATAAATAAACAAACAAACAAATAAGGAACTTTCTGGGTGCTGGGATTTCTATCCCTTGATCCCACAAAACTTAAACTAGCATTTCCCAATCCATAAACTAATGATCAGTAGGTTAGTGTTCTCCCAAGAGAAGATGCCCATACAAAAATGAAGTCACTTATTAGGGAGATGGTAGAGCAGCTGAGAAACTACCTAGGCAATGGAAGGACATAAAGGTAAAGTATTTTATAAAGCCTGTCCCACTGCAGAAAAACTTGCAAGCTCATTTCTACCCCACATGAGAGTGAGAGGGCCAGGGCATCCATACACTGATTTCTGTTATTAGATAAGAGCTAAATCCACAAGTTAATTTTCTATGACTTCTGTGCCTTGGTGTAAAGAGCTAAGGTCTATAGACCAGTGCTGGTACATGGGTATAAAATAGTTGAAAATCATTGATTTGAAGAAATCCCAAATGCAAAGAAATGCAAATTTCAATGACTGTAAGTCCATAGATGCACATTCCAGTGGAACACAAATGGATACCGGCAGGACATCAACAGTGTCTGTTAAAATTAGATTCCTCATGGAAATCAGTGACATGGCTGAGTTTTAGATCCTCACTGGTGTGAGTCTGAGACACTCCATAAATATAAAAGAACAGCTGACATCTGGATTACACAGAGCACAAACATCAATGGAACAGTGAATTTGGTGTCTGCCTTATGTTCTATGCCAACAAAATTGTCACCACTGAACTTCCTTCTCTAGACTTCTACAGAGAAAACAGCCTTCAACTCCTTGTTGGGGTTCAGAAGTGTGACCCCAGTCAGGACTTTGTGGAGTCTGTTTCCAGAATTTTCCTGGTCTGGAGCCAACTGTCCTTCATCTCCACTCCTGAGTCTTCTGCCTTTGATGGCACGTCAATCTGCGGGGCCACACAGGCCCTTGCTATTTGGCGTAGATGGGATACGTTGCATAGTTTCTCTCTAGCAACTGTTTCCTCCCATGATTGTAAAAGAAATTACAAAAAAAAAGAAAACCCCAGAATTGTTATTTCTCCTTATATTTCACTCCTAACCCTTAGTTAGCTCATCCCTTCCATTCCCTGCCATTAATCAGGAAGCTCTGGACTTTTCACAACCAAATGCATGAGGACAATATGTATGTGAGTACTTTTAAGTAAGAAGTCAATGTTCTATAATTTAATTTTCTCCTCTCACACTAAACCTGCCACTCCCCGCATAATCAGAGTGATAAATGCAGAGTCAGACTCCGTATTCCTGACATTAATACCCATCAGTACTTCAAATGCAAACAATTGTGACATTCGACTTTATAAAAATTACCAAGTGCACCAACTCTGCTTAATTAAACCATTTAAAAGTTGCTTTTGTTACATTTAATGAATGATATATTATACTGCAATGAAACATGCGGCAATACAAATACTTCACAATGCTTCCAATTAAGACTCACTTCACTTATGCCAATCGACAACACAAGTGTTCCACACTTCATTCAGTTTGTGCATTTTAAATGAACTGGTTAGTGAGAAGGGTGCTTCTTTGCTAATGAGTTTTGTAATCAAGGCATCTATTTTAATTTCAAATTGGCTAGATTGGGGGAAATTGCTAGACTAAATGACTGCTACTAATTAGGATTATAAAAATATTCATCATGCCATGGAATTAACATGGGGGCTGATTTCCTACATTTGCATATTGCTTGAGTTTTGGGGTAAAAATCTTGACAAATTGTCTTCTCTTTAGCAAATTGAACAAACACTATATCTGTTTTAGCCCTTCTTTTCATTTAAAGCATAATACATATTCATGATTTGTAAATGAAGTTAAATGATTTCAACTTCTATCTTCATTACCATATTAAAGATGTTGTTTCCATGAGCTTCTTCAGAAACTTCAGATCATAGTATTACCTATTCAAATGGCAAACATTTTGGTTTAATCTATATAGTAACCCAAATGTTAGAGCAAATTAATGGACAAAATAAGCAAAACTTGACAAAGCCCAAAGGAAAATAACAACCTTATTGTGTTTATTTTCTTCTCAGAGGGAATCATAAAAGTAGTACCACTGCCTATTTCAACAAGCTATGGCAAAGTTTCTATCTTCCAAATCCAATTCAGAAAGTGCCAGTTAGCTGAGGGCTGATTTTGCTACTCAGGGTTAAAATGGTGACTGAGCTAGAATGCTAGAATTCAGAATAAGGAATAATTCTGCCCCACGGTGGTAGAAACTAGTAAGGAGAGTAAGGTATGGCGGTATGACGGCCTTTGAGACTACCCAACCCGACCCCCCCTTACTGGCTCTGTGAGGACAAGTAAATACAGTCTTCAAAAGTCATACGAATTGGAAATAATATCCACCTTAGAGAATCTTATGAGAATTCAGTATGATGATATAGAGAGAAGCACCTGTCAGGACCCATATCCAGGAGATGTATAAGGCTATCCATATTTATTTCCAGAAATACAGTTACATACTACACTGAGTAATGTTACTTGGGGAATGCAAGAGTTACTAGGCACAAGCCTCAATTCATGGCATATGTCTCCACCTCTTGGCTCCAGAGTATTTGTTTCCATTATAGCTGTCAAATCAAATAACATAATACTAATTCAATTTTGGGATATAGCCACAAAATTCATCTGAAAAGCTACCAGAATAAATCACTTCCATAACATCTATCTATAGTGGGTGCTTCAAAATAATAAAACCTATATTCTACCGCGAATTGTAAATAATATAGATTGAGGTTATATCCAACAAGAGTACACTTTTTGTTAGGAGAAAAAAAATAATAATTCCTAGAGTTTCACAGTTCAAAGAGGACCACAATGAAAAGCAAAGCTGAAGGGAAACCTTGGGCTCAATGCATTTCACTTGCAGGGACATTTTCCTCAATGTCACACTGTCTATTGGAAGCATATTAAAATAATGATTTGAAAGATTTTATGTAACATGAACTTTGTCATAGGTATGTGAAACATTACTGTAAAAGCAAAGTCTAATCATTGGAACTGATCATTGGATATTCAAGCTACATTAGTCTTTAAAAATTTTAAATTATAAATGCAATCTAATGAAATAAATATGATTTGGACAATTTGAAAACCAAATGATGTGAAAAATATTCACAAACATAATTCTATTACCTTAAGAAAATTCATATTATACTTGGTTATTTTTGCCATTGTTTTTTCCTGAAACTTTTTATATTGAAAGGTACTGTGATTTACAATATAGTTTATTTCCTGTCATTCTTCAATTTTTTCTCTCGTTTATTCACTCTTTTTTAAAATTCATTTATCTTATTTCATTGTTATTTTGCTATTCAAAATCAAAAATGTATAAATTTTATCTAATATATGTATATATTAGATATTGAAGCATCATGTAGCTACATGATTTTCTTGACCACCATTTACTGTCTACACAATATTGTTCAAATGGTGCAAGATGATTTAAAGTCCCTTCTATGAGATATAAATTTTACATCCAGTTTTTACACCATTAAAATGATGCTGATAAATATTTTACCTACAAATCTGTGCTTATTTAGTTTAGCCTCAGAAATAGAGAGCTGGAAAATGATATGACTATGTATATAGCATGTAGTGTGTGTATATATATATTCATATATATGTATATATATAACACATTCTGATACACATTTCCAAGCTATTTTCCCAAATATTTAGTTTTACCATCTTATTGATTCAGAACATGAATTTCACCATAACTTTACCAACATTAAATATAATATTATCCTTGTGGTATGAAAGAGTAATACATTTGAAAAATGAAAACTTCAATTTAAATAGCATTCATGGAAATTTTCTTACAAAAATTATGTTTTACTTGACTTATTCAACAGAAATGAATAATTGCCTTCAGTCTAGTCTAATCTATAATACTAATATTTATAAAACAAAATAAATGACTCTTTCAATGGCTTCACTTGCTATCTTCAACCATTCTTCCAAGGAATGCCTTCAGCCACAAGTTAGCTGTAAATCATTTGCATAAAGTTAAGAAGAAAGCTGGTTGAATGCAGTCTAGCTGGTTGTAGAAGGTAAAGCTTGGAAAACTCTCCAGGAACATTCTAGAATAATGGACATTTTGTGCTCATTAATAAAGGTGCTGCTTTCATCAGGGGCATTTATTTGATTAAAATTCCATCCAGATCACAATATGTGTTTATTCCCATATAAATATGCTCCTGTATTTATATAACAATATATATAACAAGATCTATATACATATGAGGTCAATTATAGACCTCATTCCCATGACCTGATGGAATGGTTTGAGGCTCTTTATGTTCCTGGAGCAAGCAGGTGCCCTTGGGCTCTACTAGCATGATACAGGTCATATGGAGATATTACTGGTGCCCGCTCAAGCAAATCGACTATGAACAGGAAGACAGTGATACAGTGATACATAACGAACCTCATTCCCAACGAATGGAGACATTACTGGTGCCCACTTGAGCAAATCAATGAACAACGGGAAGACAAGTGATACATCTATACAAAGTAACATAATATATATATATATATATATATATAGGTATAGATATATGCCACTGGAAATAGAGAGTTTAAAGAACTGGCCCTGACTTCAAAAGACCAAGTGCTTCCCTTTCCGGGAAGTGAACACAGCAGGAGCAGAGAATGGAGGGACGGAAAAGGGTACAGCAGAACAAGGAGAAGACAAGTACCTCAAATCCAACAAGACTTACGCATGAAAAGACAAACACAAAAATTCCTGATGTCACTTGACAAAACAGGGATCAGAGGTAGGGACACAGGGCAGCAACGTGCGCACAAAAGACCAGCACAGGCTGGAAGACTCTGTGATGCCACAGCCAGGGCTTTGGGGAAGCAGGAGGCAGAGAACACAGTAAGCTGAGCTGCTCACCTCCTTGCCCACCTGGTACCTCCCGGTACTGCCACTGTCTCCTTCACCATAATACTTCCAGGGCTGAATTTCTACCCCGTGAGCATAACTGCTCCAGGAAAGGAGTCCATGAGTAAAGGTCTTTGGGCATCCTATTCTATACTCAAATACCCATCATCTGAGACTATTTTATTCGCCAACATTTTCCTTGACAGGAAAGCGCCAGGTTCCCAAAATGTCTGCTTTGAGGGTGGAGAGGGGGCACAGAGTCTGGGACAAGATATAGCAAAAGCAGCTTTGATCAGATGAAGGTCAAATGTGCTAAAGGTGGTTCCATTGAGATTCTGTTCTCCTGGGCAATGCTGCCAGGGGTGAAAATTCTTTGCAGCAGTCTCAAGGAATGCAAGTTAATACAGTACTTTCAACCAGTTTTTTCATTCAGAACTAAACTCAAATCTATTAGTGCAAACATTTGAAGAACACAGTGGTTGCCCTTCCTCCTTAATAAAGATAAGACCCTTCTTGGTTCACAGTTTTTGTTTTCTCTTTCAGGAGTGGCCTCATGGTAACAGCGTTTCTATGGTGATGGAGCGGGTACCTCCTCAATGGTAGCAAGGAGACATTTGTAAGAGCAGAGTCTGCCTTCCATAGGAGAGTGGGGCGACGGATTTTTCTTCCTCTTAAGTGATACACAAAGGGTTTAGAGGCAGAGAAGAGGACCTAATGAAAATATAAGGTTTTTCTTTAAATAAAATGTGCCCTTCAGTCCTACTTCAGTCCACGGACGATAAGCTCCAAAACCTCCATCATCCCGAGCTAATCCTCAACAGCTTTATTTATCCCCACCAGGTGGGAACACATGAAGCCGGTTTCTGCCAATAGCTACGGAGGAAAGTTATCATCACCTGCTAATCCTGGAGGCTCTGAATACAATTACATTTCTAATCTGAGGGTTTATATGAGCATATAAATGAAAGGAACAGCTTCATTTGTATCCAGCATTCCAGAAGTATGGGTTTATACTTCCTTTTATATTTTCAGATGCTCCACATTGCAGATACAGTTAAACTCACCGATACCTTGCTCAGGTATATGGAGCAGCCCTGGGTAAAGTCTGATAAGGAAATTCTTTCCAGAACCACAAGCGTCTGCTCCCTGGACCCTGTATTGTCAGTGATCAGGCCTCAGAGTGCATCCACTTCTTAACAATCTTGTGAACCTGTCAGATACTATTGAATGTGGCTGCTAGCCAGTGATCAAAACTAAAACCAATCAACCAACTAAAAAAACACTAATAGTTGCACAGTCACCTCCTTCCAACTACTATAAAAGAAACCTTTCATTATGTAGAATGTCATTTCAGAGAGTGGCTCTTACATTAAAATTATTGACAATTCTAGGTCTGTCTACCAAAGATGTATACGGAAAACAATGGATTCTAAAATCCCATTGAGTTCCTCACCTCTGATCTTCACAGCAAGCTGTATTTGTTAAAAGTTTCCATTTTGCCAAAAAGATAAATGATAATAGAGAGCTCTGCAATTCCAACTTTCATGCAGAAAAATAGCTATAGTTAACTTGCCATCCCCCGCAGAAGGCCCCCCTGTGTCCGGATGTATGCCTCTAAGAATACATGAACATGTACCTATTAAAAAGTACAGCACTTAGTCTCTTGACTAAATGAGGGATATTAGAACATCCAAGCAATGAGATCGATACCTATCTATGTAGAAGATTGAAATGTCTTCAAAGCCCATCTGAATCTTTCAAAATTTCTGTTTCAATGTGGTAATTGAGCCCTAGAAGCTAATCTCAAACATCAAAATAAAAACAATTTCAAGCACCATGGAGAAAACAGTTTGATGGACACAAAAAGAATTCTACCTCTTAAATAACTGGGACCCACATGGCTATCCAAAATTTCTAGAGCTTTGATTTAAAGAAGAGAGGAATGTCTTTTCTTCTTTCCAGTTTGGTAACCTATATAATATTATCCCACTGATTTTAAAAAGTTCCCAGTTTTCTTAAAACATAGTTCCCTCCCTCAAATTCTTATATTCAAGAAGAAGTCTCATGTTTACTGCATATTAATTTCCTTTTATTAAAATTCATGGTGGTAGGACAATCTATAGGGCAGAGAGGGCACTGGAACAGAAGTTAGTAGGAAATGGGAAGCTCTTAGGAAGCAGAACTTGATTAAGAGCCTAAGTGAAGATAAGCAGTGAACAGAAAGGATGTTGGAAAGTAGAAAATAACAGAATTGGTCTTTGGGATGAGTTAAGTGCAAGGAGCATTGACCCTGAACTTTACTACACCTTTCCAGCCTGGGAAGTTAGAAGACATAAATGATGTTATCTAGATTTTTATACAAGATAGCCATAATTCCTAGTTGACTCCTAACCTGCCGTGAAACATTCCAACACAACCTTATGGAAATATTTCAATTTTAGAAACAACTGTTTTCTCTCCAGAAAGTGTTTCCTTCTTGGAATCTCTTCTTGGCTTTTGACTGCCAGTCAGGGGAATTTCACCTTCAGGAAGTGTCCATGCACCATCCAGACCTTGGTCGTAGTCTCCCAAAGCTTCAACTATGACAGGAAGTTCTTTGTGAATGGTGAACCCTGCCAGACTACTCCACCTGAGCCATGTACACAAAATGTGGGACACCTGTGAAGGTGCCCTGGGGCCAGGGTCAAGCAGGCATGGGGATAGTACAGGAGTAGGTAGAATAGTGGCAAGGAGTGCGTATCCCTCTGCACATGCATGTATTCGGGGCTTTTTAGGGCATGCTCTAGAACAGTGTAAACACTAAAGGCATTCATTGTTCAGCACAGCAGGGTCCAACAAGTATCTTTTCAGTTATCTACAGAGTGCCATAGAGCCACATGGGACATGAAACCCAAAAAAGAAAGCCTGAACCCCACCCCAAATCCAAATCATTTCACGATTCCCCTATCCTCAGGAAAGCATGTGCTCTTGATCTCCTAGACCTAGGTAACAAATTATCAGAAAATCATAATGTGCCCACAAAGAGTCAAGAGATGGACACTCAACTCCTCACAATGAAACTAAAACACTGAAAGGCCAAGCACTTCCTGAAAGGTAAGGCAGGTAATTGTGTGAATGTGACAAGGGTAAGCTGTTCCTTACTCCTAAATCTCTGGAGTCAGCCATGTGCTGGAGATTCCAAGAAGAGATTCCTATTGTTACTATTCAGAAGACTTGTGGGATGTCTGGGTTGATGCTATTGGTGTTCTGCACGTCTGCAGAAGGTACCTTCTCATGCTTACTGCATATTCTGTAATAATGCTCAGGTGGAGAGTACCTGCAAAACTTGTGTGTGTGAAGAGCAACCTTGCTATTGTAGAAAAGATTCTGAGGGATATCTGGCTGTAGTGAAGGCCAGGATGCTGTTAATGATCATAAATGATATTGGGAGGAGACACAGATACATGTGGCAGAGCTGCTACCAGCTCTCCCTGTGCTCAGCTGATCATGAGGCTTCCGGGAGGGAGGGCGAAGTCTTAGCCCTGGCCTGCCATCCCAATAGAGTCTCACAAGAAGCCAGAGAAACCCCACACCATAAGGGGCCGCCATTTTCAACATCTGGACTCCACAGTTCGTCAGAGCTCCACCCAAGAGAAAAGCTGATCTCTTCCAGTTTCATCAGCAATCGCATGACCTGTGATCCTACTACCAAGAGTATACCACCCACGTGAAAGAGCCTGGTAAGCAACCCATGTCATATTTGATATGCCAAAACCAGTAACAATTATAGACCTCATTCTCATGACCTGAACTAATGGTTTGAGGCTCTTTGTGTTTCTGGTGTGAGCAGATGCCCTCAGGCTACACAAGCATGTGAGAGGAAGTATGGAGATGTTACTGGTGCTTGATAGAGCAAATTGATGAACAACAGGAAGACAGTGATACAAGTGAAGTGAAGGTATTTCCTTAACTTCCCATGCTGTGACTTTACCAAGCTTTTTGGTAAGTCACTTGCAGCTTTGTGATAGCAACTTGAGAGGCTCTGCAATTAGATATTGTCCCCTTAAAATATTATTCAATTAGGTCTTTTGTAACACATACAACATAAGGAGATAACCTTCCAGATTCTAAAGAAATTGCTAGTGCATTTCATCAAAGGCACAATAATGGAAACATCGATTCACTTCTCATCACAAACAACTCCCTGTGATGCTGCAGTTACCTTCCTACTATGCTTGTAATTTTCTCTAGAAGAAATTAATGCATGCACATTGAAAAAGGCTGCGATCTGAAAGAAGGCATTTGTATATCAATCTCAACTACACTTATGCCTTCACTTGCTGCTGCATCGGCTCACTTTCCTTGACTTTACACCCATAAATTATCTTAAAATAACAAAATATTCTGCTGAAATCAGCATGACAGGGACTAGGTATTTTGTGTCATCTCTACAAATATTGCTGGGGGTATCATCTTCCTCCATACACCATTTATTTAAAAGAGTGGCAAGGCACCACCTAAAAGCACCATGGGTCTTCACAGCATTCAGTCATTTTATGCAAAAAATGTCAACAAGAAAAAGTACCTAAGGAATAATAATACATCTAACATGTGCCATGTCAGGAAAAATCCAGTGACACCCACCGCCACTTTTCCAAATACATTTACTAAGAGAAGAAACTGCTACCAAGCCTGAAAATAATATGAATGTATTTTATTCACAAGGTTGTTTTAGGAACAATGCCCCGGAAGTTCTCAGTGCTATGGAAATGGAGAAAAGGGAGAGTCTTGCACCCTTCCAGATATACACAAACTGTTGTATTTACTTTCTTGACGTCTAGCTAAGACCTTCATTGCTTCAAAACTAGTTTGTCTTGTATCAGTAAAAACATGGCTTAGGAGTTCTAAAATTCACCTAAAAATTGTTACCCAGCCATTTAACAGCATCCAAATTATTTATTATTTTAACATAACTTCAAATCTTCTGGCTATACTAAGTATCAAAACTCATAGACTACTTGACATTTGGCTAAGTCTTTCATACAATATCCACTTGATGCCATGAAAGAAATGTATTTGCAATGGCTTTTGCTCTGCAAATGTCATGTGGGTGTCCTTGGGGGACTGCATTAAGCATCTGGTGCCCACCATGAGGCTCCTTAATGAGAGATATAAAGGTTATGTTGAAATTATTGTTTAAAGGTGCTGACATCTCTCACACATACACATATACTTTAAATCACATATTCAAACACATTTAAAAGAGCAACTATTTCAGGATTTAAGAAAGAACTGAGAGAAGGAGATATTTTAGCCAACATTATTCTGTAGATATCTTTATGCAATATAGTGTTCATAATTATCTAGTTCCTTTCACTGATTGATTCTAAAACATAACTCAATAATAGGACATTGAGCACTGTATTAAGGTTCCAGAGATGCCAGAAAATATAAAGAAAAAATTTAAAGTCCTTTAAGTATAAGCTGATCAACTATAAAGGGTTCATTACCATAACTTATGTATTATCCACTATTTGATTTGCTTAAATATTTACTGCGAACTTGGTAAGTACTAAACACTGTGCTACAATACCTACATCCTAGAGTTTATAAGCTAGTACATAAAGAAGATAATTCAAAGGTCACATAAAATCACACACATAGCAGTATATAATGAGAAAGAGATTAGGGAGATTTGGAGACTAGGAAAGGCATCCTGAGGCGTGACACTACACCTGAGATCTGAACATGGTGACTTTTATATTGAGAAAAAATATTTTAGGCAAAGGAAGAGGAACATATTGGACATTTGGAGGAAAAAATTCAAAAGGATTATTTAGGAAGAGAAAAAATGAATCAGATCAAGTAAGAATTAGTGGATATTATTGAATTCTTGGGGCATTTTTTAGGTGAGTAATGTGATGTAGCAATGCCGAGAAGTCTCTAAGTATAGGCATGAAATCATATTTGGGAAATACAATATTATTCAGGCTGGAAAAATGACCACACTGGAAGAGGGTCTGGCAATAGTTCAAATGGCAGATATAACCTAAGTTGGAGTGGTGTGTGATGAAAATGAATGGATGGCAAAAGCGTTTAGAAATAAAACTGATAGACTAGAGATGGTGAGTAGAACAAGGTCTATATTAAGGATACCTCCTAGCTTTCTGACTATTGCAACCAGATAGAGAAGTTAGTTGCAATGCTGAAAAAAAAGCAACTGAAATACTGGAGGAGAATCGGCTTTGTTGAGGTGAGGAGAGATCAAAAGATCATTTTTAGGATATGCTGACTGAAGAGGTTTTGATGACATATAAGAAACAAGGTCTAGTAGACAGTTGGATATAAAGAGCTGGTACTCAAGGAGGAGATCATGGGTCAGAGAGATGGTACAAGGGTTCAGATACTTGTACATGCCCAACCTGGGTTTAATCTAAAACACCACATCTGGTTGCCTGACCATCACTAGGAGTGATCCCTGAGCACAGATTCCCCAGCACCATGTCGCATACCACCCCTCCAAAAAATATAAGGTCATAGTACCCACTTTATTTTGAATGTTCTATTACCAAATAACAACATGGAAATATCAAGGCTTCCCTGCCTTACTTTGACAAAATGAGAATAACCGCACACTTAAACATTACCAAAGCAAGGCCACATGGTGGGGTGAAATATGCCATACACTTAGAATGACAACATAAATTCAGGTCCTTCTGCCTAAGTCACTAGCAAGATGGAGCTGAAGAAGCATCTGAACCTTTCTGCACTTTGTTTACTGCAATCTCTATGAAATTATGAAAACATGTCTCCTGCTTACTTGAAGGGTTCTTTAAAGGTCAAATGAGTTAAGTTATAGAGAAAACCATTTTAAACCTGTGAAATGATAAATAGCATTGCCAATAAGTAGCATTGCCAATAAGCATTGCCAATAATACCTGCTGCTCCCCCCACTATTGTACAAAAACCGGTAGCACTCCCTCCTGTACATTTTGATGTAAACAAACAGAAAAGAAAGTTCCTGAAGACAAAATCAACTAATCTGTGATTGAATCACCTCCAAACAGGTACATTTTTACCACATGTACATGGCTGAAAAATTCACAAAAGAAAACAGTATTCATTCACCTTTTGATCAAGACTGTAGGCTAGCACCCAGTCTTCCTGCTTGGGATGAAAGAGCAGACTCTGGATGTAGAAGGTGAGCCGGTACTTCTGATAGGTCGCCCCTTCATCTGAGCTGATCAATATGCTGCTCTCCATTTCAGGATCACTTAGAAGCATGATCTAAACAACGAAGAGAAGAGGAAACAAAAACCAAGTTATTAGGAGACAATAAATGTAAAAAATTCAAGTATAAATACTGAGTCATCTTGACTTGTATATTACAACACAGAAAAGGGCATATGGACCTATAGATGAATTATTGGCTCTCCCCCCCACCTAATTTAGCCCATCAATTTTGAATTGAGCTGAAATATTGTGTCAGTTTAGGTATGCATATAGACGAGACTTCATTTCTGGGTGTTTATAATTTACTTCTAATTTTTATGTCCTCCATTTAAATTCTGGTAACATATTGTGGCTGTCTGTCCCCTGACATGGGACCATTTTTCCTTTTTCTCCCTTTGTCCTCTACTACGCCAAACTCAATACTCCATGTCATTCTTCATCACACAGTTGCTCTTACTAAGTCATGTAAGGATGCCTTTAGGCTGTTGGTTTAGTTATCTCTGCATTGTTGGAGGAGTTCCAGTCACTTAAAAGGCGTGCTAGATATTTTCCAAAAATACCTATGTTTTCTTTTTACCAAAGGTCTTCCTTGGGGCAAATACCATCCATGCCTTGCCCCTTTCCCCTACAAAAAAAAAGTCAGTCAGCCCGAGCCAAATGCACAGAACTAGAAAGGAGCAGGCAAAACTCTTTGGCCTCAGATCCAAGTTCACATCTCAGTACTTGTCTGTTCATATTAATTCACTATGAAAAGTTATTTAAGGTGTAGACATATGTTTCCAAAACAGTGATAGAGGGGCTGAAGTGATAGCACAGCAGGTAGGGCATTTGCCTTGCATGCGGCCAACCCGGGTTCGATCCCCGACATCCCATATGGTCCTTTGAGCTCCATCAGTAGTAATTCCTGAGCAAATAGCCAGGAGTAACCCTGAGCATCGCTGGGTGTGACCCAAAAAATTTTTAAAAATAATGAAAAGTGATAGACCAGTAACAATTATAGACCTCATTGTGATGACCTGAAGGAATGGTTTGAGGCTCTTCCTGTTCCTGAGGCGAGCAGATGCCCTCGGCTACACTTGCTTGCAACAGGACATATGGAGATGTTACTGGTGCCTGTTCAAGCAAATTGATGAACAACAGGAAGACAAGTGACAAGAGTCTGATGATACTAAGGCAGGCTTTGTACAGCAACAGAACTTACATCCTTTATAAAGTCCCAGGCAGTTTTGCAACAAATAATTCTTTACCCAAGCATATTGGCTGTAACAGTAATTGGCCATAAAGCAATTCTTCCATTAAAAAAAGATAAAGTCAACTAGTTGGCAGTTTGGTTTCATTCAAGTTTGGTTCCAACAGATGCAATGCTTTCGATTTTATCATACACAAATGTAAGCCCTTGTAAAGGTCTACACAGTGAAGAGCAGATATGAATGCTTTACTAGTAGATTATATCAACCACATATACTTGATAGAAAACATGGCAATAGAGCTTTCTAGAAGTGTGAAGTAAGAGTGTAAAGCCAGATTGCACACTATCCTAGAAAATGATGACATACCCGTTTGCAAAGCCTTTCGTGAGCACAGCCATCCCAAATCAAATTTACCAAATTCTTGCAAGCAGGAAAGGAGCCAACTAGTAATTCATAAATCCTTGAGAGCTCCAGAGCTCCTTTAGATACATATTTTGTGATTTTTATCTATTTTTATGGTAAATTTCATGTGAAAAATAAGCTATCCAGTAAAAACACTGGCAGAAAAATGCTTATGGCAAAGAACTTAGAAAATCTACTAGAAATGTCTTAACAAGTGATAATGAAGACTATTATTTTGGGTTTGTTTTGGGACCACACCAAGAAGTTCTTGTGGGCCCAGCAGTGCTTAGGCAGGGAGAAGGGCAGCATGTGTACAAACCATGGACTCAAGGCTTTGAGGCATCTACTCAGCTTGCCTTACCTTTTCACAAATCTGTCTAACTAGAGTATACAATAAACGTTAGTGCCTCAATGATATAGCTTACAACTTTGGCAGTGTAAAGGTTTGACTACCTTTCTAGCATTCATATTCAACAGATACTAAAGACTAATAACTTTCCCTCAAACACTATTTGCAGTCTTTGATACCACCCACAATTCTGTCCTTCTTGGAGCATTCTCTATAGAGCTTCCAAACCATACTTGTCTGCCATTTTTCTTAATCTTTTTGAATACTTAGCCTTCTCTGGTGATTAGAAACATCTAATTTGGGTAATGAGATTATCCAAACCAGATTTTGATATAATTCTTTACACAAAACCTGTTTGACCCTCTTTTCTTTTCATTCAACACACTGTTCCCAGGGACCTCTCTTCTACTCCATTTTATTTCCCAAGTATTATTTTTCTGGAAACAACTTACAAAAAAAGTAAGTTTTCAAAGTTTTCTCTTAGTTCCAAGCTTGAAAACACAGTGACCTGGTCAATTTTACTATCTGTGACAAGCTCAAGACATTTCAGACACTCATCTCCTCCTTCGCTTCCTCAGTGAGTCCTACCTGGCTCTGTACATATCTAACCATCCACCCAAAATCACAGGATTCATCTTTAACTCTGTGTTTTTCACTCAACCTCTAATACCATTAGTCTTTCAGACCTCTTTGTGACCAGTAACTCTAAAATATGATGCATCCTCCTCCTTTCCCCTATGATTGCCTTAGTCCAAAATGTGATCACCTCTGTACTAAATTTTTTGTGGGTGATCGCTAGAGATCTCACAGTTTTAGCCATCTCTTGCCCAACCCATTCTGCAAAGAGACCAAAACAATCTTACATCACTGCTTAAAAACCCTTCAATGACTTGTCATTGATCTTCCCTATATTCTAAAATCCTTCATATAAGTAGGTTACTGCTAGAACCCAACTCCCCCATCATGTTTGTTTTAGCAGCAGAGACCTGAATCCTTCCATGCAAACCCTTTCATGAGTTCCTCATGTTTGCTGAGTGACTGAGAAGAAAATGGGGTTTCTATTTTCCCTGTCTTAGAATATACTACCACCAGTGTTGGGAGCCACTTCTAAACAGGGTTTTAATTATGAACCCAAAATATAAGTCTGCCACAGATGCAGGAAGAGAAGATTGGTAGTGAAACTGAAGACACAGGTGGAGGGGATTCATATTGGAGCACTCTCCTGAAACACAACCACAAATAACTTTGTAACTCATAGTAACTCAATTAAATCCAAGATAAATTGTCAAAACACACATCCCTTCTAATGAAATTATTAAACAGAAGGATTTCAAAACTATTACCGAGATGCATATTAGTATTATAAGGCAAACTTCAAAGCAAATTTAATCCCTTTAATGGCTAGGATTCAGTAGCCATTTCCTTCTATGATTCTTTATAGCTTCCAAGACAAACTTAATTTCTTTTTCTCAAATATTTGCTCTTGCTTTATTGAAAGAAGTTATTGCTGGTTATCAGAAACTTTAAAATAAATGTATGCCATATAATATATTAGCATTCATGCATTAATAGTTAGGAAAGCTCTTGGGCGGCTACTGAAACAAAAAATATTTCCTCCATTGGAGAAGTGAAGGGCTAGAACAAAGAGCAAATGCATCTCACTGCCCTTGAGGGGGTAAAATGGATGTACCCAGGCTTGTTCAGAGATGGAGAGAATATATATACTGGACCAGCACAAGGCTTTTCAAACTGTCCTTGTTTTCATCACAAGTATCAATAGGCCTCGTAACAGGAAAGAAAATAATTTTCCCCTGATGCTAAGAAATTAAACTTCTATTTTATGCGGATATAAAGAAACTTCATGCCCATGATTTTAATTAGAAGATAAGACCAATGTCATAAAATGGGTTATGCTTTATATACAATGAGTTACAATATACTGAACAAGTGTTACCATCAAATATTCAGAGTTTTCTCTCCCTCTGGTCTTTCCCTTTCTACATACTCAGCCCACATAGACACATTACTATGCACACAAATGCCACATGTTTGTGAGTATACTTATACTCACAAACAGAAGTGAATTTACAGATAAGGTATATTGACATTGTACCACAATTTTACTTCTGATACAAGAGCCAGTTTTTATTACAACCTTTCTCTGACATTCTCATCAAAAATCCTTTTATATACTTTGATATCACTGGCTGTCTACATTCAATCTCAGTTTCAAGGAAGAACGGCACAAACAGAAGCCACCATTTTCTGTATTTCTAATCTATGCTTTATCAGATATTTTATCAAAATTTCATACAAACTGTATGAAGTATCATTACCTGAATTTTAAAGATAAGGAAACTGAGGCACAGAGCAAAAATATAATTCTCCTATCACTGTATCTGAATAATTTAAACACTCGTCTATATCCCCTTCACATACTAACACTCTACTGGACCTTGAATTTTTACTGCTTGGCTATCTTTACTAAAAGACATAGGCCTTTACTCTTCTCTTAAGCAACTCTAAAATCCACAAATAATGCAACCTACAGAAGGCCCCTTTCAGCCTGTGACTTGTCTCTATCAACCACTGACCAAAGGACATGAAGAATTAAATGTATAGGAAGTCAAAAAGGAAATAGAATATGAGTGTTCATAAAGAATTGTAAAACAGAGGACAACACCGAGCCATAAAATCAGGATAGATACAGGTTGATATCTCCTATGTGTGGTACTTAAAGATACACAGCAAGGTAGCAACCAAGGGTCAAAGGCAATGGGAGAATTAATTCACAGAACTGAGTTTGTGGGGGCTGAGAGAAGATGGCTTAAAGGTAGGATCCTTGAGGATCATGGTGTTGGGAAGTGGGTACACTGGTGGTGGGTGTGGTATGGAAATTAAATACATGAGAAATCATCATTGACAGTATTGTGAATCATGATACCTCAGTCAATAAAGAAAAAATCAAGTTTAAAAAGTAAAATAAAATTAAAATTAAAACAAAGGAACATAATAATACAAATAAGAAAATGCCTTGTAAGTTGTCTCAAGTTGAAACATACATAGTTTAATAGTACCCCACCCATGTAAAGAAAATCATGACTCTCCACCAAGAGGGGCAGGGATTGTGCAAAAGTGAAAGTTTATATAGTTCTTAAAATATTTATAATTGGAAATCTATAAATAAATTTTACTCAAATTAAATATGTCTTTAGACTCAAACTTTAAACTATGATTCTTGGTTGAGTTATGATATCTTCTTTGTACAAAAACAAACCACCCATGCACTTTCATTTTTAATTACAGGCATATTTGTGTAAATGATATGCAAATGATATTATACATGTCCCTGTGTTTTACATGTAGGTGATTTTAATGATATGAGGAGACAAGAGTTCTTATTAGAGGGGCCGGAGCGATAGTCCAGCGGGTAGGGCATTTGCCTTGCACGCAGCCAGCCCATGCCAGCCCGGGTTCGATCCCGGCATCCCATATGGTCCCCCGAGCACCGCCAGAAGCAAATCCTGAGTGCAGAGCCAGGAGTAACCCCTGAGTATCGCCAGGTGTAACCCAAAAAAGCAAAAAAAAAAAAAAAACAGTTCTTATTAGAGACTTCAATTTGACTTTGGATATAAAGTCTGCAGTGGGTAGGTGAAGGAGAAGGGGCACTTATAATTGAGTAATAAAGGGTAGGGCAGATACTCTGGAAGTAAGTCATTTGAATTCAGATCCTTAGTCTATTATTCTATGTGGAAATACAAAATTCTACTTTTCTGGTCTATTATCTCACTTATTTAAAAAAATTGAAAGTCAGTAGTAATTGTGTTACAGTGTTAGTGGAAAGGTGAAGTGGAGTCGGTCACTTTAAATCTTGCCCCTGGAAAAGGTAGCCAATCAAAATAGACACTGGGATGACTGGGGTTGGGAGACAGCAGCAGACAGAAGCCCCGTAGTCAGGTCTTTTTCTATTCCCTTCTCTGCCCCTTCCACCCTCCATCCAGTCTCTCTCTTTTATATCCTCATGGACTGCAGGATCAGGTAAAGGAGTGGCATTCCTAGACAGAAGGCAGGATGAGGTGAAGCTGTTAGCCTAGACAGACAAGAGAATTAGGCAGGCCTTTTGATCAGACAGATGGAAGTATGGACACTTAAGGAAAACCAGGACAATGTATTGGAGAACCTTTGGGGTACAGTCCATATAAGGCCAAGTAGGAAAGCATAAACTGGATAAAAGCAAAGCCATAATGAGACCAGGTCATCATATAATAGAGGAGAATAGACTGCAGGGATGGATTTAGGAAGACGTATATGGCAGGAGACAGTACCAGGACAGGATGTGATGTCACACATGAGTCAAGAAGCGCCCAGACATTTAGGGAGGGACCTGGATCCACACATTAAACTTTACAACAAACTCTAACTTCTTCTTCTTTTTTTTTTGCTTTTTCAGGGCACAGCTGGCTATGCTCAGGGGTTTCTCCTGGCTCTGCACTCAGGAATTACTTCTGGCGGTGCTCAGGGGACCATATGGGATGCCGGGATTGAACCCGGGCCAGCATAGGCCGCCACGTGCAAGGCAAATGCCCTACCCGCTGGGCTATCATTCCGCCCCCAAACTATAACTTCTTAACCTTCTGAATTTTGTATGCAAAATTTTCATACGATCTCAAGAACCACCAGCTCCAGAAAAGTATGCTTCTGCACTAATTGAATCTAACCATTGACTCTAACTCACAATGCTGTGAGAAACAATGAGATAATTATATTAAAAAGAGTTTAGTTAGTACAGATACATACTGAGAAATAATCATTAACCTCCATCTTCAAATCACCCAGGACAGGTACACAGCTAAAGTTAGAAGGAATGACATAAAGACTGGAGACAAATAGAAGTGATTTGAGGATCATCTGCCTCCCTCTGACTCCCATCATCACTGAGCTCCCTGAATCACAACAAAAGGGATGGCTGATCGGCAAACAGAGTTTCTGTTCAAAGGGTTCAGTTTCAGTTATTTCAAATGACTAAGGAGAATTCCACAATCCGGCAAGTATCACTTGTTAATTATACTTTACTGCACTATTGGACTTTGTAGACAAGGTAAATACTAATGTGTGTTTACTGTAATTAAAATCAGCAAACAAAAAATGGAGGAGGAAAAACATTGCATTATACATCTATCCTGTTGATACTTTAAGAAAAGCATTCTCTATCAGCAGATACCAACACTGTAAAATGAATATTAGTTCAGATGTGCTGATTGTTAAATGTGATCACTGCTCTTTATGATCACTCCCTTCAATTCAGTAGGAAGTACCAGCCATGAAAACGTTAAATATGCAACCATTCTAGGAGTAAGAACACCATCCAACCAGTCTCTATTCGGTGTCCATAATAGATTCACAGACATACTTTCGGGTTCAGCCACAAGCAAGATGTGCTGTATCTTTTTGTCTTCAACCTATAATGATTTTTGCAGGAAATTTCTGGGAATTTTGAGTAACAATGGACTAATTTTGATGGTGGGCTTTCAATGGAAAAGGGAACTGTGAAGGATATAGAGAAGTCAACAATAAGATGGGACCTGGCTTTGTCAAAAATTTGCTTTTAACATATCCAAAAGAGTAACAACAACAAGTGCTGGCGTGGATGTGGGGAAAAGGGGACACTCATCCATTGTTGGTGGGAATTCCGGCTGGTACAGCCTTTCTGGAAAACAATATGGACTTTCCTCCAAAGACTAGAAATTGAACTCCCATTTGACCCACCATACCACTCCTGGGAATCTACTCTGGGAATGCAGCAGAAACACCATCCCTACTTTTATGTTCATAGCAGCATTATTCACAATAGCCAGAATCTGGAAACAACCAGAATGCCCTAGAATCGATGACTGAATAAAGAAGCTTTGGTACATCTACACAATGGAATACTATGCAGCTGTTAGGAAAAATGAAGTTGTGAAATTTTCCTATAAATGGATGGACATGGAGAAGATCATGTTGAATGAAATTAGCCTGAAGGAGAGAGACAGATATAGAATGATTGCATTTATTTGCATAACATAAATATATATGTATATATTATGATACCAACATCCAAGGTCAAGTGAAACATGTATCAGGAAGTCTTGTTAAAGATGGAAATTATCACAAATGTGTGGGAGCCATAGACTAGGTAAGACAGAAAATGGAACAGTGTGCTAACAATTGTCGAAAGTACTAATACCAACCTAGAACTGAGCATTAAGTAGAGGCAAAAAAAGATACACATGACAACCCTTTAATGTATGTTCTGTAATCCATAGTCTGGAAAGGAAGGAAAAGAGATAGAAATGGAAAGAAATAAAGAACCTGCCATGGAGGTGGGCTGGGGAGGTGGGAGGGAACCGGGGACATTGGTGGTGGGAGATGGGCACTGGTGGAGGGATGGGTGCTGGAACACTGTATGACCAAAACCCAAATACAAACATCTTTGTAATTGTATATTTCATGTAGTATAATAAAATACTTATAAAAATTTGCTTTTAGAAGCCAATATCTAAGTCACCCAATGTTAGTACTGCATGTCAAACAATCATTCCAGAATGCATCTTCTCTTAAAAAACCATGAATGGCTGTGTTACACTATTTAACTAGTTCATTCTCACTGGTTTTTCCTTTGTGTTACCTATAAAATTGGGGAGAAACTAAAGATTTCAATCTGTCACTGTGCCAGAGATCCCAGAAAGGCAAATATAACAAATTCTAGTTCAATGCTTTGAAAATAGTCTAATAATAAGAGTGAGGAGACTCTTCTGAATGGATAAAAGAAAAGCACTATAATTTACCTACATAATTGGATCTTAATTGGAGATTCTTAGCACAGTCACTTCTCAATAAGGAATAACAATAATATCAATACAAGTTCAAAAATGTAAAATAGACGGTTTTTAGATGACTATGAAACTTATTGGATAATTGAAATGTTATTGAATATTGACTTGCATTCTGGCTCTCGAGGTGTTGCATTTGTGGCTGCAGTGCCCAGCTGCATTGACAGGTGGTAGACAGAAGACAGGCTTGTCTACACCCAGGACTCTGCCCTGTGGGCCCTGGTTGGTTGACAGACTAACATAGAAAAAGACTGGGCCCCCTGGGATGAACCCAGAGCCTGACAAGTTACCGTGGTGTATTTGATATGCCAAAAACAGTAACAATAATGGACCTATTTCCCAACAAATAAAGATGTTACTGGCACCTGCTCCAGCAAATCGATGATGAATGGGAAGACAAGTGAAGTGATACAAGTGATTGACTTGCACACAAATAAAATCTGTTTTAGGAAAGGTGTTAAACATAGTACAATATTCCACCATTCATTCTTTTCTCCTTCTCTCCTTTTCAGTATCACTTTCTCTCCTGTCTCCCACACACTTACCTGTCTCTATCTATATACCTAATATCTTTTTATAGCAGTGGCATAGGGGAAGGGACTTCCTTTGAGCAAGTAGTAGTTAGGCTTTGCTTATGGTTATATTTTGATCCTTTCACTCTGCTTATATTCCTGGTTGAATAGAGCATTACAGAGGGTGGGGAATAGCAGGGAGAATATCAACAAATGACAATAGCTGGAAACCACTGTAATGCATATGTGCAGAAGCTAGTGGCCAGAGATAGAATGGAATACAGAGGGACTGATGTCTAGGCTTTCTGGATATATTTGGAAGAAAATGCCAATAATGGTGCACTGACAGACATGGCATGATGAGTGAGAGAAAATGTAGAGATCTGTTGAAGGGTCTTATAACCAAACTTTCATCTCAGGGCTGCTTTCCATAATTAAGTATTGGGAATAACTCAGTTTACCTGATATGCTTTTGGCCTGAGGGTGGAAAACAATGGAATTAACACTGATGAGATAGGAAGCCACTAGGACAAGCAGGGTTTAGAAAATAAGGTACTTGGGGCTGGAGCGATAGCCCAGCAGTAGGGTGTTTGCCTTGCAAGCGGCTGGCCCATGTCGGCCCAGGTTCGTTTCCTGGCATCCCATATGGTCCCCGAGCACAGCCAGGAGTAATTCCTGAGTGCAGAGCCAGGAGAAACCCCTGAGTATTGCTGGGTGTGACCCAAAAAATCAAAAAAAAGAGAAAAAAAGAAAATAAGGTACTTGGTTTTGAAAAGAAAGGTTTAATCACCTCAGACACATCCCAAAGGGGGTGCAATATGGACAGTGATGTGCAAGGATTATTTTCAGGAGGGTGAGCTGATCTCCGACCCAAACTGGGGGACATTAAGATGTGGATAACATTTCACAATGGGAATACACAATCATCAAGTTTGCAAGTACAGATAGAAAAGAGTCTAGTAAGCCAAGCTCCAGAGATGCTTGTAAGTGTCAAAGTTATAAGGGGATCAGAAAATGAGCAAGAGAGGAAAAAAAAGAAACTCCGAGTCGTGTTCTTGAAGTCCTGAAAACAGGAAATGAGCAAAAGTCAAGAAGAGGTGGCCCAAGTCAGTCACAGCTGACAGTAAAGTCAGAGGAGTTTGGTAAAGTGAACCCTGGAAGTCAGCAACAAAGGATATTGAGCATCAGGGCAAAGGTGTTGAGTGAAGTTGCAGACAGTGCTGATGTGGGTAGAAATTGGAATGGCCATTCTGTAAAGCAATGTGACAAAATTGAATAAGACTTATAAATATTCATACCTTGACCCTGCAATTTCTCTTCTAGGAATCTGTCCAAAGAAACCATCAGGGACCTCATAAAATGTTTATGCACCTGTATGTTCATCTCAGTGTTATTTATAATAATAAAAAAATTGGACACCACTCAAATAGCTGATAGAATGATTAAATAAAGTGGGCTAAATCCTTTCAAAGGAGTATCATGCAGCCATTAAGTATGAATTCAGATAAGTTTATACATGAAAAATAAACATATGCTTTAGCAGTGCATAAAAGAAGCAGACTAAAGAAGCAAGAGCCAAATCCCAATTTTGTTAAAAATTGTTTCTATTTCATGTCTATATTTATACTTAGATGTACAACTTGAAGGAAAAATTCATTACAATTTTACTGGATTACAAAATCATAAGCAATTCTCACATTTATAAACTTACACTTTTTTTCCCCATGTCTTTACAATGAGCAGGTATTGCCTTCCTACTAGACATGCTCTGAAGACAAGACAGTGAAGGTTGAAAGCAGAGTAGAAGACCTCAATAGAGACAATAGTGACAGTGCCTGTCCGCTCAGGGGGTGGTAGTCCTAGTTTCCTTCCAGAGAAGGACTCTGACACATCCTTACCCTGCTCACCTCACACTTCTTGCTGGGACTTTCCCAGTCCATCTCTGATCATGGTATTCGCCTGACACTGCTGGGCCCTCTACATGTCAGTTAAAGCAAGCATGGTACCCCAGTCACCCTCATACAGATTTCTCTGCTGTTCTCACATCTGCTTTCCAGAGCCACATGCTCTTCCCAACAATCTCCTGAAAATATTTCCAAGTCACTAAAACCCCTCTTACGTTTTTATCTTTGCTAAGGCTACTGCTTCACCTTGTAAGCCCAGCGACCTCCTTGCCTATGTGTCCTAGTCCCTTTGTATTTCTCTCTTTCCCAGAATATTTGGTTGTAGATTTATTTGGGGGGTTGGTTTTCTCCACTAAAGAAAGATGTAAGTTCACAAAGGCCCCCAGGCGCAAGGACAAAGATGCTGAGACTGGTTGATGTGTGGAATTTGGCACAAAATCATCACGGATAATACCCGATGTCCTGGGCAAACTTTTAGAAATATCAGTTGAATCAAAAACATCCAAGACAGTTGTGGTCAATCAGAAGTCCAAAAACTGATGCTGGTTCATAAGGAAGTAGGAAAAATATCAAATTCTAAGGTGTTTTATTTTGCTTCAAGCTTCAAAGTTGTTACAGAGTTTTCTGGACCACACTGGAACAAACATGAGAGTTGAAAGCCACTGTCTGTATCCTTATCCTCAGAAAGGCAACACTGATCTAGAGAGATATGGGAAAACTTCTCACAAACATGTGTATTATCAACCACAAACAAACCTAATTTATAAGCATCTTGTTGAAACTGTGTGGGAGGAAGATCCTAAAAAAGATTCACATTCACAAGGGATGGTAAACGGAAATTAATCGCACAGTGCCCATTATGACTAATTTAAGAATTGCAGATTGTCACTGATACTCTATTTATTTATTGTGCCATCTTCAATATTTAATTTAGTGAACATTATAAAAAAAGAAACAGGGCTTTCATAACTTTACCTGCATATCCCATTTTCCAATTAGATCTTAAATCCTAGCCATGAAAACCTTCAACTGAGACAATTTTCAAGGACCTAATCCTTGAAATTTATAATTTTTTTCAATTAGAAAAGAGAAGGCAAGTTTTATGTTATCATGAGGATAAACAATCCAGGACTTATAAACATTTGAAAATATCCTTGTCCTGATCTGACTGGAAGGGACCACACAGTAGAGAGCTTCATTGGAGTTGGGAACAATTGTTCACTGTAATTTGGTAGTAACAACACGCTGGAAAGAATCAAGATCTTGTCTAAGAATGTGCCTTATAATGATTATAGAACGTGATGGTGACTTAGAATTCACCTCTTATCCCAAACCATGCCCCATGACCTGAGAGTAAAGACCACTCACATATATAGTTAAATGTTAGAGGAGATGAACACATAATGGAGGCACCCTCTGAGCCAACCATCCTTTGGCCTCATGTAACATGTAGGAACCAGACTGTAGCACAGTGGGACCATACAGATATTTCACCAATGCAAGAATATCCCACAGGTTGGGGAGACGGGCCTGGGCAAAAAGAAACCAGACTGTGCAAAGTATTGGGCAGCCCCTTGAAGTTTCTGGATGTTTGGGGTATTTAATCTCAGCTTGGGACTGCTGCTCTTATGCCTCAACAGGGTTGGACCATACCACAGCCTGCCACATGCAAAGTGCTTGAGGGCTTTCCAAGTCTTTCCACAGCTGTTCTCTTTCCCTGGTCCTCCTTTCCTGGAGGGAAACAGGGTAGGTATTATGGCCACTGTCATAGTAGCTCTCTGTTAATGGGATGCAAATCACCACAAAACTAATTTCTTCATCTTAAGAGTTCAGACTTGGACAACTCCAAATGGGTTTCTGAAGTCCAAATAGGAGCTAAAATCAACGTGTGCACGGGGCTGTGATTCTTTAGCTAGGGCCCAGAGCGATATCTTTTCTCATCTTTCCAGCCTCCAGATCAGTGCTTCCCAAAGAGGGTGAAACTGCCCTTCCCCTGGGAGAGGCGAGGGGTCCACACTGAGATCACAGAGGGAGGCCAGTGGATGTTCAGGTGAAATTGGGCATATTTCTGCTTGTTGACTTAAAGAAAGTAGATTTCCAGAGTACATCAGTGGTTTTGTTTTCTCTGAAATGACAAGTGGTTGGTTAAGTAAGTCTGGAAGCCGCACCCCATGCTTGGCATCTTCAGAGTCAGCAATGGCCATCCCAGTCTTTCTCACATGAGCTTACTCTGACTCTCCTTCCTCCCCTCATCTTGTTCTAAGGATACCAGGGATTAGCATGTCCCCCATACAACATCTATATTTTAATATCAGCTGACTCACAGTCTTAATTTCATCTATTAATTTAATTCCCTCTTCCCAAGTAATCTGCCACCTTCCCAGATTTTAGGAATGAGAATAATTCGGTGGACAATAGGTATTTACTCTTGCCAACCATATCCCATTCTATAGGCAAGAAGTGCTGGAGTCAGAGCCGGGCCCTTGAGAGACGTCACAGCTGTGATCAAGTGATCAGAATGGGGCTCCAACTCAGAACTAACCTTCCTAGTTTAGTGCTGTAGCCTTCTGGCTGTGGTGTGTTGGTGACAGAGAGGAGGGGAGAGAGAGAAGACACAGCAAGACAATGACCAAGAGAGTCCAAACAAAGGCAGAAAGGCAGCAGCAGAGAGCAGGAGGAGAGCCAAGATGGCTTTCATGCTACATGGGCCTCCCACTTCTGTTTTCCTCCGTCCAGCTCAAATCCTAGTCCCATTATCCCCCAACAAAAGTGACTGTGACAGCAGGCCTGTGTACTTCTTTTCTGTTGGGCTTGGGTGCCTGGATTGCTTAGTTTTGTCTTCCCTTTCCCAGCATTCAGTAGAAGGGAGGGAGACAGAGAGGTAGCAATTTTCCAGGCAGGTTCTCTGTAATGATCCATCATCCAGTGCCAGGTGGGCTCAGACAGGCAGGGAAGAGAAAGCAACAATAACAATAATAACAGAGAAGAGGGCTGCCTTTCAGAAAACACTGAGCAGCCCAGCTGCCTTGGCCCGGGAGGGTGCAGAGAAGCAGGAGAGTCAAAGGCTTGAAGAGGCAAAGACAAAAGGGGCCCCAAAGATCCCCTTTCCCTATTGGTCTTGGACCACTCTGATGGAGCAGGGGTGTGCACGTGCATGTGTGTATGAGTGTGTGTGTGTGTGTGTGTATGTACACACCCTGAGTTTGCTTTCATTGCTAACAGGAAGAGAACGCCAACACACAACCCCATTCAAACCTTCCCTTACTTTGGAGGCTAAAGCAGCACATTTGTCAAAAGGTCCAACTGCCACTTCAGATTCCAAAGCTCGAAAAGGATCCACCCCATGGTGATTTAGATTAATCACTTCTCATTAAGAACCAATAAACAAACTGTATTCAGAGAGCTCCTCTCAGCCTGGGCCGTGGATAATTGCTGGGAGGGGGATGCAGAGGCACACCAGAGAAGTGTCAACTGTAATTTATAGGGTTTTAAGATCTAATCATTTTCTATAATATTGGATTAAATGGCAGTCTATATTAAAGAGGAAATTACATTTCACCTTGCTTGCTTCACTTCCCCACGCCCCTCCCCTCTTTACAGAGGGTTTTCCAAGAGCTTTAATCCCAAGACAAAAGGACCAGAAAACAACCTTGACAATGAACTGGAGAAGTCCCACCCAGTGGACTTGTCTACACCCAGCACTCTGTCAAGAGAGGTAGGACAGAGCTAAAAACAAGATCAGCGTTTTAGAGCTGCCAAAACTCTCTGGGAACACCAGGAATCCTACTTCCTTCCTTCAGCCAAAACTGTGACATCTTATCCCAAATCACACTCATCTCAGCCCTCAGGGGCTTATTCTGGTGGTGTTGGTGGCAATGAGCACCCTGGAGTAAACCACCCCATTGCTGTAAATTAGGTATCCACCAAGTCTTGGTTCTTCAGGGCATCAGGTGTCCACATGTCTGTCCATTCACTCACGGTCCTTTAATGAGGCTCTGCCTGTGCATGATGCTAGAATAGGCACAGCAGAGATTGAGTCAAACCATATCCAAGTCCTCACTGATTAGCTCCTTGACTTCACAGCTTCCGTTTCCTCAGCTGTGAACCAAAGACAGATGCTAAGCCCATCCTCATGACCACAATGGGTTTAGAGAATAAGAGCAAGGAACAAATGATTGGAAACTTCTGTCTTAATACTGGTGTTCAGAACATCACAGGTCTTTATTTCCTTTTGGCCCTTGATAACCTTTGCCAACCATTATTCTCAATATGGAGGCAACAGCAGAGAATCAGTTTGTGGAAAGGGAGCAGTTCCTTGGGTTGCAGGGCTGAGAGGCAGAAAGCAAAGACAATATTGTCGAGGTGAATAACCACATGGTAGAAGGATGTGTCCCATCTCCAAAGCACAAAGAAAGGGGGCAGTTAGATAGTCACTGTGACTATGTCATGCCTGAAGCACACATGACATTATGGTGGTGGGAGGGCCACCAAGTAATTTCCAACTGAGATTTTAAAATCTCACTTTCATGAGGAGAAACTAGTGAGGCAGCAGGGATAGCTCAGGGTGGATCTAAGTGAAGCTTATGAGGGCACACGGTGGTTCTTTCTCTCTGGATCCGTGACCTGCACACAGGAGGGCAAATGGATGCAGCAGCCCTCATGCAGTGCTGTTGGACAATAAAGGAGACGCCAAAGGCAAACAGCAGCGGAGCAATAGACACACAGTGGCCCAAGCTGTGGTTCTCACTCGGGCCTAGATTCCAGGCTTGGGAAGAAGGGAATGTTGAACTTCATAGAAAGGAGAGAATCCAGGACACTGTTCACAGGAAGAAGAGAATCCTGGACACCAATCATGAGAAGGACAAAGACCTGAACTATGGCTACAATCAGAGGCCAAACACATCTAATTAGCCTATTGAATAAAACACCAACACACCTAGGATTCTGTGTGATCAATTTACATACAGTGCCCTCAAAGACCCAGAAAGCTGGCTGGAACTATCTGTGACAAGGACAATTGCTAAATGCCAGCTAGTGTAAAAATGATGGTGAGTTTCTCACAGGTTCCAACAAAAACTGTTCAATTCCATTTTCCCAGAGTGCTAAGACTCCTGCAAAGAATCACCCAATTGCTATTCCCAAACATCCAAACCGTCCACACTGTGAGGTTTTGCTGTTCCTAAGATTGTTCTTCACAATGCAAAGAGCTTGTCTCACCTTCACTGTGCTTTCAGACCACAGGGAAGTCCTGCAAGAACAGCCCAGGGTCCTTCTCACTCACTCTGCAGAGTTGTGCAGTGCTACAGGACCTTCTTAAATTGCAGGAAAACTAAGCTCTTTACTAGCATAGCACGGAGATTTCCCCATCTTTGGTTTTCTAATTTCCCACCAAGTCCAATTCAACTTCTTTCAAAGTAAACTCAAAAGACAGACTACTCTGCCCCAATGGCTCTATTCATGAACCCAGTCTGGAGCAGCTCCAGCCACACCCACAAGACCCGAATGAGGGAAAAGTCATGAAAGAGCCTCACACCATTTCAAAAGCTTTATGTTCACAAGGGACACCAGACCCCTCACTCTTATATAACCACTGTCAAAATTCATATGGTCATCCCTGTGCCATGTGAGGTGAAGTATGTAATCTTCTCAGTGGGAAAACCCCAGGCTCAGGATGGAAGCAAGCCTATTTTGTACAAATGATATCCCTGAACTCTAACGTTAGGTATATGTCTAATGAACCACACATACACAAAAGTACTCCAACACATTTAGGAGGCCAAAGAGATAGTACACGGGTAAGGCTCTTCCCTTGCACATAGTTGACCCAGCTTTGATCTCTGACATCCTATGTGGTACCAAGCCCCACCAGGAGTGATCCCTGAAAAGAGGGTCAAAGTAATTCCTGAGTATCACCAGGTGTGGCCCATAAATCAAATAACAATAATAACAAAAACAATAATAATAGAACCAAAACTATGTACATTGTGGCATAGTATCACTTCACAAAATGTTGCCCAAATATATGGAAATAGTCCCCAAAGATAGGTACATCAAATACAACTCAGTCAAAAAAAAAGGTCTAAAGTATGTGTAGGGGTGATAACATAGATGTAATTAGCCCAAAAACATACTAAATGAACAAATCAGTCACAGAAAGATCACATATTATGACTTCATGAATATGAAATCTGGAGAAAAACTAAACTCAAGGTGACAATGTACAGACTGATGGGCAACAGAATTCGTGATACAGGAGCATGGGAAGTGACTGTGTGAAGGTTGTCAGGTTCCTTGGGAATGGTGGAAACATCATAGAACTGGAAGCAATAAAACATTCTGAATATAGTAAATGCCACAGAGTGGTCACTTTAAATGGTTAATTTTTATGACAAGTGGCTGAACACCTCAGTTAAATAAATGAGAGCTATGGAGACCCTAGTTGGCTTCAGTCTCTCTCACCTTTGCCAAGAAAGGCTTGGATGGGAAATGTAAGTGAAAGAAACTAGTAAACACAAAACATATTCCCTATCAACTTGTAAATAGCCTCTTTGCTAAATGCAAGAGACTACTAAGATCATTGATGAAATCGGTTCTGCAAACCACTGCCATCAGGACAGCCGGAATAGCTGTATTAACTTCATGGCCAAATGAAACATGTATCAGGAGGTCTTGTTAAAGATGGAAATTATCACAAATGTGTGGGAGCCATAGGCTAGGTAAGACAGAAAATGGAACAGTGTGCTAACAATTGTCGAAAGTACTAATACCAACCTAGAACTGAGCATTAAATACAGGCAAAAAGATACACATGACAACCCTTTAATGTATGTTCTGTAATCCGCAATCTGTAAGGGAAGGAAAAGAGATAGAGAGAGAGAAAGGAAAGAAATAAAGAACCTGCCATGGAGGTGGGCTGGGGGAGGCGGGAGGGAACCGGGGAACTATTTGTTCATGAACCTTGACTCAGGCTTGCTTTCTTCCCCCATGCCCACTCCAGCTCAGATGGCATTCTGTAAAAACCCGTAGGTCCTACTGTATATGGGACAGTATCTGGTGGGCCTCTATGCTCAGAAACAAATGCTATTCTAATCACATCATGCCTCTTCTTCCTACTTTGTAAAATAAGCATTACCAACAAGTTTAACTAACAAGCCAAGCCCCTTCGCACCCAAGTGCCATGCTTGAATGCTTTCATTGTAAAAGATGGCATGCAACTGCTCACTTTATACTGCTTTATGAAGCATGTGTTATAAAAGTGCTGCTTATAAAAGTCCCTCACCCATACGGCTTTTTAATACCATGGGCATTCGCTCAATTCTGTCCCATAAAGTCCCAGAAATATTTATGTGTTAAAGGTGACTTTCAGTATGATATTTATAATCGGATAATGAAAAACGGGAGTGATAGCCCTCCTGATTGTAGGCAAGAGCAGAACCACTTCTCTCCTATACTTTTAATAAGAAGACCACCCTATTCCTGGAAATAACACAAATCCCAGAATCCCTCTGAAAGTCCCTCTTGAAAGTAAGAAAATCCTTTATTTTGGTTATTACATTTTTTTATCTGACTTGTAACCAGTTTGGATAATTTTTAGAAACTTGCCCATGAATACAAGCATTTGCTAAGATGCTTAGTCTCCCTTTTCTAGACTAATACTACATGATCCAATAGGAAGAGCTAAGAGAATGATTTTTCCAACTCTGGATCCCATGGATCTCCAGTACAAATTAGCTTGATTACCAGCAGGATGACTCTACAGTATCAACACACTGGTGGATCCTCAGAAAATAGTGATGTATCAGTACACAACCTGTGCCTCATTCATCTTTCTTATCCCCAGCATTCACCACAATATCTAGTACATTGCAGATGGTAATAGATGTGTTGGAAAGAAATGATAGCTAACTCATTCTGAGAAAACGACAAGAGCAAGTTCATCCATCCCAATTATCAAAATGTAAACTTGAGGGCATATGAGAACATCAGCCATCTTCTTAAAATCCTTTCATTTATAAATGTTAATGAAAGTTAATAATTAGATCAGTGATGCACTAGTTAGCCAATAGTCATTCATTGGAAAAGAAAATCAAAATCACCTGGGTTCTTCTAAATACTCCATTTACCTATTCTCAACATTGAGTGGTTATTCTGATTGGGAGAGCAGAACACTGATTTTGTCTTTCAATTGGTGCAAAGAGTACTACTAAACAACAAGTGAGCACCACCCCTTAGAGTGTTTGTAACAAACACTGTTCCTCAGAGTTGGTAAATAGCTTTGTACACAAGAACTCCAGTTCAAACCATGGCACTGCATGGTCCCCTGAGCACTGCACCAAAGTAGTGCTCCTCACTCCCTCTTCCAACACTTAAAACTATTTTTTTTTGCTTTTTTGGTCACACCCAGCGATGCTCAGGAGTTATACCTGGCTCTATACTCAGGAACCACTCCTGGGGGACCATATGGATGCCGGGGATCAAACCAGGGCCAGCACAGGGCGGCCGCATGCAAGGCAAATGCCCTACCCACTGGGCTATCGCTCCAGTCCCTCTTAAAACTATTTTTTATAAAGAAAAAACCCACACCATAGCTCTCCAGTTCTTTACAGAAAACATGTATCTTGCAATCTCTCATCAAGAATGATATGGGTCTCACCAAGTGAGGCAGAGGATGACCTGTGGGTACAACCTCATTGCAATGGCTCATCTTCCTTGGACTCAATGGGAACTCAAGGCTGAAAGAAAGAATGAAGTGGCTCCAAGGATGGAAGAAGGGAATCAGGACATCATTTAGCTAAATACATCTGAAAATCCTCTGATTCCTTTCCACTCTGCCTGCAGTGGTGTCCCCAAATATCCTTTCCGCAACTTTACCAACTCGACACTAGGGCCCCAGGAGGTGTGTCTATCCACAACAGTTTAGGCTTTCCAAGCACCACCTATATTGCCATATCGTGCTTGGAAAGTAATTAGCATCAACGGTGGAGCAATTGAGCTGCTTCTTTCAAAGTCTACTTTTAGGTTCTAGAATAGAAATGAGCTGGAATTAGCCATTTTCTTTCCTCATTAATATGCAAGAGTTGCCCTTCCTGCTAGTTTACAACATGTGAACATAAAGCTGGTTGCTCTGGAGTTAGAGGTGAGATCAAAGGGAAACACATTTAGACAACAAAGGCAAATACCTAGGAAAGGGAACATTGAGTCTAATAAGAAATTGTAAGATAGTTCTCAACTTAGTGCTAAAGCAGAAAATGGAGGATGTTTCCTCACTGGCTTTCATATGATGGCTGAATGGAAAACCCCAGGATCTTGGAAAGAGGAAAGGAAGGAAGGAAGGGAGGGAGGGAGGGAGGGAGAGGAGAGGAGAGGAGGAGGAGGGAGGGAAGGAGGGAGGGAGGGAGGATGGAAGCAAGGAAGGAAGGAAGAAAGAGAGGGAGGGAGAGGGAGGGAGGGAGGGAGGAAGGAAGGAACGAAGGAACGAAGGAAAGAGGGAAGAAAGGGAGGGAGGGAAGGAGGGAGGGAGGGAGGGAGGGAGGGAGGATGATGGAAGGAAGGAAGGAAGAAAAATAGGAAGAGGGAGGGAGGGAGGGAGAGAAAAGAAGGAAGGAAGGAAGGAAGGAAAGACGACGAATGAAAGAAAGGAAGAAAGGAAGGAAGGAAGGAAGGAAGGAAGGAAGGAAGGAAGGAAGGAAGGAAGGAAGGAAGGAAGGAAGGAAGGAAGGAAGGAAGGAAGGAAGGAAGGGAAGGAAAGAGGAGGATGGAAGGAAGGAAGGGAGGAAGAGAGGGAGGGAGGGAAGGAGGGAGAGAGGGAGGAAGGGAGGGAGGAAGGGAGGGAGGGAAGGAGGGAGGGAGAAGAACAAGGGGAGGCTAGCTGTAGCTCTAAATGGCTAGCTTAGAGGAGTGTGTTTCAAACGTGAATTGCCTATGAATTACCGAAGTTCTTGTTTAAATACAGATTAGGTGCCAGGGAGTTATTATAAAAGTTGATTTCCTTGCATGTAGTCAAGCCCAGTTTGAACCCAGTCACCATATATAGTTAGTTCCCTGAACATAACCAAGAGTGATCCCTAAGCACAGAGCCAGGTATAATCCCTAAGCACTGCCAGGTGTGCCCCCACACCCCAAATAAAACGAAAAATAAGTAAGAGGTAGGCTTTCTGATTTAAAAAAATTGCTAATAACATCACTTGGCTAAAATCATTTATTTTTGGCATAGCCTCTTAGTTATAAAATTCCTAAGATAACAACATCTTATGTATCTGTATGTTCAGCTTTATTATTTATATTCAAAACCTATACTATGTACTCCAGAAGTGCTGAATCTGAAGTTTTAATGTCAAAATAGGACATCATCCTTCGACCCCAATTTTTTCCTCAAAACAACATATATCTACTCTAAGTCAGAAAAAAAATGATATTTTTATTAAATCCACGTGACTCGCCTTTTAATTCAAATGGAAATCTCCAGCATATTCTCCCCAAACCAATTTATAAAACATGTTTATAACTAAACCAGATCTATAAAAATAGCTTTAAAATCATAATCATAATAGCTAATTTTTTTTTGCTAAGCCCCAGGTGTTTGCTAAGGTTTTTTTTTTAACTTCCCTATTTCATTTAACCCTCACAAGGCCCTTTTTAGAGTGAGGAACTCTATTAAGCACTGTTTTCAGAGACGGGTTCCAGTAGAATTAAAATGCATAACCTAAAGTCATACCACTAGCAGGTAACAAAAATAAAGATGTGATTAGACATGGCTTCATTTTCGAGGACGGTAGTTTGAAAGGAATCTGGGATGAGACAGACAATTACTAGGAAAGAAACTCGTGTGGTAGAGAACCACGGAGTGAAGTGGGGAAACAGAAAGCAGTTCCGCTATTCTCACTCTGCTTTCTGCTTTACATGGTTGCTCTCTACCTTCACATTACCTCTAACTGTCATTGCTCCTTTTCTGTCTTAAATAAATGCTGTCTGGGATTCACCTGACACCTGTACAGGTGGGCTTGTGCAGCTTAAACAAAAAACTGCACATATTGAACTTGTGTAAACAGACTCTTATTCCTCCACTAACTCATTACCATTTTATTTCAAATTGATATTCAATGTGCAATTTTAAGTTTTACCTCTAAGTTCTCTGCCAAGTAGCTAATGATCTGCAAATGAACGGTGAAATACACTAAGGCACTGACCAATAAATTCCCTGTTTTCTCTAACTCCCCCTTCTCCATACACACAGACACTCAAAGCCTCCATATTTTACATTTCAAAATGTTTATGTAGTAGGTTTTCTTAAAGGGAATAGGCATACTGTTGGTTCAACTCCAAAAGCCGCAATGTGCAAAGATATAAAACCTAATGCAAGCCAGATTGCTGCTCTTAGAATATCTTTCTTATACATCTATGAGTAAGGGGGCAGAAGAGAATATATTTATGAAATTCTGCACAGAGTTCCACAGACAGCACCAACAATTTTTCCCTTTGGGGAGGGGGAGGGGAGTAAGTGGAAGTCATATTTAATTTCTTTGCTTACTACTACATATGTCGAATCTCTAAGAGAAAGCCTTTTCTGCTCGTGTTTTATTCCCTTACAGAGAAAACGAGAGTATATTTCTCATTCCCTGAACTACCAATTGAAACTAAAAGCCTGATTTCCCTAGGTCTCAGCTACTTTCGAAACTACTTCTCATTCTCAATGGCAGGAGTCCGTCTCCTTTCACCATTCTGTCTCCCAAGCAAACGACACCCCACACAGACCAAGTATCTGTAGAAATCATAGCAATTCCAGGCAAGCACAGAATTTTAAATAAAGCCAGCTCTCAATTCACTGCCTCTAGAGAAGGGTGTGGATTATGTGCCAAAGGGACCTATTGATTGTTCAAAGATGGAAGGAAAAACAAACACCTTTTTCTGTCAAAGCTGAGTTATTTGTACCATGATGAAGACCTGGAGGACTTTGAAATCTCAAACAGTGACTGACTAATCAAAACATTTCTTTTATTTATAATCCTGGATGGTAGCATTTTTTGCAGCAAATTAGGTTGAATTAGTTTGGGCTACTATTAGCATGAATTTGCATTACTTGACAAAGTATACGATATTTAGGAGATGGCTGGAAGGAATGAGGGTGGAAGCAGGAGACCTGAGCCTGAAGCAGTCTATCATTGACACTCCTCACTGAGACGCCAATGGGAATAATCAATAAGGGGATAATGGAAGGCGCACTGAGAATGACCGGTCTTACTCAGTTGGTAACATCTAAGAAAGCAACAAAACTATTCTTCACTCAACTCACTTCCTCCTTGTTCTCTTGAGGACCTCTTCCTTTGAGACTCTTTCTTGAACCCATAAAATATATCAAAGAAAAGAAAGGTCAAAGGAAAGGAAAACTTTGTAGATATCAAACTGGACCACTATTACAGGAGGGCTTTGTATTTCTCACTAATATGTCGCCAAAAGAATAAAATGCAGCTCTTCACTTGATCACTTGATATCCCGTCATTCATCAATTTGCTTAAGCGGGCAACAGTAACATTTCCATTTGACCCTATCACGTGCCAGTGTAGCCCAATGGCATCTGGTTGCTTTAGGAATACTGAAGAGCCTCAAACCGCTCCTTCAGGGTCTTGACGAAGAAGTTTGACCATCTTGTAGGTGGGCGGCCACATGATCTTTTGATCAATGCAGCTCTAAGAAAGAATAAAGCCATGCAATTTGCTGCAACATGGATGAAACTAGAGGACAGCATGCTGAGTGAAGTTAGTCAGAGAAGAGGATAGATACACAATGATTTCTACCATATGTGGAACTGAAAAGTACACAGCAAGGGAAAACAAAGGGTAGAAGGTTCAAATGGCACAATTGAGTAGGGGCAGGGTCAATGAGAAGGAGTATTGGGGTCCTTGGGAGAGGGAGGCTGGAACACTGATGGAATTATGTACATAAAACACAACTGTAGAGAGTATTGAAAGTCACAGAATAGCAGTCGATTAAAACCTTGAAAAAAAAGCAAAGTGAGAAAGAAAGAGAGAAAGAAATAGAAAGAGAAAGAAAGAGAAAGAAAGAAAGAAAGAGAAAAGAAAGAAAGAAAGAAAGAAAGAAAGAAAGAAAGAAAGAAAGAAAGAAAGAAAAGAAAGAAAGAAAGAAAGAAAGAAAGAAAGAAAAAGAAAGAAGAAAGAAAGAAAGAAAGAAAGAAAGAAAGAAAGAAAGAAAAAAGAAAGAGAGAGAGAGAGAGAAAGAAAGAAAGAAAGAAAGAAAGAAAGAAAGAAAAGAAAGAAAGAAAGAAAGAAAGAAAGAAAGAAAGAAAGAAAGAAAAGAGAAAGAAAGAAAGAAAGAAAGAAAGAAAGAAAGAAAGAAAGAAAGAAAGAAAGAAAGAAAGAAAGAGAAAGAGGAGAAAAGAGAGAGAAGAAAGAGAGAAAGAAAGAAAGAAAGAGAGAGGAAGGAAGGAAGGAAGGAAGGGAAGAAAGGAAGGAAGGAAGAAAGAAAGGAAGAAAGAAAGAAGGAAGGAAGGAAGGAAGGAAGAAGGGAAGGAAGGAAGGAAGGAAGGAAGGAAGGAAGGAAGGAAGGAAGGAAGGAAGGAAGGAAGGAAGGAAGGAAGGAAGGAAGGAAGGAAATGAAACTAGTGTGTCTTCAGAGTCCCAGTACCATGAAGGAACTTTACTTCCAGCAGATCCATTTCCTTTTCAGTTCCTCCCCCTGTTCCCCTTACCTGCACGCTGGTAGTCTTTACCCCATTCTTGATGCCCACCTCCAGTCCCACCCAGCTTCTGATGTCTAATGCCACTGTGATGTTGATACTGGGTGCCTAGTTCCTTGATACTGACTTCTCTATCTTGTTTGATGAACCCACACTGGAATTCATTAGTGATTCAGCCACGCTCTCATTTCTGTGCTTTATATATTACCCTGTGCCCTCTCTAGCAGAACCTTGTGGGTGGTCTTCAATGAAGCTGAGACAGGGCACAACTAAGACCTGCTCAGCAGGCAGCAGGATTTAGTGGCACTCAAGGTAGACAGGGATCAGCTTCCTTAACCAACAGAGCTGGACTCCAACTGAGAAAAGCATGAAGTTGTATATGTGTTATTTGTTCCTCCAGGCTAGACCCTGTCTTAGCCTCATGGGAGTCATGGAGAGAAAAGTCCTTCAACTTGAGATTCATATAATAATGAAAGTAGTTCCTGGTGCAGGGAGGTAATATCAGTTACCCCTAATGGGTAACATCCCACATGGATTCTGATGCATTATAGCCTCAAACATTCCTGAGAAGCCCCCGAGGGCCCCCAGGCACCACTGAAATTGTCCCCAGCACCACAGGGCCTGGTAAGTGTCACAGTCTCCTTCCCTTTCACTGAACCATGGCCAACACGACGAGAATTTGGGGGTCCCCTCAGCACTGCTTCAAGGCCTATCTACCTCCACAACATTTAGTTCTACTGTTCATACAAAAGCATTTTTCTGAGTAGTTCTTCTCACAGTCTTTCTTTTTATTGAGTAACAGTGCATTGTAGCTATAACATTACATAAGTTTCAGATATGCACTATTGTAAACCAGTATTTAGCTACAACACTAAGATACTCAGTCTTAAAAAAATGCAGAAGTCCAAATGTGGGAGAGGAAGTTGAACTACTAAGCATCATCTTTCTCTGAACTAGCCATAGTTCTGGAACCCAGTGCAGTCTCGGCATCCATGGCAGGTTGCGAACCTGCACATCTCTGCTGGGCAGCCTGGGTGTGTTCCTAGCTACTGGGCCATCCTCAAGGATGAATAAGGAGAAAGGGGCTCTTCTGCTAGTGTTTTCTGAACCCCCTCTCTGTCCAAGTGGACACATGAAGTCCCTAAATATATGAAACCTTCTTTAGGGTTGTCCATGGAGAAGAAATTTCTCCAGACTGCAGTATGTGTGGGTCTTAGTGTCCATAACCTCCTCTTTTCAAACTGCATCACTTTCCAACAGAGCCTTTCCTAAACAATCACGTTTCCTCTAGGAAAGAAAAATGAAAGGGCTTAAAAGGAAAAGTGCTAGGAAGGAAAAGTGAGATAAGAGTTTAGACCTTCTAATTTTACTCATTGACCACGCTATTGCTCTTTCTGGAACATGGGCTGCCATCTTCTCTCACAGCCTCCCATGCTGATCCAACCTGTCACTCTCAGAGGGTAACAATGGTTTTAATACAGATTCGTGTCCCCTGGAAGTCCCCCTCCTGCAAAATTTGCCTTCCTGTGTCCTCTCTTCAAAGCAGTGGATTAGGGCACCCGAGGAAGTGGGAGATAAAATATATATCCAGGAATTAGAAATCCCACCAAAGACACATGGCATTATTAAACTGCAAATAAATACAAGTGGGCTCAGCTCTGATGGTCACATATAACTGGCTCATCTCTAGAAGTGGGGAAAGGAAAGGAACTCAAGTTAATTTCACATGGGAGTGAGAAGAAGCACAGTGACTAGGGGAGACAGGAATACTCTGTCCTTGGATATGTAGCTTATGGTGTCTTTAGAAACTCTGGAGTCAGCACGGCCCCATCCACAGCAGGAGATGGAACCTGGGGCTCCGAGGAGGAGTTCTGCATGACTTGTCTCAGTCTCAAAGCCCCTGTGAGGATCTGACTGGGACAATTTTGGTTTCTGCTGATAACAGGGAAACACGCTCACGACTTAAAGAGAGGAGAGTAGAGAGAGAGAGAGAGAGAGAGAGAACACCCAGGGAGGAAACTGAGGCACCATGCTCAGTTCAGGAAATGAGAAGGTGGCTAGTTTTGCAAAAGTGTGGGCTACCTCCTTGATCTCACAAAATATGTCACAAAATAACTGAACATACATTTGTACTGAAAATAAACATTTATCTAGTCTATAAATCACCCTGGTAGTGCTTAACACAACTTCACAATATTAAAACTTTGAGAAAATATGCATATATATTTGCAGATACATTTGGATATTAAATATATATTTATGCATCAGAAAATTCCATGCACTTCCTAACTCCTAATAGTAACCATTAATTCTTTATTCAAATTTATTAGCAGAGTATTTTTTAAAAGTTATATCAACAGAGCCCTGCAACATGCATTTTTTCCGCTTGTGTGACTCTGCATTCCAAGAGCTTAATTCATCCTGTTGCTAGCTTAGAGCAGTGATCCATTAATTTACTCTACCGTATGGCATTCTACTACATAAACATTCAAGAATGTTTGTCCATCTTACTATTGTGGACATTTCAGCATGCTGCAGACAGTAGATTTTGCTGCTATGATGATTATCCTACATGCTGTGTAGTGTACACAATTCTGGCATCTCTTTCTGATCTCTACCTAAGGGAAGAACTGATAAACCATCTGGATGCTGCCAGTTTTTCAGAATAGTTTTAACAGTTTATATCCCTCAATCATGTAGGAAAAATTCTAGTTGCTTATATCCTTGTCAACATTCTTTGTATTATCAGTTTCATTTTGGCTAATATGTTGGTTATATAAAGGTATCTCAGGGTGTTTTATTTTGCATTTTCTTATGAGTAAAAAAGTTAAATAATTTTTTCTTATGTTGATGGAACATGAAATATCTTTAATGATGTCACTTCAAGTATTTTGCTCATTTTCCATTAATATGTCAGGTATTTGTTGTAATGATTTTGATGATTTCTTGATAGATGAGTGTTTTGACAGATGAATGCACTATATATACATGTATCCATATACCATCTCTCATTAAGTGACTTGTATTTTCACATTCTTAAAATACTTTTGTTGGAGCCAGAGTGATAGCACAGCAGGTAGGGCATTTGCCTTGCATGCAGCTGACCTGGGTTCGATCCCGGCATGTCATATGGTTCCCTGAGCACTGCTAGGAGTAATTTCTGAGCAAAACACAAGGAATAATCCCTAAGTATCACCGGGTGTAACCCAAAAAACAAAAAAGAAAAAAATGAAAATAATTGTGTTCAACAGAAGTTGTTCGTTTAAGTTACATTCAATTTATCAGTCTTTTTTATTTATGGACACAATTTATTCATGAACTGTGTAAGAAATCTTCGTTTCTCAAAAAATCCATGAGATAGTCTCTCAAAAATCCATGAGATAGTCTCTCAAAAATCCATGAGATAGTCTCTCATTTTGTTGAGAACCTGTATGAGTTTAATTTTTAAATTTATATTTATAATTCATCTGGAACTTTTACTGTGTTAAGACCAAGATAGGAATGAAGAATTTTTTTAGAGAGGGAAAAGGGAGGGATAACACCCTGTTCCCTTCCACACACCAACTTGAGGTTTGGTCCCTGGAACCCCAGTTGGGTCCCAGGAGTGATGCCTGAGCACAGAGTCAGAAGTCCTGAGCAACAACAGTATGGTCCCCAAATCAAAACTCAATAAAAAATGTTGTTATGATTTTCAATGGACAAGTAACAATACTTAAAACTTAAACCCTGTGGGGGGCTGCTGATAAAATACAGTTAGTAGGACATTTGCCCTACACATGACCAACCCAGGTTCAATCGCATGCACTCCACCTGGGCCCTAATTACCAAGTAGAAGCCCTGAGTACCACCAGTGTGGTTCCCAAAACAAAAACAAATTGAAATAAAAAGAATCCTTAAACATAGCATATCAGTATGAACCAAGCAACCACAAACATGAGTTTACTTCCAGCTTTTATTCTGTTCTACTGTTCAATGTTTCCATCTTGGTAATACTATCATATTGTATTAGTTACTAGGCTATTATATTTGTTTTGTTTTTTAGGGGTCACACCCGGCAATGATCAGGTTACTCATGACTCTGCACTCAGGAATTACTCCGGTAGTGCTCAGGAGACAAAATGAGGTGCCAGGGATCGAATCCAGGTAGGCTGTGACCCACTGTACTATTACTCAGGCCCAATTCAATAAGCTTTATGTCTGGTAGTTTAATTACTTTTGCTTTCAAAATTTCCTTATACAATTTGGCAATTTTTATAAAATTTTTAATCAGTTTGTCAAATTTTATAGAAGTGCCCACTAGAAAATTTAATATAAATGTGTTTGAGAAAACACTGATAAATTTACAATATTAATTTTTCTATTCATAAAAAATGATTTCCTTTCTAATTTGTTAATGCTTTTGTCAATTTTGTAGCAATAGTTTGTACTACTCTATTCATTACATTATTATATAAATTTTGTATTTTAACATATTTGATACAATTATAGATAAAATTATTTTATACATCTTTCCTTTTCTTTAGTATATAAATTCTCTTATTATGTAATTAATTGTTTCATTTTTAATGTGAAATGACCCTACAATCACTTTCATTTTTTTGTAGAGAGTGATGGTGTTTGGTCATACCTACACCCAGAGATATTCTGGGTCTATTCTAGACATACTCAGAGATACACAGATACCGACAGTCAGAGATACTCAGATACTCAGTGGCTACCCAGAGAACTTCAGGCACGATGCTAAGGCAATCAAACAATAAACAGTTCCATTCTGGGGATCTAAAAGAGGTCAGTGGCATGCAAGGCAAGTGCCTTAAGCTCCATACTATCTCTCAGTCCTCAATCACCTTCTTGAAATAAAGCCAACTTGGTCTTGATGCGCTATCCTTTTAATTTTCTGTTGGCTTGACAAAGTTAATATTTTTATTACAGATTCTGGCATGTATATTCACAAGCATATTTATTATCATTCTCAAGTTTTTGTACCAAGGTTATGCTGCCCTCAAATGAGCTGGAAGTCTTCCATCTAAAATTTTCATGAAATATCCATGTGTTTTTTTGTTCCCTCCAACAATTGGAAGAATTTACCAGTGAGACCATCTGGTCCCAGTAACTTAGGGTGGGAAAATTTCACAGACTTATACAGACTCCAAAAGAACCTGGCCTCTTCAAAATCTCAACAGTGAAATCCTGAGCTATTTCAACAGTGGTGTTCACTCCAGCACATTTCCTCAGTGAAACCATTCAAGATGGTCTTTCCACAGCTCTGAGCTTTGCCTCGGGTCTCCTTGATCTTCATCCTGTCTCTGCAGTGCCTCTCTGCTGAATATACAACACTTTGACAATCGAGACAAAGAAATCACAATCCATGTTCTCAGAGCAGGATGATTGAGTGAGAATTTAGTAATTTATTAAGACATAAAACTCAGGTCTTCTTTCCCAGGTTCTGGACTCAGCAGGCTTAAACAAAAACTAAGTCCCAATTCCCTGCATAAACTCTGGCTTTTGCTTCCAAGCACCTGACTCTGTCCACAGAAGAGGCTTCACTGCTTTTCTGCAACTCTGTTTCTGAGCCAGAGCAAGAAGAGAAAGAGGCTTATGCTGGGAAACCAGTGAAAATCATCTTTGCTCTCTTTTCCAGAGTCTATACCAGGCTGGGAAGTTAGCCAAGCTGACTTAAGTTTAGTCCTCAGTTGGAAAAGAGAAGTGTTTAAATCCTGTAAGTAGCAATGTTGTATAAAATAGCAGTGCAAAACAGCTCTACTTTTATTAGCTACAACAGAGTCACAAAGAGGGAGAAATGAACACACAGAAGAGGGAGGCAGTGGAGGGTTGTGAGCGTCTTTGAACAGAGAATCACGCCTGAGCCTTGAGAAGTCGCCACAGGGGCCAGAGCAACAGCACAACAGACAGGGTGTTTGCCTTGCGTGCAGCCGACCGGGTTCAATCCCAGCATCCCATATGGTCCTCCAAGCACCGCAGGAGTAATTCCTGAGTGCAGAGCCAAGAGTAACCCCTGTACATTGCCAGGTATGACCCAAAAAAAAGAAAAAAAGAGAAGTCACCACAGTCCAGTTGAGTAAAGGTGGAAACACAAACAGATACTGATGAAAAAAATCTGAATTGACCAACCAGATACCTGGCAGACACCAAGGGCAGTAACAACCTCACTGAATTGGGCCAAAGATTTTCCCTGTCCTCCCTGAATTATGCAAACTCTGGCATTTTTTTTAAATTTGACTTTATAGGGAAAGAGGAAAGTGATATGAAATAGATTAATATATCTAGTACAATGACCAAGAGATCAATCTGCCAGCAACAATAACAAATTTGGGGTTTTTTATTTACCATCCAAGCAATGTGGAACAAAGAAAATTCATGTCCATATATTTTTTTTTGATAATTCAGATCAGGATGTGTACAAGTACCTAGAAGGCATTTAGTTTTCTGAGTAGGTTTCAAGAGACAGAGGTAGAGAGAGTAGAAAGAAGAGTCTGCCACAGAGGTAAGCTGGGATTAAGGAGGTGGGAGGGAAAATGGGGACATTGGTGGTGGGAAATGTACACTGGTGAAGGGTATATGGAACACTGTATGACTGAAACCCAATCATAAATAACTTTGTAACTGTGCATCTCATGATAATTAAATAATAAAAATCACTTCACTTGTATCACTTGTCTTCCCATTGTTCATTGATTTGCTCGAGCAGGCACCAATAACATCTCCATACATCCTGTCTTGTGCTAGTGTAGCCCAAGGGCATCTGCTCGCTCCAGGAACAATAAGAACCTCAAACCATTCCTTCAGGTCATGGTAATGAGGTCTATAATTGTTACTGGTTTTTGGCATATCAAATACGACACTGGTAGCTTGCCAGGCTCTGCCACGTGGGTGGTATACTCTCAGTTGTAGGCTCTCATCTCGTGCATTTACTAAAGAATCACAACAGGGAGAGATCAGCTTTTCTCTCAGGTGGAGCTCTGACAAGCTGTGGAGTCCAGATGTTGAAAATGGAGGCCTTCATGGTTTGGGGGCTCCTCTGGCTTCTTGCTAGGCTCTATTGGGCTGGGATGAATACAGAAGTGCATATGATTTTCTGCTGTGTGTTTTTGGGTCTCGAACTATATTTCCAGGAGTGGCATTGCTGGATCAAATGGAGCTCAGTTTCTACTTTTTTGGAAGAATATCCATATTGTTTTCCAAAAGAGCTGGACCAGTCAACATGCCTACCAGCAGTGGAGGAGAGTCTCTTTGTCCTTGCATCCACACCAGCACTAGTTGTTCTTGCTCTTTTGGATGTGTGCCAGTTTTTGTGGTATGAAATGATACCTCATTGTTGTTTTTATTTGCATCTCCCTGATGATTAGTGATGAAGAGCACTTTTCATATACCCTTTGACCATTCAAGTTTCTTCTTCTTGGAAGTTTATGTTCATTTCTTCTCCCCATTTTTCTGATGGTGTTGGCTGTTTTCTTTTTGTAAAGTTCTACCAATGTCTGATATATCTTGGGTACTACCCACACGGCAGAGCCTGGCAGGCTACCCATGTCATATTTGATATGCCAAATACCAGTAACAATTATAGACCTCATTCTCATGACTTGATGAAATGGTTTGAGGCTCTTTATGTTCCTGGTACTGGAAGATGCCCTTGGGCTATCTCGCATATGACAGGACATATTGAGATGTTACTGGTGCCCACTCGAGTAATCGATGATCTACGGGAAGTCAAGTGATCAAGTGATCAAGCGATTAGCCCCTTATCAGATGGGTATTGGGTAAATAATCTTTCCAACTCTGTGGGCTGTCTCTGTATCTTGGTCACCATTTCTTTTGAGGTGCAGAAGCTTTTCAGTTTTATATAGTCCCATTTATTTATCTTTGTTTCCACTTGTTTTGTCAGTGGTGTTTCGTCTTTGAAGATGCCTTTACTTTCGATGTCGTAAAGTGTTTTTCCTATGTTTCCTTCTATGTACCTTACAGATTCATGTCTGATGTTGAGATCTTTAATCCATTTTGACCTGACTTTTGTGCATGGCGTTAGGATGTCAAAGTTCATTTTTTTACAAGTAGCTTCCCAGTTTTCCCAGCACCACCTGTTAAATATGCTGTATGATAGGAAAATATTTTTTTGATTTTATTTATTTATTTTTTGATTTGGGGGTCATACCTCACAATGCTCACGGGTTACTCCTGGCTCTGCACTCAGGAATGACTGCTGGCAGTGCCCAGAGGGCCAGATGGGATCTGGGGGATCAAACCTGGGTAGGCTGCATGCAAGGCAAATGCACTACCTGCTGAACTATCTCTCCCACCCCAGGAAAATCTTTTACCTTATTTACTTATTTTTCAGTAAGAGAGACTCACAGACATGGGGCAGAGCGGCTACTTGATCTCCCTGTGCCCAGCCTCTCACGAGGTGCCCAGGAGGGATGGCAGGTTCTAGCCCTGGCCCGCCACCCCAGCAGAGCCTTGCAACAAGCCAGATGACCCCCCCACTCCATGAGAGCCTCCATTTTCCACATCCGGACTTCCCTCTAGTCAGAACTCCATCCAGCAGACCAGCCTATCACAGCCTGGATCATCAACACCCACCCTGCAGCAGTCTTTTTTAAATCCGGCTCAAGTATGCTGGGCCAGAGACTCACAGAGATGGGGCAGAGCGGCTACTTGATCTCCCTGTGCCCAGCCTCTCACGAGGTGCCCAGGAGGGATGGCAGGTTCTAGCCCTGGCTCGCCACCCCCAGCAGAGCCTCACAACAAGCCAGACGACCCCCCCACTCCATGAGGGCCTCCATTATCCACATCCGGACTTCTCTCTCGTCAGAACTGCAACCAGCAGACCAGCCTATCACAGCCCAGCTCGCGCGCAGCCTGCGGCTCATCAATAAATGCTGGACTTAGAGATGACTACAAGAGTATGATACCTGCACAGCAGAGCCTGGCAAGCTACCCATGTTGTATTTGATATGCCAAATACCAGTAACAATTATAGACATCATTCTGGAATGGATTGAGGCTCTTTATGTTCCTGGAGCAAGCAGATGCCCTTGGGCTCTAATAGCATGAGACAGGACATATGGAGATATTACTGGGGCCCGTTCGAGCAAATCAATGATGAACGGGAAGATAGTGATTTTTAGTAAAATCTTTAAAAAACCCAAACCATCTCAGACTCTGATTTGAAATGTCAGGTGGGTTCTATTGAGTTCCCTAATATTTAGTTCTCAAACTCCAGGAATCCATCACTACCTAGTGATAACCTTGTCTAGTTAAAAGGGACTGGTGATAACTTTGTCTAGTTAAAAGGAGCAGGCAAGGTGCTTGCCTTACACACAGCTAACCTAGGCTTAATCCCAGGGCACCATGTGGTCCCCAAGCACCACCAGGAATGAGGGCACGAGCCAGGCATCAGCCCTGAACACCACTGGAAATGGTCAAGAAAAGAAAAAGAAGAGTTGATTAGAATTGTGATTTGTTAACTCTGTGGAACCATGCCTTGCCGCCACCTTCTAAAAGACCGGGCTACAGGGTCTGGAGAGATAGTACAGCGGTAGGGTGCTTGCCTTGCATGAGGCCTCACCACCAGCACCACCACCACAACCACTAAGAAAGTCCTAGGAAGCAAACCAATAGAATTTCAACGTCATTGTACTGTTGTAAGCATACCTGGTGTATTCAGGGTAGCATAACTGGGTAAATTTCTTTTGATTTTCTTAATTCACCTGTACATAAACATACATCACAAAATTATCATCATGAGGTTCAATTGCTTTTATACAGATATCAAACAATATTTTTATTTGTTTGTTATGCTTAAAAATAAAACTGCTGAGGGGCCAGAGTGATTGAATAGTGGGTAAAGACCTTGCCTTTACCAACCAACCTGGGTTCGATCTCCAGCATCTTAAGTGGTTCCTATGCCCTGCCAGGAGTGATCCCTGAGTACAGAGCCCTGAGTACAGTGATCCCTGACACCTGAGCACCACTGGGTTTGCTCCTACCCCCCAAAAAAGAATAAATTGTAAATTCACTGTATCATGTACCACTATCTTCCCGTTCATCTTCGATTTGCTCGAGTGGGCACCAGTAACATCTCCATATGACCTGTCTCATGCAAGTAGAGCCCAAGGGAACCTGCTTGCTCCAGGAACATAAAGATCCTCAAACCATTCCATCAGGGCATGGGAATGAGGTCTATAATTGTTACTGGTATCTGGCATATCAAATACGACACGGGTATCTTGCCAGGCTCTGCCATGCGGGTAGCATACTCTTGTAGTCATCTCAAAATCCAGCATTTATTGATGATCCGGCGGCCGCAAGCGGCCATGCAAGCCGGGCTGTGATAGGCTGGTCTGCTGGGTGGAGTTCTGACGAGGAGGAAGTCTGGATGTGGATAATGGAAGTCCTCATGGAGTGGGGGTCGTCTGGCTTGTTGTGAGGCTCTGCTGGGGTGGCGGGCCAGGGCTATAACCTGCCATCCCTCCTGGGTACCTCATGAGCAGCGGCTGGGCACAGTAAGAGCCAGTAGCAGCTCTGCCCCATGTCTGTCTCTAATTGTAAATTAGAGAATAAAAAAAATACACACCATATACTTCTGTTTCATTTAATATGTCTGACACTAGTATTTTTATATGGTATCAATTTCTTTTCTTTGTGAATGTAGCTATAGACAACTGCTGTGTTATTTATATTCATTTCAAGGCATCTTCCGCAGTTTCCACTTGTGTTTATTTAAAAGCAAAGTTGGGCATTTGTGAGGCAAATTTTTAAAAAAGTTATATTTATGATCTCCCCCAATTCTTCATTATCTTCTTCCATGATGACATGACAAAAATGTTTTATAATTATCTTTTTTAGAAGGGTGGTGAGATAGTAGAGGAGGTTGGGCATTTGACTTGTGAAAGGCCAACCCATGTTAATCTAGGGCACCCCATATGGTCCCCTGAGCCTGCCAGAAGTGATCCCTGAGCACTCCATCTGTGGCTCCAAAATCCCTCCCCTAATTTTTTTTAAATAAATAGTGCCAAAGTGATAGTACAGTAGGTAGGGCTCTTGCCTTGCACACAGCCGAACCAGGTTCAATCCTTGGCATCCCATATGTTCCTTTGCCCCACCAGGAGTAATTGCTGAGTACAGAGCCAGGAGTAAGCACACTGGATGTAGCTGAAATACCCCCCAAAAAAAACTTAGTAAATTATTTTATTTTATTTTGCTTTTTTGGGGTCACACTGGCAATGCTCAGGAGTTATTCCTGGCTCTGCACACAGTAATTACTCCTGGTGGTATTCAGGCATCATACAGGGATTCCGGGAATTGAACCCAGATTCACTGTGTGCAAGGTATTGAACTACGCCCAATCTATTGAATGTAGGTTGGATCACTCACAGGAGTGATCCAGTGAGCACAGAGCCAGTAATAAGCCCTGAGCACTACCAGGTGTGCCCCTCCCAAAAAAAAAGTGAATGTATAAGTTTAAAGAGTAAATATTGGTTTGTTACACTGTTTTCTTAATATGTCTTTGCTTTGAGGCAACTCTCAGCTCTGTTTAAGCTGCTCTTAGCTCAGTGCTTGGGGGACCATGCACTCGTGAGCGGCTGGGCACAGGGAGAGCCAGTAGCAGCTCTGCCCCATGTCTGTGAGTCTCTCACTATAATTGGAAATAATTTACCAACAACTACAAAACATCTTCCTTTTTGTTTTTGGGGCCCCACCAGCATGCTCAGGAAATACTCCAGACTCTACTCAGTGATGACGCCTCATGGGCTCTGTTCTGCTGCTGAGTCCCACTAACTTATGTTTTCAAATGGGCTTATTTGATAGGGAAGAAGCCCACCATGCTCAATGAGTAACACAAAGACCCAACTAGCACCAACCAACTCAGTAAATCTTCAGGCAATGACTTTAGTAACTACCAGTGAGATATAACAATCATCAGAAATTCTCATTTATTTATTTATATATTCTATAACAATTCTATTTGCCCCTTTTATGATAAGCAATATGAATTTAATTTATGTGTGTGTATGTGTGTGTGCCTGATAAAGGGGCAGGTCAGGGAGGTAGGTGGGAAAATGGGGACGGTGGTGGAAGAAAGGTCACGCTGATGGTGGTATTGGTGTTGGAACATTGAATGCCTGAATCTACTTTTCAATGAACAGCCTTGTAAATCCTAGTGTTTTAAAATAAAAATGTAGGGGATAAATAATACATGGGGCTAAGGCATATAGGGTCTCCTGGTTCAATATCTGGACCATATACTGTCTTCCAGGCACTCCAGGGATGATCCCTGAGCATAGAACCAGGAGAAGCCCTGAGTACTGCATATAAGGCCCACTCCCTGCCCCATAAAGGCATTATATGTAGTCTATGGACTCTGCTTGTATTATGCGTATTCTAAGGACTCTTTTATGTACATAATCATATCTATTTTGTATATGTGCTACGAAGCGAGCACATCAACATGTCTATTTTGAAGAACAATTTTGATTTTGGTTTTTGCTCTATTTGTAGTAGTTTTATTACACTTCCTAACTTTCTCCAACCTTATTAACATGTTTCTTCTGTTGAGTTCATTTTATTGAACCTCCATAAGATCATTTCTTGGAAGTCTTTCTCAGACAATTTAGAAATTCAGTTATATTTGAAGATCTTTCTGGAACTTTGTCTTCCTTCATTAGAGATTGATTCCTCTAACTTCTTCACCCTCTGCTTTCTTTATTATGCTGGTGCTATGTAAAAGCAAGAGGTAGACATCTAAGCACAAGCTGGCAGTAATCACAGGTTCTGGGTCCCCAAACTGAATCCAGGCATGGGCCTTTGAGGCTGTGTGGGCCTGGCTGCACACTGGGGACTTGCGTTCCCTTTTGTACTCATAAGTTTATGGCCTCCTCGTCTCAGTCAGACCAATGATGTCGTACTTGATCTTTTGCATTTGCAGCATCAGATCCTCAATATATGCTTCCGATGCCAGCGTGCGTGCATTGAAAGTACAGACAGTCATTTTAGTCCTTCTTCGTTTTGGCAGCCTAGGATGGCCATGAAATTTTATCAGACACTGCTTATTTGCCTTTCTTACTGCTGCCATATTAAGGGCTCTTTCAGAGTCAGGAAAATAAACATTTCTGTTACTGGATTTGGCATATTGAACACGCATCGGACAGCTTGCCAGGCTCTGCCATGCGGGCACTATATTCTCATTACTTTGTGGGGGCTCTCTCAGAGGGTGGGTAGAATATTTATGGTAATTTGGAGGTAAATCACGGGGGCGCGACAGTTGCATCATACTGTATTTGACACCAGAGAAGAATTGTTCCTTGGAACATGTGACAAAGAGGGAGTACTCCCTTTGTAGGGAGTACAAGATGCCGATCTGTTTCACGTTCATTGATTTACAGAAAGCCTTTGATTCTGTGGAGACTGAAGCAGTCATTGAAGCCCTAGCCAAACAGGGTGTTCAAACCCAATACATCAAGATCCTTCGTGAGCTGTATTATGGATTCACCACCAGGATCTCACCATTCTACAAAGAAGTGATCATTAATATGAAAAGAGGGGTTTGACAGGGTGATACCATTTCACCAAAACTCTTCAGCGCCACCCTCGAGAACATCATGAGACAATTAGAATGGGAAGGAATGGGAGTGAAGATAGATGGTCGGCAACTACACCACATCCGCTTCGCTGATGACATAGTTCTAATAACACCAAACATTAGCCAAGCGGCACAAATGCTGGCTGACTTCGACCAAGAATGTGGAAAGATAGGTCTACAGCTGAATCTGAAGAAAACAATGTTCATGAAGAATGAACTAGTTCCAGAGGCCCCATTCACTCTCAATGGAACAAACATCTCTGAATGCAGCAGTTATGTGTACCTAGGTCGAGAAATCAACATGATGAACGACCTAAAACCTAAGTTGCACAGGAGGAAGAGAGCGGCATGGGATGCCTTCAAAGGCATCAAAGAAATAGCTAAAAAGGACAAAGAACCTCCGGCTCCCAGCATATCTCTTTGACTCCACCGTTCTCCCTGCAATAGCATATGCCTCAGAGACTTGGGCCCTACGAAAGCAGGATGTGAATGCTATTCGGGTCTCCCAGAGAGGAATCAAAAGAGCTATGCTTGGAATATCACGCCTCACTCAAGTGAGAGAAGGAATCGGAGTTCTGACCTCCGTCGCTAATCCAGAATCAGGGACGCTGTCTCGTTTGCCAAGGCATAGAAAATCAGATGGGCTGGACATGTAATGCGATTTGGAGACAGCCGCTGGACTAGAGCCATTACCGACTGGATCCCATGGGATGTCAAAAGATCACGTGGCCGCCCACCTACAAGATGGTCAGACTTCCTTGTAAAGACCCTGAAGGAACGGTTTGAGGCTCTTCATATTCCTGAATCAACCAGATGCCATTGGGCTACATTGGCACGTGATAGGGTCCAATGGAAATGTTACTGCTGGCACCCGCTCGAGCAAATCGATGAATAACAGGATCAAGTGATCAAGTGATCAAGTTTACGGCATCAGCTGTGTCTCTAAGATTGAGAAGAGCAGTGTTATTGCTCCTGAGAAGCCATGGTAGCTATGAGGGAGTTTGCCTCTGCCAGTACCTGGTCATCAGATTATCAAGCTCAAGCCGCCTTGGGAATATTCAATGACCCCAACATAAGTTTGGCCAGATCTAGATAATAATAATAATAAAAATAATATTTTAAAATAAATTAACAAAAAAAGTTTTTAATTTGTTTTCTTCTCTCTTCACAAGTTGTTTTTGTTTCCACCCAGGTAGCATAAAATACCACCCTCAAGGTGTTGCAGGTATGGCTGAGGTGCCTGGCTGCGTTAGCAGGTGGCAGACAGGAGACAGGCTTGTCTATACCCAGGGCTCTTCCCTGTGGGCCCTGGATGGTTGATGGTCTGACATAGAAAAAGACTGGGCCCCCTGGGATGAACCCAGAGCCATGGCAGAGTCTGGCAAACTATCTGTGGTGTATTCGATATGCCAAAAACAGTAACAATAATGGGCCTCATTCCCAATGAATGGAGATGCTACTTTTATCCGCTCCAGCAAATTAATGAACAATAGGAAGCGTTGTTCATCAACAGGAAGTGACAAGTGACTCCAGTGTGCAGTATTTTCAAGACCACGGACACTCATTAGTAAAAGGGACACTCAGGGAACTTCCTGGGATCAAATTCAGGACTTCTGCATGTACTTAAGCCCTTTGAGCTATCACTCCAGCACCCAATAGGATAGTCTGCAGGAATTTAAGGGAAGAGCAGAAGCAGAAGCAAAATATGGAGTTTAGTTGGTCAACTGCTTTGATTGGGCGCATTCAGAGTCATTCTCACTTAGTAATTGCTTACTGATTTTATTTTACTTAAGACGAAGTTCAACCCAGTGCCAAGCATTGTGTTAGATACCAGAGAACCTGGAAAGATTATGCATGATGCTGGCCATAGGGTATTCAATGTTTAGCAGGGGGACAGGACCTAGGGACTGAAATACAGAGATATGTGCTATGTAACAAAAGCTAAAAATAACACCATTAAGCCCCAAGAAGGGACCAATTAATTCCAAAGGAGAACAAATTTCCTTTGTTCTCTCTACCCCCCCATAACAACAAAATAGGTGCTCTAGATTCTGGCAGAAGACACTGAAGGAAAGCTATAAGCTATCACAGCTGGAAGCCATTAGTTCTATTGCAAAGACAGGGGTGGCCAACAGAGTGCTGAATACATAAGTTGAGTCCAGGACAAAAGCAGTCAAGCTCAGGTGCCATCTGGATCAGGAAAATATACTGAAGAACCTGGGATAAATCCTGAAGCAATGTTCTCTTCATTTGTTAGCCCTCCACAGACCCTACCCAGGAAAGACAGAATTATCTTCAGTGGGTGGATCCCACGCATCCTGGAAGTGCCTCCACACCTGGATCGTGCCTCTCCTCCACCATCACAGCAAGGAAAATGCAGCACTGGCAATTGAGCCAGGAATTAAGATGGGGACAGGAATGAGAAGAACTTGGTGCATGCCCCTGAAGAGCTCACATATTTCTATGTACAGAAAAGGGAAGAGGCAATGTGAACATGAAAACCCAAGTGAGTATGGGAGGGAAATTTGCCTCACTGGGTGGCAAATTGATGGGTAAAATCACTTGTAGGAGATGACTTTTGCAAGGGACCCTGCAGATGGCAAGAATTTATTTAAGTGTAGAGAAGACAGGGCAGTAAATGCCAGGAAATGAACCACTCCGAGTCTAAGCACATTTGCTACCATGGAATTCAAAGGAAACAGGGCACAGAAGTACAAATGGATGAAGCAAAAGATACTATCTGGAACAAATTGTAGGAAAGCTTTAATCCCATGCCGTGGAGTTTGGTCTGAGTCCCAAAGATACTGGGCAGACACCAACCAATTTTGAACAGAGTATTGACTACATAAAAGCAAATGCTCTCACATAACACTTCTCTCTGAAAAATATTCCTTCCTGGACCAATAAAGCTCAGTCAGTAGGAAGATGTCAAAGCACAGCCCTAGTCCCAGGTGATAAATTCACCTGCCAACCACTGAGAGCCATATAAGCTTGAGAAGGTTTGGGTTTCTGTACTGTATTTCCCAGTCAAAAATTTAAGGCAGAAACAACAGAAGCTATAGCAAGAAGCTGAGGCTGAATAACCCTGATACACTCAGTGCCTTGGAGTACAAAAAACTCATTATTCTGCTGCAAAATCAAAGAGTAAGCCTGGAATCCGCACTTTGTCTATCTGTCATCCTTCAGCAGGCCACACACCTACCACTTGGCTGGCTTCCATCGCCAATGGCACCCAAATGAGAACCACTCTTTGCCACTGTGCTTTGTAATTAAAGGTCAAAGTACATGCGCGGCACTACCAAAGGAGAGCAGGCAAACATGTGGGATGTATCATTTGGAAGTGCCCAGTGGTGCAACAAGGTGAACACAGCAGTGGAATGCTGCCAAGATGTGGCTAAGTGACCTTCAATAAGTCCCCTCCTGGTGAATAATAACTGTCTGACCCTTCCCATTCTACAATGGAGCATCTGCGGGGAGGCTGGGAAAGGGAACTGTCCTTTCAAGACCCAACCTTGACCTGACTAACAGATGAAGGGGTTTCCTTTCATCTGTGTACGATGGCTGGTACTATCTCTTACATGACTGAGATGGTAGAGCTTTGTTTCATGGTGAGTGAAGGTGACATGAGCTTTTGGACAACCTGAGAGAGCTCGATGACCTCTGTGAAAAAAATCCTGAATTTTAAAATTACCTCCTTTAATGAATTCTAATATTTGTTTCTAAACGTTCAAATTAATACTTGCACATCATATGGGTGAAAATGGCATATGTTAGAAACACTGGAAACAGCTAGTTTTGGTAGAGATGTGGCAAAAAAATTAAAGAACCTTCATTCTTGATGGGAATGTTGGCTGGTGCAGCTCTATGTAAGAGAGAATTATTTCTCAAAATCATGAGATTAGAGTTTCTATTTGACTTAGTAATTCCACTTCTTGACAAGTACTCCTCAATACACACACAAAAATGCTTTTGAAAGGTAATGCACATCGATGTTGAATATAGCACATAGCACAATAGACATTATATGGAAACAACCCTGATATCCAAAGACAAATGAGTTTATAAAGAAATATATATATATAATTGTGTGTGTGTGTGTGTGTGTGTGTGTGTGTGTGTGGTGTATACATAAAAACAATATTATACAGTCATAGAAAATGAAATATTACAATTGACTGCAATTCTGAATATGTGATCAAAATGTAATTAAATATAAAAAACTAATTAAATAAATTCACTATTTTTCCTAAGCTATGCTTAATTTCTAAAGTAAAATTCAATTGCAGCAGTAATGCTTCAATACTGATCCACTTAGAAATTCTAACTTACTCTTGAGACCTGGTCAGAAGTGACAGTGCTCTGTATCTTCTCTAACCATACAGGATAAAATTAACCACTCCTACTTCCTTCTACAAAAACACTTAACATGTGTCTCCATTTAATATGCTTCCTTGAACAGACTGTGGAGCATCATCTGTATACTCCCCACTGCCTGTTACCATGCTAATGCTAGAGTAGGTTTTCAATGGACAGTGGCTGAATTGGTGGTGAGCTAGGTTTATTTACTCTAGATCCTATGTTCAACAACAAGAATCACAAACAGTCCTTACGGTTGAATTTATCTTTGTTTGCCAAGACTTATATAGGCTCCTAAGCATGAGCCTGTCTTCTAAATTCTATACCTATAAATCCAACTGCCTGAAAGCCTTCTTACCTGGATATCCCAAGTTATCAAACTCGAGATGCTCCATCCAAACCAATTAGTTTTTGCCCAAGGCCTCTTCTTTCTCTGTAGCACACCACATCTTTTTAAAATCCTCAGACACCATTCACTTATCCAGCAACCAAATTTAATCTGAAGATACACCCTAAAATGAATATACTTTCCTAGATGAACAAATGTACTAAATTTTACTAAGGAATATCTCATGGCTATACATTCTAAATGTTTTGCTTTGATCTAGCAATGCCATGACTGGACTTTATGCCTACAGTCTAGCACAACCTTAAATTCTAGTGATCTGGGATTCCCAAATGATCTGATCCAATGACACCATGCCTTATTGATACAAATAAGTAATTCCTAGATCAGAAAAGAAACCCTTACTCATCAGGTCTTTACCACTGCTCTTCCCTCTTCTCTCAACTCTTTAGATGCATTTGCTCCAATCTCACACAAATTTCTTAAAATTTCCTGAGTGTTCTTTACTTTCTCACATATCTAAGCCATTGAACATGACTTCTCCTTTGCCTAGAAAATCCTCCCTATCCTACTCCCAACATAGTTCTCCGTAACCCCTACTGACATGTTGGACTCAGCCCAAATAGTAGTGCAATCTTTAGACTTCCTGTCCCTGCCATGAAGAATCACTGCATACTTCCTGTGACCTACATCAATGACCACTCTCTAGGACCTACTTCCATGAAAGAACTAGTCGAGGATGCAAGAAAGACTCAAAAATATTCATGGATGTATATATTGTCCCTTCACTCCAGCCAGTTGAGTTATTCTTGATTCTGAACACATCTGAATCATTGAAGAAGCTTCATAAAACCTTAGTCCCATGTCTCACCTGAGGTCTATTAAAACAGTCTTTTGATGAGTCTGGGCAGGGGTATATTCTAAAACACCTTCAAAAGTCACGAAAGGCAAAAAAAGTTGAGACTCATTTAAATTGAATTCATATCCTTTGAAAACACTGGAAGAATATGAATGAACACCAGAAGGTTGTTGTCATATCCTTTGGCAACACCAGAAGAGAGAAACTCCAGACTCAATCACTCCATATCCACGACTGTGCCACTTGGCCCCACGTGGAAGCAGCCCATGGAGCTCCAGAGGGCAGTAAATAGCTCGGCCAGTCTCTGGCCAAATCAAACATAGCTTCAAGGATTCGCTCACTGCGTGCGGGGAGGGGCCACAGTGGCCGGACTTGGAGTAGAGATTTGGGCTCCTCCTCCCATTCCCCACCTCCATGTCAGAAGGTGTGGCTGCGAGCTCCCAACCACCACTACCAGAAAACCCAGAAGAGAGACACTCCAGACACACAGTTGCACTGTCATGGGGCCGCTGACAGCCATGCAACAGTCTTAGATAATACTGAAAGTTAGAACCAGGTCCTTCTCAGGATCTTTCACATTTATACACTGTATACAGTTCTAGGCAAGTTCTAGCCATGGCCTATCATCCCAGTGAGCCTTGCAAGAAGCCAGGGGAACCCCCACACTATCAGGTCAGTCATTCTCAACATCTGGACTCCACAGCTCCTCAGAGCTCCACCTAAGAGAAAAGCAGATCCTTCCCTGTTGAGGTTCATCAGTAAAGCTCAAGATGAGAGCCTACTACTGAGAGTGTACCACCTCCATGGCAGAGCCTGGCAAGCTACCTGTGTTGTATTTGATATGCCCCAAACCAGTAACAATTATGGACCTCATTCTCATGACCCGAACAAATGGTTTGAGGCTCTTCATGTTCCTGGAGCAAGCAGATGCCCTTGGGCTACACTTGCTTGGGACAGGATGTATGGAGATGTTACTGGTGAACAACGGGAAGACAAGTGATACAAGTAATCCTTTGAAAACAATGATGCCTAAAGTCTAGAAAAGTTTTTTCCAACCTTTTAACAACTACAGGTACACACCATCTACAAAAGCCTGAGTATAGAACTCAGTAACATGTAGTAGGCTGGAGTAGAGAAAGTGGATATTCAAACCTGGGTTTGAAATCTGGACCATGAGTTCTCATGGAAGCCAGTGTCTCCTCTACCTTTTTTGGCCCTCATTTCCACAGCTTCAAAATGGGGACAGGAATTGTGTCTAATTCACAAAGGTACCAAGGGCTATTTTAAGAATTATCACAGGATGCATCAAAAGACGTAATCCAGTGCCTGACACACAGTAAGCATATTATGAAATTATATTACTGTTCATTTATTGTTCTCCTTAGTGACCCAAATGAATATTCCCCAGAGTCAGTTGGATCATGTTTAAAAACCTGACGACTGTGCTATGACACAGTATCCCCAGAAATTCCTGCAGTCCCAGCTAGAAGTGCTACACCATAGTCTCAGAGCATCATCTGGAAAGGGGTAATGCCACATTGGTCCCTTCTTGTCAGTGACTATCTTCATACAATGTCAAATCAACATTTACTTCTACTTCTGCTTACCTACAGGAAAGACATATCAGACCATCAAAATTGCTTATAATGCAGCAAAGGGGATGGAAATGCCAGGCAGGAAGATTAGTACAGAGAGGGGTCAGCGTCAAAGGGTCAGAGGGTTCCTTGGCCAAGAAATGGCAAAAGAATAAGCGTACAAACTTCTCTGAGTTGTGAGTCTTACAAAATATTAGACGCATAAATTAAAACTTACACACATCTAGAAGAGTAACGTTTTAATCCTCTCCCCAATCAAAAAGACTCAAAGGAAAAGTAATACTTTAGAAATTAGTGATATCTCCAGAGAAGCCTGCATTCTCTCCTGAACATGAATCTCTGTCCTCTCATTTCTCTAAATTAATTTCTTTCAATAAAACTTTGTTTTCCTACTTAAAAGAAAACTAAGTGATAGATTACATATTCACAGGTTGCATGTTAAGCAAGACATCTAAGATATGATCCCAGCCCTCTGGTTAGGTTAGGGGCAGAACTTACGAAGGGATCTACTGGGGCTGAAGCAATAGGAAAGTAGGTAGGGCACTAAGCTGCTTTGTGCATAGCTCACCGGTGCTTGATTCCTGCCACCCCATATGGTCTGAAGAGCCCTTCAAAAGTGATCCCCAAACAGTCAGGAGTAAGCCCTGAGCACTGCCAGGTGTGTTTCCTCTACCCCAAAAGGGGATGTACGTCTTTCCAGTAGGTGATAAGACTCAGATATTATCACTTCCAAGTCTGGCTACACTTTAGAAATGTCCAGTAAATATTTTGCCTAAAATCTACTCCAAGGCTTCTCTAACCTACAGAAATAGAAACTGCAGGAGAAAGTGAAATCTGGAATTCAATATTTACTAAGTTTTTTTTTAAGTTTCCTGAAGGAGTCGATCCACAGACTTTGACTTATTACCAAGCTTTTATAGGATTTCAAGCATTCAAGGACAGAAGTACTATCTGGAAACATAGTAGTGTGGTGGAGAGAGGTTGGAATATTAAGTACAATTTCATAGGCCTAGAGATATTTAAGCTGAACTTTAAAATGGAGCAAGATTGTACTTATTTATTGGTTTTTTGAGCCACCCAGCAGTGTTCAGGGATTACTCCTGGCTCTGTGCTCGGGGATCACTCCTGGTGGGGTTCAGGGGACCATATGGGATGTTGGGGATTGAAGCTGGGTTGGTCGCTTGCAAAATAAATGCTCTATTCAATGTAATGTCACTAAGGCCCAATATTTATTTATTTATTGCTGTTATTTGTTGATTTATTGTTATCTTGACCATACCTAGTGATGTTAAGGGCTTATTGCTGGCCTTGTGTTCAGGGATTATTCATGGCCAGGGCTCCAGGAACCATACTGGGTATCAAACCTAGATCAGACACATGGACCTTACACTCTATGCTATTTTTCTAACCCAGGAGAAAGATTTTGGCACATGATATAGGCACAAATTTGTGAGCACCAGACATGGAAAGGGAAAGATGCTAACACTGGCCCATCTGACACGGTTGACCTCATTCCACTCTGCAGTTGTAAGTGACCCATAACCCTGCATGTCCAGTGTTATTCCTAACCTGTCCATTTCTATAGTGACACTCCACTTGGTGTGGACAGGTCCTTGAAGAACATTGGCTCTCTTGGTCTTCCCTCCTCTGCAAGATCCATTTCTGGGAGCCATGTGCTACTGGAAAGTTCCCTCACTTTGAAAGCAAGGTGTCCCCTCCTCTTCTTCCGGACACTTTCCTGGTGCTGCCCCCTCTGCAAACATGGTATGTAGCATGAGGAAATTAGCCTGAGGGCAAAGACCAACCATCTTGGATGGCAGAGCAGATAATGAGAAGGATCCTCTCCTTACCCATGTCACAGAACCACAGAATTAAACACCTGGAATCACCCTCCCTTTAGACTTCATCACAGGAAGTGAGGCACATCTCAGCCCTGTCAGTGAGGGCAGTTTCCTGTACCTTGCAGAGCCAGCATATGCCAACTGACTCAAATAGGTATTTGGATTCCCATTTTATAAATAACTTTTAGGTTTGAAACATTTAAAACTTATCACAGAATAGACACTGTTGAGTTGGACCAACAAGAAAAAGGTGAATGGGGATGCAAAGCAATAGCACAGCAGTAGGGTTCTGGCCTTGCACACGGCTGACCCAGGTTGTTATCCCAGGCATCCCATATGTTCCCCTAGCACAGCCAGGAGTAATTTCTGAGTACAGAGCCAGGAGTAACCACTGAGCATTGCCGGGTGTGACCAAAAAGGAAAGGAAAGGGAAGGAAGGAAGGAAGGAAGGAAGGAAGGAAGGAAGGAAGGAAGGAAGGAAGGAAGGAAGGAAGGAAGGAAGGAAGGAAGGAAGGAAGGAAGGAAGGAAGGAAGGAAGAAGGGAGGGAGGAGGAGGGAGGAGAGGGAGGGAGGGAGGGAGGGGGAGGGAGGGGAGGGAGGGAGGGGAGGGAGGAGAGAGAGAGAAAGGAGGAAAGAGAGGGAGGAGAGGGAAGGAGGGAGAGAGAGAGAGCAAGAAAGAAAGAAAGAGAGAGAGAAAGAAAGAAAGAAAAGAAAGAAAGAAAGAAAGAAAGAAAGAAAGAAAGAAAGAAAGAAAGAAAGAAAGAAAGAAAGAAAGAAAGAAAGAAAGAAAGAAAGAAAGAAAGAAAGAAAGAAAGAAAGAAAGAAAGAAAGAAAGAAAGAAAGAAAGAAAGAAAGAAAAGAAAGAAAGAAAGAAAGAAAGAAAGAAAGAAAGAAAGAAAGAAAGAAAGAAAGAAAGAAAGAAAGAAAGAAAGAAAGAAAGAAAGAAAGAAAGAAAGAAAGAAAGAAGGAAAGAAAGAAAGTCCCAGAACCTTTTACTGTACCCCCATATCTGTATTGACGCTCGTCCTATGGACACTCAGCTTCTGAGGATGGACAGACATGATCAAAGAAGGAATTCCTGAAGGTAAAATTTTGACAGTATCATTTTTTAGAAGATGCTCAGGATAACAGCCAGCCTGTATACTATGAGGGTTTGCTGATGTGGACCCCACAGACCTGTCCTGAGATATCACGTCAATCTCTGCATGTACGGGTTCGCCTGTCAGCAGCTCTGAGATAACAGAATGGAAACTAAAATTGCTGGAGAGGAAAAAAAGTAGCCTTGAGCACCTCACGCCATATCCAACAGGCTCAGGGTTGAGTGGAAACAAGGCAGGCACCCAGACTCCACATCACTGAGCAATTAAGGTGGAGGAAATCTCAGAGAAATAACATTTAACAATTTTGCACCTGTGAGCTATGGATGCTGAAACTCTGGGATAAAGAAGGGTTGGTCAAGGCCAGAAGCCAGCAGAGATCTGAGCCAAGAGAGCTTCCCAGAGGTGAGCAGCTCACTCAGACTCCGTTCTACCCTCCTCCACTCCTTTCTCTGCAAAGGTCCAAAAGGGAGACACAGAGTCTTCCGTGCAGGGATCAGCTGCCACTGGCTCTCTTGGGTGATTGAGGATTCAAGGCTCAAGCCAAAGATCACTTTGGGTAATTGCATCGTATCTCTGATCCTCTTCGATGTGACTGTCCTTGTCTGGCCTAGCCAGACTGTTTTAATCAGCAAGTTCCTCTCCTGCCACCATTCGCCCTTCTGTGGATAAATAGGACTGTGCGAACTCAGGGTACAACCACCTGCCAGTCTTGGGCCAGAGCCCCGGAGCCAGGCTTGCCTTTCACTCTCCAGCCCACTGGCTCCTGGCCTCTGATTTCTTTTCTTCTTATTTGGTCTTTATTTCTCTCCCACTGAGTCCCACAAATTGTCTCCAATCTGACCTGTCCTTGGCTTCTTCCATCCTGTGCAAGGCTATCATTTGGTTTTATTGTTACCAGCTGCTCTGGGAAGGCAACCTTCCCCTGGAGTAAGCCCAGGGTAAGCACTTGAGCTGGCCACTCCCAGTGCCATGGTGGGAGAAACTCCAGATGTCTTGGACAATGAGCACAAGCACCTGAGAGCCCCACATTGGCCTCATCTTTCAGTCCCTGGTGGCTGGTCACGTGTATAGAGCAGAGTCCTCTGTGTAAAGTCACAGGCCAAGGCCCGGGAGGAAAGATTACCAATGAAGAGGTTGTGTCACCTGTGAAGGCATGACTTCTTTTTCAGGGACTCATTTTCTCCATCAACTTAGTGAGAGATTAGACCGTTCACTAGAGATTGAACCAGAGGATGTTTTCTCCAAAAGAGACCACAGAGTGTCTGAGACAACAATGTGTGCCCAGCCAGGAGAAGAATTTCTTTGAAGAGGAGCTGCTTCATCATGGACAAATCTCAGTGATGTGGCCAGTTGTTCTCAGATCGGGTCCATGAGACAAGTGACGACAGTACTTCCTCACCAGGTACTGTGTTTCAGTCACAGGCTGAGCACTTGCAGGCAGTTCACATTTAATCCCCCAATCAGCCCACAAAGTGGGTATTATCCTGAGTATACAGACAAGGAAATAAAGGTGACGCTGTCTCGTTTGCCAAGGTGTCGAAAATCAGATGGGCTGGACATCTAATGTGACTTGGAGATGACCACTGGACTAGAGCCATTACTGACTGGATCCCATGGGATGTCAAAAGATCACGTGGTCGCCCACCTACAAGATGTCAGACTTCTTCATCAAGACCCTGAACGAACGGATTGAGGCAAGCAGATGCCATTGCGCTACACTGGCACGTGATAGGGTCAAGTGGAAATGTTACTGGAGCCCACTCGAGCAAATTGATGAATAACGGGATGCCAAGTGATCAAGTGATCAAGTGATCAAGTGGTATAGACAAGGAAACAGAAGCTTTAAAATATTTCAGTATGTGCCTAAGCCATCAGCTGAGAAGAGACAGAGCCAGGATCTGACAAAATGGCTTCTGGCCTCAATAGATAGAGACCTGGGGAACCAGGCCAGCCCGTGGCCTGTGAGGCTGCCCAGTGACCTGAGGACCTTGGCCCTGCTTAGGCTCTGGTGAAGTCTGAACTACTAAGACTTTCCCACAGGCCTAGAGTGCCCTGTACATCCAGGCTCAGGTCTGTCCCAGGCTTAAGGAAAATCAAAAATTGACATCCCATCTCCAAACTCTTTGCTTCTCAGCAGGAGGACATTTTCCCTAACTTCTCAGCATAGGACTATGATTCTGTTGAGCTGGAGAAAACATGCCTCTGCTTATGAACCCCCATATTAGGTCTATGAAGAGAAATTCTGGAAGCTTATGGTACTTAGCTGAGGAAGAGCAGTAAGGTTCTTCTGGAAAAGTTAATGCTTTAGAGTAGCACAACCTGGGTTTAAAGCCTGGGTTGGGCTGGTCACTTCCTCAACCCCCTCTTCCTCCCTCTCTCCCTCTCACTCTCCTGTAAAATGTGGATCATTATCTTACATTTTGTTTTAGAGAGACACAGTCACGTCATGGAAATCACCAACCACCCAGGTTTAAAGCCAGGTTGTCCCATTCTACAGCATTGAGATACTCTTGCAGAGGACCTTACTGCTCTTCCTCAGCATCCATCTCCTCCCTGCATCTAGCCCAGCATGTCCCATCAGCAAGGAGCACTTTAGACTCTGGGTGTGGAGCAATACTCCGGCAGCAGGAAGGATCCTACCAGGACATGGACTGGCACATATGCCAATGCTGTCATGTGAGAGACAATGGCAGAGGCTCAACTGAAGCCATCTTTTCCCATCACTGACAGGCACCCCTGCCTTCCACACTTTCCTCCTGTTTCATTTATTTCCTCCATCATGAAACAGCCTGGCAAACTATTTAGACTGAGATGTCTTGCAGGACTCCTCTAAGAACCTCTGCATCTGCCCGGAATTGCCTCCTGCAGGTCACTTCGTAGATAGGGGGGTAGTCTAAATGTGGCAGTTTATACCACAATCATCGTGGGACTAGCTAGATCTTACCAGCATATTTGCCTGGCCACGTTGGAACCCTAAGTAATTAGACCAGAGAGAAATGCTGTTTGCCTCCAAGCAAGCAAGCATGGCTCCCTGATAACTCAAAGGCAACTGAAATACAAAACTACCGTGAAGTAGATGAGACTCTTATGAAGGATTGGAGAAATATTTAACTGACATTAGTATTTGTCTTTGGTACAGAGACATACCATCTCAGAAATCCCCTTCTCTACCCTATAAAGGCATTTCCAGGCAGATCTTGGCTCAAAACATTAGCATATAATAGGGCCTAGGTGAGATGCTGGGAGAAATTACCTAAGGACATTTGACCCTTCCTGCTTCCCATAATAGTGGGAGGACTGAGTTGCAGGGGTATACAACCAGCCTGCTTCTATCTCTCTCTCTCTCTCTCTCTCTCTCTCTCTCTCTCTCTCTCTCTCTCTCTCTCTCTCTTTGTGCTCTCTTTTTGGGCTCTCTTTTTTGGGGCTTGCACTCGTCTTGGGAGTCTTGTCTTTGTCTTCTTTTTACAGGGCCTTAACACGTGGTGGCCGCCATCTTGGCCTACACATGGCTGGGGTTTTAGCTGGGAATCCTAAGCACAGGGTTTTTTCTATTGCTGACTTGTATGCCTAAACCTGTGATAAGTAAAGCCTTTTAAAGTTGCATCAAATTCCTGAGTCTTCATCCATTCCCGCCCGGCTTTGGAGGTATAAAAGGGAACTCACTTCCCAGCACTGTTGGGGACACCGGCAGCGTTCCCGGCAGAGATGTATTTATAAATGGCAGAGTTGGGCTAGACAGAGAATACAGAAAATAAGGCACTTGTCTTAATCGCAGTTAACCCAGATTCATTCCCTAATTCCACATATGATCCTGTGAGCTTTGCCACGAGTAAACCATGAACACCGCCATGTGTGATCCCCAAGTTAAAAAGAAAAAATAGCAGAACTGCCTTCCTGTGTTTAGAGGAGGCTTTGGCCAGCGGCTGCCCATACCAAACATGCCTGCACTTGTCACTAAGGCCAGAGTCTTGCTTTGCACAGTCAACTCAGACCTCTACTTGTGGGGACAGGCATTTACTTGCTCCCAACATGCCTTGGAGTCATGTCATAGACACAGGGACCCCAGGACATTGGCTCCTCTTTACCTAGATGAGTGCTGAGAGCAGATGGCTGGCACCCTGATCTGGGATTGAAAATGGGGGTACAGGTCAGGGGAAAGGAGAGCCTGCCAGAAGCAAGCTCCCTGCTTGGTTGAGCTCACCAAGAAAGAAAAAAATGGTGGTAATGGCTGGTTGCATGACAGAGAATGCGCCTTCAGGGCCAGGGAGGCCATCAGCCAGATGACAAAGTGCCGCAACAGTAGGAAGAACACGGTGCCCTGCCTTCCCCAGCTCTTTGTGAAAATCTCTCCTGCCTGGGATGCTCAGAAAAAGCATAGCCAGAAGGTCTGGCAAAGGCAAGGGAAGGGAGAAGAGCTGAAGGGGGAGTGAACACGCTTCAGTCATCCAAAAGGCTCTCACCAAGCTTCCTCTGCCCCAGATTTTAGATCTCAGCCCAGCGTCTGCTCATAGGCCTGCAGGCCTGAATCATTCCTCCTGCTAAATCTAAGGGCCACAATACTCATTTGCGCCTTCTACAACAGCAATGCAAAACCCAATAAGTCTGTCAAACCAGCCTCCCCGGGTCCCAAGTTTTCTTTCAAAGACAGCCCAACTATTGCCTCCATCTCTTCAATCTTTCTTCAGGTTGAACTCTTTAAGCATTCACTCTCCCACAGTGGCAAGACCAACCCTATTAGTGATCGCCAAGAGCAGAGAGTCCTCATGCTAACCATGGTAGCATCAGCCAGCCTGTGCTCAGGAACCCACACCCATGTTCAACGTGCCTGAGTGGGGGTTTCCCTCTTGTGGCAAAGGCCACTTCTGGAGTGTGTCCTGGCTCTTTCTGCTTCCATTCCTGGCTCTGCCCTAGCCATGTCCCTTCAGCTACCATCACAGTATTCCCAGCTAGTGTCCCTTCTCAGGGACACCAATTGGAAACAGTAATCTCAGGCCAGGTCACTGACATGAGCCAGGGATACCCACAGAAACAAACTCACATGTGACATTCAGAAACATAAGTTCCATCTCAATCCTTGGTCCTATCTCAATACTTGGTTCCTTCTTCATTCTTGGTTCCATACAAACCAGAGTTTGTGCAGAAAAGAGATCAGTTTGGAGTTCTGTCTTATTTTTGATTACCTCTGAGGTTTTCATAATGCTCTTTGTTGACCCTCTCTACCCACATAAATACCAATTACACACACCATACAAAGATACTTAAAATCTACAGCCAACAAAAATTAAACAAAAATAGGTTAGGCAAACAAAAGCCACTAAAGAAGTGCAGTGAGTGACTAATTTTATTAGTTCTACAACTGGATAATTTTACTACAAATCATAGTTTCATTTAAAAAATGTGATATATAAGACGTTAAGCCAGAAAGGTGGTTGGGAGAGAGGCTAGGCTATAGGTTTATATGATTCCCATTTTCAAATAAAATGAAAAGAAAAAACTAGTAATCATTTTAATGAGCCTTTAAATAAATTCTTGGCAAACACACAATACAGTAATTTATACAAGGAACTACATACATATACTGCTGAGAAAGGGACTTTGTGACTAAAGAGTGAATTTCCAAGAATCACTCCAGCTTCTTTTTCCTTTAAGTGATTAGTTAGAATTCAACATCACTTCAGAGCTACTCCAGTACTCAGTTTAATTTGCAAAATACACATAGAAACTTGTGAAACATTGTCTTCCCTTCGTGGGTCCACAGCTTCTTCTGATTTCTAAGCTCTCCTTACTTCTGATTTCCCAGACCATGAAAAGACTAATGCTTTTGATCATTTTGATACAGCTGAAGCTATGGTAGAGAACACCAGGCGCAGGTAGCCAATCACACCCATAGAATAGGCAGCATATCAGAATGTAGAAAGGGATGCCTGGGGGTAGGATTTGGAGAAGATAAAAGGGACCAGCAGGCACTCTCAGCCCCTCTCTCTTGCCGGCCCCCTCTTTTCCTCCCTGGATCAGGGAAGATGGCGTGCCCAGACACAGGGCACAGTACAGGTAGATCACACAAGGTCAGGCAAGGACAGGTTCAGGGCAGGGTAGGATAGGAGGCCAAGGATAGCTCAGATAGCAGACAGGACACAGATGTGCAGGTAGTGGCAGGTACGGAGCACAGGGAACTTGCCCACATGCATGTGGTCATGGCCAGAGACTGAGAAAGCTTACGCAGGACAGAGAGAGCAGTGCAGGGACAGGACCTCACCGCCACCGCACATGGGAGGTGAGTGGATAGGACCAGAAAGTTGTTCAAGGGTAATAGAGAGGCCTAGACATTTGGGAGGGACCTGGAATCATTTATCTTTTCTGCACAATAAACTACCTTTCAATCTTCTGAGTTTTGTATGCAAATCTTTCATACAATTCTTAAGAACGCATCAGCACAGGAAAATGCACTTTCCTGTTAGCATATTCACTGTCAAGAAGCTTATTTTCTGGTCTGATTTCTGGACATACTATGAAGAAAACAGTCTTGGGTTTAACCAATGAAAGAAATTTAGTTCAAGGTCTATTCTTCTGCCTACTCTTTCCTTTCCCACATTCAGCGCTAAACCATCTCGTGAAACACTGATCTAGCCTCTTGGTAACTGTTAATTTATGAGGTAAGAAAAACGAAGTGGCTGTGAATTAACAAGAGGGACCTATTTCTCTCCATCAGTGGAGTAATCAATCTCACAGGCGGTTGGCAGGTTTGGTTTTAAGAGCCTGGGAAGGCTGGAGATGGAGTGGAGATTGAGGCAATGTGCCTTGTAAATAGCTTTGTTTAAAAATCTCTGTATTAAAGGGGCTGCACAGTCTCCACAGAAACAAAGAGGGAAAGACACAGCTGATTCTCTTGTTCACAGTAGAGGCCTTGCTGGGCTCTCAGGAAGCCTAGAACCCATTTGGATTCTTGGGGCCAGCTCCAGTTTCCGTCTAAATACTCGCCTCCTTCGCTCTGGCTGGTTTCCGGTGAAGCAATGTGGTGATTCTCATTTTATCCTAAATACAGCCCCTAAAGGAAGGGATAGTTAAATCAACCCTGCTGCAGTCTTTTTAAATCTGGCCCAGGTATGCTGATCCAGAGACAGACATGGGGCAGAGCTGCTACTGGCTCTCACTGTGCCCAGACGCTCATGAGGCGCCTGGGAGGGATAGCAGGTTCTAGCCCTGGCCCGCCACCCCAGCAGAGCCTCACAGCAAGCCAGACGACTCCCCACTCCATGAGGACCTCCATTTTCCACATCCAGACTTCCCCCTCGTCAGAACTTCACCCAGCAGACCAGCCTATCACAGCCCGGCTCATCAATAAATGCTGGATTTTGAGATGACTACAAGAGTACGCTACCCACACAGCAGAGCCTGGCAAGCTACCCATGTCGTATTTGATATGCCAGATACCAGTAATAATTATAGACCTCATTCCCATGACATGATGGAATGGTTTGAGGCTCTTTATGTTCCTGGAGCAAGCAGGTGCCCTTGGGCTCTACTTGCATGAGACAAGTCATATGGAGATGTTACTGGTGCTCGCTCGAGCAAATCGAAGATGAACAGGAAGACAGTGACAGTGACAGTGACAGTTAAATGGATCTATTATCCCCATTTTACAGATTGAGAAATAGAAACTCAAAGAATGTAAATGGCTTTCCCAGGCCATACAGCTAAGGAAGAGAAAAGTCTAAACCAGAAATGCTGCTTCCTTTCCCAATATCTCTTTCCTCAAGGGATCCCAGCTCATTTCCTTGTTAGGCCTTGGCCGAAGGCACACTGCTCACCCAATTCTGTGGCTCCAATGTACAAAAGGCAGACTGACTTCCAGGCCCTAGGTTCATTTACAGTGGGATTTGAACTGTTAATGCAGGGAGAACGGTGGAGTCAAAGAGATGTGCCCGGAGCCAGAGGTTCTTTGTCCTTTTAGCTATTTCTTCGATGCCTTTGAAGGCATTCCATGCTACTCTTTTTCCTCCTGCGCAGCTCAGGTTTTACGTCGTTCATCATGTAGATTTCTCAACCTAGGTACACATGACTGCTGCATTCAGAAATGTTTGTTCCAATGAGAGTGAATGGGGCCTCTGGAACCAGTTCATTTTTGATAAACACGGTTTTCCTTTAGATTCAGCTGTAGACCTATCTTTCCTCATTCTCGGTCGAAGTCAGCCAGCATTTGTGCCGTTTGGCTAATGTTTGGTGTTATCAGAATGATGTCATCAGCGAAGCGGAGGTGGTGTAGTTGCCGACCATCTATCTTCACTCCCATTCCTTCCCAGTCTAATTGTCGCAAGATGTTCTCGAGGGTGGCACTGAAGAGTTTTGGTGAAATGGTATCACCCTGTCGAACCCCTCTTTTGACATCAATGATCACTTCTTTGTAGAATGGTGAGATCCTGGTGGTGAATCCACAATACAGCTCACGAAGGATCTTGATGTATTGGGTTTGAACACCATGTTTGGCTAGGGCTCGATGACCGCTTCAGTCTCCACAGAATCAAAGGCTTTCTGTAAATCAATGAATGTGAGACAGAGCGGCATCTTGTACTCCCTACAAACCTCCATGAACTTGGTTATTGTGTTGATATGGTCGATTGTGCTGAATCCTTTAAGGAAGCCTGCTTGCTCATGTGGTTGTCCTTCATCTAGTGTTCTGCTAATCCTGTTCAGGATGACTCATGTAAACAGCTTGTAGATGACAGACAACAGGCAGATGGGGCAATAGTTGCCGATGTCATGTATGTCTCCCTTCTTGAACAGTAGAACTGTCCTGCTGGTTTTCCCTTGGGAGGGCACCTTGCATTCAGACAGGTAGCATGTGAAGAACCAAGCTAGTGTATTGATGAGTACCGACGGCAGATTCTTCACGTGTTCGGGTCTGACTTTGTCTGAGCCTAGTGCTGTTCCCTTCTTTACCAACGAGATGGCATGTCGGATTTCAGAAGGGAGAACGTTGGGAATGACATATCCATCCTGTGGAATTTGGTATGTGGGCAGGTGGATGTGGCTATCTAAGAGATTTGAGTAGAAGTCCTGGATAATCTTCTCCATTGCCTTTCTGGAAGATGTGATAGATCCATCAGGGCGGCGGAGGGCAGTCATCTTGGTCTTATAGTTGGCGAAGGACAGGCAGGCATTGCAAATGCTTTTCCGGCTTCTGCTGCATCTTCCAGTATTTCTGCTCTTCTGTCTTTGAGGTCTTCTTTTATCGGCGTCTCTGCACCATTTAGCAAGCTTGGACGTTAGCATTTGGTCTCCTGAGGCTCACGCCTTGCCACATTGGTGAATGAGCTCAAGAGTTTCTGAAGACAAGCATTCTTTTGTGTCTTTCTCTCTCTCTCAGCATTCTTTGCACAATCATGGAGGTGCTGAACCAGTCGGTTGTATTCTTCATCGATGTCGTCAATGATGGTATCTTCCCATGTTGTTGCAATGGTGCCAAAGTGTTCCCAGTTGGTGGTCGTTCTGGGAGCTCTCTTCTTAAACTTTGCAGCCTTTTCTCCCCGTTGCGGGAAGTAGAATTTTGCACGAAGGAGATGGTGGTCTGATCCTGTTTGGAATTTGGGGACGAAAGCAACATCGGTCGACAAAACCGTCGATTAAAGATGATGTAGTCAATTTCATTGTGGAACTATTCGCCAGGAGATCCCTATGTCCAACGTTTCGCTTCAGCCTTCTGGAACTGTGAGTTCCCATGAATGGTCTTGGTGGACATGATGAACTCAGATAGTCTCTCACCCTGTTCGTTCCATTCTAGGCCATGGGTCCCGATGTGGAGTTCTTCAACCAATCTTCTCAGCCCTATCTTGGCATTAAAATCACCAACTATGAAATTGTAGAAGGTGCGATCTTTTTTATAGAACTCCTCCAATTCCATGTAGAATTTTTCCATTTCATCTTCTTTGTATGTGGATATTGGTGCATAGACAATGAAGATAGAAATTGCTGGCAGTGGGCCACATCTCTTCAAGTGTAATCGTCCTATCTGGTTTGTTAGGCATTCAAATGAATCAATACTGATGGCCATGGCCATGTTCGTGTTGACAAGGACACCAACTCCACCGATGCCTCTTTGGTCACATGTTCCAAGGAACAATTCTTCTCCAGTGTCAAATACAGCATGATGCGACTGACACCTCCTCGTCTCAGTCAGACCAATGATGTTGTACTTGATCTTTTGCACTTGCACCATCAGATCCTCAATATATGCTTCCAATGCCAGCATTCGTGCATTGAAAGTACAGACAGTTATTTTAGTCCTTCTTCGTTTTGGCAGCCTAGGATGGCCGTGAAATTTTATCAGGCACTGCTTGTTCGCCCTTCTTACTGCTGCCGTATTAAGGGCTCTTTCGGGTCAGGAAAATAAACATTTCTGTTACTGGATTTGGCATATCGAACACGCATAGGACAGCTTGCCAGGCTCTGCCGTGGGGCTCATTCCTTTTGGGGTTATCTCAGAGGGGTGGGTAGAATATTCACGGTAATTTGGAGGTAAGTTGGCCCTTAGCGGCCGCACTCAATGGGTAAAGCTGATTTCTGCTCTGCCAGGTGTATCTGTGTATATCGGTGTATATTTGTTATATTTGAAAATGGAAATTAGCACGACAAAGGACTTCCCTTACTTGCCTTCTAGAATGCATCTTACTCTATTTATTATCTGAAGGTAGGAAATGTAGGGCCCAAAAGTAGTGAGTGATGCCTTGTTGAGGCCACCAATAATGGGGCATCAGGAGGAACTGAGGTGCAACAGAGCAGACCCCTGCAGAGCAATACTTGCCCTTAAGTTTCCAGTGCAGATCCCAAGATCTCTCTCCCCTTCTTTTTAGGACTGCTATGCTTGCCCGAACAAGGACAGGGGTATTCATAAGAACCAACAGATAGAGCTCCCCAAGGGCCATAGAAAAGTGCTACACCTCTAAGTTCTATCAGTTGACAAGAAAACTGAAACCTCATAGAAGCTGGACTGAAGATTGCACTTAGCTGGCCACAATGACGAGAAACAAGAGATTAGTTGACCTTCCAAGGACCACCCAACCAGCAATCCCTGAGTTCAAGTTCATGGACCTCTCTACATATGATCACTGTACACTGTTCTGAGATGCATGGGCTTAGTGGTGGCAACTCAGACTGCCCTATTGGAAAGACCTCAGAAAGTACAGAGCTGAACACAATCATTGCACAAGTAAGAAACAGTAGGTCTTTGAGAAGGGTTATCTGGCTTATTCAACTATTTTTTTTACTAAACTGCAGTGAAGGAAGAGAAAACCCATATCTGTCTCATATTCCCACTCAAGCATCGTTTTTTTTTTTTTTTTTTTTTTTTTTTTTGGTCACAACCCGCGATGATCCAGGGGTTACTCCTATCTCTGCACTCAGAAATTACTCCTGGCAGTGCTCGGGGGACCATATGGGATGCCAGTGATCGAACCCAGGCCTGCATAAAGCGGCGCGCGTGCAAGGCAAGCGCCCTACCTACTGGACTATCGCTCCAGCCCCCCCCCCACTCAAGCAGTCTTAAGTAATACAAAGCCCTCTTCACATTTCTGGACCTACTATGTGATATGAGTCACAGTGGTCTTTGGAAGGCATGAGTTTATCTCTCACACAGATCACAGATCACTGCAGTTCCTTGGTAAGAAAGACTAAGTGACAGTTTATGTCCCCAAAGACAATATAGCAAATACCAATATTTCACCTGTAACTTGCTCCTCAGAATATTTCATGTGATTGCTAACAGGACATAAGTGATTGGAATAGGTTTGGAAGAGCCCATTAATCCTCAGACCTGAAACCCCATATCTTTGCCTAGCTACGACATTGCAAAACATAGAGGCTTCACAATATGTATACCCACCATATGTTAGATTGCATTATATTTGTATATTACACATATTATGTAGTATAATTTAAATTATATTACAGAGCTACAATACCTCATGGTACTAAAACAAAGAGAGTCTCAGGTCAATGAACTATAATTGAGAGCCTAGACATAAACCTGTAGATGTATGGACAACTATGACGAATTTTCTTGATATGTAACATGGGTCAGGGAAAGATGATGCTGAAAAATCTCGATAACTACATGCAAAAAATAAAGAAAGAGGAAATTAAACCCTTAGTTCACACTGTATACAAAGATAAAGACAAAACTGGAGAAAAATCGGTTTCCATAAAATATCAACTATATTTCTATAAAATACATTGAGAAAAACATAGTCAAGATGTTGACCTTAAAAGAAACTTCAATAAATTGAGGAAAAGTAGACAAATGAGAGTACATCAAACTAAAAAGCTTTTTTTACTGTGAAATAGATACAGTCCCAACGAAAAGCTACCCCACTGATTGGAAGAAACTATTCACACATCATACATCAAAGAGTTAGTTTCCATAATCTATTAAGTATTCTCAAAGCAAAAACAAAACAAGGAACCTTGTCAAAAAATGGAGATGGGAGATGACTGGACACTTATCAAAGAAAATAAAAAAGATTAACAAGAGGTACATGAAAAAGTGGCATCATCACCGATAATCAGGGAAAACCAAAAAAACAATGTGACATCATCTCACAACAGTAAGAACGGTCTACAGCAAAACAGTAAGTACTTATAGACAGAAACAGTAAGTACTTATAGACCGTGATTAAAAAAGAATTATTATTCATTTCTGGTGGTACTGTTGTCCGATCCAGCCCATTTATAAAATGCTTTGAAAACTTCTCAAAAGCTTAAGAATAAAGCTTTCTTATTAGCCCATGATTCCACTCCTGGGCATCTATCCCAAGAAACCTAAAATGTCAATCAAAAATGACATGTGCACACTTATATCCATCACTGCATTGTCTACAATAGCAAAGATATGGGAGCTACTTTGTCTACTCATACCAATACTGGATGAGTAGACAAAGATATTAAGGTATACAGACACAATGAAATACTATTCAGTTATGAGAAAAGGATGAAATCTTACAAAGCTTTGCACCTTGAATGGAATTGGAGGGAGTCCTGCTAACTGAAGACAGTAGTGAGTCCTAAAGACAAAGTGACATGCTAAGTGATATTGCTCATACTCAGAGTATGAAGAAACTGGAAACAGGGATATGACCATACCCAATGAAAACAAGCCCTAAGATATGACCAATAGAACTGCACACAGAAGAGGCTAAGGCAGGGCTAGGAGGACCACAGAATAACAATGGAGGAACCTAAGCATTCTAGTGGTGTGTGTGGTACAGCAACAAAACAATGCAAAACAGCATGAGTAATATTAAAAACTATTGTACCTTGATTTAAAAAAAATCTGGGGCCAGAGCAATAGTCCAGTGGGTAGGACATTTGCCTTAAAGCGGCTGGACCTGGGTTCTATCCCCTGACATCCCATATGGTCCCCCGAGCACCACCAGGAGTAATTCCTGAGTGCAGAGCCAGGGAATAACCCATGAGCTTGCTGGGTGTGATGCAAAAAATAAAAAATTGAAACACAAGCAAAGACTCTTAGAAGTTGGAACGGGCCAATGATGTATGGCTCATCCTCATAGGAAAACTGGAATCTGAAGTTGACTGGTGGCACTTCCTTTCTGAGGACAACCACAGCCCCCTGGCCCACATTACCCATTGGCATCACCTGGCTGGGCTTGATCAGCCCTGACTTGGATCCCTGAGTCTATGTAGCACGTGCTTCTGGTCTCTGCAGGTAGACTTTACATTTCTGAAAGTGGGATCCTCCATTCTGATAAATTACTCAGAGCCAGACATTGAACAAATTGCTTTACAGCCTCAAGTTATCTTTCCACATTATTTTTGCTCATGTTAGCATAGGGGTTTTAAAATCTGTGAACTGAAAGTGCTCTCTCCCAGCACACCATTTGCTGATCCTTTAACAATCTCGGGAGACCTGTCAGGAAAGCCAGTATCTGGTATTTTAAATTTCTGTGTTCTGCTTTGTTTAGAACTTCTGAGGCTGTTAGAGTTAAATCCCGGTTATGCTGCTATATTAAAGAATGACATGGCAACAACCCACAGCTGAGCCCCACCCCCACAAACACACACACAACCTCTTTAATAGTCTGACAAAGGTGGTGTGCTCATCAGAGAACTCAAACCAGCAATTCCCACTGCATTTCTTCAGGGTAGCCTGGAAGTAATTATCCTTCTCACTAGTAAATCAATTAGGAAGTAAGGCTCTAACCATTCCCTTCTCTTCCAAGAAATTGCTAATTCTCTGCCACTAACAGGCAAAATCCCAGGCCACAGAGTTCGTACTACTTTGTCTGGCCTGATGCATACTGTCATGACCTTTTTTTTTCCTGGAGTAAGGGCAGCCAGACAGCGGGAGTAGAGAGCAAGAGTAGAGAGCAGAGCTATCTCCAAGGTCAGAGATGGGATCCTAGACAGCTGCCCCCTAGTCAGCTACTTGTCAAACATTCAGTGGCTCACTTTCCCGAGACTCCATTTCCTTACCTATCAAATGGGGAAGAAATAAGCAGGTTTTCGGGGTTCATATGTCCAGGTGCCTGGTTTTATTAGATCAGTCAAAAGGAAAAATCTTTTTCTGATGACAAATATTACAGGCCATCACACACAGACATATAGAAGACAAACACCATCTACCCTATGGAATTTAGACATATTCCTGACAAGTCATACCTTCCCAGCTTTCTGCCATTTCCAGAATAGTATTTCCAATTTGTAAGGGAAAATCACTGAAGCAGAGCAATGATAGCTACTAAATAACTATATCTACCTATCAGCTCAAAGCTTTGTTCTGAAATAGAGGCCTATAAACCAGCTCCTCCACTGGTTTGTATAAAGCATAACACTGTAAAACAAAGACTTGACCCAGACATGCGCCATTCTCCGTGTGTCTAAAACTAAGTCAGCTTACAGTATGAGTCACAGAGACCCAGGGACAACAATTATGTCTAGCCAAGGAAAGAGGAAGCTGACCTGGAGCTCAGAACCCCTGACAGTAGCACCCACTCTCGGGAAGGCAACCCTTCCACACATCTGCTGCTAGAACAAGTTCTCCTCATACTCAAAGCATTTGTCAATTAGTCAACTGGTCAGTGGCTGGATGGGGCAAACAGCAAAGGATGCAGAATTCATATCAGATACAAGCCAAGGCCATTCAAACAGTGCAGATACCATCACATGAACAGCTGGTCTATAACAGCTTCTGCTGGAGAGGCTCCTAGCATTCCCAAGCAATGTCTTCACCTGGACAAGGATCTAGGATGCTCTGCTCATGGGCTTCAGGAAAGACAACACGTCTCGTCCACATTTCAGCTCCCTTCACAAAATTCAGTATTGCCTTGTCCCAAAATACTACCAAGGAGATGACTGCCATGGACCCACAGAGGGCAATGGGTTAACTTCCATAACCTACCTCCTTATACTGTCCGTTTACCATGGGTGCCCAGAGGATTGGAGAGTGAACAGTTTTAGCCTCTTTAAGGAAGCCCAGTTGCTCAATTAATGATACCATTACTTCTGGTAGAAACAGAATACACCCACTTCTACTTTCCACCTAATGACTTATAAGCAATCTGAATTTCGATGTCTTATATTATTAGAAGAAAAAAGTCCTAGAAAATTGACAATTAGAATTGGGAAAAACTATATAAATACAAGTACATTTACTATTTTGCCTGGGGCAACAGATCTCTGATATACTCAGAACCTCCAAGGAAAGCCATAGCCATCTGTTAAATAAATGACTCATTAGGTAAAAAGCAAGTGTTTCACAAGATTAACTGAAGAATATACAGGAGATTATAGACATTAGTTGGTCAATGAACATGGGGAGATACAGATAATTTGGGCGCTGAAGGAATTAAAAGAATCTTGCGAGCTGAAATGAGAAAACAGATAATGTAGGTTCAAACTGCAAAACATATTTAACAAACAAACTTTTGAAAAAATGTTGTATTACAAGGTCATAACGTTTCAGAATACTAGGCCATTAATGGAACAAATCAGAGAATTTATTTATAATTTGTATCTAACAGTCATTCTGCCTCATAGGCTAGAGAACGGTATTTCTACTCAACAATATTCTAGATGAGAGAAAGTCACTAGTGGAATATTTGTGCATCATCAATACCTAGAGACTCTGAATATAATCAAAAACACTTAACAATATGTCGAATCAGAATCTAATTTCCTCCTTCCTTAGGTAATTCAGAAAGTACTTCAGAATCACAGAGTCCCCTTATGAAATTAATTTCCATGATGATTAAAAGTAAATCCATGGCATCAGCCTGTCATTCCCCTCAATCTGAGGGAAGAAGATGCTGTGCTCCCCAGGGGATCTGGGTTCTTAGCTGGTCATCTTCTGTACTTGGGGGGGCTGCTCAGAGAATACTAAGCAAACAGGTCTAACTTATATGACATGGGCAATCGTTCTTGTGGGAAACTGCTCCTGGGTTGGGACCCAATTCTGGGAAGCAGCAGCAAATGTCATTTCTGTGCCTATAGTTCCCAAATCCCAGCAGGAGAGTCTTTCCAGCCTTTGACATAGGCCTTAATCCCTATGAGTCTCCTAGCCTGCAGAGCACATCAAGGTGCCCTAAGTAGGGGAGAAAACAGGCCAGCAAGACAAAGAAGAGGCAAAGAATAAATGAGATCTGACGGGCAGGCATCAGGGCATTGGCACATACCTGCCAGACACTGAATTTGCGTGTGGTCCAGTTGCAGGTCAAAGCCAGCCCTCCAGGGCACTGTCATAGGTCCCATGCCGAGTGCCAACTGTCACTGTGCCTCCTGCCTCAAAGCCCATAGTTGGAAAGGGAGATCTATCCAGGGGGGTCACAAGACCAGCTACCAACACTGCCACTAACCCTGGACATGGGTAGGGTATCTGTCCTTTAGGGACCTCCACTGCCTTTTAAGAAGGAATGAAGGATAAAGGGAGGCTGTAGCACTAACGTAGTTGGTAAAACACTCACCTTTCTCATAAATAACCCAGGTTCAGTCCCCAGCTCCTTGTACCCTTTAGATACCCTCAAGCCTAGTCAGAATTTACCCCTGAGCTAAGAGTCAGGAGTAATCCCTGAGGACTGCCAGTGTTCCCCACTTAAAAAAAAGTGGAATGGAGCTAGGTCACTACTGTGACTAGACTGAGTCACCCTTTATTGTGTATCCATCATGGGCCTAGCACCAACCTTGAATTCAAGGTCACCAAGCAACTACCTCAAGCACCAAACAATCTTCCACTCAAGAGTCTGGGAGGTGGCTCAAAGAAGGGCATAGAACAGGCCTTGCAAACATGAGGCCCTAATGTGATCCTCAGCACTGTACAACCCCTGAGCACTGTTTGGGGGTTATGCCTGTGGCCCTCAGCATCACTGAGCCTAAACAGCAGGTCCTTACTGGGTCCCAACAGTAAGGAGAACCTCTTTTTTCATCAGACCTGAGAATCCCCAAGAGTGGACCATATGTCACCCTGCAATAACCCTGTACTGCTCAGGTGCTCCCTATATAAAAGAGCATCCAAGGTAGGACGGGGCCATCCATTCTGAGGCACTGTGTGAGAGCAAGGGACAGAAAGGTGTGAAATGTGAACCAAGAATCTTGGGTTGAGATTAAGCGTGAGCTTCCAGACCCCCCAGCTTTGCCTTCAGTTTGTCTGCCTCTGGGTCTTTTGTTTCAGTGTCCTCATTCATAAATGAGGCCCTTGGTATAAATAAAAAACTTCTTAACAAAGATTCCGTGGCAACTTGGGGTCTACTGTTGGAATTCAAGGTGTTGAATTCCACCAAGCCCATAAAATAATTTTCCAAATATTGTGCAGCCGTGTGCCTCTACAGAGGATGTCTAGGGCTTCACTCATATTTGCAAAGTAGCTGAGGTTCAAAACACTATTCATAACAGCTTGCATAGCTAAAACCTATGATCCCTTTCAGTGACAACATTCAGTAATATAAATAACAACACTGGAAAATATGAAAAGGAACATTTTTAGGGACAAGGGAAAGCGGAGCTGTTTAGCCCAAGCCACTAAGTAGCCAAATGAACCTGTGTGTCCATCAGGAATTGGCGAGGTGGCTGTGAGACTGTCAGTCTGGGGTCTCTGGGGGCTCAGCATTAAAGCGTCTATCAACAATGTGAACATAGGAGTTATCACTTGTTTCCCCTAGGGCTGTGCGATTCAGGACCCAACAGGTAGGAGTGAGGGAGGATAGGCTACCAGAGGAGAGTAGAGAGGAGACTGGCACGGTTGGAGCCAGATCCTTCCAGCTCGAGACGCACAAATGGTATCATTTGAATCAGGGACATCTGTAATAGCTGAGAATCTCTTTGGTGGAGGAAAGGGCTGTAAAATCAAGGGGGAGAGCAAACCAGACCTCAAGCAGAGATCATGGGAGTTCTGGCTTCAGCCTTTAGAAACACAGAAGGGCAATGATGCTTCTTCCTCCCTGGAAGGCTGGGGAGTGAGAAGAGAAGGTCTGCACCAACTGCTGAAGTTTCTAGTAGTCCCGCCTTCTCGGCCAAGGACAGCTCATCTCTCCTCAAAGGAGCTACATGGCACAGGATTCCTTTTCTGAGACCATCCATCCATCTTTCCAGGTTCACGCTCTGACCTTCCGGCAGCCCTCTCCACAGGCCAGCTGTCAAACGCAGAGCGAAGCGAGACATGGAGTGGCCACAGAGGCTGCCACTCTCCTGGCAACAGTACCACAGCTCCCACCAGAGAAGCAGGATCCTCTCTCCAGAGAGACTCCTGCTAATCCACAGCTCCCTGAGAGAGCCCAGCAAGCAGCAAGGAAGGGAAAGAAAGAACCCGCCCGGGAGTCAAACAGAGCCCAACTTCAATCCCAGAGTTGGGGCCCACCAGGATCTGACTTCAGGCAACCTGCCCTCTCTGACCTTCAGTTTGTCCATCTGTCAATGGGCACAAGAATCGCTTCTCTGCCACAGATTCCTGGGGATGCCAGAGGAGTGAGAGCATGTAAAGCATGAAGCCAGCCCACCTCAGGCCATCACGGAATCCAGCTGCTCTTTAGAATTATCGTTACCGTGATTCCTTTCCAGGCTGGGCACATCCAATGTCTGTCATGCTCTGGGCTAGAAACAGTCCAAGGCTGCTGGTTTGCTTCCTGGCCCCAGCACCCCCTGCTCTCCCCACAGGAGTGCTCAGCCCCCTCAACTCTGTTCTTACCTTCCTTTTGTTGGCAGGATTGACATAGAGATAACTGAGCACCGTCTTCAGACCCACTTTGTCATTGAGCTTTTCATAGGTGGTGCCGTAATCCGTTGATCTGCACGTGAGAGAAAGAGAGAGAAAATGGAGCTTGTTTTACCAAGTGCAGGATTGTGTTGAAAGGGGAGTCAGACTCTCCCCCCAAAGGGCACCTTTGTTCCCAAATCACATGAGTTCCTAATAGTACTCTTTGGAGATAAAAGGCCCCATTAATTTTAGAAGTGCAATTAGACTCCTGGGTCTGCTTCCCACCTGAGCTGACCCCCATGGCTCGGGGCTTTCTCAGAGACCTACTTTCCTGCCCTTTGTGCACTGTAGGAGGGGAGAAAGCAGAACCAGCATGCCCTGCACACTCTGTCCTCTGCTTCTCAGGTGCCACGGCGGGAGCTGGCCTCCTGCTGGAGCAACCAGTGCACCTGACACCCAGGACAGTCATTTCTGAGATCAATAGGGTACAATCAACTTCATACCTTTGCATTGAAGCTGAAGCCAGTGGACCCTCAGGGGAAGCAAGTGGTAACCTGCAAGGGTACTCAAAATGGGCTGCATGGTAGGTGAGACTTTACCCAAGTATAATGCTGTCTTGGGGGTGAAAAACCAGTGAGTTAAACTGCTGCCAACTATTCTTCACTTCAGCCCTGCTGTTGCTTACCTGCTCCTCCAGGAGGCCTAATTTCTCAGGTCCTAATCTTGTACCTTGTATATGAGAGACTCAGATACATGGGGAAGAGCTGCCTCCGGCTCTCCCTGTGCCCAGCTGATCATGAGGCACCCAGGAGGGAAGGCAGGTTCTAGCCCAGGCCCACCATCCCAGCAGAGAGCCTCACAAGAAGCCAGAGGAACCCCCACACCATGAGGGCCGCCATTTTCAACATTAAAACTCCACAGCTCATCAAAGCTCCACCCAGCAGAAAAGTTGATCTTTCCCCATCAGCTTTACCAGCTTTCAAGAAACCATTTATCAATAAATGGATGAGATGAGAGGCTGCTACAAAAGTATCCTACCTGTACAGCAGAGCCTGGCAAGCTACCCGTATCATATTTGATATGCCAAAAACCAGTAACAATTATAGACCTCATTCCCATGACCTGAGGAATGGCTTGAGGCTCTTCATGTTCCTGGAGCGAGCAGGTGCCCTTGGGCTACACTAGCATGTGACAGGATATAGGGAAATGTTACTGGTGCCCACTCGAGCAAATTGTGAACAAAGGGAAGACAAGTGAGACAGGTGAATCTTGCACCAAAACCCCAAGTTCAGGGCTCAAGGAACACACACAGGCCAGTTCCTTGTCTCTCTCTATTGTACTTCCAGTGGGAGGAGAGGCAGGTGCTAAAAAGGAAGACTCACTATCCCATGTGTCGCTGGCTTTCTTGACCCCACCCCATGTCACATCTCTCTCCTCATTCTTCTCATGGAATCCTCTGTGGCTAGAATCATGCAGCTTCCCCATGGAGCTTGAGAAAGTCATAGAGTGGGGCTCTCTGTGGTCAATTGCCCTCACAGAGAGCAGCCTGAGAGCCCAGGCCTGACTTTTCCTCTGCTCTTTGCTTACCTTCTTTTGTTACTTTTCAAGGGGAAGGTTGGGAACACGTGCTCAGGGGCTACTCCCAGTACAGTGCTCAGGAGGTAGAAAATGACAATGCTCTGAAGACTATGTGACACTAAGGCTCAAAACTAGGGCTCCTACATGCAAGATCTTTGAGCTGTTTGAGTTCAAAGTCTTTGAGCTGTTTCTCTAGCCCCTTTAATCACCTTCTTATGTTGACATGCTCCTGCACTGACCAACACTTAGCTTGAAAACCCTGGCAGGCAGACATGATTTTTTACAAATGATTGCAGCCGCATCCAACCTAGCATGCTTCATGTTCTCTACTTAACCACCCCCTTACCTTTCAAACTCCCTCAGCTCCCTTCCCCACGGAATTCATCTCCCCTCCACACCTGAACCAATTTCCCGCCCACAAGTCACGCAGCAGCTCCCACATCTTTTCAGTATTCCCAAAGTGGCTGCTGTGAGAACCTTCCCGAGGAAGACTAGGGCCACCCCTAGTGTCAGCTCACTCCGTGCCTCCAGCAGTTTCCGTTCCTGCTGTCTTGCAGAAACAAGCCCCTGCACACTAAAAATATCTCACAGATCCACAGGCCTGTTGTCCAAATGGACTCAGGATCTTTTTCTGGAGTGGACCCTACACACTGCTTTTGTTCACAGAGTAGTGACTGTTACTGTCTCGATAATGTGAAACCACCACAGACACCACAGTTCCAGAGCCAGAGCCAGCCACGCCTGCAGAGCACAGTCTCCTCAGGACGCTGATGTCCTCCATCACATTCTAGACAGGCTGGTCTCCCCCGAGTTTATGGCCTGTCCCCACAATACGAGGCTGGGTTCCTAATACTGAATGTTCTGAATGTTGGATGCACTGAATACAAGCAAGGAGGCCTCAGCACAGGACTGGCACTAGAATAGTTATTTCTGACTTGCTCAGTTCATGTAGCCAACCTGGAAGGCAATGTAGTGAAATGTGTTGGACACTGAATCTCCACTCCTGGGCTGTCTGCCCAGGTCATCTCAATCCAGCAAGTTAGCCTCCTTGCTGTGTGTGTGTGTGTGTGTGTTTCTCTCTTTATCCTTTTCCTGATGGTTATATGAAAATTCCAGCACACACACAAGATAGATTCAATAATAAACAATCATGCACCCACTGTCCACTAGACTTAATGAGTAACTGTGCTTGTGTTATAACTGAAGGTGATTATTACAGCAAACATGTGATCAGATGGATGTACACTCATTAGTTGGTTTGCTCTTCCCAACCCTCCAGTTACAGAGAGTTATTCATGCATTTTTTTTTTTGCTTTTTGGGTCACACCCAGCAATGCTCAGGGGTTTCTCCTGGCTCTGCACTCATGAATTACTGCTGACAGTGCTCGGGGGACCATATGGGATGCCGGGATTGAACCTTGGCCAGCATGGGCCAGCCGCATATTTGTATGCAAGTCAAACACTCTACCAGCTGGGTTATCGCTCCGGCCCCTATCCACGCATTTGACCCGTTAGATTAACACTCCTGTTAGCTGCTAAAAAGCATCATAGCTTATGAAATAAAAATCCCTCTATCTTTGAACCACTGATACATATTTCTGTGCCTCCCTTTTAAAATCTGTTGTTACAAGCAATGATTTCATGAACATTGACCTACATGGTTTTTTGAGCATTTGTGAAGAAAAACCTTTCTCAGGAGACATAACTAGGGATATACAACACCCCTCACTCATACTCTGCTGAATATAGGCATAATTTTCTTTAAGGAAGAAGGTTGTGCCCAAAAAGTTATTATATTGCATGAGAACAGAGCTCTGGGCTGGCTGCACCAACCCCTTCAGGGCAGTGAATTCCAATTCCAGGAACTTAGTGAGCAGGGAACCTATCTCCTGCCCCCTGAGCACTGTCCTACTGTCCCTCTAGCATCATCCTATGTGACCTGCTCAGTGGCTCTAGCCCTTCGCCAAGTATCTGCCTCAGCAGTTGACTGCTCCCTCAGGGACCCAGTGCTGGGTGGAAAATTGACTATTTTCCTTTCCAACATCCAGGGGATAGGGATCAATGCTGCAGCCCTGATTTCAAGTCTGAGTCCTCCACCTAGAGCTCTTGTTCCATCCTGACGTCCTTCCGAATAACTGTGAGGGCTTGCATCCTGCAAGGCTCCTCCCAGCCTCCCTGGGGCTTCCCAGTGGCCATCCTCTCGGTGACAGTTTCTCAAGCCTTGCTGTGAGCAAAGCATGCCTGTATCCACTCAACTGGCTCCTTCTCCTCCTCTGAGCTTCTCTGGGAGAACTAGAGGCCACAAACATATGGACTGCTACTTTGAAAGTTAAAGAACAGAAAAGAAAATCTTTCAGCCAACACAGTTAAATCTGCTTCTGGGTGTTAAGCTGAACAATTCAATATCCCCATTCCCAATGTCATGTTCCACCAGAGGTAAGAGGGTTCTGAGGCAAACTGTCACCTCTCACAGAGCACACCAGATGTTCCAGATCCAGGAGGCACCCCACTTTGCAATCCAGAACATGCCCTCTGCTTCTCTACTACCTGTGCCCCTTGGTCCCACTTCTGGGTCTCTGTGCTCTGAACTAGGAAAACACAAAGCTTTTATGCTTGAATTTATATCAGCCACTCAGCTGTGTGAGAGAACCTCAGATTAGCAAACAACTAAATTCCTGAGATTTCCTTGTTAGCAATTTAAGTTTGCTCGGTTAAGTTTCTTAACACAGCCATTATCTATTACACCACCTATCACACACCAGTCACTGGGCTTTGCTCCTCTTCAAGGGCTTTAACTCAGGGTTCATGGAAGGGATAGGCAGTATAAGGGTTAAGTTTTGCCCATGTCAGTTGCAAACCCTCAACTCAGCCTTTTTAGCACACAGAAGGTAAATTCCAACAGTGGGTGTGTCTGCGGGTTCTGACCCTGGGTTTCCAAGAGTAAGAGCTGCAGACTTGTGGCTGAAAGGAGCATCGTTCCACAAAGGCGTCCTCTTAGCCTTATCTAAGACAAAAACCCACACTTCTGGCCAGAGTCTCCCTAACGCACCCTTGCCCACCGAGCATCCAGCTGGGCTTTTCAGCCCCAGTTTCTCCAGCCCCCACCTGCCTCAGTGTGTGGCAGTTCATGGCCCAGTCATGCCTCGTATCTCATGGTCTCTATGCTGTACTTGGACTCCCGTAACAATACACTGCGACAATTGTAAGTGATAATACCAGCCTAGAACTGAGTACTGAATACAGGCAAAAAAGATGCACATGATAACCTCTAAATGTATGTATTGCAATCCACACAGTGTGTAAGAGAAGGAAGAGAGAGAGAGAGAGAAAGCATAGAGGCAGGCTAGGGGAGAGAGGAGGGAATCAGGGACATTGTGGTAGGAAACGGGCACTGGTGGAGGGATGGGTGCTGGAACACTGTATGACCAAAACCCAGACATGAACATCTTTGTAACTGTATATCTCATGGTGGTGTAATAAGATAGTAAAAAAAAATTCACTGTGGAGACGTTTCCTGCCTATGACCCCACTGCTTTTATACCAACAGCACCTATGAGTCTCCTATTTCTCCTGAGCCTGTAGAAGTGCTTCAGCTCTTTTTAGCATTTGGTCAACATGCCTCCAAATACACACAACCAAAGAAAGGTCTTTTGATTCCCGATACGACCACTCATAGCTCTTGATTTGAGAGTACAGAAGGTGGTCACAGTACAGAGACCACAAGATACAAGCCACAGCCAGAGAACTAACAGGGGAAGAAGTGACCTAACCTAGTAGCCAAGAGAATTTCTTTATGCTATCCATTCTCATCCGTATCATTTTTATGAATATCATCAATTCTATTTCTCTCCAGGTAATACCTCTTGGCTTATTTTTATGAATATATATTTCCTACATATAATAGCGAGAGGGACTTAGATACCAATAAATCCTCACACAAGCCCTGGTCAGCATCTCCAGGGGCCATCATAAGAGTACCATAGGGTGCATCTGCCTAGGGAATCAAAGTCCAGACCCGGCCTTGTGAGCCACCTACCAGCCCCAGCTCAGAGTATCCCCCTGAGACACATTAAAGAACATCCACATACAGAGGCAATTAGGGCCTATAGTGTGTGGTGAACCACAGCCCATTCCAAGGTCAGGGTGCAGAGTCTCCACCACCCAGCTCCAGAGCCACAGCTACCCAGAGAGTCTTTACGATCAAAATGGGAAAATCATTGATGCTGCCCTTTGGCCTGTTCTCCTTCCCATCTGGGGGCAAGTGTCCAAAGCCACATTAATTTGTATCTTTTCAATGGCAGCAGCCCAGACTGACCACAAATAACCAGCCAGATAACTAATATCAGACCTCAAGCCAAGAGGAAGTGATTTAAATTACTTCATTCTCCAAGTGGGTACTGGTCCCACCCTCTGCTTCAGAACAACCACAGGCAGGCTGCTATCCCGGCAGACACTCCCAGAGCTCTCGGTGACCTCTTCACATGCTCTGACTCCTCAGCTGAATCCTCTGGTCTCACAAAGAGATGCGATGAGACAGGATAATTAATTTGTCTCTTTGTTTGCCTGCCCCGGCTATCTGAAGGAGAGCCATCACTGGCTTCTAAATGCAAAAAAAAAATTGGAGGGGAGCTGAATTTGGAGGCTCTTGCAGAATGCATGGTTGCCAGCAGATAAAGCATAGACACAACAGCAGGACCAGCCCAGCAGGGGTTTAGGGCATGAGGAAGACAGGTGGGCGGAGCAGCGGAGCAGACAGGGTCCAGCCATTTGAATGTAGGGTCTTTTTCACAGTGCATGAACTTCCCCTTTTCATTGAATGAAATCAGGTTGGTGGCTTTTAAATCTGAGGATTCAAAATGCCAAAAGATCTCAACCCTCCTACCCAAGAGGCATGCTTTTGGCAATTCTGGTGAAGAATCAAAAGCCCTCCAGAGACAGACAGAACAGAGGCAAACCGCTGCAATGTCACAAGGCCGTAATTCACTGCACCTTGATTCAGATGAACATAATAGTATGACAATCATTAGGGAAAGGCCAAATAAAATACACTTTATATACAGGAATGCTGTATAATAGCACTGACAAACAAGGAAGATATCAAGGTTATTGACTGGAACAGTCTCTAAGGCATATAGCTCAAATGGAAAATGCTTTTGAAGTTCATTTATAAAAGCTGAAGGCCAACACAAATAATTAGTGATAGATGGTCCCTGTAGATAAGGGGCTAGGAGGGGGAGATGGGGAGGAGTGACAGGGACTTGAGTTTATTTTTCAGGCTGTCTTAGAATAAAAATGTGTTATGGAAAACTCCTAACATAAAAATGATCAGATTAAGTGATTTATTACTGAACAGTCACTTTGCAGATTAGAAAATTAACACACCTGTAGAGGAACTCCATTATAGAACTGCATTTTCACTAGAAAGGGCAACCTAGCATAAAATTTAGACTAAAGCAGGTTTGGTCTCCAATCCTGCCTATGGAACTTGACGCTGATTACATAAGTCCTGTGCTTCATATTACTCCAGGAAATATAAATATTGCTTTCCCAGTATATTAAAACATAAATAGCCTAATACCACACTGTTCACTGTCTGTTGTCAGTAGAACCCATAACTAAACAAGAATACAGGCGCCAAAGAACCAGCCCCTACCACTCTAAGGAAACAGGAACATGGAAGTTACATAACTGGTAGCAGACAGAGCAACTCTCTCTCATACTCACTACATCAGCAAAAGTTAGCACAGGGCACGTGGGAAGGCAGAGGGGTTGCTCTGAATCAGAGCTAGCCTACAGCAGGTGGCCGACACTTGCAAATTAAAGCCCAGGGAAAACAGACTCAACTTTTCCACTAAGTTTTCCTGGGGAAAAAAATAATGAGGCAGGAACTAGAAGGTCAGGGACAGTTTTAGCAAGCCACCTCTGTCTGGGGAGCACAGATTTACCATTTTCCTATAAAACTGCTTGCCACCGGTTGGGTCCCGATGCGACATATGCAATTATGCCTGCTTATGCATGGCCGAGACCCCCAGGACAAAGGCGGCTGCCTAATGGGGAAATGAGAACCGATGGAGAGTCTTCAGAACATCTCTCTACTCCAGACGCTAAAATCTGCATCTGCTTATTTGTGAACCTTTTTTTCTTTCCAGGGGAAAGCACCCTATGTGCCAAAGGGTCGACTGACCACATGTATTATTCTATCAATTAAAGCAATTCTCCTTCTCTCCCGGAGCAGCCAGAACTGGAGGAGAGAAAGCAGCCCTTTGCTGTTGCCCTCCTGGGAAACCCTTGCTCACCTTTCTGCTCCTTGATTTCCTTCCGAATGCTCAGGATCTACGTCACTCTGGGAGCATGGTATCTGCCCTCTGGAAACACAAATCTCTCAACTATTAGTGTGTGTGTGTGTGTGTGTGTGTGTGTATTCATGTCATAATTTTACTGTTGCATAGGGAGTTTCTTTCTTTGGCCAGAATAAGTTCTGAGGTCATGGGAGTACCTGGGATGTCTCTACTGACACTTAGAACATGTACCACACAGGAAAGATACTCAAGCTGAGAAAAATAGATTAAGGCAGGTGCTCTTATGATGGTGAGAATGTTGTGCACAATGAATGAACAACAAAACAGATATATCTACCTATAGCAGTGGCTCTAATCACATTAGGTAGTCAGAAAGGAATAAAACTGTTTTCTAACCTGCCATCTCCCAGCCCAGGAAAGAGACGAAGCTCCCAGAAGACAAGGAATGAATTACAGTTCTCTGATTGGTGGTTTACCACTGTTACGCCTCTTCATTTGGGGCCTGAGAAATCTGAACTCTCATGATCTCTTCCTTTGAAAAATTAATAATGTGTCAGGCCCCAATCACATGACACTATTTAAATAACTGCCATATTGGAACCCAACACTCTACACTTCAAATGTTCCTGACAGATTAGAGCTGGAGGGCACAGAAACCAATTCCAGTTCTGTAAAGCTTTCCCTTAGTAAAAAGACTAAGCAAGAAAAATAACTGGGCTATGAAGTGGGTTTATTCTCAAATCACAGCATATCCCTTATATCATAGCTAACATCCATAAAGAAAGGCTCCTTGTGAGGCCTGAGATCAGAGGTGGCGCATTCCGGAAGCCCCCAGGTAGAATGAGCTAACTTAGATAATCAGTTCCCACATTTTAGACAAAAGGAATTCCACACTCTAGGGTATTTATTATTTTAAAAAACACTGAGGGGCACACGCAGCTGTGCTCAAAGTTCCTAGCTCTGCACTCAGGGATCACTCTTAGAAGGAAGGATCGGAAAAATATATGGTGTCAGGAATCAAACCCAGGCTGGTCGCATACAAGATAAGTGCCCTACTTATTGTATTATTACTCTGGCCCCTCTAGGCTTTGAAGATGAAAGTATAGAAAATTTATGATAGAAATGGGATAAAGTATAGAAACTGAAACAAAAATATACACATGAATTACACATCATTATAGACACAAATGTGGACTTTCCACATTTGGACTTCCCTCTTGTCAGAACTCCACCCAGCAGACCAGCCCATCACTGCCCGGATCATCGACACCCACCCTGCAGCAGTTTTTTTCCTCAATCCGGCCCAGGTATGCTGGTCCAGAGACTCTCAGACATGGGGCAGAGATGTTCCTTGCTCTCCCTGTGCCCAGCCGTTCATGAGGCAGTCGGGAGGCATGGCGGGTTCTAGCCCTGGCCCACCACCTCGGCAGAGCCTCACAACAAGCCAGACCACCCCCCCCCCCTCACTCTACGGGCACCGCCATTTTCCACATTTGGACTTCCCTCTCGTCAGAACTCCACCCAGCAGATCAACCCATCGCAGCCACGCGGTTCATCAATAAATGCTTTGTTTGGAGGCGTTTAAAAGAGTTTGCCTCCCGCTCGGCAAGCCTGGCAAGCTTCTCGTAGTATTTGATATGCCAAATTCCAGTAACAATTACATTAGGTCATTCCCATGACCTAATATAATGGTTTGAGGCTCTTTATGTTCCTGTAGCAAGCGGATGCCCCTGGCTCTACTGGCATGAGACAGGACATATGGAGATATTACTGGTGCCCACTCTAGCAAATAGATGATCAACGGGAAGATCGTGATGGTGATAGACAAAGTCAGCAGAGTTATCTGAGTTTGTTTTTATTCTTGTCTCTTATATATCTGTATTTACAAAATTAGGAATCATTCTTTGTATACTATTTAATTCCTTGTTTTGCTATTTAACAAAAGTTCAAACATTACCCCATGCTGCTAAATAGATTTTCAAACATGATTTTTAAAGCTTACAATATTTCAATGAATAACTAGACGGTGACTCACTTAAACTTTTCTTAGACAACTGATAATTTTCTCATCTCATTTTTATATTAAGCAACTTCCCGGGTATTCTTGTATATAAATCTTTGTATGCACCTTTATTTGTTTCCTTGGACTAGATTCTTATATTGGTAATTATTAGTTCAAAAGATAAAGGTTATTAACTAAGGATCTTGTTGAAATTTCTCTATAGAAATGTTCTGGGCAACCTCCACTTCCATATTTAGTAAAAGGAACATTAGTTTCGATGCCTAGTAGGTAACATCAGCCAATGCCATTTTGGAGTTTCCAGATTGCATGATACAAAAAATAACTACCCTGATAAAATAAAGGCTATCATATATGCTTTATTACCAAAAGATAGAAGGATGACCTTAGATATACCTTAACATAAAAATGTCATGTCTTTAGCAATGGTTCTAAAATTTTAAGACTCATTCATACATTTGAAAATGAAGATAAAGTGATAAAAGGTGAGATTTAATTCGCATGTTAAATCTAGAGATATCTATAGACTGTATCTGACACTGCATCCCATACAATTTTACAATATCTATTAACTCATTTTGAAGTATTAATAACAGCATATAAAAAAAACAACTTTAAGAAAAATATCTGTATTCCCCAAAACAAAAAACATCCTAGTACAAAAGAATGGTGCTGTTTTTTTCCTGGCAAAGCTCTGCACAATCATACTTAATGAAGACAGTTGAATTCCCACTTTTAGACACACATTTAATCCACTCAGATAGCACACATCGTGTAGCTTCTATAAAACTTCATTGCAACCCATGAGAAAATGATCATTTAAAAAGCTGAAAATAATCTTACTCTTATTTTGAAGCAATTCTGTCTTCATCAAGCTCCTGAAAGGGTCATGGATATTTTCTCCCAAGGGTTCCAGGACCATTCCTTAAAAGCTGCTCTTTGAAGCCAACTACTACTGAGTCCCAAGAAGACTTCAATTCACACCAAAAAAAAAAAAATCCCGGGTTTAAGTTAAAAGAATAAGTCTCAGGAGGTCACTTTCTTCAACTCTGGAAAGTTCAGCTATTACCAGAATAGGGTCTTCTCAACTACCCTGGCCTGCAGTGGTCTTTCCTTAATATAATTTTCCACCATCTTCCATCTCTGTAGCACTCTGCCTGACATCGTCTGACTTCCAAATTCTCTAGACCTCAACAAAACTATCAGTTTCTTGAGGTCAGGAGTCATACCTTTGAACACTCTTGGGCTCTGTAATTGATTTCTCATTAGCATGCCACCCTAAATCACTGTGGCATTTAAGTCACTACCATTTGCATAGTGCTTTAGAGGAACCACATTCTATTGAAATATTTCACTCAATTCTCACAATAACCCTGTGACCACAGTATTTATCTCTGTCATAAAAATGAGGAAACAGAGACTGGGAGAGGTTAAGTGACTAGGTAAGTGGTGATGCTAAAATTCGAACCCAGGTCAACTTATTCCAAATCCCATGTTCTCTACCTACCTTGGTGGTTTGATAACTGATTTAGGCAGCTGTCAGTGGGCACTTGCCTTGCATAGGAGGGAATGCACTGACTCAACCTTTCAAGGGAGCTCCACAGACATTTTCTCTTAGAGGCTTTATATTTCCTTAAAATGGGGAATGCTGGAGTCACATTTCAGCCAGAATCCCTGTTCTATCTCGCTGGTATGAGGATCAGGCTGGGCAAATGATTTTACCTTTCTGGGCTGTTTCCTAATCTCTAGAGCAGGCATACTAATAGCCACCCAGAAGGGTTACTGGGAAAGTCGAATGTGTACATGAGTCTCTGTGCAGGAAACAGTTCTTCGTTTAGTACACTTTCATTTCTTCTTAATACCACTACAGTCTACAGTCTATTCCACCTCTAGAAAACAGACTGAATCAAAGAAATGAAAACAGGTCTGACCTAAGCCTGAACAAGCCACTGAACAGAAAAATATCTGATATCCAACATAAGGATCTAGGATCTCCAGAACAGAGGGACAATGAAATCACTGAAGAGAGGGACTGTGGTTTTTACCACTAGAGTTTCATTGTTAATCCAGGCAAGAGCAGTTAGGTGATGTGGCTCTGGAAGCCAGAATCCTATGGTCCACTGCTTTCAAGGAATTAGATATGCCCCAGGCACACAGACACACAGGAGTCAGTGGAACTCAGTCTTTCCTAAGATATTTATGCCTTTGGGCATGAAAAATCTAAAAGTACTCAAGCACATGATTAGTCTAAGTATATACAGAACCCATTTTTTTTTTTTTTTTTGCTTTTTTGGGTCACACCTGGCGATGCTCAGGGGTTACTCCTGGATCTGAACTCAGGAATTACTCCTGTTGGTGCTCCAGGACCATATGGGATGCCAGGGATCGAACTGAGGTTGGCTGCATGCAAGGCAAATGCCCTACCCGCTGGACTATCACTCCGGGCCCCAGTTTTTTTGTTTGTTTTGGAACCATACCTTTGTTGCTCAATGCTTACTCCTGGCTCTGTACTTAGGAATCACATCTACTCTGGGGACCATATAGGTCACTGGGGGTTGAACCCGGGTCATCCACCTGCAAAGCAAGAGCCCTCCCTTTTGTACTATCTCTCGGGCCCAAGGAGTCAGAGTTATGGGGAACAGAATCTTCAAACCCATTAACAACAACAGAATTGGTAATATGATGCTACTTAACGTCTCCTGCAGTACAAACTTACAAATTTAGCAAGCTTCATGATTTCTGGACTATTGGGTTTCCAGGATCTTGTTACAAAACCTTTTCCTTCTTTCCAACCAAAAACAAATATCCACAGTTTGCTTATTCTTCTTCTTTGTAAACTGTGATGGTCAAAATCAATGTTCTCTGGGAATGCCCCTAGAATAACTGTCTACAGCCTATGTATCACCTGAGACACTAAAAAGAAATATGATCAGAAATAACAGGGTTTCGGGGGCAGCAGTACAGTGGGTGGGGCTCACTGGCACCACAAGAGGTGGACTCAGATTCCATGCCCTGGCACCCCACAAGGTCCTTTCAATACACCAGGAGTGACCCTTAGGCACAGAGCAAGATACAAGCCCTGAGCACCGTATGGTGTGGCCTAAAACTAAAAAAAAAATATGTTTGGGCAGAGAAGACCACTTTTTATTAAATGATTTTAAAAGAAACATGTGAATTCTAAAAGTCAAAGACTGTTTAGGCCAGAGCAATAGCAGCAGATAGAGTGCTTGCCTTGCACATGACCAACCCAGGTTAAGTCCCCAGCACCCATATGGTTCCCCAAGGCCTACCAGGAGTGATCCCTAAGTGTACAGCCAGGAGTTAGCCCTGAGAACCATGAGATGTGCCTCAGGAGCAAACAAAAAAAACTTTAAATTAAAGGTCAAAGGCTAAACACATATTATTAAAACCCAGAACTTGAACTATCATTGAATATGGATAAACTTTGCTGTGATAAAGTTCTTTATTAAAGGGACTGAAAGAGAATGGATAAATAGAAGGAATCTCGGAGGCCAAGAATCCTATTAAGTACCCAGGTACTCAGTTTTTATTTTAATCAATAAATGAGTAAGGAATAAATAAATAGAAATCAGCTATACCAAATGCAGTAGGATGGTAGTGTGGTTAACTGAACAGTTTTCTAGTCCCAGATATAGTTTCAAAATCTGGTTCTACAGCTGTTATTATGACCTGTGAGATCCAATGCAGGCCACTTAATCTCTTTGAAATTGTATTTCTTGTCTCACTAATGAAATAAGCAAAACTATCTAAAGTCCCTACCAGGGCTGTTTTAGGGAAGAGGTCAATAAGAACTCAATGCAGAAGTATACAAAAATTATTTTTGCATTTATCACATTATCATAAATATTACATCATATTATAAATGATGGCCATCATTAGAAACATTATGATGATAATGACAACAATAATAATATCCAATACTTGTAGAGTTTAGCAAAAAGGAAAGAAAAATTCATGCAACAGGAATCTTCAAGGGAAAGGTATAATATTGAGAGATCAAGGAAGACGAACATGACCAAGTCCTGAAAACCTGAAATATGTAAATATTTTCAGAGTATAGTTAGTAGATGGGCCAGAAATATTCTTTTATGGGCACAGAATAGAGTAAGTTTAGATAGAGTAAAAACAATGTGGCAGTTTATTAATATCTGCTAAAAAGCTTACACTAGATCCTGCAAACAATTGGAATTCCAAAGGCAAAAAGACTGACTTTGGAAAAATAAGGAAAGAGCCTAAATCAGTTACCTTCCAGAGGAGTCTGAGGCTAGGATTAGAAAGCCTAGAATCCTGAAGCACTGCTCTTCAACAAATTCAGCCAGTTACTGTCCATCCCAGCAGTAGGAAATCATGATGAAGAAACCACCAATTGGCAGGACTGGACAGAAAGGTAAAGGGAACACTACCCTAAGTCTAGGCACATCACATTCAACAATAGTCTTTTATTATCAATATGAATGTTTGCATTAAGAATAGGCTATGGTATCTGATATTTGATAGATGAATGCAGAATACGACACAGAGCTTTAGACAATGATAGTTCTCTGCCCCAGTACAACTGTTGGGCAGGAATGTGACTAATCATTTCTTAACCTACTTTCTGTTAAGCCCACAGAAGACTGAATAGCTTTCCTTTTCCAGTTTTCAACACTGGCCAAAAGTATTATCAAAGGGCAAGAGCATGAAATAAAAATGATGGGAGCCAATAAAAACGGGGGAAGATAGTTCATCTCTATTTTAGCATGTAAATAAATGGCAAAACATGGCACGGATATTCTCTCCATTCATGTGGGTCTCGGACATGCATGACTAATTCAGGTATCCACGCCTGGGCTCTTTCTCTAGATGAAGTCCACATGCAAAAAAAAAAAAACTAATACCACTAACACTCTATCTGGTCAGATTTTACTTTTGTGGTGCAGAAAGGGATCCTTGGAGACTGCAGTAAATCTATTTGATTTGGTATTGTACATAAGGTGAACTCTTGTTTTAAGAATCAATTACTAAATTCTACAATAGAGAATCACACCCAAATGCATATTTCAAATATCAGGTCTAACAGAAACCATACTTGGATTTTTTTTAGTGTTTTTTTCATTCTTTAACTCAGTAATCAATCAAAGGATGTCTGCTGCACATCAATGGAATGAAGAGAACCATACTTTAAAAAAAAAGCATGTCTTGGGACTAGAAAACAGACTCTCTAGCCAGAGAAAAACTATAGGTAGGAGTGGAGGGCTGGATATGCATTTGAAAATTACATTCACTGAGAAAGCGAACTGAAATAGTAAGCATCAGTTCAGATTTAACACTATGCTCCATATTTCTTTCTCTATTTTGCACACCAGTCGGTGCTCTGGGCTTAATCCTGGCTCTGTACTCAGGTTTCACTCCTGATACAGTGTGCCTGGGGTGTCAGAGATAGAACACAGGTCTAGCCCATGCAAGGTAAAGCATCCTACATGCTGCATTATCTCACCATACCCTCATGTATTTTATGTTGACTTCATAGCTCAATATGAAAGGAAAGATACAGTAATCTATGTTCTGATTAATAGACTCAGGCTCTTTGCATAGCAGGACTCTACTTTCCTCTACATGTTTTATATTTTCAGTTCAAGTGGTGAATGGAGAAATGACTAAGCATGAAGACAGAAGAGAGGAGTATTTTAATCAGATATGGAAGCAGCATCAACCATGTCTGTCTAGACATTGCATTAGTCAGAATCCAGTAATGAGACTATTCCTAAAAGAAATAATATAGTTGGTTGTTCTGGGTGAAGAGGAAATAGTTCCAATGACTATTCAACCAATTTCCGTCCACAAAAATATAATGTTATGGTTCTGTATTATTGGAAGGAGAATTTTATCTTATACATGATGTCTAGAGAATGACGTCTTGCTCTCAAGAAGATCTTGACCTCACTCAGACCCAAAATACATCTGATTGACCCAAAAAAGAGAAACTCACTATTACTTATATGCAAGCATTTGTTAAATATTTGTAAGTTGCATATTATTTACCTTACACTATTCTGGCTGCACAAAAGCACCATAGAAAGGACAACAGACCTGTCAACTTTTATAATGAATTCTGGACTTTGAAGCACCAAGTGAAAAGATTTACACACCTGAGGCTCTGTGACCTGACAATCCCTCCATGGGTGGGAAAGGAAGAAGTACACCTGGCCTGAATAGTCTCAGTATCTTCAGAGATGGAAGCATGTAAAATACACCACTATCTTGGGCCGGAGCGATAGCCCAGCGGGTAGGGCGTTTGCCTTGCACGCGGCGGCCTGTGCTGGCCTGGGTTCGATCCCCAGCATTCCATATGGTCCCCCGAGCACCGCCAGGAGTAATTCCTGAGTGCAGAGCCAGGAGAAACCCCTGAGCATCGCCAGGTGTGACCCAAAAAATAAAAAAAAAAAAAAAAATACACCACTACCTTTTAGTTAAAGTTTTCCTTCAAGTTTAAAAAAAAAAGAAAGGATAACAAAGCATGTGTTAACATGATAACAAATCATGTGGGTCTTTTATATCAAGATATGAATATTTACATTTATTCTAATATTTTTAAAAGGAGCTGAATTCTTTCAATGTTCTTTCACGAGAAATGTAAATTGGATAATGAATATCAACATATTAAAAGTCACATATAACAAGCCCATACATAATAATATAATTAAAGATTATTAAATAGTGAAACATAAAAAGTTTTGTCCTATAGATCAGCAACAAGGAAAGGCTTCTAGTTCTCACTGCTTTTTCAAGTACTAGAGAGAAGCAATTAGGCAAGAATGAGAAAGGGCACTTGAATTGTAAATGAGGACAATTTTTTACAATTTTAAGATGATCTAATAGTATATAAAGAAAATACTAGGTACTCCCACAAAATAAAAACTGTTGAAACTAATAAATGTACTATGTAATGGTTCAAGAGACAAAATACCAAATATAAAAATAAATTGTTTCTATGCTCTGAAAATAATATAGTATAAGAGAAATAAATATTAATCACATTTACATCTGCATAAGAATTAATAAAACACCCAAGAATAAATTTAACCAAAGAACTAAAAAATGTGGACAAAATACAATAAGACAATGATAAGACTTCTAAAAAGTACAAGCAAATGGAGGAATACATATTATTAATTGAAATTATTTAAATGTCAAAACTATCCAAAGATCCTAGAAAAAAACTCAGTTCTTATTAAAATACCAATGTCATTTTATACAGATATGGAGGGAAATCTTAGATACTGCTAAAATTCAAATGAAACTACAAAAAACTTCAATTAAACAAACTGAAAAAGTGAAACAAAGCTGGGGGCATCATACTTTCTGATTGCGAACTATATTATGAAATTACAGTAATCAAATCACCATAGTACTGGCAGAAAAACATACAAAGACATAGATAAATGGACCAGTATAAAATATAAACATATCATAAATAGATCAAGAGATACATGATGAATTTTTTTCATTTAAAATTTTTTCATTTAATTTTTTCATTTAAAAAATTTATTGGGGTTCTGTGATTTACAATACTGTTAATAATGGTTTCTCATGTACAAAATCCCAACACTACACTAGCACCAAGAAGCCAATATCCTTCCCTTTCAAAACTCGCACCTACTCAATTGTGTGGATCAGTTCTCCCATTATGTTGCCTATGGACATTTATTGCTACTTTGCCGTGTATCTTTTTTTTTTTTTTTTTTTGCTTTTTTTGGTCACACCTGGCAATGCTCAGGGGGTTACTCCTGGCTCTGCATTCAGGAATTACTCCTGGCAGTGCTCAGGGGAACCATATGGGATGCCGGGGATGGAACCCGGGCCAGCACAGGCCTACCCACTGGGCTATCAGTCCAGCCCCTTTGCCGTGTATCTTAAGTCCTGCAAATAATAGAGATCATTCTGTATCTATCCCCTTCCTTCTGAGTCACTCAGTATGGTATCCTCAAGTTCTATCAGGTGCTTAAAATTGCATGGTTTTCTCCCTTAGAGCTGCATAGTATTCCATTTTGTACCTAAAAGACAACTTCTTGATCCATTAAACTATAGTTGGGCGTTTGGGTTATTTTCATATCTTGGTTATTGTACTAAGTGCAGTGATGAACATAGGTATGCATATATCCTTCTGAATTAATGTTTTGAGTTTTGGAAATAAATGTCCAATTTGGCATTTCTTGGTCGTATGGTAGTTCTACTCATATTCTGAGAGGTAGATCTGCATACCATTTTTCATAGAGTTTTGTTGCATTCCACTGCTGCCCAGGGCCTCTGCATCTGACCTGGAGTTGCCTCCTATAGGTCACTTGTAGATAGGAGGAGGATAGTTTGAATGTGGCAGTTCATCTAACTGTATATTCTATACTGGCTGGTGTAAATATTCTCTCATCCTGCCACAATCATCATGGGACTAGCTAGATGTTACTGGTATATTTGCCTGGCCATGTGGGATGTCTAAGAAATTAGATCAGAGAGAAATTTCTTCTTTGCCTCCAAGAAAGCAAGCATGGCTCTCTGATAACTCAAAGACTAATATACAGAACAGCCATGAAGTAAAGATGAGACTCTTGAGAAGACTTGCAGAAATATATAACTGGCAATAGAATATTCTTTGGTACAGATGCATGCCTTTGTATTCTGAGATACAGTTCATCTCAGAAGCCACTCCTCCACTCTACCCTGCAGAGGCAATACCAAGGCAGATCTTGGCTCAGCAACATTAACATCTCAAAGGGCCTAGGTGAGGTCCTGGGAGAAATTACCTGAGGGATTTGACCTTGATGTCTTTCCATTGGAGTGGGAGGTCTGTGTTGTAGGGATATAAAAAATTAGTTTGCTTCCTTTCTCTTTCTTTTTCCCCTTATCTACTGGCCCTCCCCTTCTTGCCTCTTTGCTGTCTCCTCTCTGCAGGGCCTTAACACATGGTAGCAGCCATCTTGTTCTACACATGGCTGCATCCCAGCTGGAACCCTAAATTTGGGGTTTTTTCCTATTGTTGATTTATATGCAGAACCTGTGTTAAGTAAGCATTTTGAAACTTCTCTGGATTCTCATGTCTTTCTCCTTCCACTGGCCGCTGATCCCCTGGGGCAGAAGAGATCCCTGCTCCTGGAATTTGTGCAGGGAGCCCCAGAGTTTCCCTACAGAGTTTGAATCAAACGGCATTCCACCAACAGTGGATAAGGATTCCTTTCTCACTACTTCACTTGATCACTTGAATCCCGTTATTCATTGATTTGCTCGAGCAGGTGCCAGTACCATTTCTCACTACAATCCTGCTAAAATCAGTTGATTTTGATATATAATCTCAGACATAAGATGATACCTGATTGTAGCTTTTATTTGCAGCTCCCTAATCATGAGTGATGATAAGCACTTTTTTATATGTCTATTAGCCATCAGTTTGCCTTCTTTGGAACGTGATCATCTCCTCAACCCATTTGTGAATAGGGTCACTGAATTTTTTTGTTGCATTTTCGTGGGTTTTGTTTTTGTTGTTGTTGAGTTTTTATAGACTTTGTGAACCAACACTTTATCTGGTATATTATGTGCAAATATTTTCTCCCACTCAGTAAGATGTCTTTTTATTAGAGTTTGAGTTTCTTTTGCCACGTAGAAGCATTTTAAATTTGCTGTAGTCAAATTCTTGAAAAAAATTTTGATATCTTTACCACTGTGGATATCTCATCGAAGACTTCTCTGTAGAGTTGTGTCAATTTTTCCTTCATTGTAGTCTATGGATCCAGGTCTAATATCTATATTTCTAATCTACTTTCAGTTTAGTTTTTTTTAATGATATGAACACAGTTCTTATTTCTTTTTTTTACATGTGGCTATTCAATTTTTCCAAGGCCTTTTACTGAAAACATTACTTTTGCTCCATATATTTAGCCCTTTTGTCGTAGATAAACCACTCATTGGTCTACAGATCTATCTTTATTACAGTACCATGCAGTTTTGATTATTAAAGCTTTATAGTACAGTTCAAAGTTGCTAAATGCAATACCTCCCTTTATTACCACCCATCCCTTCCCTCTGACAGCCACTTAGGATTGCTTTGGCTATTCTTGAGTTTCATCATTCCATAAAAATTTTAGTAGAGTTTGCTCTATGCCTTTCAAAAATGAGTTTTTAATTTATATAGTATTTTGAGTAGGATTACCATTTGAATCTGTATAGTACCTTGGTAGGATGGTGATTTTTTTTTAATTTTTTTTTATTTTACCACCATATGCTACACAATTATAAAAATGTTCATGATGGGGGCCAGAGCGATAGCCCAGCGGGTAGGGCATTTGCCTTTGCACGCGGCCGGCCCATGCCAGCCTGGGTTCGATCCCCAGCATCCCATATGGTCCCCCAAGCACCGCCAGGAGTAATTCCTGAGTGCAGAGCCAGGAGAAACCCCTGAGCATTGCCAGGTGTGACCCAAAAAGCAAAAAAAAAAAAAAGTTCATGATTGGGTTTCATTCATGAAACCCATTTCATTCATTCCAGCACCTGCGCCTCCACCAGTGCCCCATTCCCACCACCAATGGCTCCAAATTCCCTTCCCGCCCCAGTCTACCTCTATAACAGGCACTTTTCCTTTTCATCTCTCTCTCTCTTTCTTTCTTTCTCTCTCTCCTCTAACACTTTGTGGCTTGACCTACAGATATTTAGGGGTTATCATGTAAATCCCTTTGTGTTCATTCAACACTTAGTTCTAGTCTGGCATTAATATTTCCCACAATTAGTAGAACACTGGTATATATTTATATCCCATTAATGAATGCAGTCATTCTATATCTGACCTTTTCCTTCTGACTAATTTCACTCAGCATGATAGTCTCCATGCCCATCCATACGCAGGTAAATTTCATGACTTCATTTTTTCTGACAACTGCATAATATTCCACTGTGTAGATGCACCATAGTTTCTTTAGCCAGTCTTCTGTTCTCAGGCATTTAGGTTGTTTCCAGATTCTGGCTATTGTGAATAGAGCTGCGATGAATACAGAAGTGCAGATAGTGTTTTTGCTGTGTGGTTTTGAGTCTCCAGGGTATGTTCCCCAGAGTGGTATCGCTGGGTCAAAACACTCTATGACATCGAAGCTAAAGGCATCTTCAAAGACTAAATACCATTGGCAAAGCAAATGGAAGCAAAGATAAACAAATGGGATTATATAAAACTGAAAATTTCTGCACCTCAAGAGAAATGGTGACCAAGATACAGAGACAGCTCAAAGACTGGGAAAGAATATTCACCCAATGCCTCTCTGATAAGGAGTCAAGATCCATGATATATTAGGCACTGGTTTAACTTTACAAGAAGAAAACAGTCAACCCCATCGAAAAATGGGAAGAAGAAATGAAAAACAAACTTCCAAAAAGAAGAAATTCGAATGGCCAAAAGTCATATGAAAAAGTGCTCTTCATCATTAATCATCAGGGAAATGTAAATCAAAACAACAATGAGGTATCAGCTCAAACCACAAATACTAGCACACATGCAAAAGAGCAATGACAACCAATGCTGGCATGAATGTGGGGAGAAAGGTAGTCTCATCCACTGTTGGTGGGAGTGCCAACTGGTCTAGCTCTTTTGGAAAACAATATGAACATTCCTCCAAAAACTAGGAATGGTGATTTTAACAATGTTGATTCTTCTAATCTATGAATAGGGAATGCCTTTTTGTTTCTTGGTATCTTCTATTTCTATATAGAGTGATTTACAATTTCCAGTGCATAAGTCTTTTACCTACCTTGTTAAATTTATTCCTAGGTATATGATGTTTTTAAAGAGATAGTCTTTTAATTTTTTTTCTAGTTCATTGTGTACAAAAGTCCTAATTTACTGCTATATTGTATTCTTTCTAGGAGTATTTTAGGAATCTTTAGGGTTTTCAGTGTATATTATCACAGTGTATGAAAACAGTAATAGTCTGGCTTCTTCATTTTCAATTTGAACCCTTTTGATATATTTTTTTTTGGTCTGGCTGCTATGACAAGGACTTCCAAAACTACATTGAATAAGAGTGGTGTCATTGAAAACTCTTGTGTTGTGTTGTGACTGATATCAGGGGGAAAGGAGTTCAGTTTTTCACCACTGAGTATAATATTGTGTCTGTTGTAGATGGTCATTAGTATCTCAAAGTATGCTCTTCTATTCCTATATTTGAAGGGTTTTGTTTTTGTTTTTGCTTTTTGGGTCACACCGAGCGATACTCAGGGGTTACTACTGGCTCTTTGCTCAGGAATTACTCCTGGTGGTGCTGGGGGACCATATGGGATGCTGGGGATCAAACACAGGTCAGGTGCTTGCTCTGGCCCCCTGAAGGGTTTTTATTTAACATGTGAACAGATGTTGGATCTTGTAAAAGCCCTTCTTAGCACAAAGTGATATAAGCATATTGTCTTCATTTTTTGTTGATATGGTATATTACATTAATAAATTTGTGTATTAAATCATGCTCATATCCTTGGATGAACCCCACTTGAGCATGGTGTATAATCCTTTTAATATGTTGCTGGATTTGGCTTGCTTGGATTTTGTTGAATATATTTGCATCCATATTCATCCGGGATAGTTGTCTGTGATTTTCTTTTTCAGTAGTGTCTGTTTTAGTATCAGTGTGATATTGTCCTCATAGATTCTATTAGGGGGAATTCCTTTTCTCTCAATATTTTGAAAGTGCTTGAAGAGTATGGGAACTAAGTTTCTTTGAAGCTTTAGTAGAACCCTTAACTGAATCCATCTGGACTTAGTTTTTGTTCTTGGGGATATCTTAGTTTTTTTTTTTTTTTGGGGGTCACACCCGGCTGCTCAGGGGCTGCTCCTGGCTCTGCACTCAGAATTACTCCTGGCGGCGCCAGGGACCATATGGGATGCCGGGATCGAACCCAGGCCGGATGGCCGGCCGCGTAGGCAACGCCTACCTGCTGGGCTATCGCCCGGCCCAGGATATCTTAAGTTACTGTTTCAAATTCTCTACTAGATTTTGGTCTATTTGGGTTTTCCCTATTAGTTTAGTCTTGGGAGTTCCTGTGACTCTAAGAGTCTGTGCATTTCTTTTATGTTCTAAAACTTGGTGGCACAGAGCTGTGCATAGTAACCTCTTAGATATTTTGTATCTTTCAGGTGTCTGTTGTGACTTCCATCATCTCTGATCCTCTTTGTTTTATTTTTTTTCCTCTTTTTTCTTAGTGAGTATAATAAGGGTTGTCGATCATAAAAAACACTGGCATCACTCTGGGGACCATACTATTTCAAAGAATGAACTCCTGGTTGTGTTGACCCTTTGTATTGTTTTCTTGTTTTCTATATTATTGGTTTCCACTGAAACTTTTATTATTTCCTGTTTACTTGCTTTGGGATCTAATGTTCTTTCTCTAGTTTCTCTAGCTGACACGGTAGATTATGGTCAATTAATTTCAGACAAGGAAAGTAGGAATATAAATGGAGAAAGAACAATCTTTCAACAAATGGCCTTGGGAAAATGGTATGGTCACAAGCAAAAGAATGAGATAACCGTCTTACACCGTGCACAAACAACTCAATGTGGATTAAAGATTGAAACATTATACCTGAAAAATTATAAAGCTCCTAAAAGAAAACACCGGGTAAGATGGGTAAGATACTACACTTGATCTTAGCCAAAAGGCCGAGAAGCGATATTCACCCAATATTGACTACAAGAGTATGCTACCTGCACGGCAGAGCCTAGCAAGCTACCTGTGTTGTATTTGATATGCCAAATACCAGTAACAATTATAGACCTCATTCGGAATGGATTGAGGCTCTTTATGTTCCTGGAGCAAGCAGATGCCCTTGGGCTCTACTAGCATGAGGCAGGACATATGGAGATATTACTGGGGCCCGCTCGAGCAAAACGATGATGAATGGGAAGACAGTGAAGACAGATAGTGAAGATGGGTAAGATCCTTCACAATGGGTTTGGCAACAATGGCAGAAAGAGTAAAAACAAATAGGAAACCATCAAAATATTCTGCACAAAAAAATCTGTAAATCATAAAAAGGCAACTTATACTGCTGATTTTAAAATCAAACTAATACAAAATAATGTTTCAAACTACATATAAAGCTATATATCCTATATATTCAAACTAAATATCCTATAATGTTCCAAACTATGTATCATGCTATATATCCTATATATTCAAACTACATGTCCTCTAATGTTTATAGAAAATAAAAGAACAGACATACTTTTAATAAACAAATATTCCCATTTTTAATGTAGAAAGATCTAAATAGATATTTCACCAAAAAAATATAAAAATCACCACAAGGGGGAAAATCCTCAAACATTGCTACTCATTAGAGAAATATATATAAACCCACCAAGACTGATCACTGAAGACTGTTTTGGGGATTACATCTAACAGTCCTCAAGGTTCAGTCTTGGCGGGCTTGGATGACCATATGAGATGCTGGAGCTCAAACTTGGTTCAACAACGTGAAAGACAGGTGCTCTACCTGCTGCATTATCACTCCTATACCTACACAGACTTTTAGTTACAAGATGAATTTGGCCTACAGGTTTAATGCATAAAATGGCAACGATAGTGGAAATAGAAAATTAAAATTGAAACTAGTTCATATAATAGAACTCAGGTATTCTCGCCAATTATAATGACAGTTCATGAAAGTATTCAAAATATCTTATAATCCAAATAGCTAAAAATATCTTCTCTAAGGGCTGAAACAATAGCGCGATGGCTAGGGCATTAACCTTGCACACAGTCAACCTGGGCTCAACCCCAGCATCCCATATGGTCCCCAGAGCCAGAGCATCAGCAGGAGTAATTCCTGAATGTAAAGTCAGAGGGAGAATCACCGGGTGTGGCCCAAATATCTTCTCTAATTGCTACTCATACATATATATGTATATATATGAGTATATATTATATATTTTTATATATAAGAGTAAATATTATATATTATATATGAGTATATATTATATAATTTTATATTTTATATACATATATTAGTTTTGAAATGGAAAATGGTAGTGATGACAATTAATGCCCACTGGATTATGCCATTTCAAAAATATTAAATTAGAAAAAACATTGTTATGCATATTTTGCCACAATAAAATCTGTTCTTTTAAACACTAAGATAAGTAAGATTATGTAACTTGTTAAAGTTTATGCATTTTTAGTATCAAAGAGTATGTTTCAAAGCATGTCTACTTCACTTTACAGTCAACCTAATTTCTTCTCCAGAAACCTAACTGGTTTCATAAAGCACGTCACTGATCCAGAGAAAATGACAAATGCCTTACAGAGAGACACTGCAATCAATCCTAAATCAGCTTCCTAACAGTGCCAAAGAACAGAAGTGCAACTAAAGGGATTCAGCCGCCATAATCTACCTCTGCACTAATGACTAAACTAAATTAACTGAGTGTGAAGAGTCACTATGAGATGCAGATGAATGGTTGTGTATTCTCAAATTCTAGCAGACAGCATGGAAGGGAACTCTCCTAGTAAACAAACCATAGGCACCAAGCTGGATTTACTCAAAATTTCTCACTCCCAGAAACATCCAAATATTCACCTGTAATACGGAATACATTCTAACTGACAAGAGAAGGCTGAAATAGTTTCCTCTGTAATTTCAATCATTTCTTCCCCAAATTACTCCACTACACCATAATAATAGTGTCTACACCCAGGGCTCTGCTCCATGGACCATGGATGGTTGATAGTCTGACATAGAAAAAGACTTGTCCCTGACCCCCGGGATGAACTGAGAGCCATGGCAGAGCCTGGCAAGCTACCCGTGGTGTATTCAATATGCCAAAAACAGTAACAATAATGGACCTCATTCCCAGCAACATTACTGGCTCCTGCTCGAGCAAATCAATGAACAATGGGAAGACAAGTGACAAGTGACACCAAAATATACTTAAAAGAAAGGGGGTCATTAATTAAATAAGTTGTATGGGAACAGTTTCAAAGAAACTAAAATCATAGAATTTGGCAAATACAAAGTACTACAGCTTCAGGTGCTTATGTGTGTGTAGCTGATCGCACTCCAATCCCAGGGACTGTATATAGTCCCCTGAGCACTGTCAATAGTGAACCTGAGCACAGAGACAAGGAAAGCCCACATACTGCCATGTGTGCCCCACACAAAAAAACAAGCAATAAAATAAATATGAATACAGCTTTTCAGAGTGAAAATGATTTTCCCCTAAAGTAAGTTAGTAAAATTTAAAGAATATTATGAACGTCAATAAAACTTTTGATAATAGCTATATATAATGTGCTCTATAAGAAGTATCCCCCATCTCAAAACTACCCCTAAAAAGTCTGCCCAGTTCCTGAAATTCCATGTTTCTATATTAATGTCCTTAGAAAACTAAAATGTATTCATTGAGATCACTGTTGGGAAAGTCAAAATAAAATCCTGGGAAATAAATTAAGTAATCAATGGTTTCATATAAATGAACTGATTCCAAAATTGCTTTTATGAAGATAAGGACCTAAGATAGACTGAAATATGACACATAGGTCTTTACCTCAAATAAATTCCCAAATAGTCCATTATTTTCCCCAGCAAAGGTAGATGGGGCATGTTTTATTTGTAGGGTCTAAGGGTTGCTCCCAAACAACAGTCAAAGGGTGCAGTGGTCATGCTCAGTGGGATGGATGTTTCAATGCTTCGGCCTGTCAATGCTTCAGCCCAGTGGTCACTAGCAGTGGTCACTAGTACCATACTTGGAAGTTCTAGGAGACCTCCAGGGCCATACCAGTGGTGCCACACAGTGCTCCTTGAGTTATTCCCCAGCTCCACTGCGTCACTGCTTTGCTATCTTTGTGGATGTGATGTTTGCTGCCAGTTTACATATGAAATGTGCTCACCTACCCCAACCAGCTCCTTTTGGGGCAGCACCCAACGGGTAAGGCCAGCATGCAAGTCCAGAGCCTTGTTTTAAAACTATCCCCTCCCTAAACTTGCTGCCCGTGATTCTAAAAATCATTCCTGGTGCCCTGGGCCAGAGATAGTAGTAGTTCACCAATAAGAACAAAGGCAAATATTTTATGCTTTGTGGGGGGCATATGGTCTCTGTTGTAGCCACTTGACTCTGTTGCACAAAGGCAAACAGAGACAATACAGAAATAAATGAACATGGCCCAGTTCCAATAAGCGGCAAATATTTTGAATGTGAAATTTGTCCTTAGCACACAGACTGTTGGGAAATAGGAGACAGACGGGAACTGCCCTTGCTGACTCCCGCTCCTGCACCTGCCTCCTGGCCCTTCCCGCAAACACCCTCTGCCACCTTGAGCTAACAGCACCAGCCCTCACCTTTCCTGAGACCCAAGGCTGCACTCAGGCTTCCTGCTGTGCCCTCTCTGAACTGCCCTTTGCCTGACCCATCTCATGTCTGGGATGCTCTCATGGCATTTATCCCCAGTGGCTGGCATGCCCAAATGATTAAGTAGTTTCAGTAGTTGGGAAACAAACAAAATGGCTGCCAAGTGCCATGAGTGTTCCTGCCATAAAATAGCTGAAGTTGAACCTGACCAAGCTGAAGCTTCCCAGCGGGCTGACATGCCTAATGCCCAGGTGGGCTTCTTCCAGAAGATGCCAAGCATCCATTAATTCACCCCCTTTGCCATAAGGCTGGGAAGGAAGCATGCATCCTGCAAAGAGGGGAAGTGACATTCTCAGCAGGGAAAAAGATGCACCAAATCCATCTGGTCAGCACAATCTGCCCAGGCCATACTTGTGTCCCCTAAAGCAACAGTTTACCACCAGGTTGGAAAATGGAAGCCATAAAAAATGAATGAAACCTGGGCAGATTGATGACTCTTGGTAAGAAGAGATTCTGCATAAGGAGAAATAAAGGCGAAATATTTATATACAGAGCAAAAAGAGAGACATTATCTTCTTTCCCAACACATTTTTCTGATGTTACAAATCTATGGCTGCTATTTATTCCCGTTGGAGGGAAAAAACAAAAACCCTGAGATTTATGAGCAGTGTTGTTTATTTATAATCCAAAAACTCTCCTCATACCATATGGTTGGGAAATTTACAGAGAGAGAAATTGAGAGGAAATTGTCTATTTAATTCAATGGCCTTGGCAAAGCTAGCAGGCAGAGTGGCTCTCCCAGCTCTTCCTCCAGCCTGTGTGTACACGTGGACAGTGTGGAGGCATGCGTGCCCAGTGCAAAGGGAGCCCCCTGTCTCGCCAGCAAAGTCACGAGTCAAGAAGAGCGGATGAGACCAACCTAGAACACAAGATTCCTCTCCCTCCCGGAGACACAGGCACACACAGGCATGAGACTGAGGTGCTAGCAACCCATTTCCAGGACAGCTAAAGAGAAGAGACCCTGTGCAAAAGAGTTCTTGAAAGTGTGAAGAGGATGCAGGTCACCACAATACTTCTGCTTTACTCTTTTCATCCTTGGAGTTGGTAGGGAGTAAAGTGGAACTAGAATCCCTCTACTATGCAAAGAGAAGTTGGAACTCACTGCCTTTGGGATCAAGATACAAGCTTGCACCTCGAGACCACATTAACTGAGCAAAATGAGTTTGAGCCCAGGTAGGCAGCTCCCGAAGCGTGAATCACCAGGAATTCATCAGATGGAGCCGGGCCCTTCCCCTCCATTTTGGCTGAGCCTGGTGGCCCCGCCCGGAGCTGCCCTGGGGCAACCAGCCATAGCATAAAGAGCCCTCACACGAGGCTGGGGAAGTTGAACTTGGCTCGCCCAAGGCCCAGCTGACCATGGAGCTCCCAGGAGGACAGATAGGTTTTGGGAGTGGGCCCATCACCACTGGGGGGTCCCAGAAGCAGCTGGTGAGACTCGCCCACCACACTAGCCACCACCTTCGCTGTCCAGATGCTGACCATGAGGCCCCTAAGTCGTGCGGTCCATCAAACTAGTGAAAACAGTTATGTCCTTAATGTACTGCATTCTATGATGTGTAGGAAAGTTAGGCAGGAGGGAGAGATAGAGAGGATAGAAAGTACATACAGAACCCGCAAGTAGTTGTGGTGTGGAGAGGGAAGGGAGGTGGGGCATTGGTGATGGGAGATGGCTTCGGGTGGAGGGATGGGTGTTGGAACACTGTAGAACCATAACTCTACATGAGCATCTTGCAATTGTATGTCTAAAAGTGGTGTAATAAAATTTGAAAAAAATACGCCAGAGTAAAAAAAAAAAAATACAACTTTGCATCTGATGGTTTGCTTTCTTCTTCTCTGCTCTACCCTAGGCTTTAAACTTAAATGGTAAATGGGGAAAAGTGATAACCCTGAAAACTGTCAATAGAAATATAAACAGTGCTCAGTTATGGAAAGGGATGCAGGGAGAATACCAATGACAGATGTACAGGGAGAGAAAGAAAGCCACTGTCTGAGAATGTCCAGGCCCAGAAGCCACAGCTCCAAGGCCCACCCACACCCACACACCCACACCTGGGATGCACCCCTGGTGGCCTGCAGGAGGAGCTGCCTTGTCATGTGCATCCGATCAAGCCTCTGGTTCACCTCCCACATCTGTTTGGATGACTTCCAAAGCTAATGTGGCTTTAGCCTCTGCGGTAAGCCACAGCCCCACACTTCCAAACTACACAATGAAGTGTTGCAGTTGCAATTCCAGGATGCTGCAGCTGAGCGCTCTTCTCTCTACACTATAACTGCCCTGCATGCCCTTCTCCTCTCCCTCTCCTTTTCCACTCCATAATGTGTCCATGTCCTCCAGCTCAACATATCCTGACTACTCTTCTCTCCCTCACCAAAGTGTTAGTTCTGTCTTGTAAAATACTTTCTGCTTTGGTCCTTATTTCTCTCTTTCCAAGCTAAACAAGTCTAATCTTCTGAGCTAGTTATAATCCTTTGTGGTCTTACCTCCAGGCATTCTCTTTCTCAGTTCCTCAGTCCTCAAATCTCCCCTGCAAAGCAAAACTGTGAGCACAATGTTGTTTTCCAGCTCAAGGACCTTCATGGCTTCATATTCGTATACAATAGATTTCTGATGTAATGCTCTTCCTGTACTTATCACCATCACTGCTCAACCCCCAACCCGGGGATGCACACACTCAAACCTCAGATATTGTTTAATGATGAAAAGGTCGGGGGCTGAAGACCAAAGAGCAAAGAAATGCTTCTTTTTCTTTTCCCCCTATGACTATTGGGGCAAAGTACTGCCATTAAGAGGACCAAGAGCTTATGAAACGAAAATGATTTGACAATTACAAGTGTGTAAAACAAAATGAAAGCAAAAGGTGAAGAGAAGGAAGAAGATTACACCTGAGTTCCTGACAAATACCAAAGAAGAAGTCCCAGTGATAAACAGGCAAAATAACTATGAACAAGAAAATTTCCATGAAGAAAACAGAAGAGGCTGGGAAAGTCAGGCAGAGGTGGTTTATTAGGAGGACAAGTTGCAGCTACACACACACACAAAAAAAAAACTGACTTGGTGGGTTAGAAATACTGCAGGAAGGAGGGAGGTAATGGAAGCTGGAGAGAAGCATACATTTGCCATAGGAGGAAACCAGAGGTCTTTATCAGAATGGGTGAAGGAGAGACTCTGAGGAACAGACAGCTGACCAGACTACTAAGTATGGCAGGGGTTGTCTGGAAAGGAAGTAATTGGGAAAGCAAAGAGCTGCTCATCGTGCCACTGACACTGCTGGCTTCTTCTCAACATGCAGGGCAGGTACAGGAAGGAGTCTTGGGCATCTGGAAGGAAGCGTGTCCTAATTCATACAAACAGACTCAAAAGAAGCACCAATTAAAGCTCCCACACCAGGGGACCAAGTGACTGATAGCTGGATAAGACACAAAGGGAGACAAGAGGAAATGAAGGCCTGTCATCTGTCAGAGGTATTGGAAATAACCAGCACACAACATTGATAAAGCTCCAAAGCCAGGAAATCACGTTGATGCTAGCACAAAACTGCACTGATCTGTCCTAGAAGACTGCGCTGAGCACCATAGGTGACAAGGCAGGCAGGAGACTAGAGAGAAAAAGCCATAGGTGATCCCTCACTTAATATCCACAGTGAAGGCAAGCTTTGGTCATGAGGCACCCTGAAGGCTGATTTACATTCCTGGGACACTCTATGCCCCAAGTGTCTCTTGAGTATCAAAAGGAGTCTTGCATGGCGACAATACTTTATGCACAAATCTTTTCAGTTACTCTATATACTTTTCCATCATCCTGGGGCCCCAATCAACCCCTCAAAGAGTGTCGAAGCAGGCAAAATCCCAGTTCCTATAAATCTCTTACAAGTGAAAGGAAAATAAAGGATTAGAAGTAAATTTAGGAACTCAAATGATGAATCCCCCAGGCTTAAGGAAAGGAGATGATGAAAGAGATGCATATGGGACCATGTCTTCCAAGAAGAGATATCATGTTGGCCGAACCTAAAGAAAAGCAATAAGTAAAGAGTGAATGAAAGAGGAGTGCAGTGGGAATGTCATGAGAAAGGGTTCTGAGAGAGGGAAGAGGGAGGTGACTAGTGTCAGGAATGAAATAAAAGGTCTGGGGAGAATGCTAGAGAAGAGGCAATGACAAGGTCAAGTTATATTTCCATATCAAATGGCTGAAAAGAAAATACAAAGAGGAAATTTTTCCAGTGAGTTGACATCAGGTAATAAAAATATGTCCCATGAAAGACAGGAAACAAAGGAGGTACCATACGACTCGCGCCGTACTCCCGCATGAATACAGTTTACAAGTCACATATAGGGAAAAGATACTGAGTGAAAGGCCATGTCTGAGATGAAAATATGAAACCAGGAGTTTGAGTAGGGAAATTTGGAGAGAATTTGCAAGAAACATTACTAGAGAAGAAACTATGGGGAAAGAATTCCAGAGATAATGGATTGCCACCAAACCTCAAATTATTTAATGCATGTCAATAAAGTACTCCTTTATAAAAGATATTGACTCCAAGAAACAACACCAGAAGCTTGCAAGGACCAATAAGTTACCATTATCATCAACTCAGAATAGCAGTCCTAAGAAAACATGAGGTTTTCGGTAGAACACCTAACACACACCTCAGAAAAGGTCTGCCTCAGGGGCCAGAGAGATAGCCCAGTGGTAGGGCATTTGCCTTGAACACGGCCGCCCATGCCAGCCCGGGTTCGATCCCGGCATCCCATATGGTCCCCGAGCACCGACAGGAGTAATTCCTGAGTGCAGAGCCAGGAGTAACCCCTGAGCATCGCCGGGTGTGACCCAAAAAGAAAAAAAAAAAGAAAAGTTCTGCCTCAGAGTGGGGAAAAATACTCGAACAAATTACTATACTGAGTTTACCCTATATAGACAAAATCAAGATTTGAAGGAATTAAATAATATCCAGGAATTGTGTCCTTGAACAAAGCTAACAATATAGGAATCAAAAGTATCCGGTACCCATAAGATAAAAATCATAACTGGAATCAAATAAAATATTATTCATCATGACATAAAAGGAAAAATGCAACAACTAACAAGGCAAGTAATAAAACTAGTTCTCAGCTAGAGGTGACTGCCTACCCATCGAATCTGTAAATATTTACCAGCATCTACAGAAATTTGTTTGCCATGCTTAAAAATGCCCATGGCGGCTAGCCCTGCAGATATTAATTTTTATAAATTTAGCCGCAATGTGTAAAAAAAGAGGGAGAGAGATGCATAGACGAGAGAGACAGAGAGAGAGAGAGAGAGAAAAGGGGGTACCTGCTATTAATGCAGACTGGGGGGTGAGCGGGAAGGGATGTGGGTAAACTGGTGGTGGGGATGGGGCTCTGGTGGAGGGATGGGTGCTGGAATACTGTATTACCAAGAACCAATTATGAACACCTTTGTTTCACTGTAGTATAATAATTTTTTTTAAAAATGCCCATAGCATCTAGTGGATGGAAGACAAGTATTCATTAGACTAAATATCCACGATACACAGATCTCCCCACAATAAAAATTCAGCCAATTCAAGATGTCAAGACTATCATGTGGATAAATCTTAATCTAAACTATCTCAAAAATGTACAAGTAATAGAATTTTAACAAGGACATTAAAATAGTTATAACTTTTCTCCATATGTTCAGAAAGCTAGACAAAATGTACATGTTAATTATAGGCATACAATATCTTTCAGAGACTCAAATCAAACTTCCAGAAAAGAAAACCACAGTGTCTGAGCTGTAAAGAACACTGAAGAACGTTAATGACAAATTAGATGCTGCAGAAAAAAAATACATCTGAAAAGGAAACAACAATAAAAGATGTACAAAATGAAACATTAAAAAAACCTGGCAAAATTAACAGAAAATCAGTATGCTAAACGACAAATTGAAGCATAATTAGTTCCTGAAAGGTTGGAGGGCAAAAAAATATCTGAAGAAATAATAGATGAACATATTCAAATTTTAATAAGAACTATAAACCTATATTCAAGAAGCAAAATAATACCCTCCAAGCATAAGAAGTATTAATAAAATCTCATCAAAGTCAACTTAATCAAGTAGCTTAACACAAGTAATAAAGACAAGAAGTTAGAGGAAACAAGACGCATCACTTAGAATAGAACAAAAATATGGATATGGATGACAGCAGATTTTTCTTTATGGAAACAACAAAAATAAAAAGTCAAGCTACATTTTAAAATTTTTAAGTGATAAAAGTCAAATTTTATACAAAACAAATTTAAACAAGCAAAGACAAAGAAAGGTTTCCTTGTAAAAAGCTAAATGAATTCACAGCCCATATAACCTGTATTACAAAAATGTTAAAGTCCTTCAGGTGGAAGAAAATACTAAGTGGAAATTCGTTTCTTCAGAAAAGAATGGCAACTATGTGGATAAATATATTTTTCTTATCATGGAAAGCTCTCTGATAAATTGAAAAATTCACAAGATATTTTTATCTTCATAACAGAGGCAGAAATAAGATACATTGACTACCATGATTCAAAGAGACCACTGTGAGGCAATATAAGAACGAACTTATTATTGGTTTAATCCAAGATTTTATCATTCCTCCTATTCAAATTGACTTATAAGATTTTTTCACCTATGGGCAAAATGTAACTTGGGTAGTCTGTAATAAGTTAAAGAGGTGTATTATAAACCCAAATAACTAATCAGTCCTGTTATATCCAATAAGCCCCACACTTTCTCATATAGGTATGCAGAGTAACAAAAAGTTCAATTCAAAGGGGGTGGCAGAAAATTAGACAAGTAAAATAAGCAAAATAACTAAGAAATAGTGCAGGGCTAAGGAACCTGCCTTACATGCTGCTGACCTCAGCATGATCTCGACATCACATATCCCCTGAACACCGCCAGGAGTGACTCCTGAGCACAGGGTCAACTGTAATACCTGAGTGCCCCCTATAACAGCAATTAAAACTGAGCTGGGGTCTAGAAAGATAGTACAGGGGTTAAAGTGCATAATTTGCATACAGCTGGCCCCAGTTTTATCCCTAGCCCCACCAGAACATCACCAGGTACAGCCTTGGAAAGCCACTGGCACTTCTGACTTTGGCCCGGTAATCTCTGGCACCACCAATGGTGGCCTCAGCACCATTTTATTCTCAGGCTCCAGCACTGGACTGTGTTACCTCAACTGGCAGAGAATCATCAGGAGGTGCTCCCTGGTCTTTGAGCTCAGGTCACACCCCAAAGAAAAGAGTAAGATTATAAAGTCTAAATTCTATCTATAAAAATCATAACATCTATACAATTAAAAAGTAGTGTCACATTGGATGCAAGAGCAATACTGATGGGTCCAGAGACAAGACTAAAAGGGCTACAGCACGCTGCACGTGTGGGAGACTAGGGTTCGATTCCTGGTACCACTGAGTTCCTGAGAGTACTACCAGGAATGACTCCTGAGCATAGAGCCAGAACCCCAATCAAAAACAAAGAGCAAGACCAAACACTACAGTGTCTACAAGAAGCATATAAGAAATGCATCTCCAAAAACGAAAAGGCAGAAACCTTCTGATCAAAATGACAGAAAAAAAAATAAATTACATAACTGCTTTGACTAAACTAATACCAGAAAATGGAGATTTAAAAACTAAAAGAAATAGCACCCTGGATAAAGAAAATGATAAAGATGTTGATCTGTCCCAAAGACAAGATGATTCTAATATGGAAGTTATCGTCCAATTTTAAAATCACGGTATCACTGTCTTCCCGCTCATCATCGATTAGCTCGAGCAGGCACCAGTAACATCTCCATATGTCCTGTCTCATGCCAGTAGAGCCCAAGGGTCACCTGCTTGCTCCAGGAACATAAAGAGCCCCAAACCATTCCATCAGGTCATGGGAATGAGGTCTAAAACTGTTACTGGTATTTGGCATATCAAATACAACATGGGTAGCTTGCCAGGCTCTGCCATGTAAATAAGGTTCAAGGCTAATAGCCATAATAATGATAAAATAACATAATTTAGTAAGTAACTGTTTTCCTCAAGTTCCCCCAGGGTCCCCCCCAACATACAGACATTTCTCCAGACACACCTGCCTCTCCCCAGAGACATTTCTTAATTCAGAAAGTAAATGGTGACATCTGTACGACATTTCTTTTCCAGGTTCTAACCCTACAGCCTCTCTCTACTTTGATACTTTTGTTTAGATATTTTAAGTAAAATTTTTGGGTTGAAAAATGGAAGTCATCTTCAAGTCTCAATTTCTATCATTTAATCATTGTGCTGGTTCAAGTTAATAAAGCACTGAAGAATAGTTGACTGCTCCAGCAGTGAAGAGCAAAGAAACAAAAGTGGACACTGTTTTCATTATGCACTGGTGATACAGGTCTACTGATCATGGGTTGGAAACATGTGAAATAAGAGCCTTGGGCCAGAGTGATAGCACAGCTGATAGGTGCTTGTCTTGCTCACAGCCAACCTGGGTTTGATCTCGGCATCCCCTATGGTCCCCAAGGACATCCAGGAGTGATTCCAAACTGGGCATTGGTGGGTGTGCACAAAGTCCAAGAGAAAAGAGGGGAGGAGAACTGAGTGGAAGGAAGAAGAGGAGAAGAGGAAAGGAGAGGAGGGGAAGAAACTTCCATTAGCAATTTTGCATTTGTTTGATGTTCATGTGAAAATACACTTAAACTCAATTATTAGGAACAACCAGCATAGGAATCTCTGGATAAAACTACTGGGCCTCTCACTCTCATAGTGGTAGCAAGGGAATTATGGATTTGGATTCAACATTTAATTTTCTATTTTATTCTCAGTAGAAGGGGAATAAAAAGTCAGAGTAAAATCGTTTAAAAGAGGTTAACTGTAACAATTGTATGAGACTCTAAAAATGAAAGTAACAGGGAATAGTTTTACAATACTCACTAAAAGAACTGAAAGAAATCTATGATGTCTCAATGCTACAAGCAACAGGAAAAGAGGTCCAAAAAGAGAGCACAGCTCCCCAACTGCCTTCAAAAATGCAGGCCACAAACCCCAACTCTTAGAGGCACTCACACTGGCGCCATGCTGGGAAGGTACAGTTGATAAGAAAGAAAGTGGCCTCAGTACTGAATACACCAACCACTGTGCTCAGACACCCCTGCTAATCCGGCCCATGTAAAATTGAAACAGAAGCAGGAGAGCTTAGAATATTCACAGAAATATGAATAAAACTAAAATGAAAATAATAGAGATGAGGATGAGGTCAGCACAGCATTCAAAACTGGTACATTTTATTTCATTAGTTCAGAATTTCTTTTCTTGGAGAGGTTTGGCCACAGCTAGCAGTGCTCTGGCGATACCAGTGGCTCTGTGCTCAGAAGTGACCACTAGTAGTCCCCAGGGAATCCTATGAGGTGCCAGGGATCTGAACTGGGGCTAACTGCAAGCAAATAAATCCCTTCCTGCACTCTCAGGTTCTCAAAAATGGTGCCATTTGAAAACAATGCAGTGTACAGGGGGATCTAGATAAGACTTCTGGTTGAGAACTTCATACTGATGTAGGTGGACCCCACTGGTGGCTTACGTGAGGCAGGAAGGGGAGAGAGATGGTCACTTTCTCCCCAGTTGCCTCTGCCGCATGGGGACCCCCTGGGCAGGCTAAGGACTGATAAAGTCTGCGATGAGCTCCTGATAACGGCGTGGGCCTGAGCCCCACCAGCCCCACGAGGTGGCCGCCTAGTCACACCTGATGTCTGCTTGATCTCTGGGCATGGAGTTGATCCCCACTACCCGAGGTTTCTCAGGGAGCCACAGACTCAGGCTGGACCAAGGAATTGCTCTTTGCAGGAAAGGAAAGTCAGTCCTAGGCCTTACCCAGGGTTTCCTCAGGGGTTCTTGTCTTCCTCGCAGAAAAAAAATTTTTCAGGAGTCGACGAGTAGTGAAGTAAAACAGTCTTTATCAAGGAGGTTTTAAGGATGGGGAAGGAATAGGGAAAGCGAGAGTAGTAATGCGCTCAAGGGAGAACTCAGGCTGCTCCAAAGGCGGAGAGCTCCAACTGATTCCCAAGGAGGCTTTATCACTTTGGGTTGGAGTGTTCCAGCCATCAAGGTTGATGGGGGTTAAGGGTTGTGTGGAAGAAGGTAGATCCAGCTTCTTCAGGGTCTACTGTTTATTGGTTGATGGGTCCTATCAAGTCTTCATTCCTGGTTCCAAAAGGTGACAGCCTAATGGTGACAATCCATGCCATGCAGGGCCCGGCCCTCTCTGCTGCCTACATCATCACCATCATTGTCACCAATCCGAATTCCTGAGCAGAAAAAATCCTAGAGTAACACTGACAACCGACACCAGAATGGCTTCTACGCCTCCCTACAGCTGCACTCTTGTCTAGAAGCTGTTTTTCTCTGACGAGCCCAGGGCAACAAGTATGGACTCGTTGTGATGCCCACCTCTCCCTCTCCACATCTACAGCCAGCTCTGGTTATTCTTCAGCCCTGCCTCTCCACACCAGCAAGAATAAGTGATCCCAAGCCTTCCACAAAGGAAGTTCCTTTGCCTTGTGCCTCTCTTTACCACACCTCTCTCTAGATTAGTCCACATGACCCCGCTCTGCCCAGCTCCTTCCTGTGCATCTTTTCAATGACTGCAGTCCAAGCTGTACCCACCCAAGCAAACCTTTGCATAACTCGACTGTCCACAATGATTGTTTTTGATTCAGAAATCCTTTAGCATATATGGCAAAGTATCTATAACACTGGCTCTCACAGGCTTTTAAGTTTTCATGTAATTACTGCTTACATGAATCTTTTGTCTGGCCAACTAACTCATAAATCCTGTAAAGCAGACATTCTAAAAATAAATTATTTCCCTACTATGCTTTTGGAGGAATTCATTAAAGTGCTTGCTGAATAAAAACTATTGAATCATGTGAACTGCACAGATTCTCCCACCGAAATAATCCTTTAGGAAAATGTTCTTATCAGCCGGCACAGCAACTGAGCTCACAGACAAAACCGTGAATAACCTGAAAATGTTGCAATCAGATTACTTGACAAGTTGAGCCAAGAAGGTGGTGGGTAAACTGTGAAAAAGAAACCTCCACAAACCTATAAGGGAGGTCTAAATGCTGCCATGAAAAAGAAAAGAATAAAGATTTCACTTAGTGATTCTAGTGATACTTTCCCCCACTATCTTACGAACTTTACATATTAAACAAATATCACAATTTTGCATATGAAACAACATCACAGTGACAAACAGATTCTATCTTTCATGTCATTTCCCATGACAACTTGTGACTTTCCTGGGTTCTCACCTAAAGAATGTTTAGAGAAAAATACTAAACCACACATATATACATGTGTAACATTTATACAGTGTGTATTAGTACATATAATCAGCTAGAATTGTGTTAGAAATATGTACCAGAGTTTATTACTTATTTGGTCTCAGGACATAGTACATGTGACTACCTACTGTGAGCAGCTTATAAATAAATACATATCTATATGTAATAGTAAACAGAACAAATTCACTAATTATCTTTTTTGACAAAAGTATAAATATTCTATTTCTAGGAATATTTAAAAAATAGAAGCAACCATTAAATAATGCTAGGCTGCTAATTAGACCAAAAAAATTCAAACAGATATTCTACCTCAACATAGGGATAACCAACCATTATACACTTTATCTTTTGTAAAATTCTGTACCTATTGTTAGGTGACACACCCTAGCTAGCTCAGGATCTTTGCTGTTTGATCCATTTTCATGTCTTTAGGGCTTCATGTTCTCTTTTGTGTAAACACTGATAGAAGATGTGGCAGTTACAGGAGTCAGTTTGACTCTGGATTAATAATTCTTGGAATCTCATAATTTCTACTAGGAACCCAGCACTAGTCTAGTTTGGAAATTACTGTATCACTGTCTTCCTGTTCATCATCGATTTGCTCAAGCGGGCACCAGTAACACCTCCATATGTCCTGTCTCATGCTAGTAGAGCCCAAGGGCAGCTGCTTGCTCCAGGAACATAAAGAGCCTCAAACCATTCCATCAGGTCATGGGAATGAGGTCTATAATCCCACCCACACGGCAGAGCCCTGAAGCTACCCATGTCATATTTTATATGCCAAATACCAGTAACAATTATAGTTTGGAAATATCTCCTCATATTACCCATGAATCCTGGCATGGGACAAGATACACCAGGAGAAACCTACCCTGGCTGTGTTGGAACCCCATTTTAGGAATCAGTTCTGCAAAGATCATTGGAGGGGTCATGCTGGTTTGTCCTAGACAGTCAAGTAAGATCCATTCAGTAAACAAATAGAAGAGCAGTTAAAAATTACCCTGAGCAGAATAGAATGAACAAGAACCTTGTAGGTATTAGAGATAACCATCTATTATGCATGGAGTTCATGGTCTGAAATTATAATGGGATTTCCTCCCACAAATATACATCCTTAGATGTATTTCTTTACACCAGCCCCTCTCTACAGAGTTCAGCATAAGAGATGATCTCTTTTTTTTCTTCTTTTTGGGTCACACCTTGCAATGCCCCTGGCTCTTCACTCAGGAATTACTCCTGGCAGTGGTCAGGGAGACCATACAGGATGCCAGGATGGAACCCAGGTTGGCTGCATGTGCAACCCCAATAAGAGGAAAAGGACTGAGGGGGCCGGACCAATAGCCCAGAGGGTAGGGCGTTAGCCTTGCATGTGGCCGGCCCATGCTGGCCCGGTTTGATCCCTGGCATCCAATATGGTCCCTCGAGCACAGCCAGGAGTAATTCCTGAGTGCAGAGCCAGGAGAAACCCCTGAGCATCTCAGGGTGTGACCCAAAAAAGAAAAAAAGAGGAAAGGACTGAGGCCCTGATATTAGCATTTGTTTAGACCAGAACTAGGTGTGGTTCATCTGGAGATTTGCATGAGAGTCCTGGTTTTTGACTTTTGCAAAGTCCCACCCACTTGTGCTAGCAGCCTTTTGCCTTTGGCTGTCTGGCATGGGCAGGCTTCTGGAGACAAAAGGGACTGCCTTGGGGAAGAAGTGACCACTTGGTGGGAGACATCTTGGCTCTAGGTCTGGAGAAACTTTGGTCCAGGATTGTAGTTGCAGAGTGTGTTTAATTGTCGGTGATAAGCAAAAGCCTTTTGGAACTGTAATGAACTTATGGCTTCTGTGCATCAATGGCTGGAATCTGAGGTGACCAAAGGATAGGATCCCTGATACTGTTGGAGTCCCTAGCCGATTCCCAACATCTGGTTTCACTGGGTGGGCCCAAACTACCAACCTTATGTTGGGGTCCCCAGCGGATCCCCTGACATCCCTAACCCAATTATATAAAACTATAGATCAAATTACTCTTACTAGAAAAAAAAGAACATTAAAGATGTGTTTGAAAACTATGGAAGCTGAACAAAAATTAAAATTATAGTCTTTGCATAGCTGAGTATCTTTAAGTCCCTTTGCCTGATGTTTTTTGGTGCCTCAGTTTCCAAATCTTTTAATCAGAGGAAAGACTAAGATGTCAAGATTTCCTTTCTAGACTGGTATTCTTGCTTAATTGAAACGTAAAAGAATCTGTCACAAAGAACACATTACTGTGTTCTCTTCCCCCCTTTATTTCAAACTGTTCTGCTCCATTGCTGCCTTTTCTATTCAGTTTCAGTGCACTCGAGAGGTTCTTGAAACTAGTAAGGAAAAAGTAAAAATACTCAAGTACTACCAAAGTCTTCCAAAACTGTTTCAGGATCAAGGGATATTCATGCCATGGAAGTTTTTGACTAGCTTGATTCTGTCACCTGTTTTAATAATGCATCATATGTAGGCCCACTCCATGAGGGCAGCCATTTTCCACATTCGGACTTCCCTCTTGTCAGAACTCCACCCAGCAGAAGAGCCTATAACAGGCCGGCTCATCTGACCTACCCTGCAGCAGTATTTTTCAAGTCTGGTCCAGGTATGCTGATCCAGAGACTCACAGACATGGGGCAAAGCTGCTACCAGCTCTCCCTGTGCCCAGCCACTCACGAGGCACCTGGGAGGGATGGTGGGTTCTAGCCCTGGCCCGCCACCCCAGCAGAGCCTCACAACAAGCCAGACGACCCCCACTCTATGAAGTCTGCCATTTTCCACATCCAGACTTCCCTCTCAGCAGAAGAGCCTATTACAGCCCTGGCGCAGCCGCTATGCGGCTGTGCAGTTCATCAATAAAGCTAGATTTAGAGGTGACTACAAGAGTATGTCACCCACACGACAGAGCCTGGCAAGCCTCCAGTGTCGTATTTAATATGCCAAATACCAGTAACAATTATAGACCTCATTCCCATGACCTGATGTAATGGTTTGAGGCTCTTTATGTTCATGGACCAAGCAGATGCCCTTGGGCTCTACTAGCATGTGACAGGGCATATGGAGATGTCACTGGTGCCCACTGAGCAAATTGATGATGAATGGGAAGACAGTGATACAGTGATTCAGTGATCATATGTAGGTAGGATGCCAAGGGGACAGAACCTAAGTAAACTGAACAATAAAGAACTTTTACCTGCTAATAAGACAACACACTGCAAGCACTCAAGATTGACAATAACATTTCTGGAATCCTAATTAAATGAAAATATATAAAAATGTTCTTCAAAACTTCTGCATAGTCTTTCAAACCACAGTGCTACATGGACTATCCCTACAGCAGGGTCTCTGAATGCTTTACATGTCTGAATATCTTCAAAGTGTTTCATGGCACGTGAAACTCAAGTGGCATAGGCTCTCAGAAACTGACTAAGTCTCTCGGGCAACATACACTGAACTGTACTGTCCTTAGATCTTTGTCGACAGGGCCCTGATGAAGACAAGACTTATGATTCCAGAATGTCCAGTGAAGAGACACCATGGAGCCAGGAGGCAGAAGCCCACCTGGTGGTGCCTGTAATTATCCATAAATTATATAAACACTGTTGAACAATGTGCCCTGGAAGTCTTAGAGCAGTTCCATCTCTCTTCCAGCTTTGGAGCTGTGATATATCCTAGCTTCTTACTCAATTCCTACTGCTATATGGATTATCAGTAACTCTTTCTGGCCTGGAAATTACTAAATTCCCACTCACAGTTTCCTGACCTCCACCTAATAACCACAAAGCAGACAGCGGGGACAAGAAAATAATCAAGAAACAAGACACCCAAGGGAGACACTGGACAAAGAAAGTCCTCTGTTCTCTGATGGCTACAGTCTAAGAAGGATGTGCAAGAATGAAAAGCTGAAAGCCCATGGGACTGGATTAAGGGAGCTGAGAGATACCCTATTCTTTATCCAAAAGCTCCACATGAGAGTTCAGCATTCTATTTTGGGACTGTCTTCCATTCTTTACACTCATATGTTTTATTAAGTGTACTGGATTTTGTACCCCTTTGATCTCTCAGAAATCATTTCTGGTCTCTCTCTAAGACCATTCTTTCACATATATCACATACAATATAACCTGATTATTTTTCCCTACCTTCTATTTCTCATGCTCAGACACTGGTCCAAAATCTTCTACAGTTTCCTCTGACTCTGCTTCCTGATCCTTAACCTGACATACAAAGTTTGATATCCAAACTCTCCATGAAATTTACACTATTATATTTAAAGGTTTCTCACAGAACATTGATTTTTACCACAGAGCCTAAATGTTGAATTGCTCTATATCTGTGGCTATATCTTATATTTTTTATCTCCTACAAGGTAACCCAGAAAGTGGCAATCCTTCCTTGTTTGAGGACTAAATGAATAAGTGAAAGGAGTCAAACACACATGTGTTAAGTAGCTTCTAACTTCTCTGAAGATCAGTATCACCTCTAGGGTTGCAAGCTGGAAACATGCATTAACTCCTCCTACGCATGTTTAATATATTTGGTATGGCCTGTCAAAAATCACTTTAAGGGGCGGAGCGATAGCCCAGCGGGTAGGGCGCTTGCCTTTGCACGCGCCGGCCTGTGCCGGCCTGGGTTCGATCCCGGCGTCCCATATGGTCCCCGAGCACCGCCAGGAGTAATTCCTGAGTGCAGAGCCAGGAGTAACCCCTGAGCATCGCGGGTGTGACCCAAAAAAGCAAAAAAAAAAAAAAAAAAAAAAAAAAAATCACTTTAAAATCTGAATCTTGGCCCAAGGGTCAGTATAGCAGGTAGGGCACTTGCCTTGCACACAGTTGATCAGGATTTAAAACCCAGCTCCACATGTGATCACCTGAGTAACACCAAGAATGACCTTTGAGCCAGGAGTAAGCCCGAGTACAGCCAGAGATACCAAAAAAAACAAAAGCAACAAAATCTGAACCTGATTAACTTCAGAAAGGAAACAAACATTCCTACTGTCCTTATCTCACCCATCTCTATTACTGTTCACCCATTCTCCTCTGGTGAATGGGTTATTTTATTCTGTAACCCTTGACTAAGTTGATGCATATTTGAATCATAATCCTAGCTATGAGTCATAACTTATCCCAGGTACTTTGCATGTACTAATACATTTTACACAGGCCAATTCAACAGTTAAGTCAGGCTGTATCACTGTATCACTGTCTTCCCGATGTTCATAGATTTGCTCGAGCGGGGCACCAGTAACATCTCCATCTGCTGTTACAGGACAGGGAAGAGCCTCAAACCAATTAGATCATGGGAATGAGGTCCATAACTCTTACTGGTTTTTAGCATATCAAATAAAACATGGGCAGCTTGCCAGGCTTTGCCATGTAGGTGGTATACTCTCAGTAGAAGGCTCTCATCTCAAGCATTTACTGATGAAACTTAAAGGGGAAATTCTCTTGGGTGGCGCTCTGAGGAACTATGGAGTCTGGATATTAAGAATGACTGACCTCTTGATGTGTGGGTTGCTCTTGCTTCTTGCTAGGCTTACTGGGATGACAGGTATCAGTTAGAACCTGCCTAGAACTGTATACAGTGTATAAATGGGAAAGATCCTGGGAAGGACCTGATCCTAAAATTAGTACTATCTAAGAATGTTGTGTGGCCACCTCGACGGAGCTGTGCGTCTGGTGTGGGTCTCTCTTCCAGGGTAGCTGGCATGGAGGAGGAGGAAAGGGCGGAGGAGCCCAAATCCCGCCTCCAAGTCCCCCAGTGTGGCCCCACCCTTGCCCCTGTGAGCAAACCCTTGGAGCTGGCCGAGTCCCTTACCAGGAGGTCAGCTCTGTATAAACAGTTCACTGGAGTTAGCCATTATCCCTAACTGGACAATAGAGTTTAAAAGTAAAAACTCAGTTTCCCTTTTGTTTCAGAAAAAGAAATCTGGTATATTATTGGCTGTCTGGAGACAGTGTTCTCCAGAGAGCCAATAATATTCTCCAGACAGTCAATAATGTTCTCCATTTTTTTCTTCAAAGAATGTAATGCCTACACAATTATAATATAGCCATAAATGCGTCGTAAAATGTTCTGTATTTTTTTAAGACATCCAAGGACGCTTGAAAAGGTGGAGTATCATACTCCATGTCTTTTTAACAAACACAACTTCCAGTTTTTTCAGAGAAAAGAAGTTTCAATCTCTCCATTCATTTCCTTCCCTGAAGCATTTCCAAATGAAGAGTCCCCATCAACTCCATTTCTGAGTCTAGGTATGCTAGGAAAGGGCACACAATAGGCCCACCAATAAGCAAGAAGAGAACCACAGAGAGCCCCAGTAGTCAGCTTTGTATAACACCCTTATTATACTTAAGCAAAAGGAGCCATTTTTCTTAGTTCAGATTCTTCAAATAGCTTTTTATGATGCTAATAAATGAGGAAATGTCTAAGGTTTTGCCTTTAAAAATACATATTTTAGAGTTTTCTTTAGCTTCCCTTCAGTGCCGGTGAATCACTCTCCTAGCCTTTGCACAAAAGGCACTTAATCTTCTCATCTAATGACACCCTCTATGGAAAGAAGCCGCCCTGTCTCCATTCACCAATAGCCAGATCAATCATGTGTCTCTAAGAAAATGAAGTCATACCAAGCTGGTTTTTAACATTACTGAGGGTGTCGTTAAGACCTCAGAGACTTTGGCTGCTGACGGGCTCTGATAGCTTGTGATTAATTAGGCCACTTTTTCCTGTAGACTCTCTCCCTGCCTGTGCTGTCAGATCTGCTCACCCCAACGTGGAGACTCCGGGGCTTCCCAGACCTCACAGCAGCCAGCTTGAATGAAGTCCAGGAAGTTTCCCACATCCACGGCACCTCTCTGGAATCGAGAAATAAGCTCCTACCTTGTCTGCTGAGAAATAACCAAGCAGATGGTACAACCACCTGTAACTTTCCAGTGGGTTGTACTTCCTCCTGTGATTCTGTGAGCCTGTTCTCCTGAGTACCAGGCTAACTCCTTCTACACTTCACTATAAAGAGGTAGCATTATCTTTGGAGTGAAGAGAAAGATTGAAGAAAAGAAACTTACAATGAAAATGAAATGGCAAAGTAGGGGCTAGAGCACTTGCTTTGCATCTAGCCGGCCTGAGTTCAATCCCGTATCCAATATGATCTCACAAGCACTGTCAGAAGTAATTCCTGAGAAGACAGCCAGGAGTAACACCTGAGCCCAGCAAGGTTTGGCTCAAAAAAAAAAAGAAGAAGAAGAAAGAAAAGGACACTGAAATGTAGACTTAGCACTCTTGTGCCAAGCCCAAATATTCACCAGTTTTTGTGAAACCTACAGAGAGTCACTCATTGCAAGCTATGGCTGGGAGGGGACAGTGATGTGGGAAGTGGAAGCAAGGAATTAATAATGTGGTGACAGCACCAAATTAGAAGGCTTCCCAAGGAAATAAGGAATCGGTGTACATATACCAGGGACAAGGGCATGGCTGGCACATTACTTCCCTAAACAGAAGAGCTGGATTACACTTGAGCAGATTTCCCACTGGACTTTCCCCACTTGTGCTTCAAACTTCACTGTAATAAAGTATTCTGCAGAGACAGAGAGACAGAGAGAGAAAGAGAGGAAACTGGCGTACCTGCTACTGAGGCAGCCTGGGGGGTGGGTGGGAGGGGGTGGGGTACATTGTGGTGGAAATGGGGCACTGGTGGAGGGATGGGTGCTGGTATACTGTATTACCAAAAACCAATTATGAACACCTTTGTAATTGTATGCCTCAAGGTGGTATAATAAAAAAATTTTAAAAAAAAGAAAAAGAAAAAAAATAAATTATTCTGCAGAAATTTGCAGCTCTAAAATGGCAAGTTCGGAGGCCGGAGGCGATAGCACAGCAGGTAGGGCATTTGCCTTGAACGCGGCCAAGCTGGGTTTTATCCCCAGCATCCGTATGGTCCCCCAGCATTGCCAGGAGTAATTCCTGAGCGAAGAACCAGCAGTAACCCCTGAGCATCGCTGGGTGTGACCACCAAAAAAAAAAAAAAAAAAGCAAAATAAAATAAAATGAAATGGCAAGTTCTTATTCCACCACAATTAAAGAAACCATATTTATCAGGGTTGCCTTTGATAACCTTAAATATTCTGAGTGTTTAAAGTTGGCGTATCTGATTATTAAATTCTGCTGTAAGAGAGTCTAGAGTAGGGAGGTATTTTGTTTTGACAAATCAGTAGTCACACTTTGAATATGCATCAAAGTTAAGGAAAAGTGACTTAGAAACCACTTGTACAACAAATCTAGGCACTGTGGGGGCTGTCAAATAGAGAGCAAGAAGACACAGAAAGTGAAATCAGGAGGCACTTTAGCCTCAGTTTTGTTTTGTTTGCTTTTTCAGGTACCTGGTGATGCTCAGGGGTGACTCCTGGCTCTGCACTCAGGAATTACTCCTGGCAGTGCTCAAGGGACCATATGGGATGCCGGGGATCAAACCCAGGGTGGCCATGTGCAAGGCAAATGCCCTCCCTGCTGGACTATCGCCCAGCCCTAGCCACAGTTTTGTTGAGTTATTTTTTTTCTTGATTTGTGGGTCACACCCAGCAATACTCAGGGGTTACTCCTGGCTCTGCACTCAGGAATTACTCCTAGCAGTGTTCAGGGGAACATATGGGATGCCAAGAATCGAACCCAGGTTTGCCGCATACAAGGCAAAAACCCAACTGCTGGACTATCTCTACCATCCCAAGTCAATTTGTTAAAAAGAAAATTCAGATCTCTGGCCTAGAAAACAGAGTGCTGACCAATTAGATTAATTTGTTTTGGTTACCCTAAGGATCATCTACATTCTGCACTGCGCTTTGCATCCCCTAAGAAGTGCATCACCTCTGACTTTAGCTTCCATTGGGGGTGATTTTTTTCCCAGTTAGGAAACAGAGATTCCTGTAAACTTTACAGATGCAGAGAGTTTCAATGCCATCCAATCCATACAAAAGCCATGTGCTTTACTTTTTTAAAAGTAAATCACTGTTGCCCCTAATTTACCAGTGAGACAAACTAAGCGAAGATATAAGATGGCTTGGTCAGTCACAGGCTCATTAGGGACAGAGTTACCACCAGCCCCGCAATATCGCATACTCCATGGTCCTTCTGCCATGCTACTCTGCTTAGATTTCCACAAAACTACAATCTTCTTCAATCACCAGTAGATAGAAGCTTCTGCTTTTATAGCTGCCAATGTGTATACTTATCTATATTTAAATATAAGCAATTAAAAAGTGAACATTGCCTGCCCTTCCACTCTTAATATGAAGCTCCTCAGCCTGTGACTTTTCTCTATTAAAAGAAGTCTCTTTAATCAGGAAGAAAGGCTCACACTCTATCTGCATGTTGTAAATTCCCTCCCAAGCTAGGTCTTTGCAATTGAATATTTCCATTTAAATGCTCCATCAATTCAATCAAAATGTTAATATCCTGATTACAAAGTATTGCTCTATGCATTACTAACATGTTTCTTTCCCACTTGTTTCTCCCAGCAAAGCACTGAGCTCACAAACAGGAGGGTCATTTTACTTTAAAGGGAAAAATTGCACACAATAATGCTACAGTAAATGATCAGTAGAAATATTCCATAAGATTAAACTACAATCCACATGCATTCACCCATATTTGTATCTCTTTTGTGCTCTGCACATAGCTATTACACAGCTGCTAAACCTCTATGTGTTGGTGAGGAAGGGAAGGGGTCATAAACTAACAGCTGTCCTTTTAAATCTGCATTAAACATAGGTTTAGTGATGTTATGGAGGAGTATAACTCTTTTTTTCATTTTCTGCTGCATAAACGCTGCTGAAGTTGAAGCAAATAAATAATCATGGTTTCAATTTCAAGGTATTATCTCTCAGACTACAGAGATTGTATATTTTAACAAGTCAGATACACAGATCCATCTTGGGAGTTTTGAAATATTAATCCCTTTGTCCTCTGCACGTAGAGTGACAAACACAAGAAATTTAATTGTGGCTCATATCACGACACTTCCACTGCAAAATGGGTAGTCTGCTATGGGCAGGGGGCAGAAGGGTCCACTCAGTAACACCCCCATTAATCTGAGCCACTTCTCTGCTTGATAATAGAACAAAGCAGGGGGACCAGGCCAGGGGACAGCAAACTTTTTAACAGAATATCTGTAAATATGCTCAGAATGTTCTGCAAGAATGGCCCCTCCTCCCAGAGATGGTACAGAGGGTGTGTGTGGGGAGGCCGGGGGGGGGGGAGTCTCCAGAGGCTTTGGTGGAGTTGGTAGAAACCATTGGCTTAGGATGTTAGAGCCAAGGAAGATCTATCAAATATCATACCCATGAGCTGTGAGTGCCACGGATGTTTCTCCCATGTCTTCTGAAAATTATTTTAACACACAGCAAAGATGTATCAAAGGCACATGTAAAACCGAAAGGGAGAAATCGTGATGAACTCAATCATACTCAGGCTGCCACACTGTCTAGCAAATTTTGACAGAGGAAGGGAAAGGCAGAGAATGCCTGGTGAGAAGGAGAGGAAACCCGTAGAGAAAATGAGAGTTTAGGGAACAAAAATAAACTTGCTATTTTATACTTTTTCCCTCTGCTACCATAGAAGAAGGAAAAGGATGACTTGTATTTTTAAAACTTTGACAGCTCCACGACACTGTATTTTAGCTAATGGTTCGTTTAGGGCACCTATGTCTTCAAGTCTCCAACAAAGAGACCAGGAGATAAGGAACATAAAAAAAAGTAATACTGCCCATTTGCTGCCCAACAGAGTCTTATAACTTAACCAGGGAGATGATAAATAATTATTAGCAAATGTAGATAAGATTTTGGTCAAATTAATTTGGGGAGTATGGACTCAAGGGAGAAGGATTTGGGCAGTGAAATCCTCACCTGCCCTGATGACACTACCTAAATCTGTATTTCTTAATCTGTGGCCACCCAGGATATTTCAAGGGGGCAAGAGAGAAACTGAGTATAGTGACCAATACACAAGACTAAAGTCTAATCAGTAAGATGGGGGTGGGGGTGTTTACAACATTGGAAGGAGTCATGTTAAAAAAAATACTGAAAATATTCTGACTCACCATCATCCTAGCATCACAAGCCTGAGATAAAAGTGGTTGGTCAAATTTAAAGAATTTCAATACTTTTTTTCTAGATTGTTTTCAATGCTTGCCCTCCGCAGAGTGCCTGTCTACCATTGTTTTGTTAGAGGTAGTTGACCAATGAAGAGAGGGTTGTGATCCCTATTTTGTACTCTGCAAACTAGATAGTAAGCCTTGATTTAGGCTGCGTGTTTACAGTGGTAGGAATACAGTTCTCTAATTCATAGGAAGAGTGTTCAATCAGAAGGTTTGTGCTAGCTAGTGTGGTCCTGGCCCTCATCTTGTCATGTATTTTGCACCAGACACACAAACGGTCCTTGTGGATGGCTGTACACTAGTATCTGGGATCCTGGAATATGGAACTTTAAAAAAGGACTTTGAAATGGGGTTAAGAGTACAGGCTTAAGATCATTCTAGCTTATCTAAGAATACCCAATCTTTATAAACAGGCAACACTCCCCAATCATTGTACATTAAAGGAGACATGATGTGTGAGAGGCTTCGCTTGCCACTGCTGCCTTTGAAGCTCCAGGAAGAGGAACATGTGCCAAAGAATGAATACAAGCAGAATTTAGAATCTGGAAAGGCCAAGAAGCAGATTTTGCTCTGGAGCCTCCAGAAAAGGAAATGGCTTATAGCCACCTGGATTTTAGCCCAGTGAGACCTGCATTCAAAATTCCAATAGAATAAATACCCTTGTGTTGTTTTAAGCCACCCAATTTGTGGTCATTAGTTATAGCAGCAATGGAGCACTAACAGAAGTATAATCCATCATACTTGTCCATACTGAAGCTCTCCAAAATTAACTCCTGACACGCAGCAGAATTCTTATGGGAAATGTGCTTTGATTTTTTATAACATGAACATTTTATTTTATAATTTGAAAAATACCAACTTTGTTGGTATAGACAGATGGATTAAATGGGCGTTTCTCAGAGATTTCTATAGATGGGCCATACATCCAGGGTGAATTCTTTGGAACATCCATGGCGCTGCAGCAGGTTAATTTCAACTGCAACTGTAACTTTTGCTCCCTCAACCTTCCAACAGGTTATAGAGAGACTGTTCCACATAGATGGAACCGTAACTGACAATGGATGACTTAGAAAAATTATGAGTTACCATCACAGATTCATGAATCTCTTAAAACCATTTCGATGATCACAGAGTATTTTCTCATGTAAAAAAACTTATCAACTCTACTGAGAATTCATTTATTTCTCTTATGAACAGCTTTTCCTGAATAATAACATGCATGTGACAGCAAAGATGAACATGCACACACGCACACACACTTACACGCACACAAACAGCATAACTAAGGGAAAAATACAGGAGCTAGTAGCTCAGATTCTTAACTAAAATGGTTTTTCTCGATATATCTAATTAATATCTGCTTCTTTCTCCAGAATGTCTGATTGTCAAAGAAAGGGACTATGCCCTGTTCACATCTATATCCCAAGGAAAAGAAGACCTGGAATGGAGTGTGGGTACAACACACATGGTTACACAAAATGACACGGAATTCTTGACTGACGGGAATCTCCACAGCTGTACCCTGTGTCTATGTCAGTGCTCAATTAAAGGCAAAAGAGAGGGGCCGCAGTAATGCAGTGGATCAGGAATTTCCCTTGCATCTACCAGCCAGGGTTCGATCCTGGCATCCCATATGGTCCCCAAGTACCGCCAGAAGTAGTTCCAGAGTGCAGACCCAGGGGTAGCCCCTGAGTCTCACTGAGTGTAACCAAAAAACAAAAAAGAAACAAAATTTCATAAGCAATTGCAACTGAGAATTTTGCATGTATTCAATTAAAGCTAGACTCACCATAGATACTGGGATAGTATCAAAATACTATCTGGGTGACTAATGTCCTCTTTGGCAAAAATAAGATATGAACTTACAAAAAGTGAAATATTTTCAAAATATATGCTATTACAGGATAGAGCAAATGAAAATTAAGTTTGTAATGAAGACTACAAGACATGATATTGTTTTAAAACTTTGAAAAATTATGAAATCCATTACAGCAAGAACACCCTGTGGATAGGTAATCCGTTTCCCAGAAACCTTGTTCTTACCACCTTACATTATTTGCTTTCCTCTCCTCGCAGTCTTTTTTTCAATATTTCATAGATGCTCTAAAGGCCTTGTCTTGAGATTATATCTATATATCTTTACATCTTTGATTCTGAGTTCAGGTATCAACGAACATGTTTAACTTGTTTATCCACAAGCCTAGTTCCAGTTCCCATACACAAGACTTGAAGGAATATGTGATAATGAGAACCACTGATAGTGATTGAAATCATCTTTACTGAACATGATTCATTAGCCAAATAATGAATATGCAGTGGAAACTGACAGATTTAATCCCCATGAAAGTATGAAGTACATTCAATTTTACAGATTAGTATCAAAATCTGAAGGGTAAATGAGTGCTAATTGAAATACTCAGGTGGAGAAAGACTCACATTACATGATTTCACCTTATAGGTGACAGATAAATAAAAAAAAATTAACAAAATCAAAGTCTTCAACTATCAGACCACAAATTTGCCTAGCAAAAACAAATGGAACCAGGATGTAAAACCTGGTTAGAGGTAATGTACAGAGATGAATAAAAATTAGGCTATTCATAAAGAACATATGTAATAGATACAAATGTTGACCTATTAGTCTGTATACCTAAAACTTATATAATGATAAAGGCTAATATGACTTCGGTTAATATGTAATTTTCCACATCCGGACTTCTCTCTCATCAGACCTCCACCCAGCAGACCAGCCTATCAGCGCCCGGATCATCGCGTTCCACCCTGCAGCAGTCTTTCTTAAATCCGGCTCAGGTATGCCGGTCCAGAGACTCGCAGACATGGGGCAGAGCTGCTACTGGCTCTCCCTGTGACCAGCCACTCACGAGGTGCCCGGGAGGGATGGTGGGTTCTAGCCCTGGCCCACCATCCCAGCAGAGCCTCGCAACAAGCCAGACGACCCCCCACTCCATGAGGGCCTCCATTTTCCACATCCAGACTTCTCTCTCTTCAGACCTCCACCCAGCAGACCAGCCTATCAGCTCCCGCTTGCAGCTAGCGTGGCCGCGTGGTTCATCAATAAATGCTGGACTTAGAGATGCCTACAAGACTATGCTACCTGCACGGCAGAGCCTGGCAAGCTACCCGTGTTGTATTTGATACATATGCCAAATACCAGTAACAATTATAGACCTCATTCCGGAATGGATTGAGGCTCTTTATGTTCCTGGAGCAAGCAGATGCCTTGGGCTCTACTAGCATGAGACAGGACATATGGAGATGTTACTGGGGCCCGCTCGAGCAAATCGATGATGAACAGGAAGACAGTGATACAGTGATACAGTGATGCCCACGATCACATAGTAGGTTGGAAGGAACTCTTAACTGGGCATTAAAAAGTCAAAAAGCAGAAGGGAATGAGGGAGCAAAACTTCCAGGGGAAAATATAGTGTGGGAACTTCAGTGCATGAGAACTGCAGGAGGTGCTGCGTTGAAACAGGGTTATAGCGACTGAACCACAGCAGAGATTATCATTTCAACTAGGCACATGGGAGAGAATCTGGGGTGTGTGTCAGGGGCCAGCACTGACCAGTAACTGAGTTGTGTGACATGTGGATAAGATACTTACTCCACTCTATAGCCAATAAGGAAGAACCTGTGCCATAAAGAGCCCTAACCAAGGCTCCTAACCACCTGCTCAGGCTCTTTCTTTCTATCCGGCATAGTTGTTATTATTATGCTTTTAAAAGGATCAGAATAGATTTGAAGGTCTTGGTACCAAGTCCATGAAAACATACATTTTAGTAACAATTTCAAAGCTCCTACAGATTAATTTTAAAGAACAGAATTATAGTATTTTGGAAACTGATTTGCTTTGTTAAAAGCTGACAAAGCATAAATGCCCAAATAAAACACAACAGCATTTAAATAAGCACCACCCATCAATAGCCAGAAAAGTCAAAAGCAAATGATTAATGTCTGATGACCTGGTTAGCTGAAGCAAACTGGCCACAATAGAAGCTGATTGCAATCCTTATAATAGGGTTCCTTTCAGAACATTTATTGCCATCAGAGACAACAATTGAAGTCTCAGTTGCCCTTTGTCAGCGGCTTTGCTCTTTTTCTCAAAAAATATGAGGTCTAACAATCATATACCCAGATGAGAAATACAATTTACTACTTAATTGACAACTGACCTCTACAAATGCGGAAACACTAACTAGAAAGTAAAACAAGAAACAAAAATATGATTCAAAACTCCTAGATAAACTTGAGGAACCTGGAGACTTATGTTTGGCAAGATGGGGTAGAAAGAAAATGTATTTTCCTTTGGCCATTTGAATCTCCACGTCATTCAAAGGCTTTCCCATCAGAGTTACGGTATCTAGAGACTCAGAAACACTAATAACTATGTCACGCATGATCCAATACATCACTCGATATGCAGCTAGATACTGCACTGCAATATTCTGCTGGATTGGGCAAACACACTTGATTACCAAAAAAAAAAAAAAAAAAACTTACAAATTGACAATCATTCACTGAGCATCTTTTCTAATGGTTCCTAAATTTACTTGGCCTATCACCCCTTTTCTGGAAAAAAAATCACACAGAACCCTGTGAATATACTTTTTAGCAAAGAAATAGTAAGTGTCCCCCAACTATACTCAACCTACTTTCCCCGCCCCCATCATTATTCCGGTATACCTCAGAGTCTGGGAGTAGCATTACCTATGTTGATAAATACTGATGTGTTCCAAGTAATGTGTTGTATACATGGAATACTCAGCTTTTTCCTTCATAGAAACTGAAAATTATTTAAGGAAGAATAGACATATGACTTAAAATTTGAAGTTAAGGCAAAGCTGAGCAAATAGAGAATGCCATATATTCAGATACACACATTGTCAGATACATACATTGTCAGACACACAAATTGGAGAGAAAAAACTGGAGAACCAAGAGACGGTTAAACCCAAATGGTAATGAGGACCAAGATTTTTTTTTTGATGCAACTAAGTAGCTGGAGAATGTAACTGAAGTCTATGAAGTCAGTTTTGCAAATACTCTGAATATATATGGAAAAGTCAACAAGGATATTGAGGAACACAATAGTAAAGATATTTGTAAACCAAGGACAAGGCACAGAACACAGTAAGGTATACTGGGGTAAGACATGATAAAGGCACAATATTACATAGGAGTGTAGTTGCCTGTCATGATGGCACCCTTACACAGCTGGAATATACAATAGCCACACAATTACATATAAGCTTTGCATTCATTTAATTAAAAAAACATTCTTTATTAGTGTTCAGAGTAACAGCATTTGAATTTTCTAAAATTTTGGTGAACTAAGCAGTCTATAAAATCCAGAAAGTGACAAACATTGGAAAGTGACAGGAAAACATAATCCAGGGGCAAAGGGCCCTATAAAACAATTTTATAGACACAACAGCTCTTAGCGGCTTATAGTCCTAATGTCAACTGGGACGACAACATCTGTGAAAGACAGCAAAGAGAAAGCAGAGCTAAGGGAAGCCCACGTGCACACACCGGCTCTTGTGGCAAATCTGAACGGCAGATCTCTCCAACTAAACCAAGCAGCCTCTGAAAATGCCCGCTATTCTGCCATGTATCAAAATTTGTCAGCACGATGAATCCTGTCCCTCAAACAAAGAAGGGGAGTGTGAAAGAAGCAAATGAGATAAGCATACTGCATTTCCACTCCTATTAACGTGACTACGTAGCTTGGCCGAGATGAGGATAAGCTCCCCCTCAATGTGTTAGCCTCACCACGGCTGTGAATTTTTAATGAAAATCAACTGTCTAACAGTATTTGTATTACAATAATAACTTGAAGAACTTGTTTAATATCAGAAGACTTAGTGGAGCAGATGAATAATTCCAACATGATATCTATGGGATAGAAATTCAATTAAAAACTGCAGGTCGAGCTGGAGAGAGGTAGTTATTGTTCATCACGCACCACACGGCCCTTTGGAGAAGCATAGCTATTAGCAGAACTGGTTGAGAAATTCTGTTTTCCTTTATGGCAATCTGTTAACTTGTAGAAAGTTAAATTAATTAAAAAAATAAAAAAACCTCCAAGCCGCCTCTGTAGTGGAAGCACAGAATGCGGCCAAGGGCTAGTTACATACTTTATAATTATGGAGTAAGTGCATTATGCCAGGCAAATTAAAGATATGTCATGATTGTAATAAAAATGAGAGATTACACATCTGCAAATGGTGATTGGATGACTACATCTACAAGAAAATGTTAAGGCTCTCCCCGCGAAAGGGAGAAAAAATTGTTTCTGCTAAAAAAAAAAAAAAAAGGAGGGAGGGGTTAGTGAGGGCAGGAAATTACCTACCATGCACACTTTGCTTCTAAATGGGAAAAATGCTACATCTTTGGAAGTTCGGCAGATAATAAAAGCCCAATGGAGTTGTTTATTACTTCAGTGCTGTGCTCAGAATCGGGCCCTATTGCTCTGGAACACCTCTGTGTTCCAACATGGTGTGCTGTGAAGTAAGCAAGGATCACCCAGCAATCAAAGGATTCCCAGCAAAGAGAAATCTGGCCAACAATTAAGGAAGATCAAAAACACAAATCGAGAAACAGGGGTGGTCTTCCAACTGAGGAAAGTGAAACCCACATAAGGAAATGTGACATGCCCACCCCTTCCCAGGTTCTATTTTCAGTGAGTTTGGGGAAACAGGAAGCAAAAAGCTCTCCTTGTGAAAATGATTGACATTCTGGCAGCTGATGCGCTCTGCTGCCACGAGGGCAGGAAATCTCTCTCTCTCATTCTCTCTCTCTCTCTCTCTCTCTCTCTCTCTCTCTCTCTCCTCTCTCTCGCTTGTTCACTCACTCTCTCTCATTGCTCTTTTCTTAACACATTTGTTGTGTGGGAGCCCACGCCAGAGTGCGTGTGTCTGTGTGCATGCACGTGATTATCAATCACATGCTGCAAATGGAGTCTCAGCCCTTCTAGCCATAAGCTTTCACGCATGGCAAATGATAATGTTTTCAGCACCTAACACAATTTTCCTCCTGCCAAGAAAATCCAGCATATTGTGCTTTTCAGAAAACAAACTTTTCAACCCATATTGTTGGCAACCATGTGTGGGAGTGGGCATGAGAGTACATATTTGGGCCAGCACACGAGACCCTCAGGAGGTGACAGAGCTTCAGAAAGGAGACTCATCAGAAGCCCAGAGACGCCCTCAAAGGGGGTATCAAGTGGTTTTCTCCTTCATTCCCTTTGGCTATTCTGCCCACTGTGCAAGGACCTACACATTCTGGATGAACAGAACAAAAGAGAAAAACAGACCCAGAAAAATAAACAAGGAATCTTTATCTCACTCATTGAACCCGAGGCCTGAGACAGAGCCGGTTTGGTAGCAAGATTATAAGCAGTTGTGCCAAGTAATGCAGATGTGTACCTAATCTAAGTGCTTTATTATCTTTGTCAGGTCAGAGGCCCCAGAAAGCAGACAGATTCTCAAAAATCAGGAATATCAGACCTGACTCCTTGTTTTTCCTGATAATGAAGCCAGAGTCCAGGAAGAAAGACAAATATCTCAATGGTCATATGAAAGTCAGTGCTGGAATTCTGTCCAGGCTGACAGCAATGCCTGCCATTTGGAACATGTAAACTCAGGCCACTTTGCTATTTATGAGCTTATGCATTGCTTTAGGCCTCAACAGTTATTATATTAACATCCCATGCATTGGTATAAAGGCTTAGAGTAGATTCTGACAGATTGGGGTGTAAGCTCCATGCCTGTATGTACATTTGTGAATAAACAGGTCACAGTATGAAGAGAAATCTGAGCATGGTTCAGACAGAAATCCAACCATTTGTGTTCCAATCAGTTATAACTTGAATCAGAAAGTGAGGCCAAGAGATAACTGGGGAGACCTCTCCCGGGGTGAGAGCGTAGGTGCTAGCTAAGCGGGCCCATCCCAGTCAGGGTTCCTCCTGGTCGCAGGTTTCTGGGAAGAACAGATACACCCAGTGAAACTGGGTGTCAGGGGCAGGCACAATTTGGCCTCAGCTCACTAGCACTGAGTAAGAATTCCAGCAAGGCAGCTCAAATAAAAATGGATGGAGGATTCAAAACCAATTACCAAAGCATAATCTCACTCAGATGGGCATGCTAAGAATAATTACTCTCTGTAAGAAAAATGTCTGTTGTAGACACATTGCAGAAGGCTGCATAATTAAATACAGCTGCCAATTCTCATTTATCTTCCTGGCAATTTGGATTTGAGGGTCCACCTGGCTTGCCACTGGCCCAGGGTTGGAGCATAAAGTGGGAGAGAGATGTCTCTACATTTCCAAACGAACCAGACTCGGATGAGGACATTACACCACTCAAGAATTCCAACCCTTTAAGTCAGTTTATCTCCAGCTTAGTTAAGCTCATCACTATTAGGTGACATGCTTTTCTTTTTCAATTCAGAAAAGACTCCTTCCTTTCTCTTTGAAAAATTAAGTCCCAGTCATACAAGTAATTCACAATGAGATCTCTGGGCTTTAATATTTCCCTCTACAAAATGGGGCTCAGTAGAGCTGCTTGGATGGTTGAGAAAATTTTACAGATTCTGTGCATGTTTTCCAAATAGAGCATGGCATCTTTTCCAGAGCATGGCACAAGGTTGGATCAAGAGAGATAATTTTTGCTCTAGCCTGAGTCCACTGGCAAACAACAGCTTGTTCTTTTCTAACTACTCATGTCCTCAAACACACAGTCCCCAGGAACTCTATGCACAATTCTCTTGAAGGGTTGTGTTTACCCTGGTCTTCAGACTCTGTGAGAAATAGTGACCTTAACTCTTATGTTCTCCTACCACAAAGATGTTCAGAACTACTTCATAGGAAAGCCTTCAAGTAGACTTATGGCCAAGATTCCTTCCAAATGAGAGGTAAGGTAGGTAGGTAGGTAGGTAGGTAGGTAGGTAGGTAGGTAGGTAGGTAGGTAGGTAGGTAGGTGGGTGGGTGGGAGTTAGGAGGTAAGTAGGTAGGTAGGTAGATAGGTAGGTAGGTAGGTAGGTAGGTAGGTAGGTAGGTAGGTAGGTAGGTAGGTAGGTAGGTAGGTAGGTAGAGGAGATGACAGTGTGGAATGGTCCAGTTCCACAAAATTTATCTGGGGGATAGAGAGATAGTGGTAAGGCACTTGCCTTGCATACAAACCACCTAGGTTCAATTCCACCACACATGGCCCCTGAGCAACACCAGGAGTGATCCCTGAGCACAGAGGCAGGAATAAGCCCTAAGCACTGCTGAGTGTGACCCTCCCCACCCTCATCCCCAAGAAAAAGCAAAAATAAATAACCAGCTTGATCAGCCCAGTTAAATTACACTACATAAAATAGGCTGCTGTCTGCCCAAGGGTTATCTCTAATTTTAAGTAAATTCACTTCTCATTCCTTTCCTTGTACCCTTAGGTCTGCTTTTTCTGCCAGCTGCCTACACCCTCTGCTGTCTTCAGGCCCAAGACCACCTAGAGTCCCACTCGTCTGGCCCTGGTAAAAACATCCCTTCAAAACTTTCCCAGTTCTAAGCCATTAGAAGCTAATGGCAGATGACGGTATGACATTTTTTGTTAATAGCAGCTGAAGGTGTGACTTTTACTTTGTTAAGTGCTCCATTTATAGTTTCTGTCTTATTATTTTTTCAGAATGGGGGCAAAATCCCAGTTCTGCTCAGGATTACTCCTGGCTCTGTGCTTGTAGTTCACTCCTGGTAGCTTGGGAGCATTCAGGGTGCTGGGTATCAAACCCAGGTCAACTGTGTGTAAGGCAAGCACTTTGCCCACTCTACTATTGCCTCTAAGTGCTATATTTTAACAAAAACAAAAATAAAAACAGATTAAAAAAATAAGAACTTGTCCATTTCATCAAGTGGTTTGTTTAGAGCCTGGTACATGTAGGCTCAAGGGAAAGTTGCTGAATAAATGTGTAAATGTGTGTGTAAGTGAGTGAATGAATAAATGATACTCGTCACTGATAAAAAGGCCATCCACGCTTCCAAGCTTCTCTTTAAAAGATCTGAATTGGCAAGCAGGGTAGTATAAGAGCATAGGGCCAGTGAGGGGGAAAAATAAACACCAACACTTTTATGTATATATATGTTTCATCTGCAGGGCAAAAACAGAGTAAAATGCATACTATCATGTGGGAGCTACTGACACGCAGAATATGCATCAGTTTTGTGCCCAAATAATAAGAGAAATGAGTATGATGTTGATAGAATTTTAAGGCACCTCTAGTTTTCATATATTTCTCTTGGCCAGAAGTTGTGCCAAGAACATTCTATGTACCGGCTCATGTACTCCTCACAAGTCTGCACCATGAATAACATCTAATTATACCCATTGTGTTTGGCAGAGCCTAGCAAGATACCCATGTCTTATTTGATATGCCAAAAACCAGTAACTGATATAGACCTCATTCCCATGACATGAAGGAATGGTTTGAGGCTCTTCGTCTTTCTGGAGCGAGCAGATGTCCTTGGGCTACACTAGCACACAACAGGATGTATGAAGATGTTACTGATACCCGCTCAAGAAAATTGATAAACAATGGGAAGACAAGTGATACAAGTGATGCCCATTGTATAGAAAAGGGCCTAGGATACCACAAGTGTGTGGGAGTCAGGGGTTAGATAAGATAGAGAAGGAATCCATGTGCTAATGATTGTTGAAAAGGGTAATGCCAGACTAGAACTGACCTTTGAACATAGGCAAAGGCATATGCATGGTAACCCCTAAATGTATGTATTGCAAGCCACAATGTGTAAGAGAAAAGAGAAGGAGGAGGATGAGGGAGGAGTAGAAGAAGAAGGAGGAGGAGGAGGAGGAGGAGGAAGAGGAGGAGGTGGAGGAGGAGGGAGGAGAAAGAGGAGGAGGAGAAGGTGGAGAAGGAGAAGAGGAGAAGAAGAGGAGAAGGAAGAAGAAACAGAGGGGAGGAGGAGGAAGAAGAAAAAGAGGGAGGAGGAGGAAGAAAAAGAGGAGGAGGAGGAAGAGGAGGAGAAAAAGGAAGAGGAGGAGAAGGTGGAGGAGGAGGAGGGAGGAGGAGGAGGAAATGTGTCTGCCATAGAGCCATCTGGGGGAAGGGGAGGGAATCTGGGGACACTGGTGGTGGGAAATGTGCACTGGTAGAGGGATGGGCGCTGGAATACTATATGACTGACTGAAACCCAGTCATCAACAGCTTTGTAATTGTATATCTCATGGTGGAATAATATAATTTAAAAAAAATAAAAAGGGCCTTGAGGTACCATCCTTTAAGTGATGGAAGAATGTAGCAAGAAAACTCAGGCAGTGGCTATGATCTAGTATGTACAGATACTGTCTTCCATCTGGGTCCTGAGTTCAAAGATTTAATCTAGCACAGTTAAACAGAGCACAGAGTACATTTAGATTTGGTTGGGAAAAGACAGAAACAGTACCCCAGGGGCCCTCTGAGAGACCTCATCAGGATCACAGAGCCTGGGGAAAGTATCTTTTGGTGGGAGTGAGTGGGCAGGGCAAAGCGTGGCCTGGAAGGCCTGGAGTGGACGAGTATACTAAGGTAGTCTGTGTCTGAAGTGAGAGGTGAGCGTGAGCATCCCTGCCAACCCATGAAGAGTGGGCAGTGCCAGGAAAACACAGCCCTGCCACAGGATGTCAGGACAGCATTCTGCCTCTGGAAATAACAATCCTATGTGGAGCTGGAACTTTGCTCGTGGTTTCAGAATGTGGCATTGCTCCATGAAGTGCTAATATATTTGATGCGCTTTTAATTAATGGGCTATCATTTATGTGCTATTTCGGGAGATGGGAGATATTTCCACCAGGCCACCAAGGCAATCTCCTGCAGTCAAAGAAAAACCTCTAAAACACCTAAAGTCCAAGGAAAGGAGGACATAGATGTAGCCACCTGGACTGAGCTGCAAGGCTCCTCCGCAATTGAACACAACTGAACAGAAAAATATAAAGCGAGGATGCGGGTGGTGTGATTCTTAGAATCACTGGGAACCAGATTCCTGTGTGCTAATGAATACACAGAAGCACGGGGTTGTAAAACAAGATGAATAACATCCCTCATTAGTGCTGCATTTGATGGCTGTGTAAAATGATCCGCTTAAAAAGGGGTCTTTAACATTGATGGGTCAATTTTGGCAATTACAGGATTTACGCGGCTCTCTCTGCACCACATTGAAATGAGCCACAGCAAATGCAGTCTTCACTCGTTTACTTGATGCTCATGAAGCTCTTAGAAGCTGCATGGCTCTCATTATCTTTAAGGTTCCAGCTTAAATGTCACCTCCTAGGCTGGCTGCAACTGGCATAACACAGGCCAGCAGGGTGTCTGGGGGACAAAATTGAAAGGGTACTTGCAGGATCCAGAGTAAGTGATTCTTTAAACAGCGCATGCTGGGTGCGTTAACCTAGTTCACCCCTAACCCCCGACCTGGCTCAGGTGAAGTCACTGCTGATTATAAAGCACACACTCACCACTCCTTTTTCACCCCTGATTCCCAGCTCTGTGGCTCTCTGCATACTAAACAATGACCTGGTCCACTGATCAGTATCTACTGTGTGGGGTGTCCACTGATCCCTGACATGAGCCCAACTCCATAAGCGCATGGACAGGCTCTATTCCCCTAGCTCCCAGTATACAGTTCCCATTTTTCTCACATACTGTCAAGCATAATGGAGGTATGGAGTGGAGCTAACTCAGGGCTAGAAAACCCACCTGTGAGCATGGTGTCAGGGCATGGTGTCAGAGCTGGGAAACCCACCTGTGAGCATGGTGTCAGAGCGTCTCTAGAAAGCCCAGGCAAACTACCTCCCCCAATTTTCCTATTAAACTAGAAAGAAACAGAGCTATAATCAAATAGTCAAACATTCAAGAGATTGCCTCAAATTTGACCAAAATTTACACAGGAGCTGGCAAAGAACAACTACGAAAATATCAGATGCCACAGTCTCCAAATCAATGAGGTAAAAAAAAAGACAAAAGCATGGAATGAACCCCCAAATATTGCAGATACATAGATAACTTCAATTAAAGAGTCCATGTGCCTTCTGTACAAAGCCTGATCCCATTTTTCACATAATGCCAAGAATCTATGATGTCATCATGTCACATGAGTATAACCCCATGCAGAATTTATGTAACAGGTCCATGATTTTACAGCAAATAACTGATATACCCAGTGCTTACACTCAGGTTTACAGAACAACAAGATTATTCTTTCATTTGTCTGGAAAACAAGTACCTATTTTATTTCATGTCTAGGGTACAAGGGATAAACAAAAATTCCTGATTGTCCTAGTAAACTATTAATGGTCCTGGTTGTTATAAAGAATTCCAAGATGAACAAATGCTGTAAATACCTTCTAAAAGTGCAGTCCACATGATTGGGGGACTTGTTTTGAAATGATATATCTTTTTGCATATAGTAGTAGCAGAGCTGCTACTTGCTCTCCTGTGTCCAGCTGATCACGAGGTGTCCGGGAGGGATGGTGGGTTCTAGCCCTAGCCCGCCACCTCAGCAGAGTCTCGTAAGAAGCCAGAGGAACCCCCACACCATGAGGGCTGCCATTTTCCACATCGGACTCCCCTCTCATCAGAACTCCACCCAGCAGAAGAGCTTATTGCAGCCCGGCTTGGCCACGCGGTTCATCAATAAATGCTCGAGTCTTGAGGTGACTAGATTATCCCACCGGCAAAGCAAAGCCTGACAAGCTACCCGTGTCGTATTTGACATGCCAAATACCAATAACAATTATAAACCTCATTCCCATAAATTGAGGCTCTTTATGTTCCTGGAGTGGGCAGATGCCCTTGGGCTATCTTGCATGTGACAGGACATATTGAGGTGTTATTGGTGCCCACTCGAGTAATCGATGATCTACAGGAAGTCAAGTGATCAAGTGATATCTTTTTATGCGTTCTACATATCTTTCCTACTACTTTCCATCACCGCAGCCAGCACTGATGTGAAATAAATACGATGCCCTCACTTGGGGTCTATATCTTCAGGTTCAGTCTCCACACCTCAATAATCCTGTGAAGAGCAAATCTAACTGCAGTTCCCCACTTCAAAAGAAATCTTCTTATTGTATTGCTCTTCCCACTCAGACCTTTTTCCTCACACTTTGGCTCACTACTTTAGCTCTGTTTAAAGAGTGTTTCCTCTCTCTCCCTCTGCAAGTTCAGAAGTAATAGAATGGTGCTATCTTTCAGAGACAGTGAGTGTGGAAACTGTACAGAGAACGACAGTCTGATAGCTGCTATCCTCTGCTAGAACAGTGGTACAGCTAACACAGAAAACACTTCCCAGCAAAGATGGCGGAAGGAAGAACTCTCTGCCCATCTGTTTTGATGAGGGCCCACCTCACAGCATGTGGGGTGGCGTGCTCAGGATAAAGTCTGTAGCTTTTCCAAGAACTAGCCATGTTTTTTTTCATGGTCCTTCTTGAAAAAGGTTTATCCAACGCAGATTTCTTGATTTCTTCTGAGTGAAAGCTCAGCACGTGAATACCTATATAAGTTTTCCTCTTCCTCCCTTCTTCCTCTTCAAAGCAAAGGGGTTAGTCACCAGTTCCTAAAGTCTGGATTCTAAGATCATGCAGAGGCACCTGCCTTGTGGGCCTGTGCCTTACAGAGGCTCAGATATGCCTCCAAACAGAGGGATATAGAACAAGCCACTTCCCTCTTTTCCTTTTACTATCCTCAACCCAACACCAAGATAATGATATGGCTTACAGGCCATGTATAGGAAATGGACACACAGACTAGAAACACAGACCATAGGTTATCTACAGGAGAGATCTGGCCATTGAAGAGCTCACCTGGGGCCAGAGTACTGGAAACCTCAGACCTGTTTCCCTTGACTTCCGTTGGTCTACACCTGCCTGCTTTCCAGTCTCCCCACCCCACCGCGCCTTCTTCCTTTCCTCTCTTAGCTCCTACCTGGGACCAAGTCTCATGCTGAGTTCTAAGAAACCATGTTGTAGGAGACAAACCTGATCTCTTCTACCAATGAGTCCCTGTGTAGTGGGGAAGGTGTGACCATGGAGAAATACGGAGATGACCTCTACGTAAATGTAGAACCCAATGTGAAAAGAAGCCATCTCATGTTATACTATAATTAGTGCTACCAGAGACTTTTTTTTTTTTTTTTTTGGGTCACACCGGCGATGCTCAGGGGTTACTCCTGGCTCTGCACTCAGGAATTACTCCTGGCGGTGCTCGGGGGACCATATGGGATGCCGGGGATCGAACCCGGGCCGGCAGAGGCGCGGCGCGTGCAAGGCAAACGCCCTACCCGCTGGGCTATCGCTCCGGCCCCTCTACCAGAGACTTTTGAAATAAACTGACCTCACCAAGCAACAATTCATTTTGGGGTCTTATACTGGAGTTGAGGGTTCCTAGAGTACTGACGGATTACTCTTGGTGGTGCTCAGGGGACCATATATGGTATCAGGGATTGAACGAGGGTCTGCCACGTATAAGAACAGCATCTTACCCCTCTATACTATCTCTCTGGCTTCCTAATAACTTTTGGAGAAGAAATACTCAGATTGAAAAAATGAAAGGTAAAAAACAACTAGACTTGTAAAAAATATTCCCAGCAGGATAAAGGTCTAATCTGTTCTAAAGAAGTAGAACAAACACCAGTTTGTTTTTTTGACTTGGGCAGCATGTATTAGTGGCCCCACAATTTGCTATTATGGGTCTAGATGGTTGTGCATTCCCTTTCTCTGAGGCTTTGATAGCAGCAATGAAGTGTCTAGATTTGGGTCTAAAGACCCCTGAGGCCAATCTACTGGCAGCACTCTGGCCTGGCACTCAGTGGCTGACACCAGCCATCATTCCAGGGCACTGCAGGAACAGAGACCATGAACGAAACGCTTGGGGACAAACTTTCTGAAAAATACCAGGCACTGCTCCAGGCGCTCACTGGTGAGAAAAAAGGAGATACAGTCAAAAGGCACTGAATGTGGCATTGGTGCCAGAATGTATTAGAAGATCAATGAAGTTTCCTAAGATGCCCAAGGCTAGACAGGCCCCCTATGTGAGTACATTTATCAGTGAACCAAGGCTCCTTGGGTCCCTGGGGCTGTAGCTGCAGAAACTCCCCAACTTGTATGGATTCCTGGCAGAAGAAAATCTTTTTAAAACATTTTTTAAGCCTGAAGGCTTTTATAAACCTATAACAATTCCTGACATCTCTGGGCAAGACAACGGAGCCAGAAAGACAAGCAACTTTCCCAACGCATGTAGGGAACACCATACCCAGCACGGCTTGAAACATCTTGCCACCCGGATATTTAGATTAGAGATAATCTCTCAAAGTACCTGTTCCTGGCACTCAAGAGTCATTCAATATATGCTACCAATTATGATAACTGTCCACAAGCACATGTTGCCCCACTTATGCCCAATTTCTTGGAAATGCTCCTTTTGTCAACACTGACATTTGGCAGCGACCTCAAAATAGCTAGTGAGTTCTGACAAGCATGACATTCTCAGTTATCAGCTGGCAAAGTTTCCACCCAGGCCATCACCCGAAGTATCTATTTGTCCCATCCTGCACAGTCCAGATGCTACAGAGGACATGCTGCAGAGCAGAAAAGCCTCTCGTGTTGACATCTTATGATAGAAACAAGTATATGTAAGAGGTTGTATGGCAACAGAGCAGCTGTAGGAACTGCTACACCCAGAGCAGCTTTCAACAAGTCCCAATATCAAGACCGAGGAAAGCCAAGTTAATTCCCAATCTGAAAGAAAAATCCCACAAGACATTTACTGCACATGTAACATAACTTAAGCACAAGGCCAAGTGCTCGGATCTGCCCAAGAAGTCACATATAGTAAAATCCCAGATGCATGGTTGAAAAGGAAATTTTAAAGAACATGCCTAAAGCAACATGATCAAGTGCTCTGGGTCTGCCCAAGAAGCAATATATGCAGGGCAGAAACGGAGATTTTTAAGGAACTCAAAAGAAAGGAGAGTGCTCGGATGTATAAGGAAGGTTCTAGAAGATAGTAGCAAATAGGTTAGGTTTAAAAATGGGGTAAAATATGAGGGGGAACCTTAATGGGCCATGGCATGCTGCAACAAAAGGCAGGAGAGTGACTAGAGCAAAGCTCAGAAGCATTTGCTCTGCTGGGAATTTCAATTTCATCTACAAAGCGGGTAACGGGCTAGGAAGTGAGAGGGCAGACACCACCCTAGAAAGAACTCAAAGTTTCCAGCTGAGAGATCCCTTGGTTATAAATAAGTGCGGCATCTGCCCATCTGGGTTCACAGCTCTATTCCACCTGCAAAACTGTAGCAGATTGTCTTATTAAGATCTCAGTTTCCCCATCTGCAGAAAAGGAAAAGTACAAAAGTACCTGCTTCCTAGGACTTGGGGATAAGTTTTGACGAGATAATTGAGCACAAAACAAGCAGATGTTTCCCCAAATGAATGTTACAGCTTTTTCAACAATTTTTAGCATACATTTCCCATCTAAGGGATACATTTGCTGCAGTGTAAGGATAGATTTAAATGGTGATAGCTCCTCAATGTTCACAAATAAAACTAAGAAGCAAAATGACTTCTAAATAAATATTAGCACATTTTATTTACAAAATGTAAAACTCTCACTTTATGGAAAACATCTAGGAAAAACAAGAAGACATCGAATAGAAAAAATACCGGCATCAGATTCTGCAATGCTTTCAGTTTATATATTTTAACAAAAAGCCTGTACAAAATGATAATAACACCTAAAGCCACAGATAAAGTTACAGAATGATAAATAGATAAAATCACAAAAATAATGAAAATAGAATGCATACAGGTGATTAAAGTGAACAAATCAAGCAGAAATAATAATAAAGATAATTAAAGTTTTATAATAGTAAATCTTCATTAAATGTCTTTCTTGTCCTTGGTTAAAGTCTTAATAGTCTCCTTTTGTGCCCAAAGAAAACCTGAAGAATTTAAAGAGGCCTACCAGAGGCCAGGAGATAGTTCAAAGGTTAAATTGCACTGCATGCATGCAAGAAATGTTGAAAATCTAGTTCAATTCCTGGCACCACAATGCTCCCTGAGTTTTATCAGGTATGGCACTTGTGGCAACTACACCCACTGGATCTGAGCCACACCAGGCCCAAGTGCTAAACCATCAGGCCCACAAAAGTAGCTCCCTGACACGTACCACTGTGGACCCCCCCAAAGATCTATGAGATAACACAGAGTGTGCCTTCTGCCACCCTTGTCATCTATAATCTACATGCCTACCGCCTTCCTTTGACTCTTTGCAAGGTTATGGCTAAAATAAAAAAAATTATTCCATATAATGGAAGAAAAATATTTGTATAGCACACATCTGAAAAAAGGGCCAACAATCATAAAGAAGCACTCATAAGATTCAACCACAAGAACACCTCAAAAAATGAGGAGATAAACTAATACTTCCTCAGAAAATACATAAGATGGCCAACAGATTCATCATCAAAAAGTGTCCATCAATGGGGCCGGAGCGATAGCCCAGCGGGTAGGGCATTTGCCTTGCACGTGGCCGGCCTGTGCTGGCCTGGGTTCGATCCCGGCAATCCATATGGTCCCCTGAGCACCGCCAGGAGTAATTCCTGAGTGCAGAGCCAGGAGAAACCCCTGAGCATTGCCAGGTGTGACCCAAAAAAGCAAAAAAAAAAAAAGTGTCCATCATTACTAATTATTAGGAAAATTCAAATCAAATCAAAATGACTAGACACCTCACAGCAATGAAGTGAAAACAGACTATGTCAAAATGACCAGTGGCTGCAGTCAAAAATGAACTTTTATACGCTGCTCATGGAGTTGTAAATTGGTTCAGTCTCTATAGCGAACAATTTGGAGACCTCAAAAACAAAGAAAAGAAAAAAACATTAACCAAAGATTCCATTCTTTGGCACTTATCCCAAGAACACAAAATTACTCATTTGAAAGATGTATGCATATTCAGATTCCTGAATTTCAGGTAGTAGGAAAATAAACATTTTTGTTACTGCAAAGGCATCGAAGAAACAGCTAAAAGGACAAAGAACCTCCGGCTCCGGGCACATCTCTTTGACTCCACCGTTCTCCCTGCATTAACATACGCCTCAGAGACCTGGGCCCTACGAAAGCAGGATGAGAATGCCATTCGGGTCTCCCAGAGAGGCATCGAAAGAGCTATGCTTGGAATATCACGTCTCACTCAAGTGAGAGAAGGAATCGGAGTTCTGACCTCCGTCGCTATTCCAGAATCAGGGACGCTGTCTCGTTTGCCAAGGCATCGAAAATCAGATGGGCTGGACATGTAATGCGATTTGGAGACAACCGCTGGACTAGAGCCGTTACCGACTGGATCCCACGGGATGTCAAAAGATCACGTGGCCGCCCACCTACAAGATGGTCAGACTTCCTTGTTAAGACCCTGAAGGAACGGTTTGAGGCTCTTCATATTCCTGAATCAACCAGATGCCATTGGGCTACATTGGCACGTGATAGGGTCCAATGGAAATGTTACTGGCGCCGCTCGAGCAAATCGATGAGTAACGGGATTCAAGTGATCAAGTTCAAGTGAATTTCAGGACCATTAACTACAGCCAAGATCTGGAAACAACCCAACAACAAAAGAGTAGATAAAGAAATTGTGATCTGGACTTGCTCTCTAAAGCCGTATTTTCCCTTGAACATACACCTTGCGTGCTTGTCTCTCTTTGCTGCCTATGTTCTCTCTTGAACACATTAACCCTCTTTCTCTTCTCTCACATATTTCTCAGTAAGTTTCAATAAAAAAGAAAAACGACCTAGCTTCACAATTACAAAAGAAAGTGTTGTCTGGAGGACAGCAAGATAGTACAGGGGTTAAGGTGCTTGCTGTGCATGAGGCCAAAGTTGGTTCAATCCCCAGCACCCCATATTGTTCTTGACCCCCACCAAAAGTGATGATCTCTGAGTGCAGAGCCAGGAATAAACCCTGAGCACTTCTGAGTATGTCCCTAAAACTAAAACAAAAACAAATAAAAATATTGTGGTCTTTTAATATACACAATGATATACTACTCAGCCTTGAAATCAAAGAAATCTTACATTTCACCAACATAGATGGAACAAGGGAAAGTTGTGTTATGCGAAATCAGAATGAGAAAGAGAAATGTGAACAATCTTACTCCTGTATGAAATACAAAGAAACAAAGCCACAGAAAACAAACTCTTAGGCTCTGACAACAAAACTAAGTCTGCCAAGGGGTTAAGGGACAAAGAAGACAGGAGGGATGTTGGAGGACATGTTTAGCTAATCTGGGAGTTTTGTTGTTTTGCTCACTCCCAGCTTAATCTTATTTAAGCCAAAGTTCATTCTAATGAGATCTCTCTTCTATGTAAACACTGCTAGAGGGTGTGGCAGTTACAGAAGTCACCTTGATTGAATAACTTCTGACTTATACATTTACTAAGACTTCTATGTTTTCTAGATTGGGCACAGCTCCTCTTTATACCCACTGCACCCAACGTGGGACAGTTAGAATTTACCAGGAGACTACCACCCTGGCTACGCTGAGACTAAAGGAAGACTATAGGAAGGATCATACTAGTTTGCTCTAAGCAGGCGAGTATGACCCTTTCAGTACATGAGAACAAGATACTCAGAATCACCCTGGTGCGGATAATAATAAGGACCTTGTGGGTACCATCTAGATTACATGAAGCTCATGAAGTTAAGATGTATTACTTTATATCAGCCCCCTCTCTCTCCAGTGTTTTACATAAGAGATAATCTCGGGATTAGTCCTTGGTGTAACCTTTGTTTATACCTGCAATAGGGTGTGGCACTATACTCTGTTTAGCATTCTTTGTTGGCATGACAACCTCCCGATTGGATTACTTTGGTGTATATAAGGGGCTCCTGAATCAACCAGATGCCATTGGGCTACATTGGCACGTGATAGGGTCCAATGGAAATGTTACTGGCGCCCGCTCGAGCAAATCGATGAATAACGGGATTCAAGTGATTCAAGTGATCAAGTGATATAAGGGGCTGACTTGAGGCCCCTTCACCTTTTGCCTTTTGGTTCCTCAGCCTTCAGCTTTTGGCTCCTGCGGCTTTTGGCTTTTGGCTTTGGCCTTTTGCTCTTTGGCCTTTTGCTCCTTCTGGGTAGGACTAAGCTCGGGTGACATCCTCTCTCTTTGGTGGGAGACTTAGGCTCTTTTGTATGGTCTAAGTTCGGACCAGAGCTAGAGTTTGTTCATTATATTGGATTGCTGTGGAAGAGCTTTTGTACTATTAAAAGCCATTTTTGGAACTGCACCGGACTCGTGAGTTTTCATCTTTCTCCCGGCGTCCTCGGAGGTAGAAGACAACCTCTGTCCTGACACTGTCGGGGACCCGGCGACATTCCCCGACAGAGGGACCTGGGCATAGTGGTGGAGAGTTGCAGTACACCTTCTCAGAGCCTCTGCATCTGGCCGGAGTTGCCTCCCTGCAGGCCACTTTGTAGATAGAAGGAGGATAGTTTGAATGTGGCAGCTCATCTGACCATGTCTTCTATACTGGCTGGTATAAATATTCTCTCATGCTGCCACAATCATCATGGGACTAGCTATATCTTACCAGTATATTTACCTGGCCACATTGGGTCGCTAAGCAATTGGACCAGAGAGAAATGTTGTTTGCCTCCAAGCAAGCAAGCATGGCTCTCTGATAAATCAAAGGCAGATAATATACAAAACAACCATGAAATAAAGATGAGACTTTTGTGAAAGCTTGGAGAAATATTTTATTTGATATGCCAAAAACCAGTAACAATTATGGACCTCATTCCCATGTCCTGAAGGAATGGTTTGAGGCTCTTCCTGTTCCTGGAGCAAACAGATGCCCTTGGACTACACTTGCTTGCAACAAGGCATATGGAGAAGTTACTGGTGCCCTCTGCAGCAAATCAATGAACAAAGGGAAGACAAGTGATAGTATATTCTTTGGTATAGATGCATGCCTTTTTACTCTGAGATACAGTTCATCTCAGGAGCCCCTCCTCCACTGTAGGGCACTTCCAAGGAAGATCTTGACTCAGCACATTAACATCTCAAAGGGCCTGGGTGAAGTCCTTGGAGAAATTCACTATCACTATCACTATCCTCCCGTTGATCATCTATTTGCTAGAGCGGGCACCAGATATATCTCCATATGTCCTGTCTCATGCTAGTAGAGCCCAAGGGCCTCTATTCACTCCAGGAACATAAAGAGCCTCAAACCATTATATTAGGTCATGGGAATGAACTAATATAATTTTTACTGGTATTTGGCATATCAAATAAAATAGGGCAGCTTGCCAGGCTTGCCATGCAGGTGGCATACCCTTGTAGTCACCTCTAAATATAGCATTTATAGATGAACTGCACGGCCGCTGTGGCCGCGCGAGACGGATGTGATAGGCTGTCGCTGGGTGGAGTTCTGAAGAGAGGGAAGTCCAGATGTGGAAAATGGCGGCCCGATGGAGTGGGGTGGGGGGTCATCTGGCTTGTTGTGCGGCTCTGCTGGGGTGGCGGGCCAGGGCTAGAACCCGCCATCCCTCCCAGGTGCCTTGTGAGCGGCTGGGCACAGGGAGAGCAAGTAGCAGCTCTGCCCCATGTCTATAAGTCTCTGGTTCAGCATACCTGGGCCGGATTGAAAAAAAAATAAAATAAACTGCTGCAGGGTGGAATTCGATGAGACTGGCTGTGACAGGCTGTCGCTGGGTGGAGTTCTGAGGAGAGGGAAGTCGGATGTGGAAAATGGCGGCCCGATGGAGTTGCGGGGGTCATCTGGCTTGTTGTGCGGCTCTGCTGGGCTGTCGGGTTCTAGCCTGGGAGAAATTACCTGTTGTCAGACATGGGGCAGAGCTGCTACTTGCTCTCCCTGTGCCCAGCTGCTCGTGAGGCGCCCGGGAGGAATGGCGGGATCTAGCCTTGGCCTGCCACCCCAGCAGAACCTCACAACAAACCAGACCACCCTCCCCACTCCACGGGGCCCGCCATCTTCCACATCCGGACTTCCCTCTTGTCACAACTCCACCCAGCAGACTAGACTATCACAGCCCGGATCATCGACAGCCACCCTGCAGCAGTTTTTTTTTCAATCCGGCCCAGGTATGCTGAACCAGAGACTCTCAGACATGGGGCAGAGCTGCTACTTGCTCTCCCTGTGCCCAGCTGCTCGTGAGGCACCCAGGAGGCATGACGGGTTCTAGCTCTGGCCTGCCACCCAAGCAGAACCTCACAACAAGCCAGACCACCCTCCCCTACTCCATGGGGCTAGCCATTTTCCACATCCAGACTTCCCTCTCGTCACAACTCCACCCAGCAGACCAGACTATCACAGCGGCCATCCAGTTCATCTATAAATGCTTTATTTAGAGGTGACTACAACAGTATGCCACCTGCATAGCAAGCCTGGCAAGCTGCTCGTGTAGTGATGATATGCCAATTACCAGTAACATTTATATTTGGTCATTTCCGTGACCTAATATAATTGTTTGAGGCTCTTTATGTTCCTGGAGCAAGCTGATGCCTTTGGGTTCTACTAGCAAGAGACAGAGCATATGGAGATATTACTGGTGCCCACTCTAGCAAATAGATTATTAACGGGAAGATAGTGATAGAGATAGTCTTTCCATAGGAGTGGAAGGTCTGTGTTGCAGGGATATAAAAACCTAAACTGCTTCCTCTCTTTGGCTTTTTCTTTTTTCCCCTTTCTGCTGACGTCGCTTGGCCGTCTCCTCTCTTCAGAGCCTTAACACATGGTGGCAGTCACCTTGGCCTACACGTGGCCAGTGCCCAGCTAGGAACCCTAAGTTCGGGTTTTTCCTATTGCTTATTTGTATACCCAAACCTGTGTTAAGTAAAGCATTTTGAAACTTCGCCGGATTCTTGTGCCTTTCTCTGTCAGCTGGATGCCAATCCCTGGAACAGAAGGGTGTCTCTGAGCCTGCTCCCGGATTTTGTATGGGGCGCCTCAGTATTTCCCGCAATGGAGGGACACTGGCACTTCAGGGATGGGGATGGTAGAGAAACATTGTATGCTTAAAGCATTAATATGAACAGTACTGTAAACTCCGTTACCACAAGTTAAAAAGAAAAAGGAAAAAAAGTGCAGGTCCCAGCTACCACAAACTTCCTCAGCACAGACCTTCTTTAGATCATGGCTGCTTGCAGGTGGAATTTATTAAGAAGACATCATGCTGCCGTATGGCAGACCTCAACACAGTATTAAGATTTTCTGGATATATACAAATGCTTCTGAGTGCTAGACCCTCCTCAGAGAGGATGCATGCTGACATGACAAAAGGACTGTCGTGAGGATTCTGGCAAGGGAGAAACACCAAATGCAGCCAGCAAACCTCAGGAAGTTGGGGAGAAATAGTTCCCCTTTAGAGCAGTCATAACTGCTGTTGCCACGATTTCCTGCGTCCAGCACCCATAAACTGAAGCAGCAATTTCTGGGTTCCAGTTGGTAAAACTTTGCTAGGGCTCTACTAGTGACCCAGGAGGCTGGGAAACCACACAATTTACCCAGAGGGAGACTTTCTAGCATACACCAATCAGCAGTGGAATTAAGAAGGGCTGCCATAGGAATCAAGTACATTCCTCGGGGAAATTGGGAGTGTCTCATTTTCAAGGATCTCATTAACCAAGTTTTATTCTATTTATTTTTATAATAATTGCATATCAATGGTCTTAAATCACAGAAATGCATCTGTAATGTTCACACATATGCATATAAAAATACAGTGTTTTAAGTGTTATTAGTCTTTCCTTTTTTGTTTCTTTTTTTTAACCAACATAAGTTTCACAAGTGCACCTTGTTCATAACCAATTTGACATGTATACTGTCAGTACAATGTTCTTCCCTAGAAGTTTCTACTCAGGAAAGAATCTAAAATGCAAAAAAAAAAAAATGTATCCCAATATTCATTGTATCTTTCTAAGCCTCCAAAAATAGAGAAATGAATAAAGTTAAGTAAATCTTAGAACAGCAATATAATGCATTATTATACAAATGTTAAAATTGTTTACACAGCATTTTGAGGAACACAGAAAAAATGCTTACTCAAATGTTAGATGAAAATGAAACACTGTTTACACAAAAGTATCTCAATTATATAAAAATAAGTTAAAATATATATATATATATATATATATATTTGCTGAAAAATACCAATTATATATGGTAGCTATAGTTTAAAAGAAATCATTTTTTTTCAGTATTTAAATTTTTTGTTTTTGCTCTTTTGGGTCACACCCAGCAATGCTCAAGGGTTACTCCTGGCTCTGCACTCAGGAATTACTTCTGGCAGTGCTTGGGGGACCATATGGGATGCCGGGATCGAACCCAGGTTGGCTGCGTGCAAGGCAAATGCCCTACCCGCTGGACTATCGCTCCGCCCCTAAAATTTTATTTTTATTAGTAAAATTGCAGTTCAAAAATTTAAATATGCAAGCAAGAAATCGATTTGGATGTTTAGTAGATTCTGATGGTTTTTCTTCCTCATAAGTCAATTAAGCGTTTGTTTTATATTTTCTATTTTTTGGGTTTTGAGCCACACCTGGTGGTGCTCAGCAGTTACTCCAGGTTATACACTCAGGAATCACTCCTGACAGGCTCTGGGGAAGATATGGGATGCTGGGGATAAAACCCCAGTCAGCAAGGTTCAAGGCAAGTGACCTACCCACCAATGTACTATCTATTCAGCCTGCCAGATGAACTCTTTTTTTGACATTTTTTATTATTATTTACATCTATTTTAAATTTTTTATTATACCAGTGTGAGATATGCAATTAAAAAGATGTTAATAATGTTCAGGTTTCAGTCATACAGTGTTACAGCACCCATCCCTCCACCATTGCCCATTTCCCAACGAAAATGCAAGCAGACGAAATCTTGAACTGAATCTCAGTTCTCAAATCTTAGAAAATTCAGGTGGGTGCATGCCAAGAGGCTACCAACATAAGGTATCAAAGTAAGTCAGAATTATGTTTAATTCCAAAACCATCAAGCTTACACTGATATCACCTTCCTGCTGAATCCCCACCATGAGGACATACTAAAAAGGAAAACCAGATAAAGGGATGACAGCGGGTGCTTTCCTGGGCCCCTGGTCTCAACCACTATGGTAATGAAGACATACCTTCAAATATAATAAGTTGCTCTTGGTCCTTGGGACCTGTCACGTAGTCGGCCTCCCTGAATCTGTAAACTCACTTTATATGCAAGTTCACTCAATGGTGACAATTTGTGGATACTCAGGTGAAAGTCAGCCAGAGATCTGAGGGATTCTGAAGAGAGGAAATTTCTGCTTTCCTTCAAGCAAGGAATATTTGAGTTTAGGCTTCCTACCTTCATTCCTGACCCATGAAATCTCAAATCAGCAGACACTTGACAACTGGAGACAGGCAAACAGACACCCCAGCAAACACATACATGGATTCACCCTTAGCTACATACAGAGGCATACATAAATGAGAATGAAAAAGCAGTAAGAATGCCGTTACAGTTGCAGAATTGAACTTGTCTACAATTGCGTCTATACTAAATCCCTTTCCTAAAAAAAATTCTTTTTTATTTGCTGATTTGTTTTGGAGAATCACCTGGCAGTGCTCAGGACTTACTCTTGTCTTTGTGCTTAGAGAAACTCAAGGAACCCACATAGGGTGCTGGTGACAGAACAAGAATTGGTCACGTGCAATACAAGCATTTCCCATGCTGTGCAATCTCTCTATCCCCAAAACATATTCTTAGCTATTATTTTAACAACTGCTGCTCATCAATCTTTGCTCTGTGCTTTCCAAAGGCAGAAAGACATCAGAGACTTCCAAGTATGACTTACAACCTGTTCAACTGTCTTCTTTCCCACCTTCTCTAATGCTCATTGGTCTCTTTATCATTCTCTCAACAGACCCTGGTCATGCTTTCTTCCTGGATTCTAATCTAAGCATTTTTAATACAGTCCCTCACATTATCCATCAAAGTCTTTCTCTCTCCATTTCATTAACTGCTCCTTGCATGGTATTTCTATGATCTCCCAAAGTTAGAAGTTATTTCTATGTTTGAAACAAGAGGCAAGATATCTATCTATACTTTAAACTATTACATTTATTTATTACAAAATACTATGAAAGGTATGTGTTCTATTTCTACTTTTAATCCCTCTCTGTCTCAAGTACTGATTACTAAGTAAAATCTCTTGCATAATTTTTGTATGGAGTGCTTAGCACAAATGATACCAGAGTTTAGTCTCATTTAAATAGACTGATTTAATGCTTGATCCTAGAGAAGTCAAATATCCTGGGCTCAGAGCACTCATAGGATCCCTACACTCTGCGCCATGCTGTGGAGTAAGTTGCAGTGCCAGTTCCACAAAACATATTTAAAAAATACTCAAGAGATGATACTGGCCATGGGATATAACATTAACACACAAAATACAACTACTTTTCGATTTATATTTACTAACAATAAAAATGTGGAAACTGAAATGTGAAACAATAAACCCTTTATAGACATCCTAAAGAAACATAACACAAACAGAACTTGTCACTTGTATCACTTGCCTTTCCATTGTTCATCAATTTGCTTGAGCAGGCACCAGTCTCTATCTGTCCTGTCAAAAGCAAGTGTAGCCAAAGGGCATCTGCTTGCTTCAGGGACAGGACCTCAAACCATTCTTTCAGGTCATGGGAATGAGGTCCATAATTATTACTGGTTTTTGGCATATCAAATAAAACATGGGTACTTTGCCATGCTCGGCCATGTAGGTGTTATACTCTCAGTAGAAGGTTCTCATCTCGAGCATTTACTGATGATTCACTTAAACAAATACATGGGTTTTCTATGGTAAAATTGCAAAACATTGGTTAAAAAATTCTAAAACTTAAAGAAGAAGACAATGTCCATGTATTTCGAGGCTTAAGATACTTACATAAGCTTTCTTCACACTTCATTCTTCTTGTGGTCATCACTATCACCATCACTATCACTATCCTCCCGTTGATCATCTATTTGCTCGAGCGGGCACCAGTAATCTTTATATGTCCTGTCTTATGCTAGTAGAGCCCAAGGGCATCTGCTTGCTCCAGGAACATAATGAGCCTCAAACCATTATATTAGGTCATGGGAATGAGCTAATGTTACTGGCATTGGCATATCAAATACAACATGGGCAGCTTGCCAGGCTTGCCATGCATGTGGCAAACCCTTGTAGTCACCTCTAAATATAGCATTTATAGATGAACTGTGCGGCCCAAGCGGCCGCGTGAGATGGGCTGTGATAGGCTGTCACTGGGTGGAGTTCTGACGAGAGGGAAGTCTGGATGTGGAAAATGGCGGCCCGATGGAGTGGGGGAGGGGTCATCTGGCTTGTTGTGCAGCTCTGCTGGGGTGGCGGGCCAGGGCAAGAACCTGCCATTCCTCCCAGGTGCCTCGTGAGTGGCTGGGCACAGGGAGAACAAGTAGCAGCTCTGCCCCATGTCTGTAAGTATCTGGATCAGCATACCTGGGCCGGATTGAAAAAAAAAAAACTGTTGCAGGGTAGGTGTCGATGATCTGGGCTCTGTTAGGCTGTCGCTGGGTGGAGTTCTGACGAGAGGGAAGTCTGGATGTGGAAAATGGTGGCCCAATGGAGTGGGGGGGTCATCTAGCTTGTTGTGCGGCTCTGCTGGGGTGGCGGGCCCGGGCTAGAACCCACCATCTCTCCCAGGTGCCTCGTGAGCGGCTGGGCACAGGGAGAGCAAATAGCAGCTCTGCCCCATACCATAATGTATAACTTGCTTTTTAAAAGAAATGACTGAAAATCTTCCCATGCATGGGTAGGACCATGAATATCAATATTCCTGAAGCACAAAGGACCTCAAATAACTTGAACAAAACATGATTTAGAGTCAGGAAGCTAGCTCAAAGGGTTGGCACAGAGGCCTTGCATGTGGTAGGCCTGGAATTAATCTCTGGCACTGCATGGGTCACATGCTTAGTACATGCCTAGTGGCCCCCAAGCACCACCAGAGTGGCTGTTGTGACCCCCCAACACCATTATGGCCAAATAAAGGATAATAAGCAAATCACATTATAATTAAATCATCAATAGTGAAAGATACTGAATTTTTAATCAGTAGAAGAGAATATATCAAAACAAACAAGGAAAATCCTCAAGATAATCAGTTGAGGAGCCAGTGAACCAGGTACAGGAGGTAGGCAGGGCACTTAAATCTCATATGACTGTCCAGGGTCCAGGAACCCAGCACTCCCTAAGGTCTCCTCAGCACAGCCTGAAGTAACCCCTAAATACAGAGCAAGCTAGAAGTCCAATGCACAGCCATATATGGCTCCCATTTTTTAATGTTTTAATAAAAAATATTATCAGTAGATTTCTCTTTGTTATGTGCATTTTGGGTCACACCCAGTGATGTTCAGGGGTTACTCCTGGCTCTCTGCTCAGGAATTACTCCTGGCATAACTTGGGGAACCATATGGGATGCCGGAGATTGAAACTCAGATTGGTCTTGTGCAAGGCAAATGCCCTATCTGCTGTGCTATCACTCTGGCCCCTATCAGTAGATTTCTAAGTAGAAACTGTACCAATACAGAGATTGGTGTAAAACAATCAAAATGCTGACCAGAGGAAAGTCAACCAAAAATACTACACCTAATGAAACTATCATTTAAATTAAGAAATTTCCCAATTAAAGCAGAGGCAGTTCATAATCAATAAACTTACCTTTCAAGGAATGCTAAAAGAAGTTATTTAAATTTGATAAAAGGGTGCATACCAGCCATGTGAAGGCACATAAGTCTCACTGGTGAAAGTAAATACATAGATAAAAATGAAGTAATGCAGAACTCTGATAGCAATGCATAAATCATTTTCCCTCTTAAAAACTATGGAAATATCAAGAATAGTACAACCACAAAATGTGTTGATGGATACATAATAAAGAAATAACTTCTGACACCACTTACCAACTGTGGGAGAAGAGAGTAAAAGTACAGCTTTTATGCAATTAATCTAAACCCAAGTTCTTGTCAGCTTTAAATAGGTGGTTATAACTAGAGTTTTATTTAATCAGTGCTTGAGCATACCAAAAACAAAGAGAGCATGAATGAATAATCAAAAACCTTCCAAAGTGGAAAACACAAAAACCAGATAACTTCACAAATGAATTATGCCAATCATCTTTTAAAGAATAATTACTGATAAGTCTTCTTAAAGCTACCCAAAATCAGATACACATTTTGAAGCTTATTTTAAAAGGTCAATATCATCCTGATACAAAAGTTACACAAAGGATGCAGACCCACACAATTGGATACCAATCACTATCTATCACTATCTTCCCGTTAATCATCTATATGCTAGAGCAGGCACCAGTAATATCTCCATATGTCCTGTCTCATGCAAGTAGAACCCAAAGGCATCTGCTTGCTCCAGGAACATAAAGAGCATCAAACCATTATATTAGGTCACGGGAATGACCTAATATAAATGTTACCAGTATTTGGCATATCAAATACTACATGAGCAGCTTGCCAGGCTTGCCGTGCGGGTGACATACTGTTGTAGTCACCTCTGAATAAAGCATTTATTGATGAACCATGGCCGTTAGCGGCCGCACGAGTGGATACCAATATCCTATATTAATCTGAAATAAAAATCTTCAAAAAGCAATCCAGATACAACAGTAATTGGAAAGATTATATGCCATAACAAAAGGAATTTTATAACTGTGATTCAAGAATGAATCAATATGTGCAAAATATCATCAATGCGAAAGCAGGATGAGAATGATATTCGGGTATCCCAAAGAGGAATCGAAAGAGCTATGCTTGGAATATCACACCTCACTCAAGTGAAAGAAGGAATCCAGAGCTCCAACCTCTGTCGCCGTTCCAGAGTCAGGGATGCTGTCTCATTTGCCAAGGCATCGAAAATCAGATGGGCTGGACATGTAATGCGATTTGGAGAAGACTGCTGGACTAGAGCCGTTACTGACTAGATCCCACGGGATATCAAAAGATCACGTGGCTGCCCACCTACAAGGTGGTCAGACTTCTTTGTCAAGACCCTGAAGGAACGGTTTGAGGCTCTTTGTATTCCTGAAGCAACCAGATGCCATTGGGCTACACTGGCACGTGATACGGTCAAATGGAAATATTACTGGCGCCTGCTCGAGCAAATCAACGAATAATGGGATGTCAAGTGATCAAGTGATCATCAATGCAACATACCATAGTAATAAAAAGGGAAAATTTCCCAGATACTCTGGTACTCTTAAAGCTATAGAATAGCAACTTCAGTACTATTGTAAACCATAATAACTCAATTTTTTTTAATTTACATTACAAAAAAAACACAAGTTTATCATGACATATCAGGGTACTCCACAATGCACTGGGCACTGTCCCCATTGGCCTTCTTGCTGGAAGCAGCAGCCTTGGCCTTGCCCTGTGTCCTGCGCTCACGGCACCACAGGTTGACTTGCCGGTAGGAGAAGAGCTTGAGGAAGAGCTCTGCTGGTGTAGACCATCAGAGCCAGCACGGAGCCCACTGGAGTGATAGACTCCAGCAGAAAGGCCACGGCAGCTGGAAGGCAGAGGATGGCAGCCAGGTTGGCTGTGTGCAGCAGCAGCCCCGCCTGTTCTGTCAGGGCTCCCACAGCCAGACACTTCTCCACCGGAACGCAGCCACAGCAAACACATTGGCCACGAGGATCAGGCACAGGGCAGGCCAGCTGTAGGGGTTCTTCAGGAAGAGCGACAGTACCTGGATGGGGTCCACCAGGATGCTGTATCAGCATCACCACACACCAGTTCAAGATGTTACAGTAATTGCTAAAGCCACTGTCAGAGCTGAACAACATGGGACAGAGCAGCTACCAGCTCTCCCTGTGCCCAGCCACTCACGAGGCACCAGGGAGTGACGGCGGGTTCTAGCCCTGGTCCACCACCCCAGCAGAGCCTCACAAGTGCCAGACGACCCCCCACCACTCCATGAGGGCCACCATTTTCCACATCCGGACTTCCCTCTCATCAGAACTCCACCCAGCAGAAGAGCCTATCACAGCCAAGATCATTGAGACTCACCCTGCAGTAGTCTTTTTCAAATCCGGCTGAGGTATGCTCATCCAGAGACTCGCAGACATGGGGCAGAGCTGCTACCGGCTCTCCCTGTGCCTAGCCGCTCACAAGGCACCCTGGAGTGCCTTGTGGACGGTGGGTTCTAGCCCTGGCCTGCCACCCCAGCAGAGCCTCACAAGTGCCAGATGACCCCCACCACTCCATGAGGGCCGCCATTTTCCGTATCCGGACTTCCCTCTTCAGAACTCCACCAAGCAGAAGAGCCTATTAAAGCCCAGCGCATGGTTCGTCAATAAATGCTGGAGACCAGAGGTGATTACAAGAGTATGCCACCCGCACAGCAGAGCCTGGCAAGCTACCCGTGTTGTATTTGATATGACAAATACCAGTAACAATTATATACCTCATTCCCATGACCTGATGGAATAGTTTGAGGCTCTTTATGTTCCTGGAGCAAGCAGATGCCATTGGGCTCTACTAGCATGAGACAGGAGATATGGAGATGTTACTGGTGCCCCCTAGAAAAAAAAAATCGACGATGAACAGTAAGACAGTGATACAGTGATACAGTGATCATAACATAAAGTATCTAACAAAATTCAACATACTTTTCAAGATGATTTGTTTTAATTCTAAAAAATCAGGTATAAAAAAGAACCTATATGGATAGATAAAGGGGCATAAGAAAATTCCACAGGTAACATCATACTCAATAAGACATTAGAATCTTTCCCTCTAAGATATGAGCAAACTAAGGATTCTCACTCTCACCATAAGTCCTCAACTTCTCACCACAATCTCTAGTATTAGAAGTTCTAGTCAGAGCAAATCAAAAAGAAATAAATGATAAATAAATATTGCAACCATCCCTGTTTGCAATAACATATTATAGTGTTCTATATAGAAAGTCCTAAAGACTAAAAAATGTGTCGAAAACAGGGAATTCAGCAAACTTGCAGGACACAAAATTGGCATTTAAAAACAAGCTGCGTTACTCTGTTGACATATATTGACACACTGGTATTAGTGGTGCAACATCAAGATGCTATAATTTTGTAAGTTATGACATTAGCATCACAGACCTCTGCTAATGGCTATCACCAGTAACAGTTTCTTCTGATACGAAATTTTAAAACAGCAACCTTAAAACGATGATACCTTATTTACTGTCATCACTATGCTGTCCAATACTTCCAATACGCTTATTTATAAATGCAACTTTGTACTTTTTACAAAACATACATAATTCCTCCACCTCTTATTCTCTCCTCTGGTAGCTATTGATCTTTTCTCTGTGTCTATGAGTTGGGTATTCTGCAGCTTTCTTTCCTTGTTCATTTCTTTTTTGATTCTGTTTAATTGACATCATAGAAGTCTGCTCTTTCTCTGAGACTTATTTTACTTAGTATACTATCCTTAACATATATCCTTACTTTAGAAGTAAACTTTCCATAAAGGATATTTTAAAATAATCCTCTAATAATAACATAAAATATAATAAAAATACTTAGAAATAAGCTTAAACAATAAGGTAAAATACCAATACACTACAACTATAAACACACAGGTGAAACTTATTAAAGCTAACACCAAAAACTAGAAATATTTCCATATCCATAGATTTGAAGGATTACTGTCTGCATTACTGAAAGCCATGCTATTTCAATATAGTATTAACCAAAATCCCAGTGAAATTGTAGGCATAAATAGAAAAAAAATCATCCTAAAGCATCTCATCATTTGCAAAGGTTCAAAACAAATGAAGCAATTTTTACAAAAAGAACAAATATTGGGGCTGAAGGGATGTTACAGCAGATAGGGCAAGTGTCTCACATGCTGTGAACTTGGGTTCAATTTCCTATATTCCACATGGTCCTCCAAGCTCCATCAGAATTTGTTCCTGAGCACAGAGTCAGGAGGAAGACCTGAGCATAGCCAGGTAAGAGAAAGGAAAGATTCAAGAAAGAAAGTAGAGAAGGAGGGAGAGAAGGAGGGGTAAGGGAAGGGAGAGAAGAAGGGAGAGAGACAGAGAAAGCAGAGAGAAGGAGGATGGCAAGGGAGGGAGAGGAGGAAGGAGAGAGGGAGAGCAGAAGGGAGGGAGGGAGGGAGGGAGGGGAGGGAGGACAGAAGAAAGGAAGGTCAATCTATATGTACCAATTTATCTCAATTCAAAATATGTTGCAAAGCTACAATGTTTAAAACAATGTGATGCCAAAATAAAAACAAAGACATAGTCCCATGTAATGGGACTGAGAACCCATGAAAACACCTACAAACATATGGTTAATTAATCTCGTAACAATGTGCCAAAATACCCAATATAGTGAACTGTTTTTTCATTAAATGGTATGAAGAAAACTTGCAAAAGAATGAAATTACAGGGACTGAATCAATAGTACAGAGGGTAGGACATTTGCCTTACATGCAGCCAACCTGGGTTCGATCTCCAGCATCCCATATGGTCCCCAATCCCTGTTAGCAGTAATTTCTAAGTGCAGAGCCAGGAGTAACCACTGAGAATTTTGGGGTGTGAATCAAAAAGCAAAAAAACTGAAAATGAAATACATAAATTAATTAAAAGAATGAAATTACACCCTGTCTTCCCCCCATATGCAAAACTTAACTATAAGTAGTTTAAGCTTAAATGTAAAATATTATACCAATTTCTCTAGGAAAAATAGAGAAAAATGTGGCCAGAGTAATAGCACGGTGGGTAGGATGCTTGCCTTACATGCACCTGACCTGGGTTCTATCCCAGGCATTCCATATGACCCACCAAGCACCATCAGTAGTAATTCTTGAGTGTATATCCAGGAGAAACCCTGAGCATCACTGACTGGGACAAAAAAAGCTTTGAAAAATACAGAAAAGTTATCTTGGCGTTGGTTTCAGCTATGATTTATTGGATGTGGCAACAGAAGCAAAACATTGGCAATTGGGGCTAGGTAAAATTAAATGGTCTCTGCACAACAAGGAAAACAAATAGCAAAAAGAAATTGCAACCTACAGAAATGGAGAAAATATTTTCAAATTAGATCATCACAACAGTGTGTTAATATTCAAAATATGTTGAAAATTCTATGTTACAATGAAGATAAAAAATTGCCAGTCCTATTTTTTAAATGGTCTAAGGAAATGAAAGCTATTTCTCCAAAGAGGATATTAAATGGTCAAAAGATCCATAAAAAGGTACTCAACATTATTAATGTACCAGGAAAATAAAAACGAAAAATAAGTAAGTTATCACCTAACATCTGCTAAGACGCTATTATCAAAATGACAAAAAAAAATAACAAATACCAGACAGTATTTTGGGAAAATTAAACTCTTGCACATTACTGGTGGGAATATAAACTAGCATGACCAGTATGACTACAGGTAAGATTTCTCAACAAATTACAAGGAGAAATACCACAGACATGGGGATTTATATTAGGAGCTGGAAGACATATCTGCGATACTAGATGTAATATGATTGAGGAATGATGCACTATTGTGGCATTAATCACAACATCCAAGAAAAAAGGCAGCCTAAGTGTACACGGACAGAGGAATGAATTAAGAAACCTTAGTATATACATACAACGAAATATAATGCAGTCCTAAAAAAGATTTTGTCTGTCACAAATTCCATCATTCACAACAATTTGGATGGAATATAAGATGCTATACTACATAAAATAACTCAGACACAGGAGGAAAAGTACTTCACAATACCATGTTATAAGAATCTATAATAATCAGACTTGCAAGAAGCAGAAAGTAGTTGTTATTGGACTGAAAGGAAAATGAAGTATTAGTCAATACATACAAAGTTTCAATAAAACAAAATTATTAGGGGCCTAATTCAAAATCCTAGACCTCTGTAAAACATAGACCTATAGGCAACAATGCTAGGTTATGTACTTTTTGTTTTGCTAAAAAATATTGGCTAAAGGGGCTAGTATTACATTGTGTCTTTTCACAAAAATAACAAACATCAGAAATTTTAGTGCCAATGGATAAAAATTTTATGACATATATAGTGATAATAGTGAGTACATATTTACCTCCAAACTCATCAAGTTGCATATATGTGTATACAGTGTACTTTAATCATACTTTAATAAAGTGCTTTACAAAGGGTAGGGAGAGCAAAAGACATGCACAGGCATTTCTCCAGTGAGAAAACACAGATGGCAAATAAGCACATGAAAAGATGTCCAACATTGTTATTTATCAGTAAAATATAGATCCAATCACAACGAGCTATCACTGCCCAACAACTGGCATCTCTAAAATAAAAATCAGTGACAGGAGATGGAAGACAGAGCTCAGAGGCAGAACAAAAGCTTCACAAGCATGAAGCCCTAGGTTTGATTCCTGCAGTACAGAGTGTTCTTAAGTGACAACAATTGTAGACCAGGACACAAAAAAGAACAAATCTGGATCACCCACTTTTCTGGCAGTGATATAAAACGACACTGGAATTCTGAACGCTAATGTGTCTGTTTCTCATAACTAAGAACAATTCTATGATCCAGGAACTGACCTGTAAACATTTGTCCGAGAGGAATGTGAACTTATGTTTTTAAAACAAACAAAAAATATGTCTTCTATAGTCATGACAAAATTATTTGAAACAAGTGAAAAATAAAATCAAATGTCCATCAACAGAGAGACCAAATAGACAGGTTCACTTATGTTACAGAACACCTCTGGGAAATAAAAAGAAACAAAGTATTCATATAGAAACATCAACATGAATCTCCAGATGATGCCAAGTGATGAAAGGAAATGACTGCAAATATATGAAATCCAGTGTCTGTAACATGTTGAAAATGACAAAATTTTAGAAACTGAGAACAATTTTGGTAGTGAGGTTTGGTTGATAGACCTTTGGGGGCAAGAAGGGGGATCTAGGTGTAAATGGAAAACTCTAGAGATATCTGGGGCAACGATCTCTCTAGAGTTAAGCATTTTTACTCTGCTAAGATAAACCTGCACATCATACACAGAGACACAGACACGCAGATACACATACACATACACAATTCCTCTCTCTCTCCCTCTCTCTCCTTTCTCTCTCAACTTTGTCCTCTTCACTCCAATTTCCCTATACTAAGGGGTAGATGAGAGCATCAGACAAGACCAAGAAAGTCCTATCCATAGACAGTTAAAGCTTTGAAATTTGTCTTAAGTGGTTCCTTCCATTCTCTCTTTCTCAGAAATTTAAAAATCACAGAATAGGTTTCTGTCATATGACAACTCACTGATAAATAGAACCAAGACTCTCCACTACAACAGCTTCTAGGATTTCATTCTTTGTAAGCATTTCTTACTGTCTCTTTGCCTATGTATTAGGCCATCCCAGTATTCTTCCAACAGTGCCTTGCTAATTTAGTGATGATTTATATTATTTTCAATATTTAAAAATGAGATATTCCTTCACACATTGAGAATGACCTATACTAAAAAGGACTGAAAAAAAATGTTGGCATTGATATGAAAAATAAGGCAACCCACCCCCTACATTGTTGGTGTGAATGTAACTGGCATAACCTCTATGGAAAAGAGTAAGAATATTCCTAAAATTTGAAAAATAACATCCTATATGAGTATTCACTCATGAGTGAATGCTCATGAGTATTCATCTGAGTATTCATCTGAGGAATATGAATATTCATCTGAGGAATTTAAAAATACCCATGAGTATTCATCTGAGGAATATAAAATATTAGGTCAAAGGATAAGTGTATCACTCTTTCCATAGCAGCTTTATCCACTATAGCCAAAACAGAATGAACTTAATCAACAGTGACAGATGACTGAGTAAAGAAACTACGGAATATATACCCTATGGACTATGCTCACATAATAAAAACAAGACCTTCCTTTTTGAAAACATGGATGGAACCTGAGATCATTATGCGAAGAGTAAGTCAGAAAGTAAAAAAACAAGTACAGATGACTTTACTTACATGTGGACTATAAACAATCAAAGAAAGCAAATTGGCACAACACATCCAAAATAATGATCAGACTCTAGGAGAAAACATGGTAGTTACCAAAGGGGAAGGAAACTGGGAGAACAGAAATGAACAGGGACAGTAAATTTGATGGTATGATAGCTCTGGAACTTTGGTGGTGTCACTGAAGATTACAGATGAATCTGTACTCATGAAAGGTATGAATACTATACACAAATCTGTACATATGAAAGGTATGATGCTGTACTCATGAAATTCCATAGCATCATAAGTCAAAGAAAAATATATAATTTGAGTTTTTAAATTTTAACTATAAAGTCTTTCCAAATCATCCGGAAACCACTGTCCCTTGGTTGTGCTTTTTTAATCCCCACGAAGCCCAGATTCTGAGAAGCCAAGCACCCTTGCAAAGTTTGTCTGAAGCACAACTCCATGGAGGGCAGCACCTCTGACCACTCTCTTGTGGTACCACTCTCTAAAATCAATGTTAATTGCCCAATTAAGCAAGCCTGACGCAGACAGAATGTGAGCTAATTAGTAAGTGCCAGAGCTCATTCCAATTATTAACCTTTATGGTTGTCATTTATAATGAAGAGGGTGCAACTATGGATTTTTGCATGAATGATTGTGCCTGTCATTCTGTTTCAGCCACAGGGAAAATGGTTGGGAGAAAATGAGCTTAGACTGGTATAAATTGCCCAAAACAAGTTGTCATGGACCATCCTAAAACAACAAAGACCGTGAAGTTTCTGAACCAACAGTTTCATCACAATCAAGTGGACAGAGCTCTTTAAGTTCTTAGATCTTGACCCCGAAATTGATTCAATGTGTTTAGAGTAAGATCTAGGAAACCAATTTTCTTTATACTCCCCAAGGTGATTCTTATGGCCCACCTGAACTAAAATCACTTGAACAAATATTCAAGAAAACCTATCTTCATCCCTAAGACAGTCTCTACTATTAATACCTTATAAAATATGAATGACTGCTGAGCAAGAAAGACCAGGCATGAGAGATCTCCAAGGAAGCATCAGGATCACGGGGCTACTGAAAAGGGGAAGGCACAGATCTGTGTTCCAGCTCTAAAATCACCAGTCCATGGTGTACCTCAGCTGACTGCACGGTGAAACTGGAAATGTTCCTTTACATGAGCCTCTCATCCCTCTCAGAAACATAAGACATACTGTATGTCCACCTGGGCAACAACGGCACACACGATGCACAGTTCAGAGATGGTCCAACAAAAAGGGGAACTTTCGAATGTGGACTCCAATAACTGAATGTAAAGATAAGATTTTCGCTTCAACTTGGTGCAAAATATTCAGAAGCAACAGCAAAACAAACTCTTCCTTTAGAATTTCAGTCATTCCCAATGAGAAGCCACATAAAGAGAAGTTTTAGCCACCTTACAGCCACCCCTCAAATAATGTCTTTTGAAGAAACTACCAGAAGCCAACATTTACAGACTCTGTCCAATAAAGCAACTGAGCACCAATGAATGAGAGAGTATGAAAACTCCACTACTTATGTTTTGGTAGTGTGTGTGTGTGTGTGTTTAGAAATGGGTATGTGAAAATAAAATCCACCCAAAATATGGAAATAGGCTCAGTGTAAATTGAAGGGGAAAAATTGACTTTAAACCACACTCCAAGGGCCACCTATCATAGTTTTACCCACACGGACATCTGGCAGGGAAATAAATTAAGGCTTACCTTAGAGAGTACAAAAAATACATCTACTTGTAAATGTTACTTTAGAGGGACTGTCTGATTCTGTTTACCTATTAACTTTATTAGTAGGCTAATGAATCTACTGCTGAGAAAATGAGAGGGAGCACAGGCTGTGGAAAAGGATGAGTAGAATTCACACCCTCTTTCTAAATAGTGGGTTATTTATGATTCTGGTTACATGGCACTGCATTTGGACACAAAAAGAAAACAACATAAAATAACAATCAACAAACATGTCCATATGAAAGCCTTATATTCTCCCAGTTACTGAACGAAAATCAAGATTTATGCATGACCAAGTCCTTCTTCATGGAAGAGAAAAGACGGCCATAAAAAGAGCCCTGCTTTCCCATAACAAATAGAAAAAATGCCGAATCTGTAGTCCATAGTTGCTTCTCCAATGTTCAAGTTTCTCTACTTGCCAGCAAAGTAAGACATTTGAAGGCTCAATATTTAGGGCCAACTCCTTTCTAATTCCATTTATTTTTGGAACAACAATGTCCTTAGTCTGGATGAAGCTCCCAAAGTTGTATGAATTTAAATTAAGTAGTTTGGACAGGTGTACTGGCTCATACCTGCCAATTGGCTAATGTCCATCAACAGGTTAGCAGAGTCTCTCTATGCTTTGGACACCACATTTTTTAAGTAGGATGTCTCATAAATCCTGGGTGTTTTCTATTTGTCACCAGAGAAGTGGCATCTGTGTGACTGGGGTTGAAAGAGCCTTGAGAAACTATGCCAATTAGTGCCTTCAGCTTTCTTCAGGAAACTGAACAATGCGATGAATAATCCAATTACTTGGTAACAGAGATGGACCTAGAATCGAAGCACTTATTTCATCCCATCCCAATCCCCAGTGAAAATTCAAATTAACCACAGAGTTTCTGAAAGTATACATCCTGTTTAATGCTCCAACCTCACCATCATAGAATCTCTTAGTTGGATCCCAGGAATCTATGTGTATTAAGTTTTATATAATTAATTCAGAGTATCTACCCAAAATTGAGAAGCATGCATTAACCTCTGCTCTTCCATGGTAAGTACCTGGAAAATGACAAAGCTTGAGAATGGGAAAGGGTTGTCTAATACACACATGAAAAAGAAAATAACATATAAGCTAATTCAATATTGTAGTAGGGAAAGATAATAAGATTATGCTTTGCATCTTCTCCCCAAATCATCACCATTTGGTATAGGAAAACCAAGAGCTCTAGTGGCCTTGCCCCTTTGCAAAGCACAGAGTACCATCTAAAAGAGAAGACGCCTTGGGGCCGGATCCATAGCCCTGTGGGTAGGGCGTTTGCCTTGCATGCAGCCGGCCCGTGCAGGCCTGGGTTCAATCCCTGGCATCCCAAATGGTCCCCAGAGCACTGCCAGGAGTAATTCCTGAGTTCAGAGCCAAGAGAAACCCCTGAGCATTGCCGGGTGTGACCCAAAAAGGCATTAAAAAAAAAAAAAAAGAGAAGACACCAGAATGTTCTCTCAAGAGAAATGTTCATTGCTAGGCATTATGTACTTAGGATTCTACATGTGTTCCACACAGCCAGACTCCAAAGGAGATCAGCACAGCTGTCATCTGGAGCCTGGTCGAAGCTGCTGGGCTAAGAGGATACGAGACTATAAACAAATAATAATTATTACATTAAGTATTAATTAGACTTTGGACATTTTGCATCCTTGCTTGTCTCACTAGATCCTGACAAAATCCCCATGAGACAGGTCTTACAGTCCTCCCATTATATGGATATGTAAATGGAGGCTGAGAGAAACTAAAGCATTGCTAAAGCAGAGCAGCCGGTAAGCAGCGGAGCTGGGATTCACAGCCAGGCAAACTGAAACAGGATCCACTCCCTTATCTACTACACATACTTGATCCCATTTTACCAACCAGTGTTTCTGAGAACTATGGGACTACTAGTGTATGAAATTACCTTTTCTCTTGAGTGTTTGCTCAATTAGATCTTTTCCATTTTAGATGCTATATATGCTTAATACAGTAAAGCCATGTAACATTGCCAGCTGACAGCTTCTTTAATTCATTCCTAGAACTAATTTTCATCCTTTTTAGAAGAAAATAGGGTGGTGATGATCATAAAAATATATGTCAATAGTACACCCATTCAATGCAGAATGCACTGCATCTCATATGTATGTATGTATATATACGTATATTTGCATATTCCTTGTGCTACTTATTTAACAATAATTTATCTCTCCACCAAAGCAAACACTCCTTGAGGATAACAATCATAACATAGTTATGCTGCTTAAGCCAGCAAGGAGCACAGAACTGGTAATATAATGTCTGATCAATTAATATCTGTTCAATTAAATTCTGGTGACCCATTCAGAAGTTTTCCCCAAATTTAATACTACTGAAATAAAATAGAATAAGGACCCAGTGCTAGAGAGAGGATTCCATAGCCTGTATCAGCCCAGCCTTCTGGACCTCACATACCAAGAGCCTAGCGAATTGGCTGGAAAGCTTTAATTAAAAACCGAGCAAAAAAATGTCATTCCAATCTGCAGTTTTGTTTCCATTAATTCACTCAGATTCAGCAGGAATCCCACTGAGGAATTGGGGGTGAGCAGCTGTAGAGGGAGGGAAAGTCATAAATAAATCATGAGTGTCATTAAAATTTGTAAACTAATAACTTCTGGGAAGTCTTAGCAATTATTATCAGGGTTTTCTTGGCAAACAAAAAATTAATAAATCCAAAAGGTCTCCATTTTCTATTAAGGGGGGGAAAAAACCAGCATCTCCCAGAAAGGTCACTGACAAAACAATTATGGGAGAAAATCATGGTCCAGACAACAGCTTGCAAACCAATGAAAAGTCACGGGATTCACGGGAGCATGAGACAACTCAATACACAGAAAGGGACAAGGGACACAGCTGGGCAGGGCTGGGGCTGGTTTGAAGCTCCTGGCAGTTCACCGTGTGTGCGTGTGTGTGTGTGTGTGTGTGTGTGTGTGTGTGTGTCTGTCTGTGTGTGTCTGTGTCTGTGTCTGTGTGTATGTCTGTGTCTGTGCCTGTGTGTCTATCTGTGTCTGTGTGTGTGTGTGTGTGTGTGTCTGTGTGTGTAATGGCACCTTCCATAGACGCCCTAGACAGGAGCTCCTATGTCCCTCCTGGCACTTCAGGCCTGAGCCTCAGATATGGCACGCAGACTCACATCAGGAATAGCTGAGCAGCCTCATGGCTTGTCTAACAGCAAATCAGCTCCCAAACTGCATGGCCAGGAGTAGATGAGCTGCAGCAGGGTAAGAAAGAATCACCCACTGCAAAGTCTTCCTAGTCCTCGCTAGGCTGTGGTTACTGTTGTGTCACGGGCTGAACTGGGAGCTTCATACATGCAAAGTGTATGCTCTCCTGCGGAACTCTATCCCTGCCCCGGTTCCTTTATGCCTGAGCAAATGAAAACTCATTCTGCTCTCTGAGGACCCCCAAACCAGTAAATAATCCAAAGGAAATCAAGGTGAAAAAGCATATCTGATTGAAACTCACAAATCAGGGACCTCTGCCAGAGGTGTGCACTTGGAATGGACAGCTGGAAACTGGAAAACTGCTAGGTTGACTTAGAGAAAATGATACCCTAGAAATATTTTTGGAGTGAAAGGCAATGTGTTTATTAGTCTAAGCATTCATGTATTAGTCACAGAGAACTGAGTCCAAGAAGTGATCTGTCCATCAGACATATGAATCCTGACTTAGGTTAAAAACTAAGGCTCTGAAACCCCACACCGCGGATTGGTTTTTTTGAAGTTCCAAACTGTGGTCCTAGGGTTACTCTTGTGCACTGCACAGAGGCTACTCCTGCTAGAAGCAGTGAATTAGCTTTTTTTCTTATTTTGGGGTCACACCCAACAGTCCTCAGGGTTAGTCCTGGTTCTGCACTCAAGAATTACTCCTTGCAATGCTCAGGTACCAAACAGGACTCCAGGGATTGAACCGGTCAGTCGTGTGCAAGTCAAACACCCTACTCCCTGTACTATCGTTCCAGCTGCAGATTAACTGACTTTAATCACAGCTTTACCTTCAGAGACACGTGGAGTAGGAAGCTGCTTCCAAGTTGAAGAGCATGAATGCCACCGCAGGAGGCAGAGAGAGACACAGAGACCCACTTGGGCCAACGTTTGAGAGCAGGTGCCACCCACAGGCTATTGTCCCAGAAATCAACAAGAACATTATCCTGCCTGTTAGACAATGAGGCCTGTCTGCACACCCTAGACCAAAGACGTTTTTCAGGGATATATGTCAATCCCAGAGGCTGCCTATTACTAGAAGTGACGTTGGAGTCTGTCTCTGATGGGTTATATCTATGATGGAGAAGATGTAATGTGCAGAATAATCTCTGTCCAGCTGCAGAGCTTCCAACTTGGAACAAGTAGGACAATGGTGAGAATTCCAAAGCAGAAGTCAAGGAACTCTCCTAAATCTCAGGCTTAAGGAACTCAGGAAAAGTGATGTTTTCGCCCCAAATGCCCAGCCTAAGTTCTGAAATGATGAAGTCCCTTGCTCAAAGGAGGAGGGAATATGATCATGTTTTCAACTTCAGGCTATTTGATTACGGAGAAGTAATGAAGAGGATTTCAGAATACGAGGAATCACAGCACAAAGAGCTGAAAGTCTTGGAACTCACCTACATTTGTGCACATACAGTCATACCCGCCTTCCCGTATTAGTTTACCAGGATATGGATCAGGTCAGCTCTTGGTCACTGCACATATTCCAAGAACCTGAACAATAAATACTAATTTCCTTCGAGAACTACTATCTGTGCAACTAAATATCAAGGTTTTTTTTTAATCTGTGTCCTTCAATTAAACATACATGCACTTCCATGAAGGAAAAGATTATCCTTAAATGAACTGACAAACTATTCAAATTAGGGGGTTCATTTCACACCATAGAAACTGGTGCATACCCAAAAGAGCAAGAAGGATGTGAGGGCGATCAGGCTGCGACATCTGTCACCCCATTGACCACCAGGGTTGATTCAGCTGATCTGGCTGACTAGGCGGGTGTTCCCTTCCTCCCTCACCACTCCATGTGAGTCCCTCCCGCAGCTGTGCACTTGGTCGAAGAGGATGGCCTTCCCCAAATAGAGATGGACCGGTCTTTGACCGAGGGTACTACGCGTAGCTGCGCTCCTCTGCTAGAACCTCCAAACAAGCTCCAAAAGGAGCAAGAACAACAAGTGCTGATGTGGATGCAAGGAAAAGGGGACTCTCATCCATTGTTGGTGGGAATGTCATACAGCCATTTTGAAAAACAATATGGACATTTCTCCAAAGACTAGAAATTGAGCTCCCATCTGATCCAGGCATATCAATCCTGGGAATATACCCTAGGAAGCCAAAAACACACAGCAGAAACACCATCTGCACTTTTATTTTCATAGCAACACTATTCACAATAGCCAGAATCTGGAAACAATCAGTGTGCCCGAGAACTGATGACTGGATATAGAAACTTTGGTACACCTACATAATGGAATACTATGCAGCTGTTAGGAAAAATGAAGTCATGAAATTTGCCTATAAATGGATGGACATGGAAATGATCATGTTGAGTGAAATTAGTCAGAAGGAAAAAGAGAGATATAGAATGACTGCATTTATTTGCATGACATATATATATATATATATATGTATGTATGTATGTATGTATGTATGTATGTATGTATGTATTATGATATCAGTATCCAAGGTCAGGCAAAACAAGGATCAAGAGGTCTTGTCAAAGGCAGACTCTACCACAAATGTGTGGGAGTAAAAGGTTAGGTAAGACAGAGAAGGGAACAGTGTGCTAATAATTGTCGAAAGTGATAATACCAGCCTAGAAATGAGCATTGAAAATAAGCAAAAATATACAAATAATAACCTCTAAATGTATGTATTATAATCCACAATGTGTGAGAGAAGAGAAAAAGAGAGAGAAAGATAAAGAGAGAAAAGAAATAAATAACCTGCCATAAAGGCAGGCTAGGGGATGGGGGAGGGAATTGGGGACATTGGTGGTGGGAAATGGGCACTGGTGGAGGGATGGGTGCTGGAACACTGTAGGACCAAAACCCAAACATGAACATCTTTGTAATTGTATATCTCATGGTGGTATAATAAAATTTTTTAAGAAAAGAAAAAAAATGACTGGGATTCCAAACTTTAAAAATACAAATACAAAGTAAGGGTTCATATGTCTCCCATGCAAGAAGTCAGAGCGAGGTACTGAACATTCAAATTGGAGCTAGTCCAAGTGGAGATGTGAAACAGCTGACTGATCACATATCAGAATGATTTCAGGTGACTAGGTTTAGGAATGGTTTTAATTTTGTTCATAGTGGTGACTGGTATCACTTGTATCACTTGTCTTCCTGTTGTTCAACAATCTGCTCAAGTGGGCACCAGTAACATCTCCATATGCCCTGTAGCGAGCTAGGGTAGCCCAAGGGCATCTGCTCGCTCCAGGAATGTGAAGAGCCTCAGACCATTCCTTCAGGTTATGGGGATGAGGTCTATAATTGTTACTGGTTTTGGCATATCAAATACAACATGGGTAGTTTGCCAGGCTCTGCCGTGTGGGTGGTATACTCTCAGTAGTAGGCTCTGATCTTGTGCATTTGTTGATGAACTGCAATGGGGAGAGATCGGCTTTTCTCTTTGGTGGAGCTCTGAGGAGCTGTGGAGTCTGGATGTTGAAAATGGTGGCCCTCATGGTGTGGGGGGTTCCTCTGGTTTCTTGAGATGTTCTGCTGGGATGGCGGGTCAGGGCTAGAACTTGCCTTCCCTCCCGGGCGCCTCATGATCAGCTGAGCACAGGGAGAGTCAGTAGCAGCCCAGCTCCGTCTGTCTGAGCCCAGCCCTAGTGGTGACTGGTAAATTAAAAAATTAAAGATTTGTGACTCACATGTATGTCTAATTGCTGAATATAGGCCTAGAAGCATCTATCTCTACTTCACAAGGAATATTTCGATCTAGGAGTCAAAATTCCAGTCCAATTTTTATGCATCAAACTTTTCACTCTGGAATTTTCTCCCTCCCCACTTTCTATTTCATCAAATCTTCCTACCTGTAAAAAGTATTGCTTCTATTGAGGTATGCATAAATTAACATTCAGGGAACCGTGAGACCCGCCACACAGGATGGAACGGACACAGAGAGGTCTGGGATCCCCACTCTCTGCGGAGCACATCGCTTGACCTCTGCAACATCAATGTTCTCTTCTGTAAAATGTGGCAATTTTTACCTAAATCTCCAGTTTGTTGAAAAGGACAGACGAAACAGTTAACAGAACTAGTATAGTAAGGCAGCTCAGTTGCCAGAAAATGACACATCACGGGCTTTTCTATGTGTAGACACTGAGCACCAGGCTCTTTTCAAGGCAGTTTAAACATTTCACTTTGTGGAACTCTCAGAGCTACTTAAGTAGATGTTATTACAATCCTCATTGGGTAGGTAGGGAAGTGGAGGCACGGGGATAAAGAAAGTTGCTCAAGGTTGCTGTCACTAAGCAGCAAAGTCTTGAACTGTCTGTCCCAGAGCCTTTCTCTTCATTGCTCTGATGAGAAGGGCACTGATGCTGGACATCCTGACCTTGGCTCATTTCTCCTGCTTGAGTCTGGCTTCTCGATAAAACCCATCAGAGACAGACTCCAACACCACTTTTACTGATAGGCAACCTCTGGGATTGACATTCTCTGGGATGGGAAAGTTCTGAACGTGAAGCTCTGGGCTGTGTTTCAAAAGTCAGTTCTCATCTCATTGATTTCCTAAGATTTAGATTCCCGTATCTGAATAGTGCTTTGACTGACGGACACAACAGATGGTTGTTAGTCAGTGAGCATATGCAGCCATGCTTGGGGTGGGGAAGAAAACACTTTGCCTAACAGATCTAGGAAGTTCTACAAAGAATATCAAGGACAAAGGTTACTGCCACACCGACTAAAGGCGTTTAACCAGTCTTCAGCCTATTGAGGAGATGGTCTCCAAATTAATAATCCAGTGAGGCAAATAATTATATCCCACTGTAACCTGGCAGGGATTGTCATCTTGTCCTGACAGCTGCTGCTCCAGGCTCCTGGGTTGTACAGAAAATTGAAGAATCACTAAATTAAGTTTCATCTTGGTTAAGCATGTTGTACCAAATCATGAAACCAAATGGGTGTATATTTGAATTTATTTCTTTGCACGCTGTATTAAATAAGGGACATTACAGACCTCCTCATTCTCACAACAAAATGCATCTTCAGAAATTGAGTGAAGAGGTGAGAAGACACAGGTCTTCAGGGGATGAGTAGAGAGGCAGTAAATAGGACAAGATGTCCCTGCATGCAGGAACTGCCACAAGAGAAGGGCCACAGTCCCATTAGACTTTGAGGAGTCTCCACTACACATGCTCAACTAAAACACACCAGCTTTACAAATCCTTAAAACTACCTTACCCAAAGTGAGACACACCTACCACCCCACAGAAAGGTTCAAGGGGCAAAAGCAGCCTCAGGGGCAAGTGGGAGGGGCTTTCTGTCCTTTGCTTAAGAAAGCAGGCTTTCAGGCGGGCACTGAGTGAGTTTTTCCCTGAAAAGGGGGGTAGAAGGTCAAATAAGTTTGGAACTCTCTACCCTAAAAACTACACTCATGGAATCTGTTATCTGAAAGGCCTGCTCTAGAACATTTCTCAAGTGTGGCCAAGTGTGGCCTGGGTGTGGCTCTTTGTATGCCTTAGGTCCCTATGCCCTCCCCACCTGGTCCAGCCCCCATCTGCTCTCCATCTCCTGCTGGGTTTGCTTCTCCCCTGAGGCTCAGTGTGATCTTTCTCTCCCTGATTCTTGGATAACTTTTTCCACTTTTCATTTTATAAATCACATTTGGCCTAACATCCTCACTAAGCTCAGAGAATCTTGTCTGCAAAAGAATGCACTGACTTGGAAGACTGACAGCTAATCAGTACCAGGGTCAATCATTCTTTCAGCCTTCCCAAAGCCCCTTGTATCACTCCTGAAGGGCCCAGGGGACCCTACAGTGTGGTACAGATCAAACCAGAATTGGCAGCGTGCAAGTCAAGCATCCTATCCACTGTCCTGTTGATTCAGCCCCAGAATCATGTGACTGGGTCAACTGTAGGATCTGGACTGTCACCAGTTGCACTCAGCTAAGCCAAGAGCAAGTAGATACACTGATCTCCCACAGGTAAGTCCACCTGCTCGCCCTCAGAGTCTGCACTGCTACCAGATTGGAAAAAAAAGAAAATGAAAGAAAAGCATCTTTGCCGATGTAAATAAAATGTAAATAAATTGATCACCTAGCCTGGTGGGTCCTAAAACCCGTTAACTGGAGTCCCCACAAGAGACAGATAAGAAGACAGGACACAGCAGACTCAAGGAAGAGACAAAAGTGGAAACTGGAGTTAGGCAGTCTGAAGGGAGGCCGCAGTCACTAGCTGTAGTAGGAGAGAAGGAAGGAAAATCCCCGAGTCTCTGGAAGGATTGTCCTAAAAGGACCTTGAGTTCACGTGTCTGAGCTTTCCAGCCTCAGCCTGTGAGACTCACTCTGGCAGCCCAGAGAAGCCTGAGGGGCACTAAGAGGGGACTGAGAGACTCTGAGAGGACCCTGAAGGTCACTGAACTATGACTGAGGGACAAAGAGTGAACCCAGAGGGGACTAAGGGACAGTGAGCGGGGACAGGTGCAGCAGCCTGACAGCCTTTAGTTGTCAAGGCATGACTGGTCTCCAGCTGTCAGGACCACTGGCTGGCTGTGGCCTCGGGACATGCCAGTGCTCCTGGTCCCGGATCACTCTCCCTTGGCTCCCGGCGGCATAACTTATCCAAACCTTTCCAGAAACATGGGCTTCCGGGAAGGCTACTTTCAGCTCACGCAGGGGCCCAGCTCACTGCATTATTTCCAGCCAGCAGCCTGCACAGGAGTCAGGCTTCAAAGCCCCCACCGTGGCATGGGGCTTGAGCTGAGGCTCAGATTTCCTGGAAGCCCCATCTGGGTGGAAATAGTTGTGCTTTCATCCATGCGAGGCACCCTAGTGACTTATATATCTCAGCCAATTTTCACTGAGCAGCAAAATTAGCTTTTGGACATCCTGAGCAAATGGAGGCAGGCCGCAGTCGATATGAGCAATTAACCCTAAATATTTAATAGATGCTGTGAGGGGCTCCCTCTTCCTGGGAGAGAGTCGGAGATAGGTCTCTGCAAACAAACAGGTGAAATGGAGAAGCAGCCAGCTACGCCTCCTCCCCCCCCCTTCCTCCAGGGCCCCCTTCCTCAGGAAAACCCCAGGGCATGGCTCTGGATGGCGGCAGAGCCAAGGGAAAGGCCACTGTTGGCATGGTCCTCACAGTGCTGACAAATGACAATGCTCCAGGGACAGATACAGCCTTCTGCAGTCCCGTGGATCCCTGGTGGTAAGATGGATGTGGGGGTGAAGGGGGTGTCAGCAGCAGACAGCACGGCATGAAGCAGACAAATGCATGATCAGGCAGAGACAAAGAGGTCCCCACCCCAAAATTCTGGGGTTCATGGCCCTCTTGAAGTCTGACTTAACCCTCTCATCCTCCTTCTGCCCGGGGCTGACGGATGCGGCAGGGGGTCCCTGCCCACTAGACTGTTTGTGTTCCTCTAGAGTGGAATCAGAAGTGAACCTGGAGGCTGAGCAAACGGTTTTCATATATGTTCTGAATATCTCTGTCTTTATGCCAGTGCAGCCTTCCGACTTTAAATTGTGGAGTTTCTTCCCCTCCCCACCTCTGCCAAGCAGTGCTCAGTGGGGCCAGGAGCCTCCCCAGTGATACATAGCCAGCCCAGCCAGGAGGGTCCGCTGCTGCAGTGCTGGGGGAACAGTGAGGGATTTTTTTTTGGCGTGCCTGGGTCCACCATAGGTGATGCTGGGGAAAAGTCTTCTCATAACTCTGCACTCGGATGTCCCCTCTGGTGGGAAGCCCCGCCAGGCAATCTCCTACCCCCATACAATCTCTCTGGTCCTGCTCTGTGGAGGAAGTTGAGGGCTGGTGAAAGCATCACAGACAGACAGGCAGGCACACACGCATGCATGCACGCATGCACGCACGCACACACACACACACACACTCACACCTGCTTCCCACATGTCTACTTTCTAAAGAACAGGCTCATTTCGGACCATGGCTCCTTCTAGATGCAAGGACAAGAAAATAAACCCCGAGTGAGCCAACATGCACACCAAAGGGCCCCTCACTTCCCAGCGGCCCCTCTGAACTGTCTGGCTAGACCTGGACCCCTAAGTAAGATGCTGCAGAAACAAAAGTAACCAGAATGCTCCAGGAAAGTGTGCACAGTGCCCCCAAGGAGCACAGCAGAATGTGGAGGGGATGTATTGGGAATGGTGCAGTGGGTGACCAGCAGTTCCATGCCCATGTTAGAGGGCTCAGCAGGATCAGGCACTCCTCATTCTGAGGAGTGCTCCCAACAGCAGGGGCAGCTGCCCAGTGAGAACTGCGCATCCACTTACCTCCAGAGTGAGCTCTCAGTCACGCTCCCCAGGTTGAAGTCATACAGCTTGGTCAGGATCAGTATAACCTGTGAGGCAAGGAGAGGAAAAAAGAGAAGCACACTTCAGTTTGTGTAACGATGTACAGTGCATCTCAGATTACCCAGAGGAGGCTTTAGTATTTATCCATTGAGTTGAGGGGTATTATAGGATCAAGCAAGAGGGGGGGAATAATTTGTTTAATTCATCCCCGGAACTGGTAGCATTTATGTTAATCCAACAAAGCCTGCATCAGAACTACAACATCACAATCAGAATCAACTGAGTTTCTCAGTTGTTTTGCACATCTGTCCCCTTCAAGGTCAGACACCGGCTGGCTTGCTCTGTTGACTGCCTGGCCACCCAGAGATCAGAGAAGGGGCTGGCTTTGATCTGGAGATGTCTTATATTAGCAGACTCACACCTGAAAGGGGAAGAATAACCCAACTGGTCCGAACGCCCATGGAGATCAAAATCAAAGGGACCTGGGTGAATATCTGCCCCCCAATACTTGAAGGGCAGGAAGTCTCATCCCCATCTGGCCCTACAGTAAGCAGCTCACTGCACTCCACTTTCCTGGTTCTTGCTGAAGTGAAGAACCCCAGGAGGAAGTTGTACATGCCAGAGAGCTGAAGCTGCTTAGAAGAGGGTTAGCAGTTAGCAGTCTAGGGCACCTCAGTTCAGTTCCATGTCTTCAACCCTTCTCTATCTGGGGCCATGGACATCAGACATTCACTGCCTGTCCCCCACGCGCCTGGACAGTGGTTTTGGCACATCTCGGTATTGACAAAGACGTTAAGTGCATGCACCTGAATCGCTTTTAATCAAAACGCAGGTGCCTAATACATAGCGCCTGCCTGCACGCGTGATAATCCAGTTACCCATAATTGTGTTTATCTAAATTTAATGCACAACTCATTTCACTTTTCTCAGCTCCTTCCCATTCCATAATTTAACTTCCTCCAGTTCATTTGCACAGCAGCCATTAAACTCTTTGCGAGATAATGAATTTCTGCTACCAAGATGGGGCTTTCCCATTTTAGGTATCCATTTAAGATTAAAGAAAAATAATCAGCCATTATATTGAACATTTGTATGTCATTTAACTGATCGAAAAATACTCTCCTAGAGATTTATTCCCACCAAGCACCCCATGGGGCTGGTCAACATCATTTCCATTTCCTTTATATAAACTGAGAAATAAAAAGCGGCAAGGATGTGACCCAGTGGCAGAGTCCATGGCTAAGTTGGTGTGGGATGCTCGACTCGCTGCAGTGCGGCTGCTGGAGCGCTTTCTCAGCACGGAAATTCCAAGAACAGCATAAACTCCAAAGCTGACCAGAGCCCCACAACACTGACTGTGAATTCTCTGCAAAGGAATCTTCTCCATAGCCCACAGGGACCCCTTACTCTCCCATTCATGCCGCCTGTCTTCATTTGTTAAAATGAAGGCAACGGACTTGTTCACATTCGCCCCACCAAATGCCTAGTAAAGTTCCCATTATTCCACTCATCTTCACTGGATTCATAAACAGATACATACAACAGACTATCCTCTTCATCCAACCTTAGTTAAACAATAAGTCATTCCCAAAGTTGTCAGACAAAAACATAGTATCTATTTACAGATCACCCCTAATCCTGGAGAAACTCAAAACTACACACTACCAGAAATAAATATCTCTCAACATCCATTGAGAGACCTAAGTTAAGTCACATAATTTTCCCCCAAGACAGCATGTGGAATATACTCTCCTCATTTTCCAGATCAAAAACTGAGACCCATAGCTAGCAATATGCAGTGTACATTCTCACCCAGATTCTGATCTGCTGTGATGCAAATGTCTTTCATGTGGCAAGTGTTTCTGGGGGCTTGTGTGCAGAGAAATAAACAGGAACCAAGAGACAATAAAAAACACATCTTTTGGGGCTGGAGCAATAGTGCAGCAGCAAAGGGCATTTGCCTTGCACACGGTTGACCCAGGTTCGATTCCTGGCATCCCACATGGTCCCCTGAGCACTGCAAGAAGTAATTCCTGAGTGTAGAGGCAGGAGTAACCCCTGAACATCACCAGGTATGACCCCAAAAAAGAAAAAAAACACATCTTTGAACCCAAGGAGCTGATCATTTCTTCATGAATTCCACAGTGAGTTATAAGTACTTCATAGGGACATTTAAAAGGAACCTGAAAATTAGAGTCACCCAGACATCAAGGACCAAGCCCCGATGGGGCAGGGGATATAAGGATATAACTTTTGTTTTCATTGTCCTTATACAAAGAAGCAGGAAGCTGAGATGTATAATGAGTTAAGAACTAGCCAAACATTTTAAGCTCAGGCTTCTCAAATAAGCACCTTGCTGACTCAAAGGCTACAATCCTGGGGCATTACAGACAGCAGGGGAGATGAAAATAAATTGAAATAATTCATGACTAACTAGTACTCTCTCCAAATATACAGTATATACATACTGACATAAGGGCAATAGGGAAATTCCTATAATATATATATATATTTTTTTGCTTTTTTGAGTCACACACAGTAATGCTCAGGGTTTCTCCTGGCTCTGTACTCAGGAATTACTCCTGGAGGTGCTCGGGGGACCATATGAGATGCCAGGGATCGAACCGGGCCAGCATGGGCCGGCATGGGCTGGCCATGTGCAAGGCAAACGCCCTACCCACTGGACTATCTCTCCAGCCCTGAAATCCCTAGATATTTATCTGTGAATATAATTCTAGTGAGATACACTCATACATACATATATTCATATATATACATATATTCGTATATATATATATATATATATATATATATATATATATATATATATATATATACTAACACACCTAAAGCCTTAAATAGCATCTGACATTATCATAGGTGGAACACTCAACTATAGGTCTCTCAGAGCATTTAATATTTTTTGTCTCTTGGAGTGTGACTTGAAGAACAAAAGTCAGGTTTCACTCAACCCTGCACCTCCAATGCCTGGCACAATGCCTTGTACATGGCAGCACTATACAAGGTGCAGTAAAGAATTCTAGATCTATGACAATAAAAAGCATGAGATGATAAATGTATTCAAAAGGTAATGTGATCTAAGAGTTGAAAAGAGGAAGCAATTAAGTCCAGAAAATGATTGGCAAAGTCTTCATAAAGAAGAAATTAGATGAGCTGGAACTTTTCAAAAATGGTAAGAATCAATACACAGGGAAATGGAAGTCTCTCTCTCTCACCGTCTCCCTTGCTTTTGTTCTTTCCTTCCTTCTTTGCTCCCTACTTTATTTACATCTTTCTTCCCTTTCTTCCCCTTTCCTTCTTTTCATCCTTCAGTTGCCTTCATTATTTTCTTTTCCTTTCTTTTTCCTTCTTTCTGTTATGCTCTCTCCTCTGTATGTTCTCCCATAAGCCACCCCTTTTTCTCTTCTTTAGATTGAGAACAAAATGTGTCCATTGAAAAGAAGACACAAAGGACAATGGGGTCATGCTTGTCAAGGAAGAACAAAATGTCCAACTTGTGGTCAACTGGATTGATAAAAAGGTTTATAAGAATGAAGAGGATGTTAGCAATTAGGAATTACGTTATTATAAGAAATATTTTATATCCATTATGTATATATTTAATGAAAATAACATTAGTGACTTTGTTATAATAGGGACTATAAGCTAAGGGGCAATAAGGGTCACGAGTGGCCTCTCAGTTGGTGTCATCTTTGTGGACCAGCCACTTCCCAATTTTCTTGTCTTCAGGAAAAAAAAATTCTTCTTCTGCCTCATATGCTCCACCCAATGCTAACCGCCCAATCTTCAGACACACTATATGCCAGTAACTAACATCTTTATTTCTCTTTCCCCTTTTTGCTGTCATTTGTCTGTGCCTATTCCAAACACAACATAAGACAGTTGGTGCTAAAGTGGTCAAAAGAGAAACGGTTCCTGTCAGCATGAAATGTGTAGCTTTCTTAACCTACTGCTCTCCAAAATGATCTAAGGAATCTAAAATCCTGGCAGTATTGGGGAGAGTGACATTGGGGTGGGCAATTTGCAATTTCTACATTATTCCCATACCATTTCCCATTCCAGTTGAGAACCATGAAGAATTCCCTCCCCTGTTTTATTTAGTAGAATGTAAGACCACAGGGCAGGGAGTGGGGACAGGATGTAGAGGACCACTGCGACGACAATGGAGAAAGATGGTGACTCTGGGCCAACGTGTTGAGCTGGAATGTGTCAGCATGAGTTGCAGCTAATCACAGAGCCTTTTGCCAAAAGGCTGCCATAGAGACAGGCGAAGGCAGGGTGGGACATGCACAAGAGAAACCCGTGATGCTGATGGAAGATGATGCTGGTGATGGGATTTGTGTTAGAACATGGTAAGCCTGAAACCCAATCATGGAAAACTGTGCAAATCATAGCATCTTAAAACATTATTTTATTAATTTCACCTATGCTTTATTTTGCTTCTCCCTTGGAGTTCAGGTCTCTACTTCCCAAATGGGGCTGGCAGCCAGAGAGCGTCCCTTCACACCCCATCCTACCACACGCAATCAACCAAATCTGAGCCATTGACTAACCTTTACAAAAGTACTCCAATTTCTTAAGATGGAAATAATGACACATTTTCCAGGCCAATTTACTATGTTATTGATTAAAGCCAAATAAGAGAAGTAGACCTGCTTGACAAGCTGTACTACACAAATATGAGTTTTTAATGTGAACGTTATTGTTCAGGAGTCAAGTGAGCTCACTGGGCTAGGAGAAAGGGTGGGAATTCAGATTCTGGAGACAATTACCCTTCCATTCTACTCCCAAGCCACTCGCCAAACCAGGGGCCAGCTGGAAGAAAGACCCAGCATGGTCATGGAGCTCCTCTGCTCTGCTTAGAAGGAAGACAGGAAGTCCCCAGGGGGTTCCTGTCCTCTGAAAGGAGAAAGCATTATCTGCAAATCCATAAATCACTAGGACACTCTTGTCATGAGCACATTCAGTGAAGTGGGGACCTTTAATGCCTGTAAAATTTTACTCTGAAGGAAAATTAGCTCATTAAAGCTCCTTGAAATCTCTGTGTCTCTAGTTCCAATGCACAAGATTTTTTAGCCTACCCCACTCTGGTTTCCCCTCATCTCTCACCACCTCATTCCTGCCCCTACCTGGGAGTTCTCTGTTCCAGGAAAAATGAATAAAGCCTATGGTTTTCTTTCTAGAGGTAGTGTAAAGTGGTAACATGAGAAGGATGCTGAAACACAGGTCCAAAGACACTCCAGCAGACCTCTCAGTGCCAGCACAGTCTGAACCCCAGACTCCCAGATGAGAAGGATTTCCCATAGCATATAGATATTGACTATGTGTAGTCCACAACCCAACCAATTCCTAGCACAAGAATGCTGGGGCACCTACTAGGTGTCCAGAACTGTGCTAAGTAGGGATCAATTTCAAAATCATGTATCAGGACTCCAGCTGCCACCAGCACATTACAATGTTAAAAAGACAGAGTATCAGAAATGCCAACTATATCATTATATGAGGCAGAAAATGGTGCAGAAGTGGTTACCTCTTCCCTGCTTCTTCTGCCAGTGTGGTGCGCTATCAGTGCTATGGTTCAAGAGAGAACCTCGCTGCAGCCCTGATTGCTCTCCTATCGCACATTTGGTGACACACCAAGCCTTCTGAAATATGCTGCAGTCACTAGGTTACCAGCTTTCAGGTCCCTGTGATTTTTTTTCATTCCACCACTAGACAACTAAGAAGAAAATGCTTTTAATTTGACACTTGCTGTGAATGCAGGAGTCAAGAAAACAAACTAGCTTCATGAAGTTTACATTCCAGCAGAAGAAATCAATAAATAGGCACAAATACAAAGGAAACAGATGATGGTAACTACTGTAGAGGGGCAAATAAACCGGAAGCTAAGAGTAAATGACACACTGCATGCAGCTTCCTGGCATTTGCAAGTCACAGCAGAAGATAAGGCACTCGGTGGGACACTAACAGGGACGAACTAAACACATGAGCTATCTGGGCAATAAGTATTCTGGGCAGAGGATGCAGAAAAGCACAAGCCCTGCAATAGGAGGGTTTTCCTATAAGGAAACATATTCCAGGAACAGCAAGGACAGTGAGGCTGGAGTTGAGAGATGCAGAGATGGTAGGGGACGAGGCAGAGATTGGGAGGCTGAAATCTTACCAGAAATAGTGAACCACTAGACGGGCTCCTAGACCCTCCTGACAGAATGGAAGTTTTCTTTTCAATATTTTATTATACCGTGAGATATACAGTTACAAAGATGTTCATAAGATGTTCATATTTGGAATTTAGGTCATACAATGTTCCAGCACCCATTCCTCCACCAGTGCCCATTTCCCACCACCAATGTCCCCGATTCCCTCTCCCTACCCCAGCCTGCCTCTGTGGCAGGTTCTTAAATTCTTTCTCTCTCTCTCTCTCTCTCTCTCTCTCTCTCTCTCTCTCTCTCTCTCTGTGTCTTTCTTTTTTCATTCCCTTCCACATTATGGATTACAATACATACATTAAGAGGTTGCCATGTGTATCTTTTTGCCTGTATTTAATGCTCAGTTCTAGGTTGGTATCAGCACTTTCGACAATTATTAGCACATTGTTCCCAGAATGGCAGCTTTTAACTAAAGAACTCAAGTCCTTTAAATCCAAGTTAAATAGGATTACTCTGGCTGCTGTGTTGAGAAAGACAGTGAGTGAACACAACTGAATAAGGGTTCTGCAGTAGTAAATCATTCAATGGAATATAGGGTGGATTAGCATCCTTATAGCAATGGGAGAGCTGAAAATGGATGGAATAGAAATACGTTTTAAAGATAGAGTCCAGATGTATTGACAGATTGATTGAGTATGGGAAGTGTATGAAAGAGTAATCAAAGTAACTAAGCAACTAGAAGAAAAAAATGTTATTTCGTAAAATGAAAACTCCACAAGAAAGATTTGCAGGACAGATTACCAGTCTAACTCTGGTCATTAAGTTTGAAATGCCTAAGAGACACTCAAATGGAGAAGTCAGATAAATAAATGAGAAGAGTTGAGAGAGGAGAATCTAGGCTGAAAATCTATTTGGGAGTCATCTGTAATGAGACAGTATCTACAAACGTGAGCTTAAGAGTACATCACCCAATGATGGAATGTCGACAAAGTAGAGCTATGAGGATTGAAAGCTGGGGCATTTCAGTATTTAGAGGTCAGGGAATTGTGGAAAGGAAACCAGCATGAACTTGAACCTCTGAAAATGAGCACAGCAGCAATTTATATCTAGCGTCAATGTGAACCAAGTGGTATTTACTGCAGAGAAGATAGATTCTCAATAATCAGATGAACAAGATGGACTCTTCTATGAGAACCACGATGCCTCTTTGCCCAGATACATGTTTCCTCTGTTAGTTTAGTGACCATCATTGTGGCAGAGTTAGGATCCAAAGTTTCTTTTTTTTGTTTGTTCTTTAGGTGGGTTTTATTTTTTTTTGGCATTTTGGGTCGCACTCCAGCAATGCTCAGGGGTTAATCCTGGCTCTGCACTCAGGAATTACTCCTGGCAGTGCTCAAGGGACCATATGGGATCCAGGGACTGAACCCAGGTGAACCACATGCAAAGCAAATGCCCTACCTGCTGTACTATCGCTCCAGCCCCAGCAGGATCCAAAGTTTGAGGTGTCTTTCTCCCTCACTCGGACTCATGCGGATTTTGTCTAGGGTGATTAGACCTACACCAAAAAAATCAATGTTGAACCTCCAAACAGCACCCAGTGGCTGATTGATTACACCACACCCCTCCCATCACATCAGGAACAATTAACTTCTAATTGAAATTGCTTTCCCTGCCTTCAGTGATTATGTTAGAATCCAAGTATTTCAATTTCAGAATGCCTCTGTTTCTGTCATGGTCTCCCTACAACATTATTTTAACAAAAGAACTCATTTCACAGCAAATGAAATTCAGTAATAGCCATGGTCCATGGGATTCTTTGCTCTTACCACAAACTTCATCACCCAGAAGCAGCCGTCCTGGTAGTACAACTGCATTAACAGATTTTCAAAGACTCAGTGACAGCCTTGGCTGGGGTCAACCTGGTGAGGCTGATTGCTATCCTCCAAGGATGTGCCTTTATTTGGTCAAAACACAAAGTTCTGGGAATCACTGAACAAATGAGGGAGTGGTATTTTCCTTTACTATATTCAATAAACCATCAAAGTATATTTTCTTCTTATCCCACAACTCTTTATAATTTTCCTATAGTTAATAGGAATGTTTTTTTTTTTGCTTTTTGGGTCGCACTCGACGATGCTCAGGGGTTACTCCTGGCTCTGCACACGGAATTACTCTGGCGGTGCTCAGGGGACCATATGGGATGCCAGGGATCGAGCCAGGGTCGGCCACATGCAAGGCAAACACCCTACCCGCTGGGCTAAGGTATTCTTTACTCATTTGGTTTTATTTTATTTTAATTGTGCAAGGTTCATCAATAAATGCTCGAGTTCTGAGGTGACTACAAGAGTATCCCACCCGCACGGCAGAGCCTGGCAGGCTACCCGTGTCGTATTTGATGTGCCAAATACCAGTAACAATTATAGATCTCATTACCATGACATGATGGAATGGTTTGAGGCTCTTTATGTTCCTGGAGCGGGATGATGCCCTGGGCTATCTTGCATGTGACAGGACATATTGAGATGCTACTGGTACCCGCCGAGTAAATCAATGTTCTACGGAAGTCAAGTGATCAAGTAAGTGATCCAGTAATAGGAAAATGATGATTTTTAAGGAGGAAGTTTTCACCAGGAGACAAAACAATACATCCTTTAAACTGGAAATGAATCTAATATCTGGTTATTTTAAGTTTCTCAAGCTACTACTGAACCAATATAAAGGAGCCACTTATGACGAAAGATGAAAATGGATGTGCACAGTAACAGAAGGAGTGGCTTATGCTCACTCACTCTTAGGTCAAATTCACACCTACATATATGGAGGTTGCCAGGCCCCTGAGAATTGTATTTCCTAGAACTTCCTGTTATCTGGCTTCCAGTTTGAGTCTACCAATACGGAGAAGAGATCAGGAGAACTGGAGGGGAAGAGTGAAAGGGGAGGCATTCTGCACGTCTGTCTTCCGGTTACAGCACAAGAGCTGATAGAAACAAGAGCAATGGTGCTGAATCCAGGAGACAGGGAAGTGCAGGTTCCTGGGTCCCAGAACATGTGACTCTGCATGTCCAACAGGAGCCTGGGAAAGAGGCACTGTGCGTTACCTGCTCTGCATTTTCTCTCCTACAGAGTCATCATGGTTTAGGAGTTACCAACTTTTAAGTCACAATGCCACCACCCCAGCAGAGCCTTGCAACAAGCCAGACGCCCCTCCCCCACTCCATGAGGGCCTCCATTTTCCACATCCAGATTTCTCTCTCATCAGAGCTCCACCCAGCAGATCAGCCTATCACAGCTCGGCTCGGTGTCCACTTGCGCAGCACGGTTCATCAATAAATGCTGGATTTAGAGATGACTACAAGAGTATGCTACCCGCATGGCAGAGCCTGGCAAGCTACCCATGTCATATTTGATATGCCAAATACCAGTAACAATTTTAGACCTCATTCCCATGACCTGATGGAATGGTTTGAGGTTCTTTATGCTCCTAGAGCAAGCAAGTTCCCTTGGGCTCTACTAGCATGATACAGGACACATGGAGATGTTACTGGTGCCCGCTAGAGCCAATCGATGATGAACGGGAAGACAGTGATACAGAGTCATCATGGTTTAGGAGTTGCCAATTTAAGCCACAATGCCTTCTTTCTTCTCTTTCTTGCACCCACAGTCTCCAGCACTCTTATAATCAATCCCTGCCTTCTATGTCTTACCTTTGAACTATCTGAAGTCAGAGCCCTTCACTGACACAGAATGGTTTGTGAAATCAGAGGGAAGTCAGCTGACCATGTGTCCTGGAAGCCAAATAAAGTGTTTCAAGCAGGAAGGAGCGATCCACTGTAAAACGCACCAGCAGACCACAGAGCACCCAGAATGAGGCCTCATTAGCTCCTCAGGACTTCAGAGGCTTTCATGACAACCGTTTCCTGAGTTCCCAATCTTCACTGTAAGTGCTTCCATCCTTACAAAGAATGACCTCCCTAACACAGAGCTGGTTTCTCTCACCCTCTGCTGAGTGATTGTCCTCTAGCATTTAGAATGCAATCAAAATTCCTCAACAAGAAGGACATTGTGCTCAGCCTGGATGGCTCTCCTGCAACACAGTAGCAAAAAGTTCTGTGCCCCCAAACCTTCCAAATTTCACCCTAGGTACTTCATCTGGTTGTTTACCTGTGTCCTTTAGTGAAATGTTTTCCAGAGTTCTCTGAGTCATCCTTACAGATAATCAAATCCAGGGCTGAAGATGTTTTAAGAACCCCAATGTGCAGCCAAGTCAGACAGAATATGGGAATCCTGTGGGCGCTGTTATTTGCATGACATCTAAAAGTAGGGGAGTCATGAGTGGGGCTGAGCCTTAATTTGTGGGATATGACACCCTTCAGGTCAACAGTCAGAGCAGAGTGAAACTGTAGGACACAGAGTTGAAATCCAGGGAACTAGTTGGTGTGGGAAAAAGCTTCCACTCTTCCAGTGATCAGAAAAGCTCTGAGGGTGGAAGCATGGAGCAACAGAGAAGCCAGGCACAGAACTGGGTCTTCCCACCACTGAGCCTCTTCTTTCCAGAGGGCTGCATGAAGCTCGCAGGGGCATGTCTTTTCAGACGAGCTCATCTACCAAGTCTCTCTAGAACTAGAAAATTCAAAGTGCTTGTGAAGAAAAGAAACAAGCAGACTTAGAGATGACTACAAGAGCATGCTACCGCACGGCAGAGCCTGGCAAGCTACTTGTGTTGTATTTGATATGCCAAATACCAGTAACGATTATAGACCTCATTCCAGAATGGATTGAGGCTCTTTATGTTCCTGGAGCAAGCAGATGCCTTGGGCTCTACTAGCATGAGACAGGACATATGGAGATGTTACTGGGGCCCGCTCGAGCAAATCGATGAAGAACGGGAAGACAGTGATACAGTGATTCATCAGAGAGTAAAAGGAAGAGGAGACAGGGAACGAAGGGAGAAATCAGGAACGCACTCTTCTGATGTGTGATAGATAGATTTTAGAGAACTCTTATCCTCTAAGGGGATGAGGTGATCACCTCTGCCAGCTGGGGTTTGGGCTACAGAAAATACTTCAAAGGCAAGACTTGGGGCAGTAGAGCGGTGCAGACAAAAGCAGAGCAGATGCAGAAAGGCACAGGGCAACTTTAAATATTTACTGAGCATCTACTACGCACTAAGCACCATACTGGGGAGTCTGTGCACTACAGAGATAATGAGCCACAGAGAAAGGGGGGCATCATTATTTGCACTATGCAGATGAGTAAACTGTCACAGGTTGAGCAGACAGACAGCAATGGAAGTCAGCATTCAACATGAGTCTGCCTCTTCCTGGGTGATCAAGAAAGGGATAAGAGGCAGAGAAATTAATCAGCATGAATCATGCCTACTTAAAAGAAGGCCTTGGTTAAGAAAGCATTTTGCAGAATTTGGTCACTGAATAAGACAAGTGACAGATCAGGAAATGGAAATGCAGTGTTGTTGAAACAAGGAGCCTGTGAAAAATGGCTGTTAAATAGTGGGGGTTTGTTCTGGTTTTGTGTAACAAGCCATTAAAAATGAATTAAAAATCCATTCGCTCTCATTCCCTGAGGGACTTTAAAAATGAGAGAGACAAGCCATCTCTGGAAAATGATTTAGGTAGCACACAGCCCAGCAACACGGTGGAGTCAAAGGACCCCGGAATTTCCTAACAATCTATTCCATGATAAAAGCTCACCAGAACCAGGGGTTCATTACTCCAAAGGTGTATGGTTAACCTGAACCTATGCCTTCCAGCTTGTTCAGCCTCCATGCAACCACCACCAGTATCAGAGAACAAGAGCAGACACAGAGGTGAGCAGATGCATGACGAAGCAGCAGCTCGTAAGCCACCAGAGTGAGGCTTTCAGAGACAATCATCAAGACAGACGGAAAGATAAGCAACCTGTTTCTTTGGGAAAGAGCAAACACCCAGCACCAGTCCATCATAGAGTGGGAAGCCCGTGCTCTCTTACTCACTGTGCGAACTCAGGTCTGGGGCTTACGCCTCGCAAGTCTCAGTGGCCCCTTTAGGAAAGTGGAGCTGAAACCTTTCCTGCAGAGGATTATTGAGGATAGCCAGAGGTAGGTCCCTGGGCCAAGCACAGCAAGAAACCTCAGCCTCTACTAGAAAGCTTCCTTTCCTGTCTCCACAAATCAGGTCAGTTGCCACCCAAGTAGGAGAATGCCACATCCCCGAGAATGTGTCACTTCTTTAGTGATGACAACTTGAAGCTCACAAAATAAAAAGCCACCTCTCACTGATGTGGAGATGAAAGTCAGAAGCGTCCCCAGTGCGGGGCCAGGCTTGCTCTGTGGAGACACGCACTGACGGCTCAGCAAAGGGAAGATCACAGGAACATCAAGTCTATTTTGCCTGCTGTGTGATCCGACCCACATGCATTGCTGCTCTTGCCTGAAGGTGCATGAGTGAGAGCACACATACATGCATGCAATCGTGTGTATGCACACGCCACACACACACACACACGCACACACACACACACACACACACACACACACACCTCTTCTGCCACTCCCATCAGGAACAACATATCTCTAGATTGTCAGCCCAATTATTCTAGTTGCTGACATATGAGTTTCAAGGGAATCAGCAATTTCCCAGACAAGTATAGGTGCCTGGGGCTGGAGTGATAGGACAGCAGGTAGAACACTTGCTTTGCACACAACTGACTGGTTACATCCCTGGCACCACGTATGGTTCTCAACCCTTGCCAGGAGTGATCCCTGAGCACAAAACCAGGAGTAAGCTCTGAGCACTGCCAGATGTAGCCCCCAAACTTTTTTTAAACATTTTATTATACCACCGTGAGATATACAATTACGTTGTTCACATTTGGAGGTTTTGGTCACACAGTGTTCCAGCACCCCGCCCTCCACCAGTGCCCATCACCCACCACCCATGTCCCCAATTCCCTCCCCTCCCACGTCCTGCCTAAATGGCAGGTTCTTTATCTCCCTCTCTCTCCCTCTCTCTCTCTTCCTTCTCCTACACATTGTGGGTTGCACTATATACACTTAGAAACAAGGTCCCTTGGGCTGGTGGCTACTTCCACTTCTTTAAAAAAATAATTTTTAAAAAAAGATACACTTTTTAAAATTATTTTTAAAGAAGTGGAAGTAGCCACCAGCCCAAGGGACCTTTGATATACCCAGAGCTGCAGTTTGACTAGACTGTAAGATGCTTCAAGGCAAACAACTTCTGTTTTAGTTGTTATAATAAAAAGTATCTGGTACATTCACAGACCTCAGATCCACTATAAACATGTACACCAGGGCTGGACCAGGTCTTGCATCCCAGACCCCAATTTGAATATCTGGGACCACATAAGATGCCAGGGATATGAACCCATGACATTTCCATGGGTAACACCTGAGCATAGAGTCAGGATTAGCTCTAGAAGCATTAGAGAGAAAATAACCACATATCCAACCCCAAAATCATGGGTCCTCTGTTACTATCACACTGTGCCTCTGATTCAACCTTGAAAACCACTACCAAGACTCTCATAGGCAATGTACTATGTTATAATCTGAGAGGGACAGAGAGACAAGACACAAAATCCCGACCCATAGTATTTTCGGTATAAGAAAGAAGATAAATGCATGTATACAACTAGGTTCAGGAAAAGTGAAGAGGAACAACACAGGGACACCCCATCTAAAGGCCCATGGGGTCTTCCAGGAGACCTGCAACCTTCGCACAGGCTAGAAAGGAGTGATTCCCTAGTGTGGGTGGAGCAGAGAGTTGCCCTCTGTGAACATTTTATACAAGAGTAAAATTATTCACTGTAGTGGGTAATGAAGGACATAGGCTCTCCAGTGTGAGATAACACCAGCAGGCTGGAATTGCTTATCATGAGCTACCACCAGGGTGGTCTTCTGAGGCCAGAACGTTGAGCATCATGACAGTGAGGGCTTCATAGACCAAGACGAAAGTTTCTGCCTTTATATTAAAGAACATTACAAAACTGTTGATAGTTGATATTTAGGTATATGATATTTCAACACCAGTCCCAGCACCAGTACCAACATGCCTCTACCAGTTTTCCCATATTCCCTCCCTATCCCTGTCCATCAAGTTGACAGGAACATTACAAAGGTCCAGTGGCTGCAGTCTGGATCCCATGTTTTCAGTATATTTTTGAGTCTGTGTTTTGATATATGGCTATACTACCCACTTATATTGCTAGTATAATGAAGCACTGATGCCTGTTCACCATTTTTCTCATTCTCTTCTTTCCCCCTAGACTTTTTTCCTTCTCTTTCCTTCTCTCTAAACACGGGGTGAAGTATGATCCCAAATATGCAACTTTCTATTGCTACAGATGCCTACAGTGACTTGAAATAACACACATGAACTAGTTTATGATTTGGGAGCTCAGAAGTTCAAACTGGTTTTCAATGACTAAGATCAAGGAGATGGCAGGCTATATTCCTATATTTCTGCTGTAGACTAGAAAGGTCTCTTTTCTTATCTTTTCCATTTTCTCCAGATTGTGGCTGAGCCATTCTAGGTCAATGGCTCTCATCCATCTCTCAAAGCCAACTCAGACTGATGAGCTTTTCTCACCTTCATCACTTAGACTCACTCTCCTGTCTCTTTCTTCTCCTCTTACTGATCCTTCCAATAGCATGGGCTGCAGCAAGAAACCCGGGATAATCTCTACATCCTCATCTCACTGGATTACAATTCTTTTCCCATCTACTTTTATTCACCCTTTGCTATGTAGCCTAATGGGATCCAGAGAGGAGGCCATGTGCAACTTTGAGTAGACGCTATTTTCTGCCTGCCTAGCGCTCGGGTAAAACTTTATTTCTACTCGTCAGATAGCATGGTGATGTCTCCCCATTATAGAGCAGGTAAATGAACTATTTGTACGTGAGTTTAGGAAACAAACTCTCAAGGGCACAAAGGGTAGGTCAGAGATGATGCAAAGCAGGGAGACTAGTGAGAAGGACATTGCCATAGTCCAAATATCCAAGATAAAAGGATTTAACTGAGACAACAGCCTTTGAGAAGAAGGGATACGGTGGAGGGAAATTCTATGGAAATTGTTGCTAAATTTTGAGTCTAAGATGCTTTCCAGGTAGCCAGGAAGTTAGTGCACTTCATGACAAGTTTTGATGTTTGAAAGCCAGTTCCAACACATCCGGAAGGTCCGTCTTGCAGTTTCCTAGTTCACGCCCCTAATTTAGGCCCCAGGAGGAATGGGTGGGTTTCCAGTTTATGTCCCTGACTGTATGCAGCTTTCCTCCTACCCCATCATACCCATCACCCATTATCTTCATAGCTGCTGGGTACTTTGCTATCAATTACCCAACTGCCTGAATACAAGAATATTTTCCCCTAGATGTGTGTGGCCACACTGATGAATCTGGACGACTCTAAGAACCTCCCTTAAACTCCTCACCTGGCTATTCCTTCTGGTTTTCCTTAAACTCCTCATCTTATTCCCTTGCACATAGGATGGTATCTCTGAATCCTAATGCTGATACACTTCCCTTAAACTCCTCACCTGATATCCCTTCTGGTTTCCACGATTTCCATGTTCTTCCTGACTTAATTTTTTTCTAGATCTTGACCTCAGAAAAACACAGGCCTGAACTCCGGCTGGCTATAGGTTTTAATGTGGTTTAAACTCTTGAAGAAAAGAGTAAAGCCTCAGTAAAGCCTCAGGTCTGAACTATCTATCATGCTAAAAGATCCATCCATTCAAGCAGGAGGGTGCTTGAAATTCCAGCCAACAGAGATAGAAAATAGTGCATAATCCAGGCCCCATGAGTCCCAGAGAGGAACTGGTCCCTCCAGCGGGCAGCACTCCTCTAGCAGCCAAACCAAGAGTTCTAGCACAAAGTTCCAAGGACAGCCTAAAATAACGTCCTCTTGAACTTGACCTCCTAAGAAAGAGAATTCCTGAGAAAGGTAGAAAACCTCCAGTGCCTGACGGTGGGTGATTAGAGTCTTCTCCTGTGCAGACGAGGACATAGTCACAAAAACAAGCAAGTTATATGGCCCGATATGCCAGCACACATTTGGTCCTATCTTCTTACCCTTCCTGTTTACTAAGAATCCATGGCTATGGTTCTAAGAAATTTATCTTTAACAAAATATCTTGGAAAGAACAAAGCCACCAGCTTTCGTACCTGTCTAAGCTAGACTGAGTGTCCAAGCCAGGGAGACTTGCCAAGGGAAGGGAGGCCAGGAGCTGGCAGCCCTTCTGGGGTGTTGACATGGGTCTCAAATGGTCTTCCTCCAGGACAGAAGGCAGACAAGGTGTGCTCAGAATGAATGCCTCAGTGCCGGAGCAGTGGGTGTCCAAGACCGACACAGGAATCCAGGACAGATCAGGCTCCCGTTTAGAAGAATATGGAATGCAGAATAGCTGTTTGTACTCTGAGACAAAGAGAGGAAATTTAAAATAAGAAGCAGAAACACATTTGGGTCTCAGGCTAGACAAGGACAACAGAAAAATATGCAGTTGTTGTGCTCTTTCATTTCGGCTTGAATGGAAAGCCATCCTTTGCAGGTACGTTTTCCTGCCAACAATCATGTATTGAGCATTATTATATACCCAGGTCTGCTGCAGGAGCTGGGAAAGGTGGGCTATAGTGTCTCCTCTCATTCTAATGAAGGAAGGGAGGACAGGTAAGTGGTAAGCAGTTCATGCCATGTGTTTTCTGCACTCCTTTAGGGAGTGTCTCATAATTTCATGGAGGTCTGGATCCTCCCACTTCAGAGTAACACAGAAAAGAACTGAGTCAAGGGAGATTCTCTGCAATGAGACCAGCCCTGCAGGGGTGCAGGGAACTTGTTTTGGATGTGGTGTTGAGGGTGCAAAGGAGCCTCAGCTCTGAAAATGTTGTATTCTGGATGTTCCGTGATGAAGCAGAGGCAGGACTCCTTCTAGATGCCTTCGGCTAAATGAGACTCTTATAGAAGACCCCAAAAGGAACATAAACCCTGTCCTTCAATCCAGTAATGTTCATGTGTCCTCCTCACCCTACTTTACTTCCTGTGTCTGATACCCTACCCTTCACTCTTTAAACTCTGCAGAGGGGCAGCCCTCATTATCCCAGTCCTTACTGGTTTCTCCAGCAGAAGCAAATTTTATTATATCACCATGAGATAGACAATTTCGAAGCTGTTCATGTTTGGGTTTCAGTCATACAATGTTGCAGCACCCATCCCTCCACAAGTGCACATTTCCCACCACCATTGCCTGCAGATTCCCTCCCCTCTCCCCAGCTTGCTGCTATGGCAGGCACTTTACAAACTCTTCTTTCTCTCTCTCTCTCTCTCTCTCTCTCTCTCTCTATCTATCTATCTATCTATCTATCTATCTATCTATCTATCTATCTATCTATCTATCTATCTATCTATCTATCTATCTATCTCTTTCTCACTCTCTCTCCCTTTTCTTATACATTGTGACTGGCAATACATACATTTAGGAGTTATCATGTATCAATGCTCAGTTCTAGTCTGGCGTTATCATTTCCAACAAGTATTAGCACAACCATTGACAAGCAAGCCTTCCTAGTCTGTTTTGCCTCAGAAGCCAACGTTTTATCCCATCATCCATGCTTATGTCAAAATTGACCTTTACTTATTTGTATTAAGCATACATGTCCCTCCCTTTGAATAATAACAGAGTTGTTTCTTCCTCCATCCAGAGTGGGGTGAGGAGAGGGTGTTGAGTGACTTCAAAGCAAGATTGTACACAGGATGGTCACTCTGAATCCTAATGCTGAGCTGTATTAGAGGAAGACCAAGACCACACACAGCATGAATTCTCCTGCAGGGCCGTGGTGTTTGAGGCTTCTGCCCTAGTTCAAAACATAGTAGAGAGAGCATGAGGCCGCGGCGATGAGGAACATTCCTTCAGGTGCTTATGGCCCTAGTCAGCCACTTTGACTCTTTGCAGCCAAGTCTGCAGACATTGTCACGCCCTGTCAAAATCTTCAACCTCCAGAATACCTGAGCATAATAGAAAGGGTTTTTTCTCTCTTATACCACATTTGGGGATGGTGAGATTGGCAGGAAAAGTGCCTGGAACACTATTCATAAGACACATGCAGCACTTAAAACTCATCATCCTTTGAGCATGGAATTTTCTTATCTCACTATTAGACTTAATTTCTGCAAACAACATGTAAAGTAAGTTCCTACATTTTATTTTTCTTTTTTTGTTTTTTTTTTTCTTTTGGCTACACCCAGCAATATTCAGGGTTTACTCCTGGCTCTGCACTCAGGAATCATTTCTGGTAGGGCCCAGGCAGGGGACCACATGGGGTGCCAGGGATTACACCAGATCATGAAAATGAAAAAAGACCTACTCACTGCACTATCTCTCCAACCCAAAACCTTACTTAATTTAAGATGTTTCCATTTAAATAGCCATGAGTTGTATAGTATTAGAAGGCACCACTTAAGTAGGGTTTTGGAAGAGAATTGGAGACTAATGAGATAGGGGGGGAAAGTAAAGGTTGGAGATGGTGGAAAAAAGAGGGAAAGAGAAAAGAGAATAAAAATGATGAAAATGGGGGCTGACGCGATAGTCCAGTGGGTAGGGCATTTTCCTTACACACGGCTGGCCTGTGCCGGCCTGGGTTCGATCCCCGGCATCCCATATGGTCCCCTAAGCACCACCAGGAGTGATTCCCGAGTGCAGAGCCAGGGAAAACCCCTGAACATTGCCAGGTGTTACACAAAAAAAATGATGAAAATGAATTATGCTTGAATGCCAAGATTCAAGACCATTTGGGGGATAGTTGTAAAGATCACTCAAACTGTTTTTACTGTTTGCAGTTTAACTGAGTAACCAAGAAAATAGAAATAAAGTAAAGGTCTAGAAACAGGAGATAATGTGCAGACACCCCAGCTAGGCTAGGTCAAGGCAACCCTTATGCTTTGCCAGTCACTTCAGATTCCATGCTGTGGGCCACCAGGAGTCGCTGGAATGATGTGCTCATATTTGGCTGTTAGGAAGAAAACTTCGCAGCTCATGTCTCTGGTCCTGCAGCTAGTAGCACAGTCCATAGACAGACAGATGCAACGTTCTGGGACACAGAATGAGAGGAAGCAGGAGTGGGCAATGTGGAGACAGGGAGATATAAGCATTAGGAGTAAAACATAAGCATCAAAGGCAGAAGTGCCAAGGGGTGACCTAACTTACCTAGGGTCTAGGAGATGCACCTACATTTGTTGATGGGCCCCTATATGTCTAAACACAAATTATTCCAGGAATCCTATAAGAAATGAAAAGCATGAAGTAGGAAATCTCAAAGACAAAGGGAATAAAAGAGTTGATTAAAGGTTCCCGTATACTAAACATCAGGAAATGCTTAGCCTCAGAGCCACACAGCTCGGCAGGCAGAGCCTGGTCCTGGCCTCCAGTTTGAACTGTCTCTGTACTTCCCAGTGTGTGGCCGTAGGCAAATCACTGTCCCCTCTGAGGCTTAACTTATACCCCCACATTCCAAACGGGAAGAAAGAAGAGGAGGAAGAGGCAGAGAAGAAGAGGAAGAATCAATGGACTGCTTCTGCCTGCAATTGTTCTTGAAAAAATTAAAACGGCTCGGCCAAGAGGTGGGACTCTACGCAGGGAGGCCTGAGTCGATTTCCAGGACCTCCAGTCCCAGTACCACTAGGGGTGATGCCCCAAAGCAGTGAGCTGGTGTGAACTCTGTGAGCAACCTGAAGCGGCCACCACCAAACACAAACCAAAATGGCACGCATAATGTATACACGTACATAAGCTGTCTACAACAAGATGGTTGCAACCCATTTTCTGGAACGACAATGTCTGGCCAACTCCTCCCTCTCATCCGCTATGGCCAGGCCTGGTCTGAGTGCCCCAGAACAATGGGTTTCAAGACAGCCCCATCACCCCTGCTTCCATTGATGAAAAGGTGCTGAGTGAAGTTTGTTCCAGCAGAAAGTGCCCGTGGTCCAGGTAGCACCTGTGTGTTCAGTAAAGGACACTCTCGAGCTTGGGGACTGTCAGGGAGCCGCTGGGGTCCCCGACAGTATCAGGACAGAAGTTCTCTTCTACCTCCGAGGCCGCAGGGGAATGGATGAAAACTCACGAGTACGGCGCAGTTCCAAAAAGGATTTTAATAGTACAAAAGCTCTACTACTGAAATCTAATATAATGAAAGAGCTCTAGATTTGGTCAGAACTTAGACCATATAAGAGAACTCAAGTCTCCCACCAAAGAGAGAGGATCTCACCCGAGAGGAGTCCTACCCAAAAAGAAGAGGAAAAGGAGAGGGAGCCTCAAGTCAGTCCCCTTATATACACTAAAGTAATCCTATCTATGGACAGGGAGGGTCCTGTCAACAAAGAACCCTAAACAGAGTGTAGAAGGATGGTGCCACACCCTATTACAGGTATAAACAAAGGTTTAGACAAGGACTAATTCCTTCTTCCAAGATTATCTCTTATATAAAACACTGGAGAAAGATAGGGGGGCTGATATAAAGTAATACATCTTAATTTCATAGGCTTCATGTAATCTAGATGGTACCCTCAAGGTCCTTATTTATTATCTGCACCAGGGTGATACTGAGTATCTTGTTCTCTGTATACTGAAAGGGTCACACGCACCTGCATGAGGGAAAACTAGTATGATCCTTCCTATAATCTTAAAGACAGTCTCAATATAGCCAGGGTGGTAGTCTCCTGGTAAATTCTAACTGTCCCACGCTGGGTACAGTGGGTATAAAGAGGAGTTGTGCCCAATCTAGAAAACACAGAAGTCTTAGTAGATGTATAATAAGTCAGAAGTTATTCAGAGTCAAGGTAATTTCTATAACTGCCACACCCTCCATCGGTGGAAGAGAGATCTCATTAAAATGAACCTTGGCTTAAGAACATGTAAGCAGATTAATCTGTGAGTGGGTAAAACAGCAAAGCTCCCAAACTAGCTAAGTCTGTCATCCAACAGGGGACTCAATCCTCCTCATTGGAACTGGACTAATTTAGTGCCTGTAGACCAGGTTCCCTGAACACACTAGAGGAGGGCAGGGGTCGCTTAGGAGAGGCAGTGCCAAGGGAACTGGGGCTGATGGCTGCCAGGGGCTCCTGTCAGAGTGTGGCCTTCTGGAAACACAAATGAATTTCAGCAGCTCAGAACAGGTGAATCATAAGAGCAGCCCCCAGACCTTATTTCTGGGACCCAAGAACCGTTTCCTGCTGCTGCTGCCCTGATGCTCTCCAGCATGTGGTTCAGCACACGCCCAGCTCCCTCCTCTCCCCTGCGCATCACTAACACTTCCAGAAATCAATATTCAGCCTCACTGGGGCCAGCGTGAGGTGGGACATGAACCAATTCCTATCCAAGAGTAACACGGGGTCCACTGAACACTCAGTGCCACCAGACACAGCCCTGGGGCCAACAGCCACACTGTCAATATAAGTCGCTGGACAAGCTCAAAGTGCTGGCCAGGGTCTCCCCCCTCCTGGCCCCACAAAGTGGGTCGGGGCAAGAGGTGAGCCCAGCCCATCTGGTCTGTACTGATTCCCCATGGCAGAGATTGGGAGCTGATGTAGAGAAAGTGATCAGCAAATATTCGTTTGCAGGAACTTAAGATCAAAGGGAACATGTGAGGAAGAAGCTCCAGGAGAGATGCCACTGAACAGGGAGGGACTGTCCAAGGTCCTGACTGGATAATATCTGCCACCCAAGAGGACGAACGCAAACAGCCCTGCATGTGAGTTCGGTGCCACCCCATTCCTGTGTGTCCCTTGCAATCCTTTGGTCCCTCCTTCCCCCACCCCAAATCTCTATAAAGGGCTCCCCACCTTCACTCGCTCCCGTGATGATGACGAAGAAAACTCTCTTCCATCTCTCAGTCTGGCACACAGTGAAGTATTGCATAAGATTGGCTGGCACTCAAATTCATTCCCCTTTTTTAAAAAATGTATTTAAGGTTGTGATTTACAAAGTTATTGACAGTTTAGTTTTAGGTGTAGAATGTGCTAGCACCAATCCCATCACCAATGTCAAGTTCCCTCCACCAGTGTCCGGTGTTCCTTCCCACCCCTCCCTCCAGCTTCAATAGGCACTTATAAAGCTTACTGGTTGTAGTTTGGATCTTGTCATTCTCCCCCCCTTTCTATAATGGAGGGAGATCTGGTACAGAGAAGCTAAACTAGCTCACTAGATAACACAGCACAGAGGCAGAATTCCAGTCCAGGCTGAACCCCCACCCCCAATCCCTTGATTTTTTCTTAGCTCAGGTACTTTAGGGGTTTACTAAAATTACACAGACAGATAATAGTGTCAGTAAATCTATGTTTCTGCCTGGCCCCATAGACACAGATAAGTATCCACTTAGCTCACACATTTCCCTGTACTGGGTAAGGCAGAGCTGATGTTATTTGTGTCAAGCAGAAATATGCTGAGAGGTAAGGGACAAATCCAAGAAAATCCAGAGCAAAGTGCCAGACCTCGATGTGTCCTGCAGAGGGATGGGGAAGAATGACCACTTGTTGGTCCAACACTGAAGCCAGGCTGCTGGGCACACGCCAGGAAAGAGAAGCCTGAAAGAAGGAATCTGCTAACCCATGAAGGAAAGGAGGGAGACCTTTCCTAGAAAGGTCTAGAAAATCTAGAAAATGCTGTCGACATCACCAGCTCTTTACAGACCTCAAATGGGCTCATTTCCAACAGGTCAGGATACTACTCGAATCAGTGATAATTCATTTTGAAGTTATGCAGTGTAAGAAGATTCTAAAGATCCTCAATTTCTACTGGGGCTGCTGCAGGCTGACCCTGACCTATGAGAGAACCACTGAAAGGAGGACACAGCCTTTGATGTCCACCTCGGGTAATACACTCTCTATTGCAAGAAAATCACTCTAAAGGAGAAAAGCAAAAAGCGATTTGTATGGAAATGCTCATCACTCTGCCATCCCTCACGGAGGGGGAAAAACCAAGCTGAATACCCAACAGCACAAACATGTTCAAGCAATTAATAGCATATACTGTGACAGATTTCACATTGTTACTTCAAATTGGAAACTGAAATTACAAGGTCTGTATTAACACAGAGGGAAAATGCATAAACATATTTAAGTTACAAATTAGTGTAAAAGGTATGATTCTTATTAGCTCCCTGTGAATATGTATATTCACTCATAAACTGGGCTTGGTGTTAATAAGATTATACCCTATTAAATTATAATAAAAATTGCTTTTATGTGTTGAGTTAGCGTGAAGAATACCTAAAGACAGCAGTATGTATCTATTTAAGGGGTAATCATGCAGAAGCAAATATAGACCCTCTTATTGACAAGACAGACAGGCAGTTTAAATGAATTAAACTGTGGTGTGTTTACTCTATATCTCAATTTCAAATCTTTATTTTTCTCTCCATGTCTGTGGGTAGGTGATGCTCCAGGATTCCCAATGGTCACCCGAGACTGGCCGTTATTAATTCCCAGCTCAGCTGGCTATTAGCCACAGCCACACACACACATACACACATCCACCCTGCACACTGTTGTCTGCTGTCTTTCATGGCTCCTCATTCAGACTATGGGTTTGTAAGAGAGGCTTTTCCATCCTTCTTCTAACTCTAGTCATAAAGAGTATCTTTGAAGTTTCCTTCACAGATTGAATGCAGGGTTTGATAAAAAGAAATAAGGGTGAGGGATCAATGTTGACAATTATCAATGTATTTGTAAGAAGTAATCCTGCTGGGAGACTTAAAACTGGAAGCTAAGAACAAATAATTAACTCTGTGTTTTATTGGGGAAAGATCTTAATGTATATAAAAGTTCTACATTTTCATAAATAAGTAGTATCTAATATGTTCTAGGGATGTGAAGATAAATTAGATCCGGTCCGGACCCAATCCAGTATCTGATATTTAAGGAGGCAAAAATATGATAGTGCCAGAGCAATAGAGGTTGAGCCTTTGATATAGATGGAATCAGATGCTATCAGTGATCTTATGGAAGGCAATCAGGGCAGGCTTCCAGGAGAAGGGTTATTTATCTTGAAAGTTCCTGCAGCCCAGAGGATCTTCAGTGCTATCTTCTCACTAGAGCCATCAGTCTCACTCATTAGAGAGACCAGCAAATTCGTCAAGGACCAGCAGGTTCAGTCTTGTATGGTAAAAAAGTATCTCTGCTCCAAGGGAATTGACCTGCAGACCAAAATCTGAGCTAGTAAGCCACCAAAATGGAAAACATTACTGAAGCTCCTTTTGTGTACCAGCTCTGGAGCTCACGTGTTTTTTAATCCAGATTAGTGCAAACATACACAGAGAGAGAGAGAGAGAGAGAGAGAGAGAGAGAGAGAACAGTACCTGCCTTTCTAGAGCAGCAACCCTGGGAGAAGAGAGAAGACTTGGAAACTAGACCAAAAATATGTATGTCATTGCAATGATCATGATGAACTCTGGGACTGAGAAGATGAAGGGGAGATAGTTCACATGGGGGAGATCACAAATGCTCCTGAAAAATGGCCAGCACAATGGGAGAGGTCGCTGTTCCCATGAAGAAAAAGCTAGAGGAAAAACACTGGCTTACAGAGACCCACCATAATGGGGTTCCCAGGCCCAACAGGTCAGAGCACATCCAAGAATCTAAAAGGCAGTCACAAGGATAGGCAGGGGTTAGAAAAATAGGCATGAAGTTGGGAAGATGGTGATGAGGGCTGAGTCCTCTGGAATGAAGAGAAAGGAAGCAAACTGGAGTAAGGTTGGGCAACTAAAGCTTTAGGGTCTGTCTTGGCACTTGAAGGAACAGAGAGGAAGGTCCTTTCCTCTGTTCCTCAAAGATTTATAATCCCTCACCCATACGTAAGGTTTAAATCACAGTTGTAATGTGAAATGTAAGAATGAAACTGCCATTTTATTTTGCTCTGCTCTCCAGGTACTCTTTTTGACATAAGAAGTACCTTATCATGATGTTCTACAGAACTTGGAAAATTAGGTAGCTAAATGCAGTTAACCAGGGAGGTAGCTGGAGGCATGTCCTCTGTGTGACCCATTCTGGGAGCCAGGCAAAGATGAATCGGCCAAAAATCACAAAGTTAGGATGAAAAACAGCAAGCCATGACAATCTGGTTGCCAAACTATAGGAACAGGACCACAGAGATAATTAGTACCATTAGCATATGTCCATATGGAACTTAAAACACAGTGTATCCACCACAAAGATTCATAGCAATGGGGCTTGTTGATAATCCCACTAGGCATCCTACCACCTTGAGTATATTGTTGCTGGATGACCAAGAGAGAAACCCCATGCTTTTGCTCTTCTCCTTTTTGTCACAGAAGCGTGCTATGTGGCTAGGAATATTTCTATATGAAGTATTCTACATCCCTGCTCTGGATTATAGTATCAGGTGATCAGTCAACATTAAATCCTCCTGGTGGGGTGATGGGTACTGAATCCAGGCTGGCCACATGCTAGGCGAATGTCCTCCCTTGCATCCAGCCCCACATCTTCTCTCTTTCATAGGATGTCATTTCCTTGAAGCGATGGGTGTGTCTTGATTCCCTTTTCAACTTACCTACAGCATAATTTACTCTTTTGGGTATACAAGTCTGAGTTTTGATAAAGGCACAATATTGCATTAACTACCTATTTTATACATGGTCACTTCCCCCCCTAAATACATTATCTCTCCATAAAAGTTTGCTAAATAGATGAAGATAACTCATGAAGTAAACAATGTACCAACAAACACTGTCTGAAAACATTTCCACAATAGCCCCTCAGACAGTTCCTGAGTAAAAGAAAATTCAGAGGCTCAGCTTTAACTGTGAGGCCACCCTTCTGCAAAGTCATTTCTTAATATCTAACAAACATTGAATAAAAAAAAACTTCTACCTATGGTTCTATTTCTAAAAGTACCTCCAGATAAAATAGTCATATAGCCATAATGATTTAGGCTCTAAGAAGGACACAACAGCATTACTTATAATAGCACATTATCACAAATAACCTAAGCTCCTGAAAAAATGGAAGAATAAATTATCAAACTATGGTAATTTCCTAAGAGAGAAAATCACATGTTCACCTTCTTATTATAATACTGACTATAGCACAACAAATATAAAATGTGCTATATAAATTGTAACACTAATATTAACAAGTGTCTGAAAAATTATGTATATGTGTATTCTGTGTGATGAAAATGCTAAACATTTTATACAATAACCAATTTACACAATAAACACATCTATTGGCACAATTATCTGTATATGATAAGCTGTTTTTATTTCCTTTTGATTTGTTTTATATTTTCTAATTTGTTTTTAATGAACTATGATTTACAAAGTTATTGATAGCTGAGTTTTAGGCATATAATATTTTAACACCAATCCCACCCCCAGTGTCAACTTCCCTCCACCAGTGGATGTTCAGATGTCTTATGATAGATATCCTGATTTCTTTTATAATCAGGAAGAAAATGTTATAAAAATAGAACTGAAAGGCCTTTATTTCTGCTTTTAAAATCTCCTAACCTTTATTTCATCTCTAGATGATTCAGCGGTGGCTAAATTTTAACATTCACGATGTGGCATATGGCTGTGCGGCAATGAGAACGTGCTTGCTTTCTGAGGAGGTGCAGAAATAGTCCATCCCACTGGCGGTGGGACAATTCCTGCTCCCCGACAGGAAGCAGCCCTGGGCCCAGGGGGCTGAGGCTTCTAGAGTGGTTAAGCCAGAAGAACAATAATGTCAGAAAAGGGACATTGAGTCCGCCTGAGAAGGAGCAGATCTGCACCACGCACATGAACTCCCCAACTTTCTTTATCTCAAGTGCTGGGACATGGCTTTATCCAAGTCTGTCTCCCCAGTAACACGCCGGAGGTTTAGCCCACACAGTCAAATATCAAATAGCAACTCATCCTCCTTACCCGAGGTTGGGAGACACCTAAAGGAAAAGTACAGATGGCAAGACATGCTCGGACATCATAGAGAAGCCCAGAGGCAGATGCCAGCAAAGATCCCAACTGCCATCCTTCCCTGAACTCTCATCCCTATGCCATTGTGTCTGGGAACTCTCTTCAAGAGTCAAAGGTGATTGCCCTAGTCCTTGTTGCTAGATTACTTTTTACTTCTTGTCAAGAAGAGATGGCAGAAACAATGATGTTCCGGTTCTGGGCCAATGAATCTAGCAACTTTGTGCGTTTCTTTTTTGCTCTTTTACAACCTTACTTAGCCAAGCTGAGGGCAATTCTGCTTCATCCACTGATGGATGAGGCGCACAACTGGCCACCCCAAAGAAGCAGAGCCCCTTGGCTGCCATGTGCACGATGGCATAAAGATCAGCCAAACAGAACCATGGGGCCCAAACTGCCCACCCATGGACTTCTCACATCCTCAAATACATGTTGTTACAACCTATATGCTCTTTGGAGATTAACTAATAAATGGGTTTTCATTTTTGTTAGTTTGTTATTTGGGGTCATACCTGGCTGTGTTCAGGGCTTACCCCTGACTCTGCCGCATGGATCACTCCTGGTGACCACAAGGAACCATATAAGGTGCTGAGGATCAAACGTACATTGAAGATGTGCAAGGCAAGCACCCTCTCCTCTGCAATATTGCTCTGGCTCAACAAATGGGTCTTGATTTCAGCCTCTTAAATGTCATATCATAGGTACTAAAGTAAAAAGCTCAGTCGTCTGAAAACTGAACTTTCCTCCCTTTCAGAATTTCTCGTTTCCTACAGAGAATTTGATTATCTTGCTCACTACAGGAGACTAAAACCTAGAAAACATCCTCAAATTATCTACATTCTTACTACATGCAATCATCCCAGAGTTACTGATTTTGTCTATTTCTCAAAACCATTTGCTTCTCTCAGACTTTATTACTAACACTCTCTTGGTTTTCATCAATCCATTTCTGCTGTGCAACCTCTGAAAAGTTACTTTACTTCTCTGAACATCTGCTTCCGTGGCTGCAAAACAGACCAAATTCTAGTAAGTGCCAATTTTGTAGAAAAATAATGGTGGACATTAAGTGAGATAATATATGTAAAGTGCTAAGTAGAAGCTGTGGTACATAGATGTTGATTTATTCCTTATAGTAATAAAGCAAAAAAAAACTGTCCAGCTATGGTGGGCTACAGTCTTTCCCATCCTGACAATTCCCATCATCTCATGACAGGGAAGTAACAGTAAGATGCCTTTGCCTAAAGAGAGTCTCTTCTCCTTCCCTCCTCTTCCTCTTCCTCCTCCTCCTTTCTCTCTCTCTCTTCTCTCTCCCTCTCCCTCCCTCCCTCTCTCCCTGTCTTCCTCCCTCCCCTCCAGGTCCTTTTACCTGCCTGGTCCTCATCCCAGAATGTGTTTCCCACCTACCCATTACAAGTAAACCCCTGTCCATCCAAAAGGCCAAGATTATTCTGCCTCTTCTGGAGCCCCCACCCTAAAGAGAAACCTTGTATGGGCCCCTCTTTAATTCTCTATGTTTTATCAGACACCTTGGTTCATCCATTTCTATCATACTAGTTGACTAGTTGAAGTCAAAAGCAATGCCTCTACATTGCTGCAGCTCAAGAGCACCCTTGTGTTGCTAACATGCTAACCCATTGCTGGGAGAGTGGATAAATCATGGAAGATCCACTCTAACATCTTCTATCACCTTACCAAAGTGAGATGTATTCAGAATCAATAGACCCAACTTCTGCTCTGGGGGATCTAGTTCTTTCAGTGCCAATGTAACTGACATTCATGTGGAAAATATTTTCTGTCATTCTCCCATCCCACTTCTAAACTCCAGTTCAAAGCCAAGTGCCTGTCTCCCAGCCAGGGCAACCCACAGCTTTACTGCAAATGGTTCCCTCATCTCTCCTCTGCACATAACCTTCACTGTATTATTTACCACTGGGAACAACAGAACATGTACATAAAATATGCTGTAAAGGTCAGACAACTGAGCCATACCGCTCACTCCACGGCAGGGGAAGCCTCCAATGCTCAAGCGCAAATTTGAAGGTAAATGACAAAGCCATTTTGTTCCTGGTATGAGGACAACACATCCATGGAATAACATAGCACAGCCCATGGAATAAGAACTATAAATCCATCTGCTGCAATAAGGAGAGTGGCAAGTGTTGTAAGCGACAGAATGATTTTAACTTCTGGGCTGTCACCATTATTTTCAGAAAGTTCAGCTATAAAAACAAGCCTCACACTTAAGAAAAAAATATATATATACAGAGAGAGAGAGAGAGAGAGATGGAGAAAGTCCATGGAGAGTAGATACGGTTGCCCCACAACCAGCCAAGGAACATGCTCCAAACATGGAACTCTTGAACTGGAAGGTCACTCACTTCATTCCTTATCCAGGATAGTGTCTCTTGCCACACCTGAACTGCTGCTTTCAGTTCACCACTCTTAAATTTATAGGTTCAAATATGTTTAGAGCAAGTGATGAAATGATGGCTACTTCTCCACAGAAGCACACAGACAAACAACATTCACTTATCATGAGTATGATTACGGATTCCCAAGTCTCTCATTGGACCAAAGAACACCCGCCCCACTGCCACCTCTCACCACCACAACGACAAAGAATTTTTTTCTACATTACAATGCCAACAACGTGGATATTTCAGATTATCCTGGCTGAAAAAGTTCTAGGGCTTTGGGCACAATTATTTATACACCCAGAGATAGTATGCTGCTGACTTGAAGCACTATTCTTGATGCAACGTGTCATCTATAACTAGACTTCCAATTTTTCTTTGCCTAGACTTAACTCTGGGCACAGAGAAAAGACAACCTAGGGTGACATAAATACGTAATATGAAAATCCAATCACATATATGCATCCTATTTAGAAACTGCCTCTACTAAATACCAGCTTGTGATCTTAGAAAGATACACCTGAGTCCATCCCTCAGCTTCCACATCTAGAAGCTACTGAGAATGTAACTCACTTTAAGGAAAGCTAAAAAAATGGCTCCACAAAATAAATATGCAACTGTTGTCTAGGAACAGATTTTCTTACAGTTGCCTATAATTGAGATCACTTTTGAGTTGTATTGGTGCCTTGTATACACAGCTCTTTCCTCTACTCAAGGTCAAGAAACTGAAGGATAGGGACCTTGATTTGTCCCCACTGAGTAACTTGCATAAATTGGGTTTCATTAGATTTGTGTGAGTTGTAGAAAATGGAATTAGTTCCATGCAGCAGTTGAGAATCAACCAGATAACATTCGAAATTTGTTAATTACCTACATACTTAAACCCTATTTATCTGAATCATTGCACAAATGAATGAGACTCAGAATATCCAAAGTCTATTCTTTCCTCAGTTACACAAGAAGTTCACACCTTCCCATACATTTCTAGCATTTCGATAGAAATTGAATTTGCCCAATGATTACCATATTTCTATTCTGGCTTCCTGGATGTATCGGTTATCAAATATGATGCTATCTATACATAAGGATATTTATGGATTTCTAAAGATTGACATCTAAAGATTGATATTTATGGATTTCTAAAGATTGGCATCAAAAATTATGCAGTTTTTGAAACTGCATAATTAAGATTCCATCTCCTTAGAATGGTAGCTTATAAACATAGAAGGGACCTCACTAAGCTTCAGCTGCTGGTTTTTGCTGATAACAATATGATAGTCCATAATTAAGACTGACTGTCTTTTTTTAGATTCTATTTTTGGGTGGAGGCATTTCTTGTGGTGCTCAGGGATCCGTGACACACTACCATAAATTTTCACTCGGCTAGCAGTTCAACGGGAGGGTCTGTGATGCTAGGGAAATATCATGGTCACCCCAGTGAGGCTGACGGTGGGAGACATGCTGGGATTAGAGCAAGGTAGGACACATGCAAGGTCTGTCTTCTAACTCTGAACTATTTCCCTTGCTCTTAGCTTCTGTTCTTAGGTGTATAAAGCACATAAATCGTGTGTCACACTATCTACTTCCAGTACGGTAAGAATGTAAGAAATGGTGAAAGTGAAGGCTACTTCCAAAAGAGTCAGGTAGGGGCCGGAGCTATAGTCCAGCGGGTAGGGCGTTTGCCTTGCACGCAGCCGGCCCATGCTGGCCCGGGTTCGATCCCTGGCATCCCATTTGGTCCCCCTAGCACCGCCAGGAGTAATTCCTGAGTGCAGAGCCAGGAGTAACCCCTGAGCACCGCCGGGTGTGACCCAAAAAGCAAAAAAAAAAAAAAAAAAAAGAGTCAGGTAGAATGAGGGCAGAAGTAAATCATACTTCTTTAATTCCCCCATGCGGAAAGCAAGGACCATAAGACAACTGTCAACAACCCGGTTTACCCTTTCCACGAGCAAGAGAACCATGGGCAATGTGGCTTGAACAACTAAAGGCAAATCCTAATTGTGCCACTTAGTAGCTAAGTGGCCTTGGGCCAAGTTCCTTTATTACCACTTATGTCATCTTTTTTAAAATGGAAATGATGAAGATCCCTTTATGCTGGTTGCTTGTTAGGATCAAATGAGATCATCTCTGTGTAAAATCCCTGAAAACAGTACGCAGTTTAAGGTGTGATAAGTAAAAGAACAGAATCTTTTACCCCGATATGATAATTAAGGGGAAGTAAATCATTGATCTATGTCCACAAATTTGGGGACTTATATGCCAACTCCTTAGGGTTGGTTTGAGCCTCACCATAGTATGACAAAAATATGAGGTAAGTGTTTGTTCCTGGGAAGGAAAACAACCCTTACTTAGTGGGAGTCAAAAATGATCTCTTTGACTTTAGTCAGCGAGGGAGACCTTGAGCCCTGGAGGAGGTAATAGCATCTCCATGGAAGATCTGGAGGAGGAAAAAAAATCAGGAAAGAAAATACTGCCTTTCATGAGAGTCCAGAAGCAAAAATGGGGTCACCACCTGCAGTACGAGCTTGAGTGAGTAAATGAGACTGGGACTGGCGCAGGAACATTAAATGACTCAAAACAGCAACCCAGAGACACTCATAAAAGGGGAAAGAAGAAAAGGTAGAAAGAGGAAAAATGTGCCCATGATGGGCCCAACAGAGGGTTATAAAAAGTGCTTACAGCAGCAGTTTTTAAATGTTTTAGCTCAAGAAATGTATTTAAAGGAAACGGATGTGGATACCCAACACAGAAGAGAAGTACACTCATGGTGAGCTCACTGAGGAGTGGAATACTCGGACCCCTCCCCGCACCATGGCCAGCAAAATGTTGCTGAGATAACCTGGAGGAATTCCCAAGGGACAGACAGAACAATGACTTAATAATGAATTGACTGCCAACTTGATTACACATTTTTCTCTTTTTCTATTTCTTTATATGGTGTGGGGCCATACCCAGAGGTGTTCACTGCTTACTCCTGACTCTGTGCTCAGTGATCACTACTGGCAGGGCTCTAAAAAATCATAGATAGTGCCAGGGATCAAACCCAAATTAGCCACATTCAAGCCAAAAGCCCTGTACTATCTCTGTGGCCCTCCTTCCTTCCTTCTACACACACACACACACACACACACACACACACACACTAAGACACACACACACACACACCACATTTCATTCTTGATCCTACTGGAGACTTCATTTCCTAGCCTCCCCTACTGTTAGAAGTGAATGTGGGGTTGCTTTTAAGCAATGAGAATGGAGTAGTGCGTGCAATTTCTGAGTCACTTCTTTAAAGGGAAATGTATCTCTCTCTCACTTTCTCTCATTCATTCCAACATGGCCATATAATGGCTAGCTGCAAGCCTGCAGAAAGAGCACAATTAGAGGCTACTAGAGCAACAAGATGGAAGAGCCTATATTTCTGGATGTCCTCACGGAGCAGAGCCATTTCTCCCTGAACCACTTGCAGATTCCTGGATATGGGAGTGAAAGAAATTCCCATCTGAGTTTTGGCACTCTGGCTACCGTGCTAACTTTTTGAGTGCTATTATAACTCATCAAAGTATGTGGCAAAACTAGAGAAAGAGGAAGAGAAACTCCATTTGTTATCTGCCTCCTTGCTCGATCTCTGAGTACAAGTTCCAGACACCAAGAGCACAATGGTCTCAACTTCCTGACATTTATAGCTTTGAATGCTAACAAGTTCTGTTTATGCTACATGTTTCAGGGAAAGAAATTCTGGAAAGATTCAGTTGGTCCCAAGTGATCTTTGGACCAGACCAGCACTTCTTTTCCTCTCATTTCTTGCTCCATTTGGAAGCCTAGAACTAAGATTTCACAGTTTTAAAACTCCTCATTCTCCCAAATTGTTGCTCCAGGGAATTTATGAGTTATCTCTTGCTTCCTAATTGAAACCACTGTCTAGTATTTTATTCTTTGACCCTCCCAGAGAACCAGTCACTCAAGCTGTAAAGTGCTCTATCAACTATAAGAACTATTCTAAGATGTTCAAGAACATCTGTTTCTCTTTTTTCTTTTCTTTTTTGCTTTCTGGGTCATGCCCGGCAATGCTCAGGGGTTACTCTTGGCTCTGCACTCAGGAATTATTCCTGTTGTTGCCCATGGGACCATATGGGATTCCAGGGATCAAACCCAGGTCAGCCACGTTCAAGGCAAATGCACTCCCTGCTGTGCTATCTCTCCAGCCCCACAAGTATCGTCTCTGTTGTGACTGTTTTTTCTTTACTTCTACTTTCTCCTTCTAGAGGATTTCATTGTGAAATATAACCAGAGAAGGATACCTTAGGGCCTCATTCCCATCAACTGACACAGCCGTCCTCTGTTGGCTTCAGGAATCCAAACTCTTTGTGAAACCTCCGCCAAATGGTGGATCATTACTGAAAATGATGATGTTGAAGTGTATGAAGGAAGCTTAATGCCTTGGAACATAAAAGCTATTCTAATCACTACATCTAATTACCAAGAAGAATGACTCACCAAAATATTTAAAATGTCTTAAAATATAATAAATTGAAAGAGAGAATGTGAGCAATTGCTCAGCGAGCTGGCAACAGGAAGATTTCAGAGAATGAATTTCCCATTTTAGCATCAAAGAAGCCAGGATCTTCCCGAATCCTGGTACGCTCTATTCTTATCAGTGTTTAAACGTAAGGACTTTTCAGAAGCAGTAAGACTTACCAATTTTTAAAGAAAGCTGAAGCTTGCCCTTGCTATCTGCTACAATGTCAGCAGAAGCTTTTACATACCTGTAGATTCACATAGGATTTTAGTGCTAGAGGCCAATGCAACTGTCAGTACCTTTGTTACTTCTTCCAGGCAATGTTCTAAAATATACAAGGCAGGTGAAAGTCCTAAAATGCAAAAAATTATGTTCACAACAGATTCCTATCTTACCATCAAAGATTCCACTTGCACTGCTCTGTAATACATGATTCATTCACACACTCACTGTGTTTATGGTAGTCTGAGTGACAGCCATAAAAGGGATATTAGTACCCACTGGGCCAATCACAAAGTTGGGCCTTTTACGGGGGTGATGCTTTTCACCCTGAAAATTACCCTCAGAGATAGGCGGTTTGGCTTTTATTTTACAAGTGAGGAAATTATGGTTTGGAATGGTTAAATAAGCTTTCCAGGGTGGAAATCAAAGATTTCAGGTCATAGAGTCTGTCCACTCTCCCGCTTGCTCTCCCTTCAAGTACAAGGGAGAGCAGAAAAGTGAGTAAGGAATGCTACTGTGCCTTAACTAGTAGCCCTAAGCTCCAAATAACTGGAAGTACTTTTAATGCCCCTATGTTTGGAGATGAAGAAGCCTGAGTGGGGGCAGATTCAGTGATGGACATGGAATCTATCATGCTGAGTGAAATTAGTCAGAAGGAAAAGGACAGATATAGAATGACTGCATTCATTAATAGGATATAGATACCAGTGTTTTAATAAATATGGGAAATGGTAATGGCAGATTAAAACTCACCACTGAATATACACAAAGAGACTTAAGTGATAAACTCTAAATATCTGCAGGGCTAGCCATAATGTGTAAAATAAGAGGGAGAGAGATGCAGAGACAGTGAGAGAGATAGAGAGAGAAAGAGAGGAAACTGGGGTACCTGCTATTAAGGCGGGTGGGGGGACGGAAGGGGGGGTACATTGGTGGTGGAAATGGGGCACTGGTGGAGGGATGGGTGCTGGAATACTGTATTACCAAGAACCAATTATGAACACCTTTGTAATTGTGTGTTTCACGGTGGTATAATAAAAAAATTAAAAAAAAATGATACCAATAAATGACAGTGACAAATTAGAAGTCAGATTGTCCTGCGGTTCTCCTTCCCTCAACAGTAAAGCTGTCTAGTTAGACCAAAATAATTAAAAATATACAAGCAGAAAAAGACAATAACAATGATCACAGATTTCTACAATTTTGGTAAAAGTGGTATTCAATTTCAGTCCTGGATATTATCTATCTCTCTATCTCTCTATCTATCATCTATCTATCTATCATAAATGCTTCATTCTGAAAAATAAAATCAGAAAAGAAGTTTTTTGACACTAGTGGGATAAGGAGATAATGAACTTGACCTTAGCAATACAGCAAACCAAGATGAGGAAGTAAGGAAATTTATATGCTCAGTTTCCAATTCCAACGTCTACCATTTACATCTTCTCAGGTATTATAAATACACTGGGTTTCTCAGAGTTTCCTGAGGATATAAATACCTTCTGGGCTTGTCAGATGCCTGATCAGGACTTACCCTCAAAAATGCTGATTCCAGGGCTGGAGAGAGCTGATTCAGGGGCTGGTTAGGTGCTTACCTTGCATGTGCCCAAACTGAATAAGTCTCCCAGCATTCCATATAATTCCCCAAGCACCACCAGGAGTTATTTCCGAGTGCAGAGCCAGGAGTAAAATCCTGAGTATCACCAAATGTGGTCCAAAAACTTATCTAAAAATGTTGATTCAGTTTACCTGAATTGGGGCCCAGCAACATATATATTACTCTTTTTTGTTTTATACAAATATCCAAGATTTTTTTCATCCCTTGGAATTATTTATGTCTTTGAGAAAACTTTGCACTTAAAAACAAAAAAGGAGTAGGAAAGAATATTTCTACCCATGCTAGAAAAATTCTTCTAAGAAAACAGTACCTAAATCCAAAAACTAGGAACTATGGCTGAAGAACCCAAGTTAGAGGTGTGGTTCAAATCTTAGTCCCAACTGCCTACTGTGTGACTTGGGTAATCAACTCAACATTTCTGACACTTAACTCCTCTAAAGTTGCAGTAAAACCACGTGAAATAAATGTATGTGAATTAGTCACATACATTAGGAATACGCTAATTAGTCACATACGTTGAGGAATTAGTCAAACAATAATAGTCAATATTGTAAGTGCTCCACATATTTATGGTCTGTTTATTCTTTTTATAATCAGTCTTGATTTGGACTCAAGGTTTTGATACCTTTTCAAAGCTGTAAAGTTGGCTAAGATTGGTTAAGCTCACAGCTTGGCACCATTAAACCCGACAGATGTTGTTCCCTTGCTCTTATTTATTTGGTGGGCATCCAATTGACATCAAGGTTTATTCTGCAAAGAAAAAAATCTGACAAAAAATGGAGTTTAGCTCCATGATGTGCTGAAAATGTTTACATCAAGCATTATTATTAGTCAATGAGATTTCATTTTACAGACCGCTTACCTAGATTATTTGTTCTTCTCTTCCTATTTTTGCAGCCACAAATATTCTTAGCTTTTATACTTACTTTGTTCTCAACTAGGGAGAACAAAATGGGAAATGCCTCCTTTCACAAAGAAGACAGAATGAATCCTGAGAATCCTAGCCCATCCTCTGCCATTAGGGAAGGATGCCACCTTGTCATTAGACTATACTGCAAAGAGGAGAGAAATGGGCAGATAATGAAATTACTGAACACTCCAAGTGTCAAAACTGACAGGCCGGAGCCATCCATCAGAGATTATATGAGGCATTTACATGCTGTTTTCCTATCCAGGGACACAGATAGCAACAAGGATAGTAAATAGTCTGTGTAAGAAACAATACTTTAATGACAACCAGTCAACACCCAAAACAGGTTGCCAGCTACTACCTTGAACTTATTGGAAACCCCTGAACCTGACTCTAGAATTATTCAAAATGGCAGCATTTCTCGTTTCAATCTTCATGCACCATTTTCTTTGAAAGTTCCATCTACATGATGCCTGTCCTAAATTAATTCATTTCTTTAAACTTGGTCTTCTGTTTACTAAAATGAATTGATTTTGAAAGAACACTTGATATTACAACCACAAAATGGAAACTCAGTATTCTCTGCAATAAATGCAAAGCCATCATGAAAATAACCACAAAGCTGAGAAAACAAAGCCATCAAAGTCCAGTTTACACTGTCCACTGCTGTGGGATCTGGACCTGAAGTCTTTACTGTCTTTGTCAAAACAGGAGATTATCAAGCGTTAGAAAGGTGTGAAAGACACATTAGTCCCAAACTGAGATTTTCTATTAATTGTCCCAAAGGAATTAGAAACATTCTGGAAGAGGATTAATTATCTCGCAAATGAGCCAATGTTACTGCTACATCTGTGTAATGAACTCCTACAAGTCTCACACTCTGGAAAATTCTGTTGAGAGCTTTGACTATAGAAAGTATAATACCTACTTGCTTTCCACAAATACGGAATAAATTGTGGGAATCTTAGGCCCTACTAATCCCAATGTGAGAAAAGTAACTTGGTTCCACTCAGTTACTTGTCAAATTCTTCCTCAAAGACTTTTCTATGGAATATGGTAGAAGTTGTAATACTTTCATCCTTTGGTTACCACCAGGAAGGCTCCACCAATGCCATATTACTGTCTAGACAATTCAATACAAAGTAGGACAAGAAGGCGTGGCTGGAGGTTTTGCTTTGAGAAATCATTTGTATCACTTGTCTTCCCATTGTTCATCAATTTGCTCGAGTGAGCACCAGTAACATCTCCATACATGCTGTTGCATGCTAGTGTAGCCAAGGGCATCTGCTCACTCCAGGAACACGAAAACCACTCATTCGGTCACGGGAATGAGGTCTATAATTGTTACTGGTTTTTGGCATATCAAATACGACACAGGTAGCTTCCCAGACTCTGCCATATGGGTGGTATATTCTCAGTAGTAGGCTCTCATCTCATGCATTTACTGATGAACCACAATGGGGAGGGGTCAACTTTTCTCTTGGGTGGAGCTCTGATGAGCTGTGGAGTCCGGATGTTGAAAATGTGGGCCCTCATTGTGTGGGGGTTCCTCTGGTTTCTTGCGAAGCTCTATTGGGATGATGTGACAGGGCTAGAATTGCCTTCCCTTCTTTTAAGAAATATTACTCACATTAAGGAGAAAGCTAAGGCTGGGAACTAATCTGTAGATCAAGGAACTAGGATCACAGAGTGTTTCTGGTAGCAGACAGGACTTGGAGGAACTGATTTATTCCATAAGAATCAAATTCTCTTGCATTAAAGTCCAAGCATCATCAAGGAAAGCTCCATCCAAGAACCAAAAATTTGAACAGATGGGATAGCTGGAACACTTTTGCTATCAGTATAACTGGTCTTCTATGACCTCCATCACGTTTAAAATAATGTTTATCAGAGAAGAGCTTTTGGCCCATCGCAGCATCTTGAAAACTGGTGGACTGGGCAATACTGAACTACTGCACAGAGGCAGAGAAGTTGATCATCCTCAATACTAGGTTCTACCTTAGAAACTGTTTACACTCCACACAAGTATCGAAAATAACCAGTGGACATTCTCCCAGGGAAATATTTGTATTGATTAATAGCCAATCCTAGAACCTAAATTCATTTTATATATAACAATAAAATGCTTTGCAGAGTATTACATCTATTTAACTCTTTTAGATGTACAACTAATTCATAGGTTGAGGAAGATTTACCTCTTGCTTATTCACTGCTTTTTTAAAAGAGCATTAAAAACATTAAAAAACACTTCTACTTATAGCACTCATGAAGAGCCAATATCTCACATGTGTGTCCACCTGCTCTAGGAGCTATCTGACACATGGCAATTCCATGAATAGAAACAGCCTCTGAAAACTTCATTCTATCTTCTGGTGTCATATGCAAACACTTATTAAACTCAACACCATTTTATTATTAATTAAAAGTTATGAAGTTGTTTTACCTTTTATTCAAGTTAGGGTTGTATGTTGAATCTAATTATATGTGTAGACAAGTTATGTTATCTCTGAATTTCGTCAGACTTCTTCATCAAGACCCTGAATGAACGGTTTGAGGTTCTTTGTATTCCTGAAGCAACCAGATGCCATTGGACTACACTGGCACGTGATAGGGTCAAGTGGAAATATTACTGGCACTCGCTCAAGCAAATCGACGAATAACGGGATGTCAAGTGATCAAGTGATTGTAAAGTGAGTATTTGAAAACACGTGTTACCAAAAAGGGGGATGGGTGTGGTGTGCCTGACCTCAGAACCTCAGAAACAAGCCAGATGGTGGTTTGTCTCAATAGCTCCACCCATGGAGTCAGAGGCTAGGTAAGACAGAGAAGGGAACAGTGTGCTAAAAATTGTCAAAAGTGCTAATACCAACCTAGAACTGAGCATAAAAAATACAGGCAAAAGATACACATGACAACTTTTTAATGTATGTACTGTAATTCACAATGTGGAAGCGAAGGAAAAGAGAAAGAGAAAGAGAGAAAGGGAAAGAAATAAAGAACCTGCCATGGAGGCAGGCTAGGGGAGGGAGGAGGGAATCGGGAACATTGGTGGTGGGAAATGGGCACTGGTGGAGGGATGGGTGCTGCAACACTGTATGACAGAAACCCAAATATGAACATCTTTGTAATTGTATATCTCATGGTGGTATAATAAAATACTTAAAAAAAATAGCTCCACTCAGTTCGTCAAGGTCTTTTCTTAGGTTAAAGAAATAGAAATTCTTCAACCTTTCCTAGTTCTGTGTGTGTCAGCAAATATTGAGCACATATTTGAGTTACCTCCTAAATATCCCTATTACCTCCGTGATCTCCTCATCCCAGAAGCAAAACCTGTAAGATGGACTTTTAGTATGTGAAATCTAGTGAAGTTGAAAACAATGAACTGACAAATCTCTCTCTCTCCATTTTCTACTCTTTTAGGGAATTTAATCTTCTTGGAAAGTTTCATTACCACCTAAGTGCCAATGAATCTAAAACTTCTCTCACCCATCCGACCTCCCCATCCAGACCTCCTTCATGATTGTCAGTTCTATTAATCCAGCTGACTCTAAGAAAAATTAAATATCTGAACTACAGGTACTTCAGCCCTAATATGTCAAAATTATATGCATCCTTATCCTTTCCCCTTAAATGAAATATAACCCCAGTTCCTCTATATGTATTACTGCCCTTATTAATGGTGTCACCACCTTTCCAAGCACACACATAGCAAAAATCTAAAGCCTGATTACTGGCTCCCTCAAAACTCATTCAAAAATTGCTTAGTTCTAAGAACCCTATTGTTGTAATAGTTGTTCTATCATCTTTCACTCAAAATAATCAAATATCATGAACTTTAACTGCCCTCCCCTTCTTCCTTCTCACAACTTCCCACCCAACCATAGCCTGCTGGCAATGTCATCCTACTAAAGCTATTTTCAAATCTCACATTCAGGTCTCCAACCAGCTTTCAATGATATCTATGGTACAGACTCCCAACTCCTAACAAAACCATTGTTTCTCTCTCTCAGTCAAAAGAACTAGAAGCCTTTGAGTTGGGCAGATTGTAGACTCAAGTTATAAGTTCACAGTTTTCTGGCTATGTGACCTTGGACAAGAACGAAAAGGCATACTAACTAATTAAATGTTTTGTTTGTTTTGGGGGCCATACCCTGTGGTGCTCAGGGATCAAGGGACCATATGGGGTGCAAGAGATTAAAATTGTGTTGACCAAGTGCAAGGTAAGTGCCTTATCCTTTGAGCTATCTATCCAATACTATTTATTTCAAATGAAGCAATTATAGTCTATGTTCATTGTACATAAAGCTCAATTTTCTATTCAGTCACTCAAGATAACCCCTAAAATGTATTTATCGCAAGCCATAATGCATAAAAGAAGGAAGGGAAGAGAAAAAGAGAGAGAGAGAGAATAAAAGTGCCTGCCAAAGAGGTAGGCTGAGGTAGGGGGGAGAAAATCTGGGGACACCGGTATTGGGAAGGGTGCACTGGTGGAGGCGGGGTGGTGTAACACTGTATGGCTGAAACCCAACCATAAACAGCTTTTTTAATTGTGTATTTCATGGTGATATAATATTTTTTTAAAAAATACATATCACCCATATGAGATGGGGTTATGCTATGTGACATTCATGATAATGCTAATAAGGTGATAACAATCTCTTTTGTCCCAGAGGTAGAGATAATAACAATGAGTGTCCTAGGTTTTTCTATACATTAAAATTAGGACATACCTATGTATCTGGTGACAATACTGCTGCTTAATTCAAGTAGCCAGGTTTCTCTTTTCTTTTGCCCAAGCTTGATGCTATTATTGTGGGATAAACTTGGATAACCAATGACCCCCAAATCATTCTGTCTCAAAGTATGAACGTAGGTATTGTAGATGACCCAATGAGTCTACAATTTACCTGAGGCTAGAAGAAAAATTGCAAAGGTTAAATCAGTCCCACAAAATCTGTAGGCAAGTAGGCAAGATAGGGCCAGATAAATCAGCCATTAGATATTTTCGTGTAGGAAGCTGCCTTCAAATAGAGTTCTGTAGAAGAAAATAACAATTTTAAAGAATAAGAACTGTAGCCACCTTGACACCAAGAACACTTAGAGGTTCAATTTCAAAAGAGGAAATGTTGCAAAGACCATACCCTAAACGTGCGTGTTCATTTCATTTCTTCTAACTACCAAAAATAGAAATGCTCAGAACAATCCAAGGGGAACTAGAATGGAATTGAAATACTCGTTGCCTTCAAGGACTAAATGGTCATTGGACTAAATTTGTTAACATGTTTAACTAGTGAAGAAAAGCAGAATGACATGTAATCACAAAGGAAAGAAACCAACCATGAGTCCAGCAGAATGAAAGTGGGTAACAGCAAGGTTTCACCGGACAACCAGCAGGGAAAGTAGAGGAAGCCTGCCACATCTTTTTCTGGCCACATCCTCCCTGTTGCCAAGGTGCCTCCTTACAGGATAAACAGGCCCACCATGGGTCAGAACTCTGATTTACTTTCTTGAGTCTTTTTTTTTTTAATTTTTTAATTTTTTATTTTTAAAATTACAAAGATATACAATTAAAAAGTTCATATTTGGGTTTTGGTCAGAGTCTTGATCTTCTAATTCAGAATAGACCCACCTCTAAAGCAAGAGCTTTTCTTTACAGAAAATGCAGTGATGCTTTTAGTTTCCCTCATTGCTCCAATCTACTTCCTTCTTTCCTCTTTGGATTCTAATGCAGAGCTACCAAAACTCTGGTTGAGGCAAAACAAGATTTTTATCACTGACTCTTTATGCAAAGAAAGATGGCAAATATATAAATAACTATGTCAACCGCAATCACATGAAGATTCCCAACTTGGAGAGAAAGTGCTTCTATTCTACAATTGTTGCAGAGAGCTTAGTGATCAACCAGGTAATGCTGAGAAGAGCAAATCTGCTGATGGATAAAGACAGAAGACACTCTGGCCTCAGGATCCTCCTTCGCCTTGACTGCTCCAATCTATCACAGAAGAGCTCAGGGTAACTGATAAGTCTTCAGCATCACTCAAGCATGCCAGAGTGGGAAATATCTTGTACTTTAAGAGTCAGGGGCTACTTTAGAATCCCTAGGAACCTGGGTTTCAGCTATGGTGTACCTTATTCTATCAGAATCTACCAGAAAGAACATGCTCAGGTGATCACTCTACGCATCTTGAACCACCACTGAGCAAGCACCAACTTAGATCTCTCCTGGGAAGTTTTACATCTTCCAACTCCACCGAGCCTCTTTGAAGGCATCAGTCAAATGAAGGTAATTTCTTTTTCCAAAACGTGGAAGTTGGATCAGAAGGTTTCCTGGGTTGTCTTCCAGCTCACACTCCTCTGCTTACCAACTCGAAAAAGGAAAGGTTGTTTTTCATGTTTGACAAGGCACTGATGTCAGCTGAGTTGAGATTCACAGACACTGGTTTGCAGAGCTCAGAGAGTCAGCATTGCCGCTAGGACTCTTCAACATCTGCAAAGTGACCAGGTAAAAAGGAAGTGGTCTTTGCCAGGTAACTGAGTCTAGGATCCAGGGACTCCGCTCTTTGCTCTACCACTGGGCTTCCTGCTCCATCCGTAAAGCCCCTCCCTTGCTGGGACTCAGCTCTTTGCTCTATCACTGGGCTTCCTGCTCCATCCATAAAGGCCCCTCCCTTGCCTTTCTCAGACATACCTACCCTCCTTCGGCATTGCCTTGAATAGCTCACACATGTCCTTTCATGGCATCTCGGTACAGTCAGGAAGTATCACTCCCAGCTAAGCAGGGAACTCTGCCCAAGCTCGCCCACTTCTACTTAAAAAAAAGAAGTTACATTCCTTTGCTGCCAGAGCAATAGTACAGCAAGTAAGGCACTTTCCTTGCACATAGTCAACCATTGTTCGATCCCTGAACACCACCAAGAGCAACTCCTCAGCACAAAATCAGGAGTATCCACTGAGAACTGCCAGTTGTAACCCCTCCCCCAAAAAGAAGAAGAATATCCTTTTTTATGTGCTTGTTTTGGAGGCTTGGGGGCTGAGGGAGGGCCACACCAGCAGTGCTCAAGGCTTATGCTTGGCTCTGTCCCCAGAGGTCACTCCCAGTGGTGCTCAGAGGAGGCATCTAGATGCTAAAGATCCAACTGGGGTCAATCTATGTGCAAGGCAAGTGCCCTAGCTGCTAACTATTATTCCTCCCCAAGATAGTTTTTACTGAACAAAATTTATATAGAAAGACCTGAAGGGAGAGAGAAGAAATAAGTATTCAAAAGAGAACATAGAGGTAAAAGTGGGGGTGGAGGGAAGGAAGCCACACATGGTGGTGCTCAGAGAGTACTCCTGGCTCTGTGCTCACGGATCACTCCTGGCAGGGCTCAGGAGACTAAATGGGGCGCCAGAGTCAAAATACAGGTCAGTTGTGTACAAGGCAAACACCTTACCCTTAGTACAATCTCTCTAGCTTCTTACCCAGTTCATTAACTCACGTACCAGATAACCAGCTCAAATAATTGTTGCTTATTCATGAACTATAAAATAAACTTTTAAAGTGTTACCCAAGTTTCAATCTTTATGCAAATAACAGGGTCCTCTTACAAAGGTCAAGTGTCTATGTACTTCAATTTCCTCACCCGTAGAGCAGAGAACTCAAAGAAGCCAAAGGTGCTGCAAAGAACTGTCCTTGGCTGTGCTAAGGGTGGATGCTATTAACACGGAGACCACACCGTGTTCATCCAAACATGCTCTGCCTACACTAGGCGTGGTATATAATGAACAGTCAGAAAAATATTTGCAAACTTGTCTATGACCAAGTCATAATCACTGCCTTCATGGATACTACATATTTGCAGGCAAAGAAGAAGAAAAATAAAGTAACCATCATAACTGGAAAGAAGTCAGCAATAATAGGGATGCCAATAAATCAAAGTCCTAAGAAGGAGATTGTTTTCATCTGGAACATCAGGAAAGACATCATGGTGGAGGTGACACAGGAGCCGGGAGGAGCCAATACATGGGAGCCACTACATTAAACTGCAGAGGCAGGGAAGTGTTATCTCTACAATGAAAGCAAGGGGGTTCCCATTGGTGACCCTTCTTGCTACCTGTGGATTCTAACTGAAGAGCACAGATTTTTGTCTCCTGCCATCTTAAAATGACCATGAGACCTTTTTTTTTTATTTTCCTTTTCTCTGGTCCCCTTCCCATTGTTGCTTATTTTTGGTTCCCTCTTCTGCTATTTCCGTTCCACTGCAAACTCCTATGGGGAAGTGGTTTGTTAATGTTCTTTTCTTCCTTTTGTCTGCCCTCTGTTAATGGGCTTCTGGCTAAATACTTGAATTTATGCACCCTCCATTGTCTTTTCAGGACGGTTTTCAGTAATTTATAGGCAGAGCTGTCTTCTGTACTGTGTTATTTAGTAGTGAGATTGGCTTTCAGATACAGTCTGCAGGTGGCTGCTTTCGCAAGGGAGGGAAGCACTGTTATATGGGATGTGCATGGGCTTTCCAGATCTGAGGAAGGAAACCTCGAATAAGTAAGTTACCGAGGACAGTTACAGAGCTGTGGGCACTGAATCCCAAATCATGCCACACCTTTAACAAGAGACAGGAGGGCTTGGGGACTTCCGGAATTATCTGACAAGGCTGAGCACTGAGACAGGTGAAACAGACACTGCCCTCAAGTCACGTGGCAAAGATTCTGCAGGCAGGGGTGCACGAGAGGCTCAGAGAGCAACAGACTCCCCACTCCATCTGGTGCTTTCAACGAACAACCATTTTTCTCTTAATGCTTACCATGTTTATGCTAAATCCATACTGCGCTATGATTATCTACTTTCATTTGTCTTTTCTCGACAAAATGGAGGTGGTTTTACAAGTCCCATCAGAGAAAAGGGCCCTGGAAAGTAAGCAAGCAGCCTGGCAGTGATGCTCTCCCTGTCACATGCGGGCCCAGCACCGGCTGCCCCAGGTGACGCTCTCCCTGTCACATGGGCCCAGCATGGCTGACCCAGATGATGCTCTCCCTGTCACATGCGGGCCCAGCATGGCTGACCCAGGTAATGCTCTCCCTGTCACATGCGGGCCCAACACCGGCTGAACCAGGTGATGCTCTCCCTGTCACACACGGGCCCAGCAGGGCTGACCCAGGTGATGCTCTCCCTGTCACACATGGGCCCAGCACGGCTGACCCAGGTGATGCCCTCTCTGTCACATGCGGACCCAGCACGGCTGACCCAGGTGATGCTCTCCCTGTCACACACGGGCCCAGCAGGGCTGACCCAGGTGATGCTCTCCCTGTCACAGGCGGGCCCAGCTTGGCTGACCCAGGTGATGCTCTCCCTGTCACATGTGGGCCCAGCATGGCTGACCCAGGTGATGCTCTCTCTGTCACATGCGGACCCAGTACGGCTGACCCAGGTGATGCTCTCTCTGTCACAGGCAGGCCCAGCACTGGCTGACCCAGGTTTTCCAAGAAAAGCTCAGTACAAGATACGCTCACTTCAATCTGGACTGAGCAATGTCCCTTCTCTTCTCTTCTGGAATCTCGTGTCCTCGGAGTCCTACCGAGAGGCACCTTCAGTATCACAGACACTGAGGTAGTCTGTCTCTCAGATCTTTGCTCCACTTTCCCCAACAGACTCGATGCTCACACCCAGATGGAGACATCCTGTCTCTGGGCACTGCGGGCAAATGTGCAGAGTGGACACAACCAAAGGAGGATGACGGTACATCAGAGAAAGGCTCATGGAGGGGACTGGAGAGAGCCCCAGGCCAGATGGCAACAGACTCTGCAGGCTTTTCTCAGCATAAATTGGACTGTTACCAAGAGGGGCATGTCGCGCCAGTGGCCAAAAGCCACCTAAAACACCAAAATCACCACTTTGGCTCCCAATTCCCAGGAAAGAAATGTCAAGAGGGCCAGAAAAGCTGACCAGTGCAAAACAAAAGCAAGATCTGTGGGGCCAGAAATGTCAGAACATGTGCCGAGCCCAGGTTCAGTTCCCAGCACCATATGGCTCCTGAGTCTTACTGGGTTCAGCCCTGGAGACAATGAGCGGTGCTGGTGGTCCAGAACCCCCTGCACCAAGAGCCTCGTCAGCACCACCTCAGGTTCTCACATGGAATCACCCCTCAGCCTCCGAGGAGAATTCCCAGGAGGGGACGTGAGTCTCCTGAGCACAATAGGGAGACTCCCCCACCACCACCACCACCACTAAAAAGAGAAAGCAAAAATAAATAAATAAATAAATAAAGACCTCAGCAGAAGACTCAGAGCCTAGGGGTAGAAACGATGATGTCATTAGGAGGGAAGTTCGAACTGCTAATAGATGGCATATAACAAATCGGTGTGGTATAAATGCAATTTATGTGAGCATTAATGCACTCCATTCATCCCCATAAATGCAGGCAAAACTGCACCTCATCTGACAGGTTCTAGTTCTTACTTCTCATTAGCAGTGATAAATCCACAGAGTCATGGGAGTTCCTGGATACAACTTTTCATTTTCTGGGTGGCTTCAGTTACTCGCTAGTCAACCCACAATTTGCTCATCCTTTCAAAAGCAAATCTTGTTTGGCATTATTCATTTCTTGAAATTCATTTCTGAGCCTCACGTGATTTTTGAGAAAGTCATTCCAATGCAGAGAATAGGACACAAGGAAAAAATATATCAAGAAACACCAAAGTGTTGTCTTAAAAAAAGCCTTTTCCAACCCATCCTCCTCCCTAGAGAAGTTGCTCCCTTGTGACTGATACATGGTGACTGTCTGTGATGTCTTCCAGAGACCACCTTTGAAACCACAAGGGTATTTTTATTTATAAATTGTTCTGATTTTCATACTGTTGGATTCTGTGCTGCACTGCAATCCGGGTTTCAGTTTTGGTCATTTTATATTATCTACCACGGAGACCAGTCTTTAACCATGGAAATGAACTACCCCCCCACTCCTTTTAACAGCTGTATAGTATTCTATTAGATACACAGATGGAGCACTGATGTATCCAATTCCCAGCCAAAGGGCATTATAGCTATTGTTCCTGCCCTCTTTTCTCACAGTGCAGCAATAAATGGCTCTTTGGGCTCCTTTTAGTTTCCTTTCAACACAGTCACTACTTGAATCAATTTCCCTACTGTTCTTCACTAGATTCAGGAAACTACCCTCAAGAGACAGAACGAACATCACTGCAGAGCCCAGATGCTCAGCAAAATGAAATAAATGAAATCCTCCCTCCCTAGGCCCATTCGGAGGGGACTGCTGTGAGTAGAGACTATAAGAATAATAAATCTCTCTGGACATAGGAGCTGGGAAGAGGCTGCCCAGACTGAAGTGATGGGTATTTCCGCTTGAGATGTCTACCAGCTCTATCGAAAGCTGAAAATGAAGCCATATACATCTGTAATTAGAAGTGGCCCTCCCCCTTTCCCAGGCAGAGAGGTGCCCGCTTTCTCTGTGTTCTTTCTCCCCTATGCTGCATTTCTCTGGAGTATAGGATGGTGATAGTGGCACAGGGCACTTTCTACAGGAGAATCAAAAGGTACCAATTATGAAGAAGTGATTTTTGTCTTTTGAATCCAACTGCTATGATTACACTGTCCCCCTACTGGTGATAACTATCACAACCTGTGCAGGCACAAATTGTTTCTGGTTAAAAAAAAAAGGAATGTCACCTGCCTGTTGTGCATAAGTAAGCATGCCAGAGAGTTCAGAACTGCAGAACTGCAGCTGAATTCAAAGCTTTTATCAGCTCCAATGAGACAACCAGCCTGCCCTTTCCCCAAACTGCCTACCAAATGTTTGCCTACCTCAATAGAAAAGCGCCTTGTTGTTTTATTGATTTTGTTATGATTCATTATGAGCTCAAATAATGCAGATCAAACAGAAGCAAATGTGGTATTAACACGATTCACTGCAAAGATGCTCATTATTCTTCAAAGTTCTCCCTCCATGGAGAATCCTATTTGTGGACCCCACCAGGGTAGTACCATCAGAAAAAAACAAAGTCACACACACACACACACACACTAACACACATACATACACACACCATCTAGGCCTTGATTCAGGAACATGCCTCCACTCTTCTACATCCTCTGGTCTTGTCCCTCCTCCTTCAGCCGAAAACATGCACTCACTCTATGAGCCACAATGGGCAAGCCATGCCCTACACCCCAGGGGGCCACTCTCATCTCTCTGTCTATCTACCAGAAACTACCCAAGTGGCCCCAGCTTTAGAGAGAGGATGCCAAAAAGGGACAACTGAGCCGGTGGTGGTAGAAGGTTCTGGATGATTTCTTAAGGTGCTCAAGCTTGAATCCAGGACCAAGTGGCATGACCCAGGCCCACCCTGAGTGTTCACATACATTTGGAATCCAGAAGGACGATCTCAGGCCAGAATCAGACAGCGGTGGAGTAGCTGATGCCCTTCAAAGAGAAACTGCTGCAGGAGGCCTTAGCTCCCCCTCGCCACACCTGAACCTGAAGCCACTCCCCAGCTGCTCAGTTTCGGTTTTCTTTCTTCTTTGTTTCTCTGTGTGTATGTGTGTGTGTGAGTGTGTGTGCAGTGTGTGTGTGCATGCGTGTGTGGTTGTGTGTGTGTGTGTGGCACGTGCACGTGTGCGTGTGTGTGTATGTAAGTCTGGGTGGGTGAAGGCTGCATGGGGAGGAGGGGCTTGCTTTTATTTCTTTTCTTTTTTATTTCCTGATCTTTGTTACTAAAAGAAGGAAGGCTGTTTTGTTTTGTCTTCTAATTTTTCATTCCCAGTGGTTAATATTTAATTTGACACAAACTCAGTAAATGTTTCTTGAATGAATGAGCTGAAACACAAGGATTTAAGAACTAACTGTATTAATTACCACTCCCCCAAACTGTTCTTTGATACCAGAGAATAAGGAAACTCTTGATAATTTAGTTTTGGTGTTTGGATCACACCCAGCAGTGCCCAAGATTTCCTCCTGCCTCTGCACTCCAAGGATCACCCCTGGGAGGGCTCAAAGGTCACAACCTCAGTCTTCCAAGTGCAAGTCAAGTACCTTCTCCCTGTTCTATCTCTCTGTGCCTCCCCGCCCTTAAAAAATGGCTGTACGTTTAAAGTGTCCTGGTAACTAGGCAGACGAATTCTGATTTCAGGCTATGCATCCTTCTCAAATCACAAAATAAGATTGTGTGTCTTGTTTCTACAAGCATTTCTGTCCTGCAACAAATTCCAAGACTTCCATCTGATACTCAAAAGGATACGATACATGCCTCCAATAACTCTGTGTTGAATGACTCTTGGAGAACCAGGAAACCTGAGAACTACAATGGAGGGGGAATAAGATTCAGGAGGTAGGAGGCTACAGGCTAGAGTGTGGCTGGCTTGCCAGCATCATTGCTTTGCTTTATGGAAACAGATAAATCACGAGGACTTTAATAATCCCAACCCCAAGAAACATGAGGTGTGCTTGACAATAAGAACATTCCCCTTATCTCCTACAACCAAGTCCTGAGCATCCAGGCAAAGGGAAAGAGACTTGGAGGGAGAGCGGAAAAGGAGAGAGAAGAGAGGAGGAGAGAGATGGAAAGGGGAGGAAAGGGAGGGGGAATCAGCAAGCAGGATACCCCATAAATGGTACCCTGGGGCCCTCCGACTCGCTTCTGGGAATGAGGACAAGGCAATGAGCTCTAGCAAGCCTGTCTCAGAGCCTGCAGGGAGAAGGTACCTTTAATCGTTGCCCACAGTGGGTCCCGGGAAGCTGAGTGCTGCATCTGTGCCTAGAGAATTATGGCTCTAGATTTGTTCTGTGCAGTCCAGGGACAAAACCACCTGAGCGGGTCTCCTTCCACTCTGTCTAGAAACCATTCCTCATTGCAAAAGCCAGGCTTGGTAACTGGATCTTGCAGAGTCTCACACTGCATTTACATAGAGACCATCACTGCCTGTCTCCAGAAATGGGGTTTCTCAGCCTCTGCATCATTGTTATTGGGACCAGATCAGTAGTGCTGTGAATAACTGCCCTGTGCATTTAAGATGTGCAGCAACCACTTTAGCTAGATACTAGATGCATTTCCCCCATACCCTGTAACAGCCAAAAATGTCCCCTCCAAACTTTGTCAATGTTCAGAGAGAGCAAAGTCACCTTCTGTGAGAACCGCTAAGTTAGGTTCTCCCATATGCATTCTGGGGAAGAGCAACTCTAAAGGATGGCTGATGGTTTAGAGGAAAATACGGCAATATAGCAGGGCCAAACAGTTTGGGAAAGAGTGGATTAAACAAAGATAAACAGGGCTCTTCACAGATGGATTTCTTGAGTCTGAACCAGATCAGAGAGCACCTGGAATCTCTAACAGAGAAACCTAATACCCTGTGTTCTCCCTAAAGCATTGGCCACAGAATCCTTTTATCTCAGAGCACTGAGGATTAGTAATCTGAGGGATTTAATTTTGGAAACACCTCTGCAGGGAAAACCTGGAAATATACCTCTAAGACAAATGCACTAAAGAAGGAATAGAAGAAATAGATGGCGAGGCAAACCCTACCTCCAAACTCCCTGCCACACGGCTGATCTTAGAACCTCAGACATTTTCCACAATTTCACTTTTTGAGAACAGGTTCTGATTTCCAGGCTTCCAAAAGCCCCAAATGTTTTGGGAGATTCAGAAGTCGAATCACCATCTGCTAATACTTCTTTCAGGAGGGCAGGAGACAATCAGCTCCTTTCGCCATGGTGAGAACTGACTAAGCAGCATGGTCCATGGAAAATGGCAAGTCTGGAGAGCACTTGGAAGAGAAAAGAGTAAAAAGAAAGGGGTCTCTGTTGGGCTGGAGCAATGAGACAATGGGCAAGATGCCAGCTTACCTGAGTTCAATCCTCAGCACCCTATATGGGACCTGGGTCCACCAGAAGTGATCCCTAAGCACAGAGTAAGCCCTGAGCACAGTCAAGTGTATCCCAACCACCACCCCCCCAAAAAAAAGAAGAAAAGAGATAGAAAGTGACTTCCCTTCTGCCATTGTTCAAGTCCAAACAACCTCAAATACAATGTTAGCTCATATACAGAGATTTTGAAAGGGATCTGATTATAGGGAACCAATCCTGTTGCCCATTCTTAAGAAGGGAGAAAGGGAGAGTGGGATTAATCCCAGATGAGTAGGAGGGCTATGGAAAGATGGTAGAATGGTTCCCTATAAAATCGTCTTACAAGAATATTACTCTAAGTATATCAACTTTGTTGTAACTCAGGCAATCTCCAAATATCATTAAAAGCTAAGAATTGGAACTAGAACTGATTATTAGATAAAAGTATATACATGAATGTACTGCAATGCAATATGCAAAAGAAGAGAGAAAGAGAAAGGAAAAGTGTCAAAGAGGCAGGCGGTGGGCAGAAACAGGGAGGGAAACTGGGGACATTGGTGGTGGGAAATGTGCACTGGTGGAGGGATGAGTGCTGGAACACTGAATGACTGAAATCCAATCATGAACAGCTTTGTAATTGTCTATCTCATGGTATAATTTAAAAAATAAGAATTGGAAAACAAACCTTGAATAATTTTGTCCTGTTGTTTTTCAAACTGCTTCATCTACGAAAGCCACATGGTCCAGAGAAAACACTACTCGGCAACCATTTCTCTTCATTCTCCTTCAGAATGTGGGGTCCTGCAGTCAGCCACCATCCCAACCAACACTAAAAAATTTTCTAGGAGCCACGAGCTTCTCAGAGCTCCATTTGAAACCCAGATCTTGGGACTGGAGCAATAGCACAGCGGGTAGGGTGTTTGCCTTGCACACGACCAACCAGGGTTCGATTCCCAGGTTCGATTCCCTAGCATCCCATATGGTTCCTTGAGCACTGCCAGGAGTAAATCCTGAGAGCAAAACCATGAGTTAATCCCTAAGCATTGCCAGGTGTGACCCCAAAAGGAAGGGAAGGAAGGAAGGAAGGAAGGAAGGAAGGAAGGAAGGAAGGAAGGAAGGAAGGAAGGAAGGAAGGAAGGAAGGAAGGAAGGAAGGAAGGAAGGAAGGAAGGAAGGAAGGAAGGAAGGAAGGAAGGAAGGAAGGAAGGAAGGAAGGAAGGAAGGAAGGAAGGAAGGAAGGAAGGAAGGAAGGAAGGAAGGAAGGAAGGAAGGAAGGAAGGAAGGAAGGAAGGAAGGAAGGAAGGAAGGAAGGAAGGAAGGAAGGAAGGAAGGAAGGAAGGAAGGAAGGAAGGAAGGAAGGAAGGAAGGAAGGAACCCAGACCTCCAACTCCACCATGACAAAAAAAAAAATGAAGTCACAGTCAGATCACCATGCCTGGCCTGAGATTTGCAGGGCTCATCACAGTTAGAAGAACTCAGACTTATGCCTGACTTCCTGCCCTGGAGGTCTTCTCATCTTCCAGGCACTGATTAAACACACAAGTGAGTGTAAGGTCTGGGCACAGCACAATCTCCCTGCACTACAGTGATGTCTTTCTGCAAGGAGCAGGCACTGCATAGACAAGGAAGAAGGGGGACATTGTTGTAGCATCAAAGCATCCTACCAGCTGTAAGGATCACAAGAGGCCCCCTCCAAAAGGGATACACATTACAACTCCAGTATCTGTATTGCAAACCATAAGACCCAAAAGGGAGAGAGAGAGAAAGAGAGAGACAGACAGATAGTGAAAGTGTCTGCCAGAGAAGCAGGCAGGGAGGGTGAGGAAACTGGGGACATTGGTGGTGGGAAATAAACACTGGTGAAGGGACAGTTGATAGAGCATTGTATGACCAAATCACAATCATGAACAAACTTTATAACTGTGTATCACACTGTGATTCAATTAAAAAATAAAATATAATAAAATTTAACTCCAACTGTATTACCCTGTTAAAATTTTTTGGACTTCCTGAAGAGCACAGCCACATTTATAGTCACAGAACATCTTAAACTCTACAGCACTGATGAACCAGGTGTATCACACCAGAGCTGATGGGATGTAATGCGGAGGGCAGCCAACCTCAATTAACAAAATCTAAACACAGAAGGTTTAACCTGTAACAGCGTCTTAGTAATCTCTTATACAACTATTTAATGGTTCCATGGTAAGATACAAAAATCCTCACTTTCTTTAAGGAAATTAATTTTTTATCATCCTTTTGGCAAGTTATTTATAACAAAAAATATAAAACAAATTATTGAGGACCTGCTATGGGGTAGGCTTAAGGGGTAGTTGAGAAAACTGGAAATAATGATGGTGGGAAGGCGCAATGGTGGTGGAATTGGTGGCGGGATATTAAATGTCTACAACTAAACAGATTACTTAATAAAAGTATAAACTAAAATGAAAAAGAGGCCCCTCCAGAGAAGAGATACAGGCCCAGAATTGGGTGATCACTGCCCAATGGGCCAGGCCCAAGCTCCTTCCCCTTCTCCATGGAAAACCAACTGCTGAACTGAGCAGTGGGCAGAGTGTGAGCAATGGAAAACACCCACGGCTGCGTCCTTCTGCCCAGTCAACAGCTCCCAGCTCAGGGCAGGCGCAGGCAGAAACTGGACAGTCACCGGTGAGGAAATACCACCAGGATAGCTCAAAATACTAAAGCTGCCTCAGAATCAGGGAGACAAAGATCCTATACCAGGGAACCAATTCTGTTCCCCATTCCTAAGAAGGGGGATGGGGCTGATCCCATACCACGGGATCAATCCTCTTCCAGATGCCTAAGAAGGGGGGCAAGGGGGGAGACTTCAGAGTTGTCATGTTCCTGTGTGTTTGTGGCCAGACACGCACAGAGCGCGTGCAGACACCCCCTCCTCCCACAGAAACAAAGCCAGTAGTGAGTGTGAAGCTGCCCCACCTCCACTCCCACTCAAGTGCCTTTCCCACATCCCAACACTGCACAGGGCAAGGAGGAGGGGGGAATGAATACACCTGGGATACCGGGAACTTCTGGAAGGTGCCAAAGACCAGGAGAGCTAAGAGCACTGCAGCCAAGCCTGAGGACAAGGGAAAACATGGGCGGCGGGGATGGGGGGCCACAGGGAGAGGGGCCACAGGATGAGCTCAGCACTCACGGCTGCCTTTCTGGGTGTAGGAAAGGACACCTGAGCTGGTAAGCAACAGAAACAGGACTGTTATTTTAGGTGTGTGTGCGCGTGTGTGTGCATGCGTGTGTGTGTGTGTGTGCATGCGTGTGTGTGTGTGTGTGCATGCATGTGTGTGTATGTGTGTGTGTGTCTTCTCCAGGAGGCACCCTACCCTCCTAACACCTAAGCTGGTAGGTGCCACTGCCCCAAAAAATACCAGGTCAATCTGCTGTTTCCCAAACACCCACTCTCAGAGGCAAAAAGGACACATGTGCCACTTACAACTCATGCAGGCAGCTGTGGTGGGTGAGCCGAGCCCTGCCGTGGCTGTCAGAAGTCTTCCCTCAGCTGGGTGATAGAAAGGATTTGCTTATCGTCACAGAGAAGTGAGATGCAGATACGGGCGGCAGGTTGAGCGCTGAAGCCTCCACAGCACTTTGCCATCAGCATAATGGCCACTGCCCAAGAGGTATGCCTGCCCTCCCCAGCAGCAGTCTCCAGTGACCCCTGTCTTCTGTGCCAAGCACATCTGTCCTGGCCTTACAGAGTGCGCCATTGATCACCCCAGGAAGCAACCTGCACTGCTCAGAAAGCTGCTGTCGGCTCTCGGGACAATGACATTGCTCTTTGCCATGGAAGAAGGATGTTTTCCTAGCAGTGCCAGTGATAGTAATAATAACACTATTCCCATAGCGAGCACCGGGTGGCATGCTTCTTCCCACCAGGAGACAGGGTTCGGGGGAGATCTATCTGACACTCGTATGTCCCTGAGAGATGAGGGCCAGCCAGCAGACACCACACATTCATGATGGACACCAGGTAACTCTCGGGTGAGGCCCAGATCTGAGAGCCAGCAGCCTGGCCTCCCCTGCAAGGCAACGGCCTGGAGAGTCTTGGCCCAGCTTAGTTGCCAGAGCAGTTCCTTATGTTCCTCCCATTCTGAGATCCATGAGATCCAGTTTGAAACCTCAGGACTCCAAGAAGGGGAAATGTGTGGCTCAAACTCCCGCGAGAGTCAAACAGGTTGATAACCAGAAATGGCCTTCCCAATGCAACAGAGCCCTCACTGTGGAAATGAAGGAACACCTGGGCTCGTATCAGCAGCATCTGCAGAAGGAGCCCACAGGGACAGCGCCCCTGGGCAGGGATCAGACCAGGTCTGAGAGCAGCTTGGTTCTCTTGTCTTCCTCCATTTCTCCTACCAGGGCGACCTCAACCAGCCCCACCAGGAGAGAACATTTGTTATTACTATAATTACAGTGATCACACTAGTATGATGCTCACAGATGCCTCAGTGTGTGTGACGTGCTAGTTCTCCTGCGCTCCAATTCAGTGTCTCCAGGCCAAAAATACTCAGCTATCAAATTACGCTTGACTTTTTTTTTTCTTTTTAGAGAATCTGCTTCTTTCTCGGGGGCAACTCTTTCAGAGCTTCAATGACACAGCAGCTAATTCCATTCTCTCTGTACCAGCCCCTCCCCGCACTTCCAGCCCCCACCTCCACCCACCTCCCTCTCGAAGCAAAATAGCAACTTGCATGAGGTTAATAGGCCCACCTCAACCTCCCCTGATAAATGACAGCTTCATGATGCTCCTTCAGCAATTCCTATTCCCCCATAACCATGGGCTTTAGTGCTTGCACCGCCCTAGACTGTGGGCTGGTACAGAGTGACGTAGAGAGGAGGAGAAAAGAAGGCTGTCATCCCCTTCCTCAGGCGAGGCCAAATGTGTGATCAGGGAAGAGCACAGGGAGCCAGGAGGCAGGATCAAGTGCTGAAGGGCAGGAGAGAAGTTGTTTCCAAGATGGCAAATGCCTATTTGGCAGAGATGGTGGATGGCTCCTTATGGTACTGCCTTCCCATCCTTTGCCACCCCACCCCGCCCCCTCCACCAAGAGGACTAGACACTTTCCCTCTCCTTTGCCTTTCTCTCATGGTTTCATTTGCTCCTTGATACAAATTATCCATGTTTTTTTTTCAGTTGAAGGTACACACACGCACACACACACACACACACACACACACACACACACACACACACACTATATCTGAGTTCCCTTCCGCAGTCAGCAGTTCAGGCAGACCTGTCCCCTCTTGCTGCTGCAGCAAATCAGCACAGGCAGGTGGCTTGAATAACAGAAACTATTCTCCAACATTCTGAGAGCACAAGTCCCGAAGGTGCCTCGTGGGGCTGAAGGCCAGGTGTCTGCAGGGCTGGCTCCTGGAGGTTCCAAGAATTTCTATTCTTGGCCGGTCTAACTTGTAGGATGCGGCAGCTTCCCCTTGACTCAGCACCTTCCTCCAACGATTCCAATCACTACGCTCCATTGTGCCAACTTCTCCTTGCGCTGACCTCTTGCCATCTCAGAAGGCCCCTGTGATGATTTCAGGCCCACCCAGCTAATCCAGGATAACTGCTCCACCTTGAGGTTTCCCGAATCAGACCTGCAAAGTCCCTTTGCAAGGCAGTAGCAGTTCTAGAGGCCTGAGGTCTGGAGAACTGTTATTCCGTTTCCACACAAAGAACCGAAGGTGCTGGGCCGTAAAGCATGCTGTAGTGAAAGGTGCTGTGAAGCTAAGCAGAGCCGATCAGGCAAACGCATCTACTGCAGATCCAGGAACATAGGCATATGGCAGCCATTACGCCTCATTATTACCCAACACAGAAGGCTCAACCGATGGGTAGACCTACAGGCCAGAAACCTGAACACAGGTCATTTCACTGGACACTCTCTGCAAACCAAGACAAGAACTCATTGTACCTTTACAGAATGACACAACACAGGTCACAGAATAAGTGATTTATCCAAGGTCACACAATCAATGAATAGCAAAACTGAGATTAAAATCCAGATCCAACAGAATGGGAAATAAACAAATGGGCAATGCCAAGTGCTACCTAATCCATTATGTAGGAGTCCAAATGCTCCGTCAGGATCTCCTAGGGAAAAACAGAGTAGCAGGGCAGGTTCCAAGGCCCATTCTAGAAGATTCTGATACAGCTATGGCAGGGGGAGCCAGGGACCCCTGCTGTCATCCCTGGTCCATCTCCTGGTAATACCAGGACTCTCCCCGCAGTCACTCAAACACTCAAACTTCTCAAGCACACCCCACACCTGCACACATCTCCAGGGAAGCAGTGTGACGGTAGGCATGGCCTGTGCTAACCAACATAGACCAGACTGCTGGGCCTTGACCACTAGATACCAGCAGCTCGCTGCTCAGGGTGACAGAGAGGACAGTCCTGATGGGGAAACACTGACCATTCCTGAGAGCAGGTCTGCTGCCTGCAGAAACACCCAGAGTCTGGTCAGTTCAAATCCAGGTGGAACAAAAGCAAACAGGAAAGGGACAGTGGTGGGTAGAGGGAGGCAAGCAGCCTGGGAGTCCGGAGCCTCCCATTCCTCTCCTGATCCTGCAGCTCCTGGAAGTTGCTCGTGGGGGGGCAGCCCACTCCCAGGACACAGACCCGACTCAGCAGGAGACTGAGTCTCTCTCCGCATTTGCAAAGAAACCCCCAGTCCTCTGCCTTCCCTGTCTCCTGAGTTCTTGGGAGTGGACCCCCTACCACCCAACATTCCCAACTGTGAGTTGGGGCCAGCACACAGGGAAGGTGGTTCCCGGCTCCCCAAAGTAAGGCTTGGGGGAGCTCAGATGTGTATTGCCACATCTCCACTCTGACACAGCTGCAATGAACCCCAATACCTCCGGCTCCCTTCATGATCCTCCATTCTCTCTCTCTCCTCCTCCCTGTCATCTGTCTCCCACTCTCTCCCTCAATTTATCCTCCCTCACCCCTTCTTTTAAACAAAGAGGAATGATGTGGGATTTGGGAGGCTTTACTTTTTGTCTCTGCTGTTGATGAATAAGCCCTGATACTTTTCTTTTTTATGAAAACTGATACATTTAGAGAAAAGGGATATGAAAAGAGTTCTCTGAGTGTGGAGATACACAGATATTGCATCTCACATTATCACTGAACCTAACCCAGTACTCAGGGAAGCAAAGGCTGATCTCAGGATGCCAGGGAGAAAACCCTGGGCACGGGCACTCTGCGTGTTGGCTGCCCTTAGGACAAGATAAGAAGGCACTTTTCCTTGCAACTATATTTGATGTCATCATTTGGCAAGAGTGCCTTTACACAGCCAGACAATTCCATTTCAAATTAATCTTATTCCACTAGCAGAGTATGACCTAAAAAAAATAGTTATAAAAAGCCAACAACAAAAATACCCAAATTTTAAGCATAAATGTCTTGTCCCATTTTCAAAAGGCAAATGCAATTGACTTTCAGAGATGGGCGTTGTGCCAACTCAAAGTACCTTTGTGATGTCTGGCAATATTCAGCTGGCCTGGCAGAAACAACCCAAAATAAGCACAAGAATTCCCAACCTTGGAATATTAGAGAAGCAGTGATGGCGCTGGAACTCGGGGCCTGAAGCCTTTATTTAGGAAACAACACAGAGTCCTCGTTACCCCCAAAGTGACTCACCCCCTCTTTAGAGGTCATGGCACAATTCCATGCCTGACATCAAGGTGATCAATACGCCTTAGCACCACCATCCTTCACATGACACACCTGTTTAAACATCCGTCTCCCCAGCAGACTGGAGTTTTCCCATTGCCAGGTTCACTCACTGTAAGTCCCTTCACCCTCATACCAACTACAGCTCTGCAGGAGCTTAGTTAATTCAGGCAAGGGAAAGAGCAAGGAGCTGGAGGCAACTTCTCCCTAGCAAGCACCTGCCAGGCCAGAAGCCATCAGGCCCTTGTGCACTAGCATCTTACTATTCTGATGAGAACTCATGTGTGCCCCAGCTAAGGAAGGACTCTGGCCTCCAGGAGCTGCCGCTTCTAATCTGTTCACCTCTCCCTACCGCACTGTTAGGCTATCCCAGCTCCTAAAACACAAAGTAGTGCCCTGTTCTGTCTGCAAGATTGCCAGCACTGTGCTGCCAAGAGAGATGAGCTAAAAGTCATGGCCCAGACCAAAGGCTCTGGAGTCTGCCACGGTGCCATCATGGCACTGCTCCAAGTTGCCCCACGCTCTCCCTATCTTGACTGTCCCTTGGGCACACAGCCATTGGTTCTCTAGCTGAAGCTCTGCCAGCTGGGCATCTCATCTCTCTGGTCCTGATCTTCCCCACGTTGTTACCCTCGAGTATGTCTGCTGGAGCTCAGCAGAAGCCAGGCAGGCCAAGACGCCGGATGTGCATGTAACTTTGTATTCCTCGCATCCTAAGCAAAGGCCGGCACCCAGGAAGGCGAGGGGTGATATCCAAAACCCTTTTCCTGCCTCATGCCCTCCATGACAGGCTCTCTGCACATTTGCTCATCTGCTTTTCAACAGGAAAAAACCTTTCTAGAGATGAAGATGCTGAAACTCAGAGAGTGCAAGGAAGGATATAAGGCCACAAGCGATTACAAACAGATCACAGGTTGGAAAGCAGGTTTCCAGCCCTACGTTCTAACTTGTTCCAATGTAGTACACTCTGTTCCAAGCACAAAAAAGCATTTATTGCTTGTGGAATTAAACTGAATTCCCAGAACACACACTCAAATACACATACACACACGCACGCACACACACACACACACACACACACACACACACCACCTCATAGCTTACTGCTACTTGTTAGAAATTACTCTTGGCTAACAAGAAATAATTAGAGTCTCTGGAGTACAGTCCATTAGAAATATGTCCTTGGGAATTAGAACATAAAACAAGCCTAAACAGGAATGTCTCTGCTTGTTGGTCTAGTTCATAAAATCAGAGACTCTTCATGCTGAGAGAGACTGGGAGTGATTAAGTTCCAGCCCAGCTTATCTTTCCCAGGAAGGTAAACTGAGGTATAATAAGAAAAGACACACTTAAAGTCACAGTGACAGAGGGCAAAGCAGGTCGGGACCGATCTCGGGTAGTCCCGTCTCCACCCCCTTTTGTTACAGGACCCTGATTCTAAATGCTCCTGGGCTTACTGTTCTCCACACATACGTCGTCCTCAGAACCAGACTCCAGGCTGTCGGCAACAGCTCTTTCTTGTCCAGTAACGGGGATTCATGGCTGCAGACGAAGGCTGCCACTTCATCTCAGCATTTAATCACCCGCAAAAGCTATTTCCCGCCTCGTTTGCTCCACTGCCAGAAATATTATCCTTAAATAATCAACACACAGTAGCCACCCTGCGAGGGACAACACCGCCTTCCCTTCCCTGGAAAAGGGTGATATCCAGACAGGTCAAAGGCGGGTGTGAGGAAAAGAGGTAGCTGCTGTTCAGCACATACAGGAAGCTGCCTCACACAAGCATGGCACAGCGCACCACTCATCCCTGTCAATGGGCAGAAGAGCTGGGAGACTCCACTCAGCTAAAAGTCAAAAACGATTTTCCAGGGAGACGTAAGAGCACATTGCATGCAAAAGGTGAGTGAAAACACAGAACAATAAGGGCCAGAGAGAGGGCACATGCTTTGCCTGGAGGAGGTTCTGTTCATTCCCTTATCTGGTCCTCCAGGAGTTACTCCCAGCCCTGAACCAGGACTGGCCCCAGAACACCACTGGGTGTGGCCTAAGATTTGTTTTTTGGCTTTTTGGGTCACACCCGGCAATGCTCAGGGGTTTCTCCTGGCTCTGCACTCAGGGAATTACTCCTGGTGGTGCTAAGATTTTATAAAGGAAGGAAAAAGAGCAGAAGAATTATTCCTGAAGTTTTTGCTGTACTAGAAGCTACTGTGCCCACCTTCTTTCAGAAAGGCTGACTGACAGAGGGTGCTCAGTGGAATTAAACAAAACAAAATAGGGCAAATTTTAAAACAAAAATCAGAAATAATTGCGGCTAGTCAAGAGTGGTTTTCCAGGGCCACAGGACATGCAGACAATTGAGTCCGGAGGGAGCCAGCCGGGCCAGGCTCCTCCGGGCTGACCATCTTTCGTTCTGAAGAGCTTGGCTAGCTCACCTCCCCTCTCCAATCTGTCTCACTAGCCCCTTGATGAATTAGAAACGGAAACTCAGAGAAGCTACAGAGCCTGCCCAGCAACACACAGCTCCTGTCTGCCTCCCAGCGCTGTGGCCCTCCTCCTCTGCCACCCACACTGAGGACCCGTAGCACCATGTCAGGGCTGTGCAGAGACAACAAATGCCAGCTCACGGTATGAGAAACCCACAACAGCCTTGAATTCAAAACATTTACCAGTTCTAGGTGTAAATATAGTCACTGCGGTGAATCTCAAGCAACCTGTGGACATCAAGCTGCTCACAAAGTCCCTGAAAATGTTGCCTTCTGTTCTCCAGCATAACGCGGCGGCTGCAGCTGGGGAGTGAGGAGGAGCAGGGTTCCCTGGTGTAGCCCAGGGACCTACCAGGACCTACCAGGCTAATGGGCAGGGAGTGGGGGTGGGGGGGGGTGTAAAGACAAGTAACAGGTATGATGTGAAGCCAGAGAATAGCTGCTGAGGGGAGGGGCCGGGTCTGTCCCTCTCCAGTCTCTGACCTCCTTCTGCAACCTGAAGGCTCCCCTTCCTCTGCTGGGCCACTGTTGGGTCCGCCTGCTGCACTTCCCATCCCCAATGCTGCTTCTTCACAGGGGTCTTCCTTGAAAATACACTACCTGTAAGACCCACCAGAACAAGATTCGACAATTCATTTCAGTGACAACAATCCAATGTCGAAATTCAATACAACCTCTACAATTCAGCAATTTCAGCTACAAGTCGTTATAATGGGATGTGTCTGTTCACCGCCCAGGGTTCCCAGGGGCATTCTGACAGCAGGCCTGGTTACCTCAGACTTTAAGATGCAGGGAAACTCCTGAGCAAAATTCTAATTCAGTAGACGGAGTCGGGGAGGGAGAGTAGGCAAGAGCCTTATGTCTCTCGGGGCCCGGAGATACTGATATGCAGGTCTTTGAGCACGCTGGGCTTTAGCATAGCTTATGCCTCTGCACTAGCCCAAGCACTGGAGTCCGGCAGTTTCTGTTGGCCTGGGTTACAAGTACCAAACCTGCACCAAATTTCCAAGGTTACAAAGGAAAAGGGAATACAAAGCTCACCTAAATAATCTTCTATTGACTACATGTTGAGATAACATTTCGGTTAACTTGGGTTAGGTAAAAATAAATTATTAAAAATAATTTCTGGAGTGATAATACCAACCTAGAACTGAGCATCGAATACAGGCAAAAATATACACATGATAAACTCTAAATGTATGTACTGCAATCCACAATGTGTAAGAGAAAGAAAGAGAGAAAGAGAGAGAAAGAGAGAGAAAAGAGATAAAGAACCTGCCATAGAGGCAGGCTAGGGACGGGGGAGGGAATCAGGGACATTGGTGGTGAGAAATGGGCACTGGTGGAGGGGATGGGTGCTGGAACACTGTATGACCGAAACCCAAACATGAACATCTTTGTAATTGTATATCTTACAGTGGTACAATAAAGTATTTTTTAAAAATAAAAATAATAATTTCTGGGGTCAGAGAGAGACAGTACAATGGGAAGAGAGAGTGCTTGCCTTGCATGCAGTCCATCTGGGTTTGATCCCTGGAGCCCTAAATGGTCTTCTGTGCCTTCCAGGAGTAATCCCTGCACCATCAGGTATGACCCAAGAAACAAAAAAATGATGATAACAATTTAACTTATTTTAACTAAATTTTAACAGGGCCACCAGAATTTTTTAAGTTCCATATAGAGCTCACGCTTATATTTCTGTGGAATAATGTCATGGATTGTTCTGTGAGCACGGTGAACCACAAATGCAGCAGCCTGAAGAGTTGCACAGAATTGTTCCTGGGGTCTCAGAACTCCCTCTGCGCTTGCACCCAACAAAATCCCACACTCAGCCGTGAAAAGAGCAGGTTACCCTAAATCAAGCAGATTGTTTTCCTACCTCCCCTGCACTGAGTGACCAGGAAAAGTGGGTGCAAGTTTCCCGGACCCTTCTGACCTCGCTGGGCAGCAGCAAACAACTCCCCATCACTCTCAGGCACACCCCAGTTTCCCTCCCAAGTCTGGCAAATTGAGTCTCTAGGGATGTTATCTAGGAACCCAATTTTAAATATGCAGATGATTCCAGAAGTTGTCTAGAACCACTCAGGGAGATTTGTGCTGCATGATTACTCCTTGTGGCACTGAGCTCCCGACTTGACACCTACTTCACTGTTGGACAGCTACATTCACAGTGAGTTACCACTTCAATTGGTGATGTTATTTCCACCATTAGCAATAACCACAAAGGCTATTGATAACCTCCAAAACATGAAACATCTGACCAAAGCTGTAAATTATGACTAAGCCAGTCTCTGACCCAGCCGAACTCCTTTTTTACAGAGAAGATGAGACACACAGAAGGGCAAGTGCTGCCAGTGTCAGCCCACAGAGAGGTGAACTCACACTCAACTCGGTGCTCCCCAGCAGCCAAGGGCTCCTCTGGATCTGACCCAGTCCCTGGCCTTCTGAAGGCTGGGTGCCAATTTGTGGTGGCCCTGCTCTCATGCTAACAAAACATCTCAGGGCCAGAGCAATAGCACAATGGGTAGGGTGTTTGCCTTAATGCAGCCAACCCAGTTCAATCCCCGGCATCCCAGATGGTCTCCTAATACCTCCAGGAGCAATTCCTGAGTGAAGAGCCAAGACCCTGAGCATCTCTGGGTGTGACAAAAAGAAAAAAAAAAACTCAATGACTCTAGCCTGTGTCTTGGACCTAGGCCTCAGCTTCTTAGCCTCACCATACCTGGGCACAGCCCAGAAAGCATCTGATCTCCATGCAAGGAAATGGCTGTCCCCCTATGGCACCCCACAGCACTTACCAGACACTTAGGTTCTAAAACTACTTCCAGAGACAGGAGCAGGCAGCAAGTGACTACAGCGCTTAGGGCGTCCTCCGAGCCAGCCAGGGGGAAGTGGCCCTCCCGGACTTTCCCTCGGACTCGCAGCAGCCTAGAGTCTCAGTGGGCGGTGTCACCTCTCCCATACTCTGATCCTGCCCCTGGAGTCAGCCAGCCAAGGTGACACTGTCATTTCCAGGAAACCACCCATCTCCCACATGCAGCGACCCCACACATTGCAAGCTCACAGGTGATTATTTGACCGTCCTCACACAGGAGAGGTAGGGGTGGAGGAGAAGGTGGGGAGGCAGAGTGAGGAGCTGCAGCACTGGAAGAATGGGGCGCAGCGGGCGGCTGCTCTTCCGAGGTGGGGCGCGCCAGGCTGCAGCCGCAGCACACAGCATTGGGATTCCGCCTGCAGAGTCAGTGCACGGTGGGTCTCCGCCAGCTGCCTGGACCCCGCACCTCTTCTGCTTCCAGGCCTTTCCACACTTGGCCACACACTGGGCATCCACATGGCACCTCCACAGCAGGCCATGCCAGGGTCTCTCAGGAGAAGAGGACCTCCAATTAGGCAGAGAAGCAGATGCTTCCTTGCATAGAAAATTGGGTTGAGGGGAGCAAGGGGTGATCCCCTGACTTGTGAAGCTCTTGAATAGCAAACACTCCATCAGCAGAATCAACACACACAGAATGACTAATGAGCACAGCAATGGAACGAAACCTCAGCACACCTCCCGCACCCAGGTGGCCGTTACCAGGGCTCTCCTAAGTGGCAGTGAGGTCCAGACTGTGGAGGAAAACAAAAAATTAAATAAGCTAAGTCGGTGGGTTTCAACCGCAGGGTCACAGGAAGGAGAAAGCAGAAAACCACTCCTTGGTTATTAATCACTCATCCAGGAAGCAGAGCAGGTCTGCAGGTTGCTCTAAGGGGTTGAAAACCACTGAGCTAAAGGACTCTTTGCTCTCCAGAGCACCAAGAGCTCTCTCTTCCCCAGCGGCGCTCCACCCAACCTCAAGCATAACTTCTCTTTAGATGTACACCTGCATTATAAAAATGCAATTTAAGATGGAGGTAAATAGGGTACTAGTGGGTTTTTCCCCCTTTATTTTGTTTCAGGGCTCAAACATAACTTCTGGTGGTATTCAGAGTTACATTTAGGGAACAAGAATTGATCCAAGGCTGAGAGCAAGACAAGTGGCTTACCCGCTATACTATCACTCCAGCCTCTACAAGTGTTTCTTTTAAAATGACAAATTCAAATTTCTAAAACATATTCTCCACTTGCTCCATACTGAATTCAAGTACAGTGTGCCTACTTATCTCCCCAGAAGAAGAGTGTCTACACTAATGATTCTCAACTTTTCATGCGTATAAAAACCACCATTAAAAAAACACAATTATGGTGGTTTCCCTATAAACTCAGAGTCAGTGCATTGACTTTGAGCTCTGAAGCCAAAATTGTTAAGACATCGGTTAAGATACCGGGTCTGCCCGTAAGTGTAAGGCTATTCTCCGTCATGCTCTGCTGGAGAGACTCTGTTCTAACAGATACAACTCAGATCATGAATATAAACTTAGAGGTTTCTTTTCAGAAAATATTTGGCCCAAGCACTAATTCTGCTGCATCCGGTTAAACACCTCATTGGAAGTCCCCTGGATGTATCACCATCTGGAATGTCCTAATTGGTATCTCATCACTTGTAAAGGATTAAGACAGTGGCACCTACTGGCCACTATTGGTAGTACAGCTACGCTTTAACTGGCCTGTAAATCATAGTCATAATTCCAAAGTAGTGGCACCCAGCTTTCAGAGCTGACTCTAAAAGCTTTTCAAAACCAAGTCCTATGGATTCAAAATTTACAAAAAAGAAGTGATATTTCTGCAGGTTAAAGAAAAGGGGCTTCAGCTATTTCTTATAGTAAAATTGTATCAATTTTATTATTCCCTAGAAGTTTTCATTTACTCAGCCAGAAATCAGACCTTGCCACCCCCTTGGGAAGGGAAGTCGCTTAGCTGCTCCAGCACAGATCACTGGTACTCGTATTTTCCTCAGGTAAAAAGTGCTTCAGGTCAATCCCTTTATGTAAATCCAGAGCAATGTCAAAACCAACAACAGAACCAGCTCTCCCAAGGCTTACAGTTAAGCTGGAGAAAATCAGAGGTTGAGAGTGTCCAATTGGAACAATGGAGACTTGAGGACAAGTTGCTATTTATCACAATTCTGAAATGATACGAATCTAAGGAAAAACCACTTTTTATCATCCCTCTTCTAACCCTAGAAAAACGAGAACCCTGAACTGTACGACCTAGGAACTAAAGTGTGCCGCCCATAATTTCTGGCACTGAGCAGTATCTGAAATGCAAGAAGACACGGCTGCTCTTCCTCCCTCAGAGTTCACACAGGGCCCGGATGACAAACAGTCAGTGCAACGTGATTTCAGGAAAACAAATATGAAGATGCCGCCATATTGGATGCCTCCCACCAGGCTTCTTCGACCACTCAACACTGGGGAGCCAGTGTGCACTGGGCATGGGTGCAGGGGCGAAAGGGACTCTCATCCATTGTTGGTGGGAATTCGACTGGTACAGCCTTTTTGGAAAACAATATGTACATTCCTCAAAAAACTAGAAATCGAGCTCCCATTTGACCCAGGCATACCACTCCTAGGCATACCACTCCTTCCTCCAGGAAGGAGGAAAGACCAAAGGCCCAAATTCAGGCTGTGCTACAGTCACTGGGGGTGACTATTCCCGTAAGCATTATTGATCACTTAATCTCTCAACAACCAAGAAATCGGAATCACCATCTCCAATATTACAGAAAAAGGAATAGCAGTTCAGCAATTTCTTTGGAGCATTTAGGGACCAAAGACTAGCCCATATCTAGATGCTTTGGAAGGTTCCAGACACCTTTTATCATGTTGATATTCATCTGCTTCCACAGCAAGATTAGGAGTCGGACCTGCATGAGGATGGGAATATGAGGAAGAGGAAAACTGAAGTAGAAAAAAAAGTTACACCTCCTCTCAGATGTATGGGGATGTGAGAAATCACAGGAAGATCAGAGCTATAGCTGAGATAGAGAAGGAAAAGAGTAGGCTCTGGAGAGCCATAAAGAAAGAAAGATGAAGCCAGAGCACTTTCTGGGCCTGAGAAGTTATCAGAGCTTAGTGATGGGCAGTTTCTAATTCTTGCTGGAGAGCCAGACCTGAGTCCTCCGGCTCCAGGGACTCTGTCTACCTTTGTCAGAGGCAGACATCAGTAATCAATGGCTGGGCTCATACCTTCTGGCCTGAGGCAGTGTCAGCTTCAGAGGTCCCTCCAAGCCCACAATCAATCAGTTGACTACTAGATAATATTGATTAGCCATTCTTTCTCTCCACTACTGAGAGGAGGTCAGAACGCCTCTCCCAGTATCCTTAAAGGGTGAGTAAGTGATTATAACACGGAAAATGAAGAGAAAACATACTGCTAGAGCCCTGCCTAGTGGATCTTAAGATAACTTTAAAAGACAAAAAGCGAAGAAAAATGTTTTCTGAGTTAAAAAATCACCCTATACAAAAGGTTAGGCAAAACAATGTAATTAACTATGCTTGGAAAAACCTATCACTCATTGTTTTCTTTGCATAAACTTGTAGAATCATTTCTGATTTACAAATGATCCTCATTTGAACCTCACAACTACTTCCCCAGGCAGCTCAACACCCTGAAATGTCACTTGTCACTTGTCACTTGTCCTCCAGTTGTTCATCGATTTGCTCGAGCGGGTGCCAGTAATGTCTCCATTCACTGGGAATGAGGTCCATTATTGTTACTGTTTTGGGCATATCAAATACACCACAGGTAGCTTGCCAGGCTCTGCCGTGGCTCTGGGCTCATCCCAGGAGACCCAGTCTTTTTCTATATCAGACCATCAACCATTCAGGGTCTATGGGGGAAGAGCCCTGGGTGCAGACAAGCCTGACTCCTGTCTGCCACCTGCTGACGCAGCCAGGCAATGCAGCCACACCTGCAACACCTCAAGGGGCAGGACCCTAAAATGTAGCATGCATAAATTCTTAGTAGTTTAAGTGGTTTGTAAATTTTTTAATAGCTTTTGAATTGATTTTTCAATGATCATGCCCCCCTCCTTTCCTTTTCCAATTTTATTTCCTGAGCCAGATCCTCGGCTCTGTTGACTGTCTATGAACAGCACCTCTGGTATCAGGTGGAAACTGGCCTAAAAGGTACCACAGGTCCCTGAACAAAAGATTCACAGGCAACTTAGCTTTGAAGCCCTGTAAAACTACCTTTTAGAAAACTAGAAAAATAAAAGGCTTCGATTATTTCTTTTCCTCTGGCTATAACAAAAATGTTTCTAGTTTCCATAATTTACACTTAATGTAAATCTTATCAATATTCATATATAAAGTACTTCTATAGTAAGTAAGTATCATTTATTTGCAAATAATATCAATAACCTTTGATAGATACCCTGTATCTATTGAAGTACAACAATCTCTATTAATATTAACAATTATTAAAAATCGATTTCAACATTGAATAATTAAGAAAAAGTGATTGATTCTGGAGTTTGCCACCTGATTGTCCAGCCTAAAAGTAACAGATCAAGAGCAAAAGTCTGTGTTTGTGCTAAGAGGTGGATCTCCGTGAAGCTGGATCAATAGCAAATGATGCATGCTGAGCATGAACTTCCCAGCCACTCACTACCTAGATGATGAATGAATGAATGAAAACAAAAGCAGTGAAGGAAAAGTACACACTGTGCAGAGGACCAGCTGTTCGTTGTACTTTATGAGGTTCCCGGTCATGACTATATGTTTGATGAGTGAACAAATGAATGAATCTCATTGTACTCATTTTGTATAACAGGTGTGTTTCTGCATAGTTGAACAAACATTAAGTATTAGATCCCTGAATATCCTTGAATCACATGATGCAGCATACAAGAAAAAATATCTCTATTTTAAGATATTATGCACTAAATCTTTTCACAAGGAGAGGAAAAAATCGCCTCCTACATGAAAATGTGGTCCTTGGTAGATTTTAATCAACAAGTGTTGTTTAGGCACAGCTGTGTACTGAAGACAGCCTTTAGTTCTAATAAGGACTCAGAACACATAGGAAGGTGATTCTCACATTAAGCATCAGGATCACCTCAATGGTTCATCAAACCACTGGTTACTGGTACCACACACACTCACACATATACACAAACACACACAGAAACACATACACACACACCCCACAGATAACATGCAGGTTCAGAGGTCACACTTGCAGAAGTGACATAACTAGCCTCCCTTCCGTGAAGGTGGTGATTCTCATCCTCATCTGAACTTTGAATCACCTGAAGCTTTTAAAAAATGCTGATGTTAGGAACCTGGTTCCTCCCAATGGCCAACCATATCAGAATGGCTGTCAATCAAAACAAGGGGAGAAGAAATGAACAGAAACTTTGAAAAGGAAGAAAATTGAATGGCCAAAATACATATGAAAAAATGCTCATCATCACTAATCATCAGGGAGATGCAAATCAAAACAACAATGACGTATCTCACACCACAGAGACTGGCACACATCCTAAAGAGCAAGAACAAGTGTTGGCATGGGTGCGGGGAGAAAGGGACTCTCATCCATTGTTGGTGGGAATTCGACTGGTACAGCCTTTTTGGAAAACAATATGGACATTCCTCAAAAAAACTAGAAATTGAGCTCCCTTTTGACCAAGGCATACCACTCCTGGGAATATACCCTGGGAGGCCAAAAACACACAGTGAAAACACCATCTGCACTTTTTATGTTCATAGCAGCACTATTCACAATAGCCAGAATCTGAAAACGACCAGAGTGCCTAGAACAGATGACTGGATAAAGAAACTTTGGTACATCTACACAATGGAAAACTATGCAGCTGTCAGGAAAAATAAAGTTATGAAATTTGCCTATAAATGGGTGGACATGTAGAGAATCCTGGTGAGTGAAATTAGCCAGAGGGAAAAAATGAAAGATATAGAATGAATTAAAGTTATTTGCAAGATAAAAAAAAATAGTATGATACCAATATTCAAGGTCAGGCAAAATATGGATCAGGTCTTGTCAGTAGGTGGAATCTACCATAAGTGTGTAGGAGTCAGAGGTTAGTAAGACAGAGAAGGGAACAATGTGCTAACAATTATTGGAAATGATAATACCAACCTAGAACTGAGCATTGAATGTAGGCAAAGGGATATACATGATAACCTCTAAATGTATGTATTGCAAGCCATAATGTAAGAGATGAAAGAATGAGAGAGAGAGAGAGAGAGAGAGAGAGAGAGAGAGAAGAGAGGCAAAGTGTCTGCTATAGATGCAGGCTGGGGAGGGAGAGGGAATCAGGGTACATTAGAGGTGGGAAATGGGCACTGGTGGAGGGATGGCTACTGGAACACTGTACATCTTTGTAATTGTATATGTCACGGTAGTATAATAAAAAAATTTAAATTAAAAAATCAATAAGTATGAAAAAATCAATTTTTGCATAAAAAACGAAAGAAAAGAATGCCCAGTGGCAGTCTCAACACTGGTACTTAGACCAGAGCTGAGCACCACTGAGCCTTCCAGTTTGATTAGGGGAAGTGGGGAGCAAGACATGGGGAAAGAGTTCGGTCACACATACACACACAGTAGCGTGTCAAAACCAGATTGTAAAAACTCACCAATGCAATTATACACGTCTCTTTCCAGCTGTGTATGAACAATATCGTTAATTTAAAATTGGGAACTGTAGGAGGGCCTCCAGTACAGATTTACAAGTGCTCCAAACCACAGTTCCTCTTTTCCCCCTAGAGAACCGGTTATCAAATGTCTACCAGTGTGTCATTGAATAGAATGTCACTGAGACAAGTACTCAATATCAGACAACCAATACCAAAGAAGAAGAAATGCACTGGGCTGTAGTGAACAGAGAGAATTTCCTGGAGATGGTGAGACCAGAGAAGGAACATAAAGAAAGGACAGGTGCAGCGGTATGTTTTTGAAGGTGGGTCTGGACGGGGTGTCTCGGCACAGTGAGGAGCCTAACCACGGTCAGGGAACAAGTCTTGCTGCAGAAGAGCACGCATATGAAAGTGTGGTTTCCAAAGTTTACACTTTAATCTAATGAGCTTTTGCATATACACAGCACTGGTCAAACAATCGTTACCGCTCACTGAGACACAACTAAGTCATTGGCATAGCCGCCAGCCCTGCCAGAATTACCCAGGGACATCCTGGCACTGGATCAAGCCACACCACTTACAGGCATGCCTAAGAGTCACCTAGGACCAACCCATTTCTTCTACCAAAGACACCAAGAAGATCCTATACAAATCCACCGGTTTTTTTTGGAGAGGAATTTAGGTCTGCCAAAACCTGTTCCACTCCCAAAGATGATGAAAGTGTCAACAGGCAAGCAGACTTCCAGAGACTGTGAGAAACAGCTGCAGCTCAGTTTACTGGAAAACCAGGATTTCAGGATGAGAAAAATGCAAGCGGGCAGTTGGGGAGAGGAGCCCTAACCCTCCTACTCAGAAGGTCCAAGCTAGTCTAGCCAAGCCTTCCCACAGGCCTCCTGCTCTCCAAACTGTCAGCCTCACCCCTTCCACTCCTGTGTCTGAAAAGAGAAGAAGCAAGAAAGGGGAAATTACCTATGAATATTTCATGTGGTGCCTCCTCTGACTTTTCCTGTCCCTGAACAACCATTAAAGTGGCACTGTAATAATGTCATTGTTTGCTCGTCATTTTCTACCTGGCTCTTAGGAGGGAAAAACAGAAATAATAATCCCTGGCTCTGGTTGGGAGGTCTCGGAAAATCATCGACCACTTGAACAAAGGGGTTTGAAGATCAAAGGGTCTAAACAATCATATTTTCATTTACGCATCACCATGGAGGGAGAAGAATTGTAAAGAAGTTCGTGTTTCAAATAAATGAGGCTTAGCCATCGGCACCAGCTTTGTTTCTGAGTGTAAACCTTTTCAAATGGAAATTGTTCGAAGGGTACTGACTTCTCTTGTTTTCTTAAGCAAAATACACGGAGCAAAATGTAACCACTGGTGTAGTACTTGAGACCGGCTCTGTCAGCAGCCTGCATTTTCACCAGGCTCGCGAGCAGCCGTAGCGATGTTCTGAATAGGGCTGCTTGTACTGGCAGCCTCACACTGACGAGCTTCCTTGCATTATCAATCCTGCTTTCCCCCTCACCTATTTACCTTCCTGGAGCTCACACAGGGGTCCACCCCGCTGTGGGAGGCAATTCTCCACCCCTGCTGCTTCCCAGTTATAATCTGTTGCCGAAATTTCCAGGAATTAGGATGCTCGCAACCAGCATCATAATAATGTGTGAAAAAAGAATCTCTCCATGTGCTGGGAACAAGGCCAGAGGCAGAGCTTGCTAGGGTGGGCTGCTACCTGGAACACAAGAGAAGCTGGCATCTTGCTCTGGCATCTCGGATTGAACTGTATTTATTTATTGCTTCTTGGTGTCTCTTTGGACAGCAGAGTTTGCCCAGGAAGTAATCCTGAGAAAGGTGTGCCATGGCTTCCTGATTTATAACTGCCCTGTGTACATATGGCTGCCTATGGTTATTCATTCAACATGCAAGATCTTTCGGGATGGGAAGACAGGTTTGGTCATACTGGGCATTCTAGAGGGATTTCCAGCTTAGTTCTCAGCTCAGTGCTTGAAAGATCAGGGAGTGCCAGGGTTCAAACTTGGGATTCCCACATGCAAAGCAAGTGCTCCAGTCCTTTGAGCTATCCGCTCAGACCTCAGGAAACATGCCTTCAGCTCAGGCTGTGCTCTTCTGACCATCTCCCCAGCCGCCTGCTCAGTGGCCAGCCCCAAACCTTGACTGGAATGTCCCAGGGCGCCCCTACTGCATCTGCTGTGCCGTGGGATACTCCTACCTGTCCTGGGAGTCTCTTCCTGCAGATCTTTCACTGGCTGCTTCCCTGCTCTTCCAGAATGCCCCCACCCCCACTGCCAGAGGTTCTTGTCCAGCTGTTCCAACCCCCTTTTTCTACATTACTATGTTTTCTTCACTTATTTTCTCCCAGGCTCTGACACTATTGCTCCCGCTAACGTGCTCCAGCATCCACTTGCCCACATTTTAATAGATTCAGCCAGAACAAGAGATTCCTGTGTGCCCTCTACTGTTCCAGCACCCCAGGCCAGGGCCAAGCAAAGACAGACCCTCCATGGAGCACCCAAGGGGCTGATGTAGCTGCAGACAGGGTGGGCCTCCAACAAGACAAGCATGGGAAAAGCCAGCATATGGCACCCACCCAAGCCTGGGAGGATGAAAGGGCTCCTCCAGAGCTGGGCTCTGCCCCATCTCAAACAATGGCTTCAGCACAACAGAAAGGACTGGGGTATTCCTAAGAGCATCCCACAGAGAATCAATATGCTCAGGATAACTGTATATCGAGTAACTGTGGCCATGCCTCAACCTATTGATCTGAAAGTGATGTGAGAGCATCCGCACTGTCAGGCCAGCACCACGCAGGACAGAGCTGTCCCTACCATCTCCCCTCCCAAGTGATGCCTCGGGCTCAAAGCCAATTTTTGGAACTGGAGCCTATGGAGCCTTCCCCAATGTTGACATACAAGGTGCCACAACAAGGGTTTCAGAGTGGGGTGGTTTCAACAAAAATGTGCAGTGCCTCAGTTCAGGAGGCTGGACTGAGATCAGGAGTTGACAAGGTTCTGCCTTTAATGGCTGAAGGATGGACCCAATCCAGCCTCAGAGCCTCCAGCATTTTCTGGTGTGCTAGGAAATCCTGGTGACCTGGGCTTGTTGATACCCCATCTCTATCTCATCACGTGATGTCCTCTCAAAGGCCCATGTGTTTGAGTTCCTCCCTGACAATCTAGGCAGCTGGACTTGTGGGGGAAAGCCCCTGAGACTGACCTTGATGGGGAAGAGCTGTTGCCAGGGGAACCAGCATTCCCAACCGATTAGCTTGGCTTGACGGCCTTGCAATTGCCTGGGGCTTGAAATAGGGAGAGAAGACAACTGTAGTGTTTGTAAAGCTTATTGTTCTACCTCTGTGGTAGCTCATAGAAACCTACTTATACATCCATCCCATCTAGCCCACGTGGCCATAGAGTTCACATTCCGCTTCCTTTCTTGTAATCTGCACATAATGCATTTCTTTCTGCTCCTACATAATCACTGTTATTGTCTTATAAATGCTGTCATATGACTATGAATCTATGGCACACATGGGTGGTTTCATCTAGGCCAAGCTGTCTATGCCACCTATGAGCATCAGTTGCCCTAAGTTTCAGAGATAGTCCTCACATTCCTGGGGTTCAGGTAATCATGGATGATTACACCCATGTCCAGATGTCCCTCCTTATCAAGGACACAGATAACATCATCTCTCCCATCCAACCTTCATCTTAACTCTTCATAACTGCTACAATACCATTTTTAATAGTGTCCTGAGATACTCGAGTTAGGGTCTTAACATGCCTACTTTAGAAGAATCCACTTTAATCCATAATGAAGCCTTGGATTTGAAGCAAATTTGTTTTCAAGGAAAGACTGCCCCTATCCTGGGTTGAGTTAGGAGCACGGTGAAGGCAGATTATCCCTATGAAGCTGTTAATGGGGGAGAAAAGCAGCAAAGTCCTGGGTTTGAGAGCCAGAACAAGAAGAGTCTTAATGGAGCCACACCCCCAGAGCACCAGCTAGAGCCCGCATCAGCTCAGAGCCCTGCAAAGGCAGCCCAGCTGTGAGAGCGATGAGCCAAAGGGCATCCAGACAGCACAGCAGCCCAGTGTCTGGCCTTGCAGAGAGACAGCAGAGGTGGTGAATGCAGAGTAACATCCTCGTCCGCAAAGTGAGAGGCTGGTCAATGGCACCTGCGGCTCCTTCTGGACATTATTGCCTCTGTCACCAGTTCTAAACTGTGACACACACGACAGCCGGTGGCAGCATGCCTGTGCTGCTGGTCCCAGACTATGGCATACTTTCAATCTAGAACACCACCTCGACATTTTCCAAATAACTGGAAAGGGGAAGGGAGCACAGGATGGCTCCATAGTCGTAAGGAGAAGACTGCAGTTAACATCCCTGGAAGAAAATAAAGAAAACCAAACAGTTCTGAATCCGGGTTAAAGATCATGGCCTTGTGCAAGCAGTTGAAATCAGATAATGTGACAGTTATTGCACAGAGCAGTGCAAACACACCCAGGGCCTAATTAAGCGCCTGCATCCATATGCACACCAGTCCTGCCAGATTTTCCCTTGCCTCAAAACACAGGCCTCAGACCTCTCCTCTTCATCCCAGACCCATCAGTTGCCAGGGCTGTCTTAAATCCAGTCCTCGGAGTTGAAATTCTCAGAAAATCTACACAGCAAAGCAATTATTTCTGGGGCTGAGTATTCTCCTTCTTCCACATCCGGCCTGACGTGAATTCCTTCCAGAAAGGGCTGAGGAGCTCCAGCCAAGAATACAATCAGAGATGGGCATCCTGTCATGGTAACTTTCCCCTCTGTCTCCAAGGCCCTTCTCTGTACCAGCAAAGGGAAACCTGCTGGGCGAGGGATTTGCACACACCAGAGCAGGAGCCTTAGCCCAGAGGAAGCAAAAAATGCTGCCTTCAGTGCCGGTGTTTCAGGAGAGAGCTCTTCAGAAAGAACTCAAACGCCAAGAAAGGGAAAGAGAAAGAATGAGGAGAGAAAGGTCATGCTCTCCCACGGAAATTCAAAGCGCCAGCCAGCACAAAGCAATATCCGGCTATGGAAAAGCAAGAGAAAACCCTATTCCTCGAAGCAAATCCTGCAGCCTTCTGAACACCCGGGAGCAGCGACAGCCAGCCAGAGAGCAGCGAGGCAAGAATACCAGCTCTAAGTGGCCTCTCCAAAGGAAGCACCCCAAACAGCTGGCCCCTGAAGTGGCACTGAAGCTGGACCTGCCTGCGGTATGACACACAGTGGTCTGAGCCCTTCATCAACAGCCACAAAAATGCGATGGAAATCTGCCTGTGGTGAGACACTGATGCTCTGGGCACAAGATCTAATGGCAATTATTTCATTTTAATAACTGGGTAATTGCTGACCAGACCAGCAGAGGCCAAGAGGCCAATGACTCTGCTACGCCAAGAAGACTAAGGGTTAGGTGTTAACGGCTTAAAATTAAATGACCTGCCATCTGGGGTCATTTGTAATGGAACTGGGTGGCCACATGATGGGGCGGGGGCAACGGTTAGATCAGTAGGTCAGGGTGCGTCTGGCAGACTCACCTGGACAGAGCAGACACAAACCTCTAAGTGCTGTAACTGGGTGAAAAAACAAAGCAGAAACAAATACCTAGACTTGTACAACAAGATCATGCAGCATGAAAGGGCTGAGGAGAATGGCTGGCCTGGTACCTGGATGCAGACCTTCCAGCTCTAAGGAGAAACAGGGAGTGCCTCGGGGCAGCTCCTGGAAGTAAACAGAACTGTCCGAAGTCTAACCCAGAGCACTGAAACTCGAAATAAACCATCCGGCAGGCAGGAAAGTTCCCCATGCCCAACAGAATAGGACCATCCCGAGACCAGCCACGGGACTGCCAGCTACCGAGGACAGGCACGCAGGCTCCTAAAGGACTTGCCGTTGAACTTCCAGCCGACGGCACTCTGTGGACGGGGCTGTCCGAAGCCTGTTCAGAGGCAGACCGCATTCTGCTTGCTCACCCCACCCCAAGCCCTTCCTCCTTCTGCTGTTTTGGCTTTTTCCACCCCTGAGGATGATTTTCAGCCCCATTCACCCTACCCCACCTTTACTCTGCCAAGAAATCTGTTTATGATGAAGGTGCTGAGTAAGCACCACCTGCCCCTGGTAGTTACTTACCCTGCTGAACTCTTGGAGCCTCTATTAGTTTCCAGCTCGAAGGGATAGAGATCATCCAGTCCAATTTTCTGGGCAAAAATCAACCAAGACTCAGGCAGTTTCTGTGGCTTACGAAGACCATCTTTTATTAACGTGATGAATGGAATGTCCCTTGTCCTCCAATATGCTGCGATTTCTGAAGACAGAGCTCCAAAGTTATGCTACATGTTAGTCTTTCACATGCCCCAGAATATTCAATAGAAACACAGAAGTTCATTCAGCCTCACTTATCCAGCCTCAGAGCCTTCCTCTGAGGTATGATGATGACCCAGTGCTGAGAACAGCATCATAAAATGATTCAGCATGAATTTTTTCTAACCACATGTGTGAGAAGCTGAATAAGGATCGAGTAATTTCAATAAGTCATCATACTGATATCATTCACATACCAGGCAATGAGGAAAGGAATGTGGATCAGCCCTCCACCCTTTATCCAAAAACATCCCCACTGAGTACCCCCACTCATGCCTACACTAACTAGGTACACATTATTAGTTTTGTATCAGATAGTAATTATCAGACAATATTTTCTCCTTACTCTGGAGAAATTTCAATCTAATGAGAAAGGAATACTGATCATTAAGATGCCATGTGACAGGTAATATGGCAGAGAAAACACAAAGATCATTCCACACCATTAAATCTGCATCTCCCTCTTGATTTATCAACATGTTCCCTGTGAACGAAGCCTGGCCTCCTTGACTCTGACTAGTTCCGCGTCTGTATTTTCCTTACCCAGAATGCCCTCACTCCCATGTAAATCAAATTCACCTCAGAAATGTGAGGTTCAGGGTTGAATCCTACATCATGTAGAACCTGCATTCAGCTACTCCTCTACTTTCCCATTTACTCTCTCCAAACCTTGATCTCCTAGGACACTTCTTGGTCCATTCTCACATCCTTATTGGACTCGCATGTCATCTTATTTATGTAAATGTTATACTCCTCAATGGAATTTCTCTAGGAAATGTATTTTCTCTAGAAAATCACATACTGACAAGTCTCACTTATACAGCAGGCCGCATGTATGTGCATCCTTGCAAATGGAATGCATAAATAAGTGAATGAATGAAAAGGTAATGTCATCAGTCAGGTGCCAACTGGGATCAACAATTCCAAATCTCTCTCCTCCCCCAACTCTCCCCAATCCTATTTTCATTCCAACAGAATGAGTTCACCTGGACTGCATTAGCCGCACATCTCTACTGAGATTAGCCAGGTTATTTCAGCAGCACCTTTTCTAATTTAATTTTTCTTTGGCATCCCTTCCAATCCTCCCTGACTCCATCTGGATTATTTTGGAGCTCAGGGAAAAGGAGAAAATGTGCAAATGAGCTGGCAAGAATTGGTTATAATTCTGTGGTTCAAACTGCCATCCTCTAATGAGTAGAATAAATCTTTATTGATGCTAATAAACAAGATGCCAATACATGGGCATGAAGGTCAGGACCCTCCTGGTCGAGCCCAACAGGGACAGGTTACTTCTATAATCAGTTTTCATTTCTCTGTGAATACCTCGAGATATGGGAAGCCTGGATGAAAATCAGTTTCTGGGTAAAATTTGCACATCAGAGTGCAGGGAAGCAAAGGCTTTGGACCCAAGCACAGCTGTCAGTCTGGAGAAGCCTTGCAGCATGGAACTCCTTAATTTACAACACGTAAAACAAGAAATACTAACAAATAAAATAGGACACCCCTGAATTATTTGGAGCGTCATCGCTACCCATCACCGAGACCTCTGCATCAGTGCCTCTGAGAGCCTGCCCACTGCGGGACCGCTGTCGAAGCAAACAGCCCTGACTCAAAGACACTCAAGTCGCCTGAAACACTGAGAGCAACTACTGAAAAGATTTAGATTTCGGCTTTGGGTCATATCTGATTTTTAAAGGGCCCCAAATGATTCTTATATAGCCCACCCAGAGGACAGATCAGTAGGCAACATGGCAACCGCATGTAATATAACATGAGCCTGTGATTCAAGCAGACCTAGGTGCTAATCCCAGCTCTACTCTTTACTGCAAGCGGGGCCAAGTTGCTTAACCTCTGGGTAAGAACAGCTTCTTCAAAGAGTTGCAAGGATTTGGGCACATAACACTCACTAAGCTACCTGGGGCAGGCGCGAGCACACAGCAGGATTGCAGGCATCAGAAACCGGCCATAAATAGAGTCCTTCAACCCTTACCTCTCAGACTGCCAAGTCCACATGTCACTGACTCAGATTAGGTCTCCATATAATGATACTTGACTCAATTATATCATATGTATAAATTCTCAATGAGAAAACAAGCACAGTTGGTGTTTCTGAGACTATGACCACCATAATGATGATACAGAATTGCTACGGAAGATTTGGGCACCTAGTTCTTGAACCTCTGAAGATTTCAGGATATGTCCTGCCTCCTTCTTAGCACGTTACTACAACATAGAAACAATGTTATATACTAGAAAATAAGGGGATGTATGAGGAAATCCTCTGAAAAATGCACTATGGAATAGTGAAAGTTCACCTTTTAAAACCAGGTTTAGCTGGAGCAGAGGGAAAAGTCACCAAAATGGTAGTAGGAACCTTTTGATGCTTCAATTATTATTCAGGTTAATCATTCATATACTTAATTGAAATACTTTTTCTGGTAATGCTCAGGGGTTACTCCTAGCTCTGTACTCAAGAATTACTCCTGATGGTGCAAGAAGGACCATATGAGATGCCAGAGATCGGACCTGGGTGAGCCACATGCAAGGCAAATGCCCTCACCACTGTACTATCACTCCAGCCCCAATTAATTGAAATCTTGATTAAAGCTAAACACTGCCATCAGCAAAATGCTTCATTCTCTTCCCTTACTTTCTACATGTTTAGTATGCCAAAACTCATTCAGAAATCATTTTTAATGGAAACTTACACAAAACTTCAGCAAACACATTCTCTTGACCAAGCCTGGCCTAATCACTCTACAAGAATGTATATCACTTTCCCATTCCTACTTCTTGGCAATGAAATTTGCAGGAAGCAATCATTTAACCTTTCTCAAACAGTGAAGGTGGCTTCAGTTCCATTCATCAATGGACTCCTTACTCTTCATTTAAAATATTACAAGGCGTCTTTTTCTAATATTTTAGAAATTGAGCAAGACCAAAGTAAATCTTATTTGGATAGATGCCCTACCGTTGTCTAGAGCCAATGCCAGATCCGGAAAAGATACCTAGCCAGGTACAGCATTTAATTAAAACAAGGCCAGACAGCAGAGTAGATATACTCCTACTTGAGTGCCTAATTGCTAGAAAGAGTTTAATAAATTATTTTTCGGACCAATATTCCTGTTTTCATGAAGGTATTTTTATCCTACAAACCCTTATTGAATTTCACCAATAAACTCTTTCCAAGGTTGCTATCAAATAATCAATGACAGAAAGAAGCTGTCTATAAATGTCAAGATATATGGGAAATATATAAACTAGATTTTAATTCACAGTAACTGCCTTAAATCTAACAAAAAATTTCATGAGGAGAGTCTATTATTATTCAGTATCTCTGAATACTCTGCAAAGTTTTTATTCTTAATGCAAATTATTCAGATGAAAGTAATTATTACATAAAACTTTAAAGTGCTTATGAAAGAAAATTGTATTTAAACCACTGAACAAATATAATGAAAATCACAATAGCACACACCTAATATCTTTGAGATCTATTCTCAAAGAAATGGACGACTGAAAAAATGTACGCTCCAAAGATCAGGTTCAGCATTTAGTAAAACTGTGATGGGATTTTAATATTGGCTTGATGTCCTTCCACTTTGTTTTTTAAAAAAACAAGAATGATTTCAAAGGTGAAATCTCATCACTTTCAGTTTTGTAAGTGATCACACCTGATTACACCTTTATCAGTTATGCTCTGAAATAATATTTCCTTAAAACTAATTAGGTCTTAAGACCTTATTGTGTTTAGTGGGAATTTTTAGAGGAAACCATTCAAAATATAAATAAAATTAAATTGTTGTATATTAAACTATTATACCGTGGTTTGCTATGTGGTCATTTTATTAGCATTTACAGCTGGTGTTAAGTGAGAGGATTAGACTGAATTCAAGTGAAATTTCAGTCATTGTTTGAAATTGTTGTGGAAAAATGTGAGGGCATAACACTGGGTAGGAACCATGGCTAGTTCCCTCCCCTCACACTTTGAGTAGTCAGTCACACGGCTGTAAAGGTACTTTCATTTAAATGAGATTATTATGGCTTGTTTCCATTTCAGAACAGAATGAATGGAAGGGATCCTAATTCTATCCTCTCATTTCACAGCTGAGGTAGCTAAAGACCACAACCATTTAATGATCTGCCCCAGATACCACAACCAACAAGTCATATCTTATTCACTTGCAGTGTTTTACAAAGATTGTACAGCAATGGCTATAGTCTGGACTCTTCTGTATTTACTTAACCCTTTTATCCAACAACAGCCAAATTGTGCCTGACTTAGACAATATTGATAGCCCTCTGATTACAAACAGGTATAGATTTTAACCAGTAGTAAGAATCTCAATCACTAAAATGTTTAGAGCATCTCCATTGAAAAAGATTCAAGCAATCTAGAGAAACGTCTTTGAGAATCACTCTACATAGTCCTTTAGTCTAGGATAATTAATTCCCATGATAAAAATTCTCTTCCAAGGAAAATCATATCATTACTAGACATTTCTATTAGAATTTATTACCTATTCTGAACACAAATCTGTCTACATGTGGCTGCCAACGGTTAGTAGCAGATCTACAGTTTGTTATCAGATTATATAATCCTACTCCCTCCATAATCTATACAGTTCTAAGACTTCTAGTAGGCCTTTCCTTCGATCTTCTATTTCCCTTTTCTATATAACATCCCCCATTCCCTCAAGCATTTCCTTATATGATATGGTTTGAAGTGGTCTTGTCATCAAGTTTTCTTTCTTCTACAATTTTTCCAATTGACCGTGTCTTACTACATATCCGCAAAATCACTAAAATATATTATAAACTAAAACAGTCCAAAAAGTGCATGATACAAGTTTCTGATTATAAACTATATTATAAGCTATAACATCTATTAACAAAGGATTAAAGTTTGTGAGCTTTGGGAACTGTGAAATAAGCTGCCTCATATTTAACCTTAAGCTTACTGTTTCCCAGGCAATTTAATAATATTTCTCTCATGCTATTAGTTGTCTGAAACATCTCCCTCATCCGATTTTGTTCAGTTTAATTTTGAGATTTGTAGATCTTTACATTTATCCCTGCGACAGTTTGTTCTGTTAGAGTTGGCCCAGATCTATGGTCTATAAATACCATTTTAGATCCTGTTTCTTTCTTTAGTATCACTGTCACCACTGTCTTTGTATTGTTTGCACATCGGATGAATCTGCCATCAATATCTTCCTAGCTTGAGGGATACAGGGCCTGGATCTCTTACACCTTCAGGACCAAGGACAGCACCTCAATGAGGGAAGCTTAGCGAGCTAGCTCACGTTACTTTTCAATCAGGGAGTCTGCAGCCACTGAGAATGGTGATTTAAACCAGCTAAGAAATCCAGATTCCCTTACATATAAATGTCTATCTGGTTTGATGACAGAGACAATCACAATAAATTGTTCAGAGAGGGTGCTGAGGTCTTCTGTTTCCCCGCTTTTTACACCTCCTGGGTGATCCTTACAAGAGAAGCCAGAGTGAGGCACAAATTGCCGGCATCCCAGTGATCATTACCTCCTCCTCGTTATTTTAATATTGTCTTCTAAAATCATCCCCAGAGTCATTTCCAAGCCCACTGCTCCAGGGAAGCGACATCCATCATCTGACATGTCTCTCTCTCTCTTTCTTGAAATTTCTCAGTCTTCAACAGTCATCTATGAAGTCATGTCATTCAGAGCCCTTCTCTCCTCCATGAGAGAAGAGCTGAGTGTATTTGACACCCTACCAAGTGGTTTCTTCACATACCTTACATGATTTTTGTCTCTCTCTTTTTTTTTCTTTTTGGTTCACACCTGGCAATGCTCAGCGGTTACTTCTGGCTCTGCACTCAGGAATTACTCCTGGCAGTGCTCAGCGGACCATAATGGATGCTGGGGATCGAACTCGGGTCTGCCGCTGTAAGGCAAACGCCCTCCCCACTGTGCTATCACTCCAGCCCCGGTTTTTCTGTTTTATCTATGTTCATTTATAGCCCGCTCACTCTATCCCCCTGAGTCTATAGATCATTTTCCTTGACCCAGAAGGCAAAATTAAAGTGGCAGCAGCAGACAAACAGTTTTCTCCCATCATCTATTGCTGTAAAGGATCTTCTTTGACATCCTTTTTCTCCACATAATTTAAAATATATCTTTCTGGAAGTTATTTGGATTTTTAATGAAAATATACCAAATTTTTGTTCTACAAATTTAAGACTTTCCTTTTAGTTCAATGCTGCTCACTCCTTTTTTTAATCACCATGAGATAAACCATGATGAAGCTGTTCATGATTATGTTTCAGTCACAGTGTCCCAATACCCATCCCTCCACAAATGCACATTTCCAACACCAGTGTCTCCAATCCCTCCTCAGTCCCCCACATCCTGGCTCTATGGATGGCCCTTTTCTTCTGTCTCTTTATGCATTCCACACTACTCTTACCATTGAAGTAAGTTGTACACACATTGCTTAAAAACAGAATTGGAGATGCTTTTTAAGTCAAAATATAGGTGCATAGTTATTTTATAATTTAAATTTTACCATTTGATATTTCATAGAACAACATTTATTCATATTTTTGCAACTAATCTTTAATTTGGACCTTACAGGCTCACAAAATGCCAATATTATAAAATTATTTTCACATGTAATTAAAGAAAGAAATAGAAAATTATATATACACACTAAATCAAAAAATGTAAACATTTTGAAGTGTGCCTTTTTTAACAGAACTATAAAAATAAAATATAGTATAGTGGATAGAAGTGCCAGCTTTGGGGTTAAAGTTATGTTGAAAAGCTTTTGTTCAGCTCATAGTAGGGATGAACTCTTAAGATAATTATCTCTTCCTTCCAGGACCCCATCACTCTTGTTGCAAGGTAAAATAATTTGAGTGTCCACTGTTAATTGACCTGCAAAAGCTTTAATGAGAAAGAGGAAACAGGAAGTTGTACACTTAGTAATACACAATCCGCACTCCCTCAACTCTACATTATTTCATACGCCTCATTTAAAATCCACCCTTACACTGAATGTTTGGGCCAAAGATGCCCCAATTTTTAAAGAACATGAAACATAGGTAGATATAAATAGCTTTGGAAAAAAAAAGAACTAGGAAAGCTAGGTTTTAGCTGCTCCAAAAAGGCAGCACACTGCCATTTTTTTACATCAGTCATTCAAATAAATAAGATCTCCCAATCTAGTTTTCTTCTGGCACTGTAACATCCTGAAGAACAATGTCTCCAAAATACACTTCCACATGCCCTACACGAGCAAGTGCAGGCACACACAGCAACACACCACACCTCACACAGGAGGAGCAGGGGCATGTGTCTATAACCATGCTTGACTGAGCCTGTTGGCCAGAACTTGGGAGAACAACGATGTGCAGCTCACAAGAGTGACTGCAGCAGCTCATATACTCAGGTGCTCTCCATTCCCTGGGAACTGCCTGGCCACGGAAAGTGGGGGACTCCTTATCGTGTTCTTGTTTCATGGCTCCCATGTTTTCAGGAGGGTGTACCTGACCACCCCTGAGAAATGTGGATCCTCTGTCCTGGGAATCTTCTGTGAATCCAGTTACATTAGTGAAGACCTGGAAGGCGTGTTTCGAAAACACTGACTTGAGGCCATGAACTTATCTTTCATAGCCTTGAAATATCTATATTTCAAGATAGATAGTCATAGATTCATGACTTTTTTCAGTTCATTCCTGATCTTACATAAGCGAATTTCAGCTCGTTTATGTTGTCTTTAATTAAACAACAGCAACACAACAAATTCTGATCTAATACACTGCGGAATACGAAGGGTTGAGGACGCTGGCTTCACTCGCCTGGCCCTGCCCCAGGCTGCAGGTGCTGAGACAGATAGAAACAACCCAAACAAGATCTAATTGTTTCCTATTTGCAGACTGAAGGGGACTGAGCCAAGTTATCTAGAAAGGAAATTATGGAGTCATGTTATCAAAATGTAGCATCAAGATTCATAAGGTCTCAGAGACTTTAGAATCAGACCACATGACATCAGCAGCAATATCAACCAAACAAGAGATCAGGACTTGCCAAAGGGAGAGATTTCTCTGAGAAGATTAGTGCAGGTTTCACGGCCAATTTAAGCTCCAATAGCCAAAAATGACTGGGTACTCGTTAAGTGCTCGGTATCCCTCTGAGAGTTTTCACATGTATTGACCCCTTTAATCATCACAGCCCTGACAAAGGTAACTCTGAGAAGTCCCATTTTATATTTTTAAATAGGGGCCACACCCAGAAGTGCGGGCATGAGAGGAGGGAGCAGGACCACTCTCAGAAATGCTTGGTTCCTTCGGTTTCCAGCTGACAATTCAGTGCCCAGGGATCACCAGGGCCACACCTGCCGGGACTGGACAGGGCGATGGGGGATGCTGAGACAGGGACTAAACACAGGACCACTGAACATGCTAGGCATGTGTGCTCTCCCATGTGAGAAATCTCCCTGGCTCCAATAACCCCTATTAAATATACTTGGGAAACTTGGGACTTAAAAATAGCATGACCGCAGGGATTAGGGCCAGGCTGCAACTCCAGTGCTCCCAACAGTGCACCGTGGGGCACCTGCAAGTGTGTTCATCCAGACACTGGCATATGCAGCGTGGATGTGCAGAGGGGGAGAAAGGAAACTGTCTTGTGGGAGCTGTTCTGCATGTCCCGGGTGAATCTGCTCAACCATTCAGAGCTTCCTGAAGGCCCTGTATGTCAGGCACTTGTAACAGCTGCAGACAACAGCCGCAGAGGTCCCTCTCTCAGAGAATATCAGGCTCCTCCCCAGGTTCATTTGACTAAAGTATGGAACAGCATTTGGAGGAGTCTGTCTCTTGCTCTATTCCTCTAATGCATGTTTCTTTGCAGTAATTGTGCTACTCACGTATCTCAGCATGCAGGCGCTCGTCAAATGTCTGTTAGTTGGACTCGTCTGATGCATGCGTCCTTCAGAAGTCCATTCTTTGAAAGCCATGGCCCTGGATCAGGGCAGAGGGGGGTTCATCCTAAACCAATTCTCACTGTTCTCCAACTTGGAATTTGTTTTGTTTTCTTGTTTTGAAACGGATACCCAGTGGTGTGCAAAAGCTACTGTAGGATCAAACCTGGGACTCCTGGATATAAAGCATGCATCCCAGCCCACCGATCAGTCTCCCCAGTCCTTTTGGATGACTCCTTCTACCATCTGGGAGGGGCCAGACCCAGGAGAGATGCAGACTGAATCACAGGACCACATAATAGAAGTCTATGGAAACCATAGCTAGGGCATTTGTTCCATCAGTTCAGGCCTCTAAGCAGCAAGGAGGAATTACACCTGATCAGTGGAGCAAGTAGGATTTGGATTTAATGCCCCAGATTTCTGACCAGCAGCTAGTGACTCTGATCAAGGAAATTCCTCTGAGCCTTGGTTGTGGCTTCAACCTTGCCTCATAAAATTCTTCTAGGGATTAAATGAGGATTCCACAAATGAAGTGCCAGGATGTCTATCAAAGCATAAAATCAACAGTGAGCCCATCCCTTGACTAATAAAACATGTCTTAAAAGAAAATTATAGATCTTTGGGCCAAGAAGATAGTACAGGGGGTTAGCAAGTCATATGCCTGACCTGTGTTCAATCCATGACACCACATGACCTCTGAGTATTACCAAATGTTGCCCAAATCCCCACCCCAGTACTGCTCAGGTGGTCCTGGTGGTCTCTGGCACAGAGACCTGAGTAGCTTCAATTCCAGGGTCCTGAGTATTGCCAGGGAGGGACCAGGGTCCTCCTAAGCACATCTTGGGAGGCCACATCTGCAAAACGTTTAAATATACAAATCTTTTAGATGTTTCAGCATCTTTCCTTTTCTGTCTCCTCCATTCCTCATCATTTTCACTGTAGGCTTTTTAACATAGGTATCACAACAGGAAACAGCTGTGAGATACAAATGATTAAGAAGGAAAACCACATCATTAATTGAGGATTAGAGTCTCATTAACTCAGTTTTTTGCAAAAAGTCTCACACAGGAAATTCACTTGGAAACCTCCTGACTAGCCAACACCCAAGGCTTACAGCAACGTTCTCTATGCAAATGGAACAGCACTCCTCAAACCTCAACTAATTTTATGTTTAACTTTTTTAAACAAACCGTAACAAAAACTAAGTGTAGCTAATCATTCCCTGATTCCTTTGGTATTCATTGTAATAGCACTAATTACGATAAACACATTTGGAATTAATGTGCATGTCATATGCATATATCAATTCCGTTCTAATTTGCCATTGATTAACACCCGTGAAGTGAACAACGAGTCTTGGGTTTTAATAGACCACTCACACCACATGCAGCACAGCCTGAAAATTGGTCCCAGGCAAGCAAGCCCCAAACAGAAATCTGCAGAGAGGGAAAATACAAGAGCAAGGTTTTGTTCCTTCACTTCTGAGTGTTTACGAAGTATTCTATGGATGCAGACGAACGCCAGATTTGGCAAAACTCACATGATGAAACATCAGTGTGGGGGGGGGAAAATAATCAGATTGAGGGTTTCAGTCCAGGATTTAACTTCAAATTGACTGATTCGAAGGCCTAGTTTCGCCCCTCTTGGGCACTATCTCATTTTAGACAAATCACAAATCATCAGAGTTCCCTCCCTCAGATGGATGTATACTTGTGATGCTCCATGCAACCACATGAGGGTGAGGATGAGAATAGAAAAAGAAAACACTTCACTCTCATCAGCATATCACTTTTGTTTTAATAAAAAGAGCATTATTTTAATATGGGTAATAATAATTACCTCATTACAATAATAATAATGACCAAGAAATCACATAGACCAGGATAGACTGACATAAACTATCACCTACAAGCCAGCCCATCCAGCAACCCAGGATTGAGATGGGAGAGAAAGTGAATTATCCCAGAAAGCCAACTCAATTTGTTAAGAGATGTCTTCAGTGATTGGGTTTTCAGGACAGAGGGAGGAGGAAAGCTGTGAGAAGTCTGCTCCATTCCTCCCCACTGGCTACCAACTACAGGCCCATCAGACTGTAAATAACCCCTGGTTGGCTATCTGGTCAAAGAAACACTTGCACAGAGTAACACCTCTCACAGCTCATCTCCCACCCTGACTTCCACTACAACACTCAGGCATTGAACCTACCCTCTACACCCTGGGGAGGCGCTTCATAGAGTTGCCATGTGAAAACAACTCTAGTATTCCCTACATCGGTTATTAGAGCATGGTGGTTGCTTAACAAAAGCAATGAAAAGCAAAAGATAACAAGTGTTTGCAAGGGAGTAATCGAAACCCTTAAATATGTTGATGAAATATAAAACGGTGTAGTCACTATAGAAGAAAAAAGATATGTAGATTTGTTCAAAACACTGAACTAAAATAGAACTACCAAACTATCCTGCAACCCAATTTATGGATATGTGTGTATGCACACATATACACAATAATATTCATATATAGTGTGTATATATGTGTATATATATATGTATGTATGTATATATATATATGTATATATATATATATATATATTGCTTTTTTGGGTCACACTCAGCATGCTCAGGTTATACCTGGCTCTGCACTCAGGAATTCCTCCAGGTGGTGCTCAGGGAACCATGCAGGATTCCGGGGATTGAACCCTGGTCGACTATGTGCAATGCAAATGTCCTCCCCATGTACTATCGCTCTGACCCAGGATATATTTTTTTAAAAGGAACTGAAATTAGAATCTCAATGAGGAAACTTCACTCCTATGTCTCCTATGTTATTTGCAGCATTATTTAAATCCAAGATATTGGAAGGATTTGCTAATCAAATTTTCAATAATAGGTGAACAGTTTAAAAAATGTGTTATTACATATAATGAAGTATCATTTAGCGTTAAAAATGAATGAAATCCCTACCACTTGCAACAGTACGAATGGTTTTATAATATCACTTCACTTCACTTGACTTCCGTAGATCATCGATTACTCGAGCGGGCACTAGTAACATCTCAATATACAATGTATTAAATAAAATAAGTAAGTCACAGAACAAATACTGAATATCCCTCCTGTCTAAAGCAACAAAAATAGCCTAATTCAGAAAAGTAGATAATAAGATGGTGGTAACTAGAGAATAGAATGGGTTAAAATGGAGGCTTATACTATAACAGACTGTCTTGCCTTTGTTACTATATGTTAGTTTATTCCAGTAGTATAAAGTTACAGTTACACAAAAGGGAAAATCACTCTGATATTATGAACAACATAATGTCTTTAGTTAACAATAAATTATTTTGGACTTGAAAATGTGCAAAATAGGGAGCTCTCATGTTAAGTGTACTTTCTACAAAACACTAACACATACAGGAACAAGGAAACTTCTAGTGGTGGTGATAAATAAGCTTATTACTTGGACTGTGGTCATGTACATGAACATATACTTATGTACAAACTCGCGCCAATTTCATACATTAATTTTGTGCAGTTTTTAGATACATACCATACCTCAATAAAAACGGGGAGGGGGAATAGCTAAACACACCAGAGCACTATTAGTGATTAACAGAAGAAAGCAAAAATAGATAGGAATGTGTGTAAGTGTGCATGAGTGTGGAGGATTAAGGGTAAAAACATTTTGTTTATAATTACTAAGTTTTAAATGAGAACCCTTGCTTAACTTGAATACAGAAACTAGCAAGTAACAGAGTAATGAATGCTGTTTTCTGTTTTCTTTTTATTTAGGTACCATGATCTACAGAGGTGTCAACAATAGAATTTTATCTATTTCTATCTCCAATCCCACCAGCAGTGTCAACATCCCTGTTGACACAAGTATTCCAAGGTTCAGGCTTAATAGTCTTCACTGTTAACAGTCTTAACCTGTCTTGACTTGCTGCCTTTACAGTCACATATTAAATTTAACTAAAGTATTTCATGTGCTACGAAGGATCAGGTCCTGGTTTTGAGAACATAAACAAGGGAATCATTCACCTAAGAGTTCAAATAAGATGACACCGAATAAGTGGCACTGAGGCAGCAAATAGGAGCATCAGAGTCACCTGACCCATGTGCCCTACACTTAAGAAGACTTATGCCCTACACTTAAGAAGACTTAACTTTAACAAGGGATACAATATTATACACTGATTGTTTGACTCAGTGACACTGATGAGAAGAACCCACAAATTTCTAGAACTATATAGTACAACAGACTGTCTTGTCTTTGTTACTATATGTTGCAAAATTTTAATACCATACCCTTTGGTTTTAATCATGATAAGCAAGAATTACTTAGGAGAGATAGCGTAGGTCATTAGGCACTTGCCTTGCATGCGATAGCTTGGGTCATGACCTACTCAAATCCCAGCACCACAGAGAGTTCTGCTCCCTGAACTCAATACTGAAAAGGAAGGAAGGAAGGAAGATAAGGAGGAGGGAGGGAGAGACAGAAGGAGGGAGGGCTCTTTTATAGAAACTTAAGGAATACTTGCATCTTATAAAGCAACGCTAACCAGCATCATCTGGTATAAGTCTCTTATCTTCACCATAAACACACAGCATCTCCTGACATACTTTCCCACATGAACCAAGTGCCAAGGAAAATTTTGTGTAATAGATGAATAAACACAAAACCTGCAAATTGCCATTTAGAAATCCTGGAGTCTTAAATAGTTTGGTGAACACAATCTCACTGTCAGTCATTTTAATGAAAATCATTTAATCTAATAAGAAAACGGGCTTGACGCGACACAGACGGAGGAAATGATCTAACCTGCCCCCAGTGGATAGGAGCCACAGACTCAAGACTTCCAGTGGCTCTGGGGATCTTCAAAGTCAGATGGAGATGTCGTCAATGAAGAGCTCCTGTGGTTGACCTCCAGAATGCAGTGACCTATGTCTGTTTTGGGGATGACTTTGAGCACCCCATTTTATGAGGTATGATGCACACAGCTTCTGTCCAAGGCACCTCCTCTTTCTGGTGTCAGAGAATAACTGAAAGCTTTCAACTGCCTAAGAAGCATTCCATTTTCCTAGAATACTAATATTCGATCACAGGGCAATCTGGATAGCCTTACCTCATAAATGGTCAGAGGCAGAGAATGTGTCCTGGGGTAGTGAATATCTCCGTGACCATAGCGGAGAAAGTTAGGAAAGATTTGGTCTATTGGCTTAATCTATGGGGAAGACCCCTGCTTACTATTCTGCAAAAACAATTTATTACTTGATTCCCTATCACAGCATTTGGAAAGAGAGAACCAAGATGATCTTCACACTTGTCCTTGGTGTCTGATAACACTCAGATACAGAGAATCCAGATCAACATGGCCCTGTGCAACATCAGCTGGCTCAATCTAAACTATAACATGGCCCTTGTAGCTGAGATTTAAAAGTTGAGCTCGTATTTCTGAGCGCTGTCCCTCTGTGTATATGGGAGTGTGAGTCTCGCAGACTCAATGCCTTCTTCGTCTTTCCTAATGATATGTGGGGTGACCCATACATGAAGGTCCAGCAGAGTCTATCAAAGAGCCCTGGGCTCTTCAATCCTTGCAATATGCATCTTTGGGAACTCAGGCTTTACTTCTGGCTGTCAATATTGGTATGCAAGTAAGACAGGCAGCTGAGTAAGCTGCAGAAGTTTGTAGGGAGCCTGCACATTACCAAGGAGTTTCTCTGCATCTTCACGGCATTGGTATCTGGTTTCTAAATCTCAGAGAAATACATTAATCTTCTGTCATTTATGAAACACACACTATTTTCCCAAAGAAGAGAAATTTGCAGAGTCATTTTTTTCCTCCCACTGAAATTAATTTTTAACACTTCTGATGGTTTTCACTTGTTTGACTTACATAAATTTTTTCTTCTCAGAGTAATATTTTTTACACTCATTCTTCTGCCCTGGAGCTTTAAGAGACAGTGATAATGTGGAAGATATGTATATTCATCACAGGAACCCTTCAGTAGTTGAGATTAAAGTGACTGCAAGATTACAATGCTGCACTTTGGCGACAGTTATGTTAAGAAGATGTGTAAACTCTATGCAGAAAAAAAATAAGAGTCAGTTGGGAAACTGATTCATGTAGAATCAAGTTCTTCTAATACTACCAAGTATCTAAGCTACACTAAGATGCTACATGCACGAATTGCTACTTTTTAGATTAATCAGGAACCTGTTTCTAAAAAGGTGCCTGGGTTGAATCAATATAAAAAGTCATAGATGTGTGGGTGTGCTCTGAATAAAGAAAAAGTCATTACACTCAAAGTCAGAATGATCAAGTAAGAAAGATAATGAATAACTGAACAAGTTTCCACTTGGAAAAGTCAAAGGAAGACTCAGCAATGAAAACATTTGAACATATTTAAAAAAAGAGAGAAAGAAAAAGTTCTCCTGCAAAGAGCTCAAGGGAAACACCTTGAAATGAAGTCATTCCCCAGACAGAGAAAATAACTGTTTAATGAATGAAGTGCAAAATTATCAAGGTCATGAAATATAATGCCATAACTCTTTAAAATATGAATAAAATATCCAAAACCATGAGTGCTAAATACATAATTATAATTAATATATGTCTAGGAGATAGCTCAACAAAGAACATGTCTGGCATGTTCAAGGTTCCAAGCTTATCCCTGGCACCCTGTGTGGCTCCCTGAGCATTGACAGAAGTACCCTGGTGATCCACCCCACTTAGCCTGCCGAGCATCATCAAGGAGACCGTGATGGCCCACAAAATCGTTGGGCCCAAGCAACATCAGATCATTGGACCATAGAACCAAACGTCCATCTGGCCAACTATGACTAATAGTGCCTCCCAAGTTCCTTGAGCACTATTTGGGAACCCCTGTGTGTGACAGCATGTACAATGGTGCAGTAAATGCAGGCTCACTCTTTCCATTTGGGTACTCATTTTGCTCCAGAAAATAAGGGCGAGGGTGGAAACATGGGTAGTCATCTGTTTCGAACAAGCTCAGTCCAACTCCTGTGACTTCCTTTTCTCCTATCATATTTGAAGTCAAACCTCCACCCCAGCCATTCAGATCTCTATTCAGTCAGTTCACAAGAGACTCTGGCTTAGGGCAGAGAGCCAGTCACGGTATACAAGGATTCTCAACAGCCTGAGGCCTGGGAACTCAAGCATTCAAGAACAAAGATGCGAATTCTGTCCAGTCACAGGAGGACAATTAAAAAAGTTGGCTGGTTTGCTTCATAAGCGGGTCCCTGGGCAGCCCAAGTAGGACAGTTGTTTGACAATGGCCCAAGAGGCTGAGCAAGATGAAAAGAAAAATTAGTCCAACCGAACTTCATTCTGCTATTAAAAAGGAGAAAGATGCAGACTTTTTCTTTCACCTTGGCTTGTGACTATATTGTGTTTTTAGGAAGGTCTCTCTTTTCCCCTGGGGAAGGAAACATGCAGAAGAAATGGAGGTAAGAAAAGTTAAAAGAGACTAGCTATGTTAGTGAGCAGGTCATAATCAGTTCTAAGGGACCTGAGCTGTGGCTGGAACCCAGAGCCCATATAATAATTATCTGTTGCAGGATTCCTAAAAGCCTAAAAGCCTCTGCATCTGCCCTGGATTCCTCCTGCAAATCACTTCGTAGATAAGGGGGTAGTTTAAATGTGGCAGTTTATCTGACCATGTATTCTGTACTGGCTGGTATAAATATTCTCTCATGCTACCACAATCATCGTGGGACTAGCTAGATCTTACCAGCATATTAGCCTGGCCACGTTGGATCTCTAAGTAATTAGCCCAGAGAGAAATGCTGTTTGCCTCCAAGCAAGCAAGCATGGCTCCCTGATAACTAACTCAAAGGCAACTAAAATACAAAACTACCATGAAGTAGATGAGACTCTTGTGAAGGCTTAGAGAAATATTTAACTGGCATTAGTATTAGTCTTTGGTACAGAAACATGCCATCTCAGAAACCCCCTTCTCTACCCTGTAAAGGAATTTCCAGGCAGATCTTGGCTCAAAACATTAGCATATAATAGGGCCTAGGTGAGGTGCTGGGAGAAATTACCTAAGGGCATTTGACCCTTCCTGCTTCCCATAATAGTGGGAGGTCTGAGTTGCAGGGGTATAAAACCAGCTCTCTCTCTCTCTCTCTCTCTCTCTCTCTCTCTCTCTCTCTCTCTCTCTCTCCCTCCCTCCCTCCCCCCCTCTCTCTCTCTCTCTCTCTCTCTCTCTCTCTCTCTCTCTCTCTCTCTCTCTCTCTCTCTCTCTCTCTCTCTCTCTCTCTCTCTCTCTCTCTCTCTCTCCCTTCCCCCGCTCTCTTTTGGGGCTCACACCCTTCTTGGGAGTCTTGTCTTTGTCTCCTCTTTACAGGGCCTTTACATGTGGTGGCCGCCATCTTGGCCTACATGTGGCTGGGGTTCTAGCCGGGAATCCTAAGAACAGGGTTTTTCCTATTGCTGATTTGTATGCCTGAACCTGTGATAAGTAAAGCCTTTTAAAACTGCATCAGATTCCTGAGTCTTCATCCATTCTCCGCCGACTTTGGAGGTAGAAGGGAACTCGCTTCCCGGCACTGTTGGGGACCCTGGCAAAGTCCCTGACGACTATCCCCAACAAAAATCCTGATCAGAACACTTATCCCCAAAGCACACCCCAAAGCACACCTCAATGGCTGTCTGTTCATCTCAGTCACCAATAGGCCAGTGATTTCCCCAGCAGCTTTCATTAATTTCCCCCTATCACTGCTCATCTGAAAGCCTCAGCCAGGAAGAGAGCCAAAGGCTTTGTCTTTTTTCATAGGTAATTTACAGTTACAAGGGCCAGTTTCCTTTGCACCCAATAACAGGGCCCAGGGGCTTGGGCAGATTCTTTCTCTCTCAAAGTAACAAAGAAATTGGTTTTAAAAAAACAAAAATAAAATATCAGACGTGAGGCTTCATGAATGCCCCAGCTCTGGCTCAGGCCAGAAATAAACAGGAAAAAATAATGAAAGTTCTCAACAGAGGATGTATCTCTGGCAACATTAGGGTGCAGCTCTCAAAAGACACCCAATGAATAACTTCCAAACTAATTCCTAATCCCATTTTGAGAGCCCTGAAAGGCCGGCATCAGTGCCAAGAACAATGCTGGGGCACAGCCTCTTGGGAGCAGATTGGCCCATGTATGCCAATGCTCACCAGGGAGAAGGGCCCGTGAAAGGGGAGAAGTTGGAACAACCCCAGGGCAAGTCAGTCCATCTTTTGCCTGATATTCTCCCCCCTGAATATCAAGGAATATGCCACCCATGTCCAAAAAGAATTTCTCAGTCAGGTACTGGAAAGAGTAGACTTTGTTATTCTTTTAAATAAATGAGACTTTTTTAAAAATTGAATCACGATGAGATATACAGTTACAAAGTTGTCTATGATTGGGTTTCATGTATACAATATTCCAACAGCCATCCCTTCACCAGGATACATTTCCCACCATCAATGTGCCCAGTTTCCCCCTCCCTCACTCCACCCACCTTTGTATCTATGGCAAGTACCTCTCTCTCTCTCTCTCTCTCTCTCTCTCTCATTTGTAATACAGATCACTGTCACTGTCTTCCCGTTCATCATCAATTTGCTCAAGCAGGCCCCAGTAACATCTCCATATGTCCTGTCTCATGCTAGTAGAGCCCAAGGGCACCTGCTTGCTCCAGGAACATAAAGAGCCTCAATCCATTCCGGAATGAGGTCTATGATTGTTACTGGTATTTGGCATATCAAATACAACACGGGTAGCTTGCCAGGCTCTGCCACGCAGGTAGCATACTCTTGTAGTCATCTCTAAGTCCAGCATTTATTGATAAGCCGCGCGACGCATGCAGCCGCGCAGCCAGGCTGTGATAGAATGGTCTGCTGGATGGAGTTCTGATGAGAGAGAAGTCGGACGTGGAAAATGGAGACCCTCATGGAGTGGGGGTCATCTGGCTTGTTGCAAGGCTCTGCTGGGGTGGCAGAACAAGGCTAGAACCCGCCATCCCTCCTGGGCACCTCGTGAGCAGCTGGGCACAGGGAGAGCCAGTAGCAGCTCTGCCCCATGTCTGTGAGTATTACAGATACTCAAAGGTTATCATGTATATCTCTTTACCTACTTTCAGCACTCAGTTCCTTTCCAACTAATATTGTCATGGTGGTCCCATCTCTATTCTAACTGCCCTCCCACATACTTGTGGCAAGCTTCTAACCACTGAAGGGTCCTCCTGGCCCTTTATTATTCTGTCCTTTGATATTAGTCTCAAACTATTTTTAATGTTCCATAAATAAGTGCAGCCATTCTGTCTGTCCCTCTCCTTCTGAGAAATTTCACTCACCATTATATTCTCCATGTCCATTCCTTTATAAGCAAATATGATTAATTTTTATTTAGTTATGAATAAGCAAATTCATGACTACATTTTTCTTTGCGGCTGTGTAGTATTTCATTGTGTAGATGTACCATAATATCTTTATCAATCATCTCTTAGCTGGCACTCAGGTTGTTTCCAGATTCTGGCTATTGTGAGTAGTGCTCACAATACAGAAGTGCAGATGGTATTTCTGCTGTGTGTTTTGGGGATGCCAGGGTATATTCCCAGAAGTGATATATTGCTGGGTCAAACTGGAACTCAATTTCTAGTTTCTTTGAGGAATGTCCATATTATTTTCCAAAATGGCTGGACCACCCAGTATTCCTACCAACAATGAAGGAGAGTCCCTTTCTCCCCGCATCCTGCAATAGTTTATCTTGCTCTTTGGACGAATGCCAGTCTCTGTGGTCTGAGATGATATCTCTTAGTTGTTTTGACTTGCATCTCCCTGATAATTAGTGATGTAGAACATTTTTTCATGTGCCTTTTGGCCATGTGAATTTCTTTCTTGAGGAAATTTCATTCTTTCTCCCCATTTTTTGATGGGGTTGGATGTTTTTTTCTTGTAAAGTTTTACCAGTTCCTTATACATCGTTGATATTAACCTCTTATCAGCTGGGTCACTGTCACTGTCTTCCCGTTCATCATCGATTTGCTCGAGCGGGCACCAGTAACATCTCCATATGACCTGTCTCATGCAAGCAGAGCCCAAGGGCACCTGCTTGCTCCAGGAACATAAAGAGCCTCAAACCATTCATCAGGTCATGGGAATGAGGTCTATAATTGTTACTGGTATTTGGCATATCAAATACGACACGGGTAGCTTGCCAGGCTCTGCCGTGCGGGTAGCATACTATGCTTTAAATTAACTTTGGCATATGGTGTGAGAGCTCTCAATCCCATCCACTGGTCTGAGAGTCTATCCCTATTCCAGTACATCACTTTTATTACTGTTTTACAGTATCATTTTCAACCAAGAATGTGATACCTCCCAACTTTTTATTTTTCTTTCAGAGTAGTTTAGGCTCTTCGGGGAGTTCTACGATTCCATTTAAATCATAGCGGTGCTAAAAGACAGATATAGAATGACTGCATTCAGCTGGGTATTGGGTGAATAATTTTCCCATTTTTACATGGCCAAAAGGCATATGAAAAAATGTTCTACATCACTAATTATCAGGGGAGATGCAAGTCAAAACAACTAAGAGATATCATCTCAGACCACAGAGACTGGCATTCGTCCAAAGAGCAAGATCAACTATTGCAGGATGCGGGGAGAAAGGGACTCTCCTTCATTGTTGGTAGGAATATTGTGTGGTCCAGCCATTTTGGAAAATAATATGGACATTTTAAGATACAGTTACAGTGGGCTGTAACTGTATCTTGGTCACCATTTCTTTTTAGGTGCAGAAGATTTATAGTTTCATGTAGTCCTATTGGTTTATCTTTGTTTCCACTTGTTTGGTCAGTGGCGTTTTATCTTTGAAGATGGCTTTAGCATCAATGTTATGGAGGGTTTTGCCTACATTTTATTCCATGAACCTTATGAATTCAGGTCTGATATTGAGGTTTTTAATCCATTCTGATATGACTTCTGTGCCTGGTTTAGGAAGTGGTCTGAGTTCATTTTTGCATGTAGCTACCCAGTTTTCCCAACACCACTTGTTAAAGTTGCCTTTCTGTTTCACTTCAAATTTCTCGCTCCTTTAGAAAGATTAAGTGAGCATATATTTGAGAGTCCATATCAATATGTTCAATTCTGTTTTACTGATCTGCAGGAGTGTCTTTATTCCAATACTATGCTGTTTTAATTACTACTGCTTTATAGTACAATTTGAAGTTGGGGGAAACTGACACCTCCCATCTTCTTTTTCCAAAGGATCGCTCAGTTATGCATGCGAGTTTATTGTTCCATATGAACTTCAGGAGTATTTGATCTATTTCTTTGAAAAATGTCATGAATGTCACTACAGGGACCACACTGAAATGTATAATGCTTTGGGAGTACTGCCATTTTGTCAATGTTAATTCTCCCAATATGAGCAGGGGATATGTCTCAATTTCTTTATGTCCTTTTATTTCTAAATAGCATTTTCAATTTTTGGGGGTACAGGTCCTTTGCTTCCTAAGGTAAGCTGATTTCAAGGTACTTAATATTATGAGGCACAGTTGTGAAGGGGGTTGTTTCTTTAGTATTTCGTTAATATCACTTTCTTCTTTCATTATTTGCATATAGAAAAGCCTTTGACTTCTGGGTATAGATTTTTAATCTGTCACTCTACTATACAAATCTATTGTTTCTAGGAGCTTTTGGATAGAGACTTTAGTGTTCTCTAAGTATAGTATCATGTCATCTGTAAGTCATCTTACTGAATAGTAAGAGCTTGACTTCTTCCTTTCCTATATGGATGCACTTAATTATATTTTTCTTTCCTAATCCTTATGGCAAGTACATCCAGTACTATATTGAATAGAAGTGGCAAGAGTGGGCAAACTTGTCTTTTCCCTGGTCTTAGAGGGGAAGGCTTTTAGGATTTTCCCCCATTGAGGATAATGCTTGCTGTGGGCTGTGGTAGATAGGTTTGACTCTATTGAGTAAAGTTCCTTCAACACTCATTTTTTTTTAGAGTTTTTATCATTAATAGGTGCCAGTTCTTGTCAAATGCTTTCTCGGCTCATCTATTGATATGATCATGAGATTTTTTTATCTTTTCCTTTTATTGATATGGTATATTAGGTTGACTGGCATGCAAATGTTAAATCATCCTTGGATCTCTGGTATGAATTCTAATTGGTCGTGGAATATGACTTGTTGATGAGTCTTTGGATTCTACTTGCTAATATTTTGTTGAGGATATTTGTATATGTGTTTATCATGGATATTGGCCTGCAAATTTCTTTTGCATGCTGTCTGTTTTTGTTATCAGGGTGATGTTTGCCTCATATAAACTAGAATGGTTTTAGAATGGTTCTGTTTCTCCAATTTCCTGGAAAAGCCTGTAAAGGATTGGCAGTAGGTCTTCCTCAAATGTTTGGAAGCATTCATTAGTGAATCCATCTGGACCAGGACTTTTGTTTTGGGGAAGACTTTTGGTTACCATTTCAATTCCCTTGATAGCTATAAATCTGTTCAAGTATTCCATATCTTCCTAGTTCAGCCTTGGGAAGCTATAAGAATCCAGGATTTATTCATATTGTCTAGGTTCTCTTATTTCTTGCATATAGATTCTCAAATTAATCACTGATGATCTTTTGAATTACTGTGGTTTCTGTTATATGTCCACATTTCATTAAAAGATTTGGTTTAGTAAGGTTTCTCTTTCTTTGTCTTACTAGTGTTTTATCAATCTTGCTTATTTTTCAAAGATCCAGTTCTTGGTTTCACTGAATTTTTTGGATTGTTTTTACGGGATTCCAGCTCATTGATTTCCACTCTAAGTTTTATTATTTCCTTCTTTCTTTCTTGTTTGGGCTCATTTGTTTGTCATTTTCCAAGATTTATGCAGTGAAGTCAAGTTATTTATGCGGGCCCTTTCTTCCTGTCTGATGACCACTTGCAAAGTTTTAAACTTTCCTCTTACCATTGCTTTTGTGTGTGGTCCACAAGTTTTGGTAGCTAATGTTCTCATTCTGTTTCCAGGAACCTTTTGATTTCTTCTTTGACTTCTTCTCTAACATACTGCTTGTTCAGTAGTGAACTGTTTAATTTCCAGGTGTTTGAGTTTATGTTTCTGTGTGTGGATTATTTTCTATTTTCAATACATCATGATATGAAGAGTTGGTTGGTATAATTTTTATCATAATTTTATGAAGTATGTTCTGTGGCCCAGCAAGTCATCTAACTTGGACAATGTCCCATGCACACTGGAGAAGAATGTATATTGGACTCTGGGGATTGAAATCCCTGTATATATCAACTAGACCCCTCTCTTCTATTTCTTCCTCTAAAGCCAGTATCTCCTTGCTGAATTTTATCTATTTAATTTTTTTATTATACCACCATAAGTTGCAAAAATGTTCATATTTAGGTTTCAGTCATGCAGTGTACAGTGTTCCAGCACCCAAGCCTCCACCAGTGCCCATTTCCCATCACCAATATCCTCCTGATTCTCCCCCTCCCCAGCCTGCGTCTATGACAGGCAATTTTCACTTCTCTCTCTTTCTCTCTCTTCCTCCCTCCCTCCTCTTCGTTCATCTATCAAGAAGTGACTACAAGTCCCCAACTGCTATTGTGTTGCTGCCAATGTTCTCCTTAAAGTCTATTAGTAGTTTAAATATTTTGCTGGTTTATCATTGGGTGTGTATATGTTTATGAGAGTATCACTGTATCACTGTATTCCCATAGATCATCGATTAGCTCGAGCAGGCACCAAAATATCTCAATAGGTCCTGTTGCATGCGGAAAGCCCAAGGGCATTTGCTTGCTCCAGGAACATAAAGAGCCTCAATCCATTCCATCAAGTCATGGGAAAGAGGTCCATAATTGTTACTGGTATTTGGCATGTCAAATACAACACGGGTAGCTTGTCAGGCTCTGCCGTGCAGGTGGGATTCACCTGTAGTCACCTCAAAACTCGAGCATTTATTGATGAACAGTGCGGATGCAAATTATAACAAGCAATATAAAATATATGACTGGGGGCGGAATGATAGCACAGCTGGTAGGGAGTTTGCCTTGCACGTGGCTGACCTGGGTTCGAACCCCAGCATCCCATATGATACCCCTCACTACCAGGCATAATTCCTAAGTGTGGAGACAGGAGTAACCCCCTGAGCATTACCAGGTGTGACCCCCCAAAAAATAATAATAATAAAATAAATGAGTGAGGACCTGCTCTGGGGCAGGCATAGGGGGTGGTTGGGAAAATCGGAGATAATAGTGGTGGGAAGGTGCAATGGTGGGGAACTGGTGTTAGTGTGTTGAATGTCTGTAAAAATAGTCACAAACAACTTTGTAAACCACAGTGTTTATGTAAGGTTCAACAGGAAAATAAAATTTAAAGAAAGTTGGGGCCGGAGCAATAGCACAGTGGGGAGGGCATTTGCCTCGAATGTGGCCAGCCCGGGTTCAATCCCCAACATCCCGTATGGTCCCTTGACCACCACCAGGAGTGATTCTTAAGTGCAGAACCAAGAGTAACCCCTGAGCATTGTAGGGTGTGACCCCAAGAGCAAAAAAATAAAATAAAGTTCCCTCTCATGGGGGAGGAATAGTACAGTGGGGAGGGCATTTTCCTTGCATGGAACCAACCCAGTTCAGTCCAGGGCATGCCATAGGGTCCCCTGAGCAGTACCCGGAGTGCAGAGCCAACAGTCACTCTGAGCACCGTGTACCTTATTCCTAATGTATCACTTGATCATTAAGAAATGGCCTTCACTGTCCCTTCTAACCTTTTTTCAGTCTAAAATCTAAGTCGACAGATACTAATATAACCAACCTGGCCTTTTTGAAGGAGTTGTTTGCTTGAATAATTGTTTTCCAGACTTTGACTTTGAGTCTGTGTTTGCTGTAACTATTTAAATGTGTTTCTTATAGACAGACAGCAGAATGTTAGACTTAGTTTTACCTGAGTGAGGAAAGAATTTCCCAGTTACAGGAAAGAGTTTTCTGGGTTTTTTTTAATTAATTACAAAAAAAAAAGTTTATTTTCTTCTTGGCATATTAGCAGTAAGGGAAGCAGACCTTGTATCTGTGTCCTCTCTTTACAGTTCCAAATACATGTACACGGTCAGTGTTATTCTCTCTGGTGATCAGAGGACAAAAGTGGAAAAGTGCCTCAAACGGGGATGAACCTTAGATTCTGTTAGCTATAGCGTCCAAAGTGTGTGGCTCCACTGGTCCTTCTAAAACATGGATCTTGAGTCTGAGGGCCCTGGGGATTAGTAGCTCAGGCTAAGGAGAGAAGACCCTCTTCCCCGTAACAGGGCCTTGTGACTACTACGTCTTACAGGGATAGTTGCTAAGGCAACCACATCAGTTTGAGAGTGCAACACACAGAATCAGCAAAGGTGCTTACAGAGGCCCTGGACACACAGACAACATGTTCTGGGACAAGAGTGATAGTACAGCAGGTGGGCACTTTTCTTGCATGCAGTCAAGCCAAGTTTGATCCCCAGCATCCTATATGGTTCCCTGAGTCCTGTCAGGAGTAGTCTTGGAGCACAGATACAGGAGTAAATCCTGAGCACTGCCAAATGTAACTAAAAATAGGTAGTATCTCTGTGCTCTGACTTCTTCAAGATTGCTTCTTAGGAAAAAATACACACTCAGCCCCAAAAGCTCTTCCTCCTTGGGAAGACAGGACCAGGTCAACTCTCAGTGGGTCTTTGGTGTCCAAGCGTCCTCTTTCTTTCCCCCCTCCTTATCCTTGGTTTTTGTCTCCCTCTTCACCTCTATGAGGTCTAGACCACCTCTTATTACTACAAATTTTCTAGAGCATTTTTTAAAAACAAAAAAAGAAAGACAGGAAAGGTAAAGTCCACTATTTCATACTAACGTGTACATGGCTCCAAAGGTTCGGTCCTTACAATAAAGAACATTCCTAACGATAACAAATAACAATTACCTCTGCACACTGAACAAGGATATGCTCCAGGCTAGAGAAATGTAGAGGGATTAAGACATTTGTCTCACGTGAAGCTGACCCCAATTCAATCCCTGGTCCCTTGAGCATCACCAGGATTATCCTGAGTGTAGAGGCTGGTATAGTCCCTGAGTACCACAGGGTGAAGGTCCCAAAACTCAAAATACTTTTTAAATAAAATGAGACACATTTATAGGGAAGATTTCTTTTTCACACCTTTTATGAAAAACTATAAAAGTAGATATTTTTCTTCTTTTAGATTAAACAGACCTAATGCATACAAACATACAAATGCTTAAATGTGTGTGCATAGGTAGAGACACCAACAACCTCAGAATATTAACCTAACTCCTCTCTGCTGATGGTCTAGCACTGAGATAGGAGCTGTGAGACTTGGGTGCCAGCATAAGGAGGTCACCAGCACCCATTAAGGCTTCTAGTCTGGGATCTGGCAGATGACTCAAGTAGAGGAATTCAGGCCTGGTGTACAAGAGGCCCTGGTTTGATCCCTGGCACTGCACGGCCACTTGAATGGCTGTAATAAGCCCCTGTGGCCCTGAACACCACTGTGGAGCACCGTGGTCTAGTTCTCCCCAAATCCACTCGGTGTGGCCCCTAACAAAACTATTTTTTAAAGAAGCTGACAGTCTATCTAGGGAGAGACATATACTGAATGACATCACCAAGGAGCAACATCATCCTGGCCTCTGGTGTCATGGGATACTGAAAATAAGCAGTCTCGGGCCAGAGTGATAGTACAGCGGGAAGGTGCTTGCTGGTCTTGCGTGCATCCAACCCAGATTTGATCCGCAGCACCATACAGCATTCCCTGATTCCCACCAGGAGTGATCCCTGAGCACAGCCACATATGGATCAAAATCCAAAAATAAATAAACAGGAACAGACTCATGGAGATGGACTTAGATTTTATTCACAAAATCTCTCCTCCCACCATAAAACTGGGGTCGAGGAAACTAAACAGTGAACAATTGGACATTTCAGCAAAGCATCACACCTGGTACTGCCCCAAAGATGATGGGCAGCATAGACAAAACATCTTTATTTCAACACACATGCTCTAAGAGACATTTAAAGTGAAATTTATGATTTTCTGTGGGTCTTCTTTTTCAAACTAGTGACTTAGAGAAATCACTCAATTATTTTTTCAACAGAGAAGGAGATTAAACATCATTCAAGAATTTATTGTTTGTGTTATTGGCAAATATTCTCTGTATCTCCCTGTTTCTTAAACCCAAACTCAAGGCCTGACACAAAACAGGTACCCAAAGGTTTGGGGAACATAAATGATAGAGATGAGAGTAGCCATCAGGTCCAGTGCTCTGGGTCCAGCAGTGGCTGACCTCCCCGTCAGACTTCCAGCAGCATCCAAGAACTCCAGGATGTTTAGTTACAGAAAATGCATGTTCTCAAATCCAGAGACTGTTATTATTCTTTTGTAGATGCTTACAACAATCTGCAAGCAGCTCTTGTAGGGAAACTGACCCCAGACCTGATTAATCAGCCTGTTTACTGTAACCTGACTTACTCCCATGCTGACTCTGGAGCTACCCCCTTCGCTTCACTTGAGGTCAGCCTCTCAATCTTCAAACATCAGAGCTGGAAATGTGGCCTGAGGAGATCCTCCTTCTCCCCACAACACTGCCTAGGGCCTGATCAGAGCCTGGCTCTGAGAGTTCTTGCACCAGCATCTATCACAATCATTCAAGGCAGCATTGTACTGGAGTGATTTGCCCCTCAAACACCAGCACCACCATGTAGGAACATAGTGTCTGCAGACAACACAGACGGTGGACGTAACAATGGGTCTGACCTCATGCTTCTCCTCAGGCATTTCTCTCTTCATCCACATAATGTCTGCCATTAACCTTCTCAGCTAGCACAATTCTGTTAAAGCCAACAACAGTGCTGGGTTTCATTATAAACGTGTCAGATCCCTTTGATGAGTTCTTTCTTGATATCTCTGGATAGAGAAAGGTCTTTATCCAAGAGGCACTCAAGATGATATATAAGGGGTATGTGGACGGAGAGGCAAATAAACAGCAAATCAGCAGGAGTTATAGAAAGTGGCTCCGACCCTGCTGATCCAGATGCTAGCACTGGGGAGGTCAGCCTGGACACCTGTTGAATGAGCAAGTGCTTTATTCCACAATCACCTTTAAACCTCCCTACAACCCAATGAGATGCTGCCAGGAGCAAAGAGTGTAAAATCTAAAATTCTTAACTAAGGTGTCCAAGTTCAAGGAAGGGCTGAGATTTGAACCCAGGTCTCGGATATCTGTGCCCACAATGTAAAGGTAGGAGTCAGCCAATCACAGGACAATCAGGGATGGCAGATCTCAATGGTGCCTGCTGGACTCATCCCTCCTGAGTTTTTGATCCTGCTCCTACTCCCTGTCGACTAAGCACACTGCAGACATAGGGTTTATGCCCTGCCCTTTGGCTTCTTGAAAGCCATTCATTCTGTAAGGAGTGTGGCGGGGAGGGGGGTGTCAGCACAAAACGAGGCTGAAATTACAACCAGGCAAAGGAGAAACATCACAAGAGCCTAAGTCCTGGCGCCCAAAATACAGATGAAAGGGGTCAGAAACTGAGGCCCCTGGGTGGTGGCAGCCTTTTCTGAAAGAACCGGAGCAGTGACTCCTGGAAGAAAGCTGAAGTGCTGAGGGAGACCCAAGCACTGCTGTTTCTCCCAGAAAGAAAGAGACTCAGTAAATGAAGATGCAGAAGAAGGAGGCCCATCAATTTGCAGCTCTGCCTCTGGCTGAAAGCCAGGAAAGCCCTTTGAAAAGGTCAACCGTGATGCTGCAATGAATCACCGACAATGCTCCATTGCATGAGCAAAGTAAGCTGCACTGGGGGCGAGCGATGGAGAGTGATGGTGTTGCTCAAAAGCCCCTCTCTGGAAGCAGGGAGGTGGGGCAGGTGAGGGGAAACAGGCATCTTTAGGTGGTCCTTGAGAGCACCTTCCCCTCCACAGGGGCTAGTGGTAGAACCCCACCAGCCCTACCCTCTCTGTCATGATCGATCCACTACAGGCAGCTCAGCCTTGGCCCCAGGTATCCACAGGGTGCAACAGAAAGTCTCAGATCTACCAGTTTTTCAATCTGGTGCAGCAACTGTCCAGATTACAATACCCTAATGTACCGGCTTGGGCAAATCTGGTAGAGAAAGAAGATGGTTGATGAATTCCCTCAGGGGTAGAATCCAGGAGGGCAGCGGCTGGTGCTGAACTCGCAATGTCCTGGTGGATATTTCCCCCTCATATTCGGACTTAAGAAATGAAATATGTGGAATGACAGAAGGAGCAGAAGGTGAGGGTCTAGGCCTAGCTCGGTGCCTGAATAAGGTTCCAGCCTTAGATGACATCCTTCAGTGCTCTGCTCTTCAGTGCAACAGGCCCATGTTAATGGATTCTCCTACTTTACAGGGCTCTCCTGGTAAAGAGCAAGGGTGTGATCCCTATAAATCACTCAGAGCAATGTCTAGCAGGGGGAATTGAGCCAGATTTCAAGTCTCCACCTCTGCCCCTCTCCCATTTGCACATCGGCGCTCAACATGTATTTCCCTTTAGAATTGTATTCATGCTCGCAGGGATAGCAAAAAGAACTCCAAGTTTTGCTGAGTGCCAAGTCTGAATGAAGCCCAGTTCTTCTGTTCGCCAAGCAGTTCTGTGATCCTCCCCAAACTCGATAAGGCAACTCTACAGTGCCCCAAGTTTTCTCATAAGGCAACAGAGACTGGCGCTGTGTATACACATGAGTGTACCTCATGAGCACAGTCCCCTAGGTGTACACGTGAATGATCTTTATTGGATGTGAAGTCTGTCTTGCTCTTTCCCCTCCAGGCATAGTCTTCGCATTTGGGTTGTTGTTTGGGTGCTGTTTGGGTGTTGGTTGGTGGTTTGTTTTTGTTTGTTTGTTCGTTTATGTTGGAGGATTACTTCCATCAGTGCTTGTTGGGGATCAAACTTGGGACTCCTATATGCAAAGCATGTGCTCGGCCACTATTTCAAACCCCGCACATTCTCTCCTTGTGTTCTCTCTCCCTCAAAAGGCTGCTTCCAGGTGCACTAGTCTCACTACCGATGTGGCAGAACCAGAACCATGGGAAGAAGACTTTCTCAAACTTCATCATCTGGCGTGTGGTTCCGTTCTGCAACCTGACAAGTCCTGGGCTCGACACTCATAGCTTCTGAAATATGAGCAAGTCAAACCTCCTGGGACAGCACTTGTGCAGTGGTTTCACTTCTTTAATACAGGAATAAAAACCTAGCCTATGACCCTATTAGCCATCATTTTGATAAATTAAGTTCATTTCTCAAGCCTGAGCTAATAGTTGTGGATCTGAATTCTTTCATCCAACATATCCATTATCTCTCCCATCTTCATGTCACCTATATATGTCTTCTGTGTCATTGATTAAAGGAAATGTTAACAACACAGGATCAAGAATAGAACCTTGTAGCTCTAGGAGCCTGTCTTTGGTTTTAAAATGCTTCATTAAAAAGTACTCTGAGCATATCATTCCACAAGCATCTGATCTAGCCCAAAGCCTTGAGTCCAAGGTTATCCTGAGAAGTTGTCCTAATGCCTTGCTAAATTTAGCATTTTCTATTCCTATAAAAAGAAGAGAATGAAGTCAGCTTGCAAGATTTAAGCACAAGTATTCTTTTAGAACATGATCATTCCTCATGATTACTATTTACTTTTAACAAGGTTATCCAAATCAATCTTTTAAATATTCAGTCTTAGAATATTTCCCAGAATTTTAATCCAGCTCATGAATCTATAAACTAGTTCACAGTCATTACGAAAATAGGAATAACTGACCTTCTAGAACATTCCCACTCAGCAACAATTTCCTCAAACGTATTATGCCAGACTTTGACATCTTACCTTAAATGTAACTGCTGAGATCAAGAGAGTCCAGTTCATTTAAGGAAGAGGGTGTTGCATCAAAACTGACTGCCCATATTTACTCCTCCTCATCTACCTAATCACCCCCAGCAAGTCTGGACTTCCACCATCACCTGTTAAACTCAGAACAGCTTGAGCCAGGAAATTGAAGGCAGATATGAGATCTACCTTATGCTGAGAAGTTCTCTGAGCATGTATACCCTGTGAGACTCCATTCACAGAGAGCAGGACAGGGATAAAAGCCCTTCTAGCCTAAAGCACCATCTCTCTTAGACACAACATCCACTATTTGAGAGTAATACAAACCCAAATTCAAGGATCCTTAACCAGTTCTCACCTAGTGTGACCACTCACACTCTTCTAATCTGAAGTCCCAGACATTGGCTGGCTTTTTCCATTGCCTCTCAGCATTTCAGACACACAGATTCCGGTGATCCAGAGAGCTGTAAACATAGCTCAGTCTCGGGCTCACTGGGATTGCCTGATCCTTGCCACAGAACTCAAGTGTTAGAGTCAGACGCAAGCCAATCTGATACCCAAAGTTTCACCTTAGTAGTTTGTACCCTACTTTTTTTAACCTATTGGAAGGTAAACTGCAAGTAGCATGCTGATTTTTTAATATCACTCAGAAACCTTTGACTCAGAAATTCTACCGCTAATGAATTCTCATAAGTAAATAATCAGAGATAGCAAAGAGCTAAAGCCACAATACAAATTTCTGAAACAAGCCTAAAGATTCAAAAGTGGATGCTGGTTAAAAGGAAGAAAATAAAAGGTGTTGTGGGCACAAACAGGATAGATGCATCCATAGGTATGCATACAAATGACTGATATGTGGATTAACACCTGTTATATGAGGAGGAATATTTAATAATTAGGTACCAGAGAATAACTGCATAAGAAAAAGTCCATGATCTATTGTGAAGGAATGTAGCAGGTGATAGAATAATGTCTACTATGATAGTCTTTTTAAAGATACGGAGGTGAAGGCTTGGGAACAATTCAGTAGCAGAGTACCTGCCTGGCAAGACTGAGGTAGGTGAGGCCTTAAGCCTGGCCTCAGCACCACCTACATGCCCAAGTACAATCTCAGGACTCAGCTGTCTGGGATCAAGTGTGTGACCCCTACAAACTGTCACTATGAGACTGAGCATCGCCATCAATGGCAACCTTAAAGTAACCTGCACTGAAAACCATAATGGCCAAAAAAAGAGAGAGCAAGAGCGAGAGAGAAAGAGAGAGGAAGAGAGAGAGAGAGAGAGAACACTTCCATAAAGACAGACAGGAGGCAGAAGAAGAGAAATTGGAGACACTGGTGGTGAGAAATGTACCTTGGTGAAGGGATGGGTGCTGGAACATAGTATGACTGAAACCCAATCACGGACAACTTTGTAAATGTTTATTTCATGGTTACTTAATTTTTTAAAAAATTAATTAAAAAAAATTTTAAAGGGGGTGTGACCCCATTTATCACAGAAACAAGAAGCAAAGGTAGAGAAACAAAACAAATGAAAATGAATGAAAGAATTTATCCCATCCCATTTATCTTGATATATATATATATATATATATATATATACATATACAAACATATAGAGGAGATGGAGAATCAGCACAGTACATACCGCATTTGCCTTGTTCACAACCAACCCAGGTTCAATCACCAGCAATGCATATGGTCCCCAAGCACTGCCAGAAATGATCCCTGAGTGTAGAACCAGGTGTATGCCCTAAGCACATCCAAGTGTGGCCCAAAACCAAATAGGGTTGGAGCAATAGTCCAGCAGGTAGGGCATTTGCCTTGGGCCCGTGCCGGCCCGGGGTTCAATTCCAGGCATCCCATATGGTCCCCTGAGCACCGCCAGGAGTAATTCCTGAGTGCAGAGCCAGGAGAAACCCCTGAGCATTGCCGGGTGTGACCCATAAAAGCAAAAAAAAAAAAAAAAAACAAATAAAGTTCCAGAATACATACATATAGCAACACTGTGATGATGAACAGGTGAAAAGGAAAGAGGAAAGAATCTGGAAAAACAGGCAAAAGGACATCAATAGCATATATTCCTAGAAAATGGGTCTAGTAGCCGGAATTGCAGGCCTTTCTTTTCTATATATTTTTGGTAAAAACTCAAATATCTTATACTCATAAAAATTAATCCAAATCAACCACTAAAATCCATCAAAATTAATAGTTTTGATATAGCCTCTCACCTTTCAGGTAAAATTTAATCACCATTCAGTCATCAAATAGCAGCTGAATAACTGCCATGTTCAAAACTTGTACAAAGTACTCGAGAAGCTCCAAATGATAAGACATGATCCTTGTCCTCAAATTATTTATACTTCAGATGAAAGACTAAAATGAGCACCAGCACCTATGAGATAAATCAACAGACACAGGAGGGGCCACCAGGGCACTTGCCTTGCATGCCGCCAACCTCAGTTTGATCCCTGACCTCGCTTTGGGTCCCCAAGCCAGCAGGAGTGATCCCTGAACACAGCCAGGCATAAGCCCTGAGCACTGCCAGGAGTGGCCCAAAAAAAAAAATCAACAAATCTTGCCATACAAGTACACATTAAGTATACATAAACATACACACACACACACACACACACACACACACACACACACACAAGATATCACTTGTATCACTTCACTTGTCTTCCCATTGATCATTGATTTGCTCGAGTGGGCGCCAGTAACATCTCCATTCACTGGGAATGAGGTCTATTATTGTTACTGTTTTTGGCATACCAAATACACCATGGGTAGCTTGCCAGGCTCTGCCATAGCTCTGGGTTCATCCCAGGGGGCCCAGTCTTTTTCTATGCCAGACCATCAACCAACCAGGGCCCACAGGGCAGAGCCCTGGATGTAGATAAGTCTGTCTTCTGTCTGCCACCTGTCAATGCAGCCAGGCGCTGTAGCCACACCTGCAACATCTCGAGGGGCAGAGCACACACACAAGATATATACAAGTATATATCCCTAGTGGTGGCTGACCTGACACTACTGCCAGTCTCTAGGGAGGTGCTTTCTGGATGGGAAAGGGCAAGGCATGGGATGGGATCAGTCCAAGCTTGTTTGTTCAGTGGCAGAACATGTAGCTCACCTTGAGAAAGTAAACAGGAACTTCACCTTGCTGTCCACGAGCTCTGAACTCTAGAGAGAAGGAATCTGACTCACCAGCAACAAGAAGCAATTGAATATTTTTTTAAGCAAACAGATTTTATTTGGAAGTTCTTTAGGGAAGGGAACGATGGAGAACAGAGAGAAAGAGAGAAAGACAGACAGACAGACAGAGACAGAGACAGAGACAGAGAGAAATGCACTCAAGAGAGAATATATACTCCTCCAAAGGTTTAGGGAGCTCCAGTACACACATCCCAGTACTAGATATGAGAAGATGAAAGTACACATCACATGAGGGGAGATGCGGGCAACACGCATGCTCGGCCACATGTGCTCAAGCAGCACATGGGCTCAGGCAGTATATTCACACCCCAGTGAAGATTTTAGAAAAGCAGCAGTTTTGGAACAGAAATATGCAAACCGGACAAGAAGGAATAAAAGATCCCAGAGATGCACCCCAGAGAGAGTCCCTCCTGGGAAAAGCAGTACCTAGGGACCTGGCATAAATGCCATCCACATGAAGCCTGTAAAATGGAGGCAAGAAGTGAACATGCAAGGTTGGCATCAGCTGTAGCAAGTCTGCAGACAGACACTGGTTCCTGTCTCCACCCAGTTCCTCATCACCACAGGTTTGCCTAAAGCAAGTGCACAGACGAGTAACGTGGCTTTCATTTCAAGCAAGCACTGATCGTTTAACAACATGAAACAACGTCCTTTTCCCAGCAAACAGCTTCATGGTCATGAAGAAAGGCCAGGCAGGAGTCTGCAGGAGAGAGCAGGCCCAGATGCTTCTCAATGTCTCCCAAGCGGGAGAAGCTCCTCTGGTAACACAGCACAGGTCGTTCCTGGAACGGAACTCAGGGGGAAGGTCAATCTGCCTCGGAGGCATTTCTGTTCACTCTAAAGACCACTGGAAGAGAAAGCACAGCTGGCTGCGGAGCTTTTGCACAATCCTCCATACCAAAGGGATAGCTCTTTCTTCAGACAAGGCTTTTCCTATCCTTAGAACTTTTAATATTTGAGTCCATTTGTTTTCCTCCCCCAACCTGCTCCCAAACCAAATCAGAGAGTCATTCTCCTGAGCAACTGGGCAGCTTCATACAAAGACAGAGGGCTCAGGTTCAGATAATTCCATAATCTCGAAATAATTAAAACAACCTTCCTTGATGCGTATTCTAACTCCTCAGATGTCCTTTCCAGCCAGTGCACCTTTCCCCTGGAGGCGAGGTATGAATAATCCCACCATCCCCACTTAATGTAGAAGCAGACAGAGAAACGAAGGATGGAGCAATTTAGCCTAAGCTCAGACAATGATACATAATAATGTCTTTCCCTAGACTGCATCTACCATCCATCCTATTCAACCTGCCCTGTTCTCTCTGGGCCAACATCAAGGAATAGATGAGTAAAGGCGTGTCTATCCATCCTCCATGACTTCATTCAATTACAATGGCAAAATCTAAACACCTGAATTAACAATCGCACTGAGAATACATAGGGCCTAGACCCTGGAGTGAATAGGGCAAGCAGAACTCGGGAGTGTTTCAAATAAAGAAGCTTTTAAATGGGGATTAAAGAAAAGAGGATTTCTCAAACATGTACTGACTAAGTATTCATCATCAGGCTCCTTTTACAGGTGAACATGAGAAACACAACCAGTCAAACTGAGATGAGCTACAGGAGTCAGGTACATACTAGCTACCAAATGTTTAGTATGAAAAATGTATGTGAATAAATCATTGATATATTCTATTTAATAGATGCTGAAATTATAGTTTGGATATATTGGGTACAATGAATTACTAACATTAATTCCATTTGCTATTTTTTTAACTTGGGTATTAGAAATTTTAACTGATAAAGGTGCATGGTATACTCCTACTGGGACATGCTATTCTCATTGTCTCTATTTTAATGGATTAAACCAGAATTTGCAGATGGAGAGATAGAAGGCAACCAATTCAGCAATTGTTTGGCTGAATTCAGCCAATCCAAGTTTGATCCCCAATATCAGAGATGGTTCCCAACCACTGCCAGGGATGACCCCAAGCTAGAGTATGCCTAAGCACCAATAAATAACTCTCAAAACCTAAAAACGAAGGAGCAAGAACAATAGTACGGCAGGTATGGTGCTTGTCTTGCACACTGCCAATCCAACTTTGATCTCTGGAGCCCTGTAAGCACCTCTAAGTGTAATCCATGAATGCAGAGCCAGAAGAAAGCCCTAATCACTGGTAGATGTGGCCCTAAAAACAAATACCATAAACAAATTAAAAAATAATCCCGTTTTCCAATATTCATTATATCACACAAACGATTTCCAGAATAATTATTTTTGACATTCTCACTTTCCTAGATTTCTCCCAATTATTCTAGTCATTTTTTCCAAACTGTTAAATTCCTCAGAAATAATCCATCTTTTCGTTTTTGATGGTCTCTGCAGAAACTGCTGCACCCCACAGGCACACTCAACACCAAACCCAGAATTCCTGACTGAATTCCTCGTCCAAGCTTCCTTCCCAAAGCAGCAGGCATTCGGGCAGGGCCAGTGCCTTCGTTCCACCTTACATGCAGCACCCCACATAGCCTCCTACGCATTTCTCCAAAGGCAGAGCCAGAGAGGTTGCTCAGCAGTACAGCCATTACTTGCACGTGAGGCCCTGCGCTCCCTCCCTGGCACTGCCTACAAAAAAGGGAAAGAAAAAGAATTTCACCCACGGTTCAGTGTGACTTACACTTCACCAGGCTCCCTTGCCTTTTCCTGCTGGAATTGCTTTCAGCAGATGGCTTGGACCCTGTTCTGTGAGCAATGCCCACAAGGACCTCCCAGTGGTCACTGCCTCTGGGGATTGTATGTAATCTTGCAGTACAAGATGCTCACGGGCAAAGACAGAGGCTTTGTATGTGGGCACGCATACATAGGGAAAGGAAGGGAAGGCTCACCCACCAAAATCAGTCAAGGGGACAGATCACAGGGCAGACAGCAAGCAGGGTTGGTGGCAGACTAGCAAAGAAGCAAGGGGGCTGTGGGGTGCAAATACGCAGAAACCTTAGGGAGAGTGAACTAGAACCTCACTTCCCTTTTGTTTTCCTGTGTTCTGCCCATATAAAAATTCTTGTTAACTGAAAGCCCTGTACCTAAAATATTAAGTGGGTTTTTTACAGATGCACTGATAAACCAGTCCCTACACACACAACATTACAATTGCCACTGCCATAAGGCCACAACATCCCTCTGTTTGGTCGGGAAGGAGACTAGGACAATGTCGCCTCCATTAATGGCAGGCAAGTCCTTCGAATGCTGTCTTGCTTCCTGAGAGTGGTCAGCACTGCACAGTCAACGGGCATCTAATTTGCTAAGCACAATCCTCCAAATAAAGAAAACAATGGTCCACACACTCAGGGACCCTGACGCCACTGACTTCAGGCTGCCTCAGAGCATCAATGCGATAAGGAAATCTCCCTGCTTCCCAACACATCCCAGAGGCCAGACAGCTAAGGCTCTCAGGGAGATGAAAGCAGTTTTCTTGTCGGAAACAAAGCTAAAAGAACATAGCTAACATTTGCTCTCCTCAGTCTAGTTCTTTTCTCTTCAATTATCTCTCTCTCCTCTCTCTAGTTATCTCTCTCCTCTTCATTTTTCTCTGTCCCTCCCCTCTCTTCACCTCTGTTCCTTCCCTTCTGTTCCTTTCTCCCTCTTCACGAGCAGAGTGAAGAGCTGCTTTTGGATCAGAAAGCCCTGGGTTTGAAAGTCAGTTCTGCTTTTGGACCTCCTCTCCCTGCCTGAGTCTGAGTCATGTTTTCATTCTGCACTTCAGCAGTCAACAAAATTTAGTACCGCTGCAATATATATTCCCCATGTATTCAACAGATATTTACTGAGGACTTAATATGTCTGTGTCAGATATGGGGAAAGAGCGCTTCTAAAACTGACCCAAACCATGTCCTTGTGCATCTTATATTCCAGAGGAAAGCAAGGTAATCAATAAGCAAAGTGAATATGTAAATTTTAGATCTGGCAGTTCTACGTTTTAGGAAGAGGGAAAAAAATGAAGCAGAAAGAAAAAATGAAAGGCAGGGAGGGACATATTTTAAAGAGTTGAAGGAATGGAGCAAGCAAGTCAAGGACCTAGGAAACTCATGCCCAGAAAGTAGAGAGGGAAGTGAGGTTAGCACCAGGGAAGGAAGGTTAGCAGTCAGGATTTCAGCGTCGCTTAGAATGAACCAGCAACGGGCCGGAGCGATAGCCCAGTGGGTAGGGCGTTTGCCTTGCACGCGGCCGGCGTTTGCCTTACGCCGGCCTGTGCCGGCCTGGGTTTGATCCCCGGCATCCCATATGGTCCCCGAGCACCACCAGGAGTGATTCCTGAGTGCAGAGCCAGGAGTAACCCCTGAGCATCGCTGGGTGTGACCCAAAAAGCAAAAAAAAAAAAAAAAAAAGAATGAACCAGCAAGCTGGAGGAAGGGATGGCAAGGTCTGGCCTCTGAGTAACAGGAATCACCCAACATAAAGAGCAGGTTCAGGCAACAAGACCTGAAGCCACAGGGATAATCTAGTGAGAGATCACAGACTCACAACAGGGTTTCAGACACAGAGCCAGGCAGAATTCTACATCAACTTTGTAGCTTTGGACTATTAACATTTAAACATATACTCCACATAAAAATTTAGGGAATGGGATGAAAAAACACAAACAGAAAGTCTATAGTTTGTCCCAACCCCTCAATGGGACACTCACCAACCTCCAATACATGTAGCACATCAAAGAACACTTGTGTCAACTACACAAAAAAGGCCAAGTGAGAACACTGTGAGGATGGTGAGGGCAGGCAGAATTGTGGGCTCCTCCCTACCTCTACCTATGACTCAGTCCATGACCTCTGGCCCAGCTCCACCCCTCCCTATCCTGCCTCTGACCTGGTCACTTGCTAGACTGAAAGTACTCCAGTGTGACTCTCAGCTACTCATAAAGCACTCCTCTCACAAGGCACCATCTCTGGGATGGGAAAGGAAGAAAGGGAATCCACGAGGTATATGGGAATCTGTCAAACACTGACATAAGACTCTGGGGCCAAGCCATAATACAGCGGACAGGGTGCTTGCATTGCACATAGCTGGCCCAGGTTTATATCCTGACATCCCATGTGGTCCCCTGAGTACCACCAGGAGTAATTCCTGAGCACAAGGCCAGGAGTAACCGCTGATCATTGCCGGGCATACCCCCAAAACAAAACCAAAAATTAACATCAGACTCTATCCAACTGTAGCAGAATCCACAATCTTCTCATGCTGACACAAAGCAGTCACCAAGATGGACTCATTCTGAACAAAACATAAAACAGAAATGGTTCAAGGTCTGGCCTATGTAAAAATCTTCAAATACTTGGAATTTAAAAACCTGTTTCTTTTTTGTTGCTGTTTTTGTTTGGAGGCCATACCCAGCTGTGCTTAGGACTTACTCCTGGCTCTGTGTTCAGGAATCACTCCTAAGGAGACCATATGAAGTGCCATGGATTGAATCCAGATTAACCTTGTGCAAGACAAATGCCCTAACCAAGATGTGGCCCAAGAGAAAGGTCCACTATCTCTTGGGCCCCAAAAAATCATTTTTACAAATAATGTACTAGGTCAAAATCATAAAGAAGATACAGTACAGAAGTTACAAGCTTCCAGGTGAGCACCCCTGATCAGACTCAAGCACTACATGCCCCACGCATGGCTGAGTGGGAATCTGGAGGCCCCTGCACACTGCTGGGCTGCCCAGGTGATTCCCAGCACGTCAAGGTCCAACCATCACAGCATTCTTGGGCTTCACATTGAACCACTGCAGATTGTCAGGGGAAAGATCTGGAGAAGCTTACAATCCTCCTAAGATCTTCTTTGGAAGTCCATGCCCCACCAAAATGAAATCTCAAAATAATTTTTTTAATATTTTTAACTAAGAGGAAAATCCAGTTCATCAGAATTTGTCAGATGCAGCCAAAACAGTGTTTAGAGGGAAAAACCTATAAGACTATATGCACATGTTAGAGAACAAGAGTGATCAAAAATTAATAACATAACCTTCCCCCTTGGTCACGGAGGGAACAAAAGCAATTTAAGATTAAAACAAGGAAGGAAAACAGAAAACTTTAGAATAGAAGTCTATGAATTTAAAATCAGACAGACAATAAAGAAAATAATTAAACCTAATCTAATACTGTTTCTTAAAAATATCAAAATGGACAAAGTTCTAGGGAGGATAAACTGGCGGGTGGAGGAGGGAAGGGAAAGGACCAAAAGAAAGTCCCAATATCAGAAATGAAAGAGGAGTCATAAGTATGACTGTCCCACTGACAGTAAATAAATAGCATAAAGTAGATCACTTGGATTAAAATATATCAATTACCTGAAAGACACAAAATGCACCTTAGGAGAAACAGATAACTTGAAAATCCTTTTCTCTAGTCAAGAAACTGAGTTAGGGGTCGGAGCAATAGCACAGCGGGTAGGGCGTTTGCCTTGCATGTGACCGACCTGGGTTCAACTCCTGGTATCCCATATGGTCCCCGAGCACCACCAGGAGTAAATCCTGAGTGAAGAGCCAGGAGTAGCCCCTGAGCATCACCAGGTGTAACCCAAAAAAGCAAAAAGAAAATAAACTGAGTTAATCATTAATAAGCTTCCCTCCTCCCCCAAGAAAAAAGTATCTCAACGTTCAGAGGGTCTCACTTGAGAATCCTATCAAAATTTAAGAAATAGAGTATACCAATTTGCTATCTTCTCTTCCAGTAAACAAGCCGGGTGGCCACTTCCTACTCCAGCCTGTCAGGCTACCAATATTCTAATATCAAAACCAGAAAAACAGAAATTACAAGAAAGGAAAACAACAAACTAATGTCACTCATAAGCACAGACCTTGAAATCCACAGCAAATATCAAAATCAAATTCAACCACATATTAAAAGAATCACGCAACATGAGCAAATGGGACTTCATTTCAAATCTGCAAAACTGGTTGAGCGTCCTAAAATCAATCATCGAAAACTGCCACATTAACAAGACTTTAGAAAAACATTATATGATCATATCAACCCATGTTTTGAACAAAACTGTCAGAAAACTAGAAAGAGGGGGAAACCTTTATCAATGTGATATAGAATATTCACCAGGCAGGGAGACGTCCCCAGAGCATGACCGCCGTGACCACAGAGGCTCCCTCGGCATCTCGGGAGTGGCCATTGTAGGCACCTCCCACACACCCCCACCCAAAAAATCAGCAGGGCTTGAGCAGCACTGCATCATAGGACCCAAGCACTGAACCACCCTCAGTCCCTTGGGTACTTGAATACCACTTGGGAGAGCCTCTGCCAATAAAAAGAATATCTACAAGCCAGCAGCAATATCATAAACTATGTAGAAGCTAAGTCGAGCATCACAGGGAAAAGGACAAAAAATGATGTACATTCTTCTGTGTTTGTCTGGGACATACCGAGCAGTGATGAAGGATCATTCCAGGAACTTTGTGGGATGCCGGGGGTCAACCTCCAGGGTCAGCTATGTGTAAGACAAGCATCTTACCCACATACTATCTCACAGGCCCAGAAGGTACATTCTTGTTTGTTTAGGATTTTGTTTGTGAGTCACCCTGGGTTCTGCTTAGGACTAAATCCTGGTTTGTGCTCAGAATCACCACTGGCAGGGTCGTGGGTACCTTTAATGTTGCTTGAAGCTTGGCTGGTCATATGCAAGGCAAGTGCATTAACTCTTAACTCCTCTCTCTCTCTCTCTCTCTCGCTCTCCCTCACCTTCCTCCCTCACTCCATGTTCTTTTTCTCAGGTATGGAAAAGGCTATGAAGGCTGAGGAGATGGAGGTCCTTTTGGTCCCCACATTCTCCTCCCTCCCACTATAGCCCATGAAATTGAGATGATGAACACGCTGTGCTGGGAAGGACTAGGATGAGGATAAGGTGCCTGGCACTGCCCACAGCGCACCTCACCCCCTTCCGGCTTCCTCCAGAGCACTGAGAACTATCTAACATGCTCTCTGACTCTGACTCACTCTTGATGGTCACCCACTGAAGAGAAAGCAAACTCCTCAGGGCCAGGAGTAGTTGCTGACTTAGTAATCAACTATGCGTCCCTCACCACACAATGAGGGGGTTTGTTCATTTTCACTGAACAAATGAACCCATTTGGAATTCCTGGTCTTTCTAGTTATTTAGGCACGTGGAAACCAAGGAAAGAGAGAAGAGGAGATTGGACAAGGAGTCCAGGACCACTTCTGTCTGGGAGCATGGGGTCCATGACACGCTCATCCCAGTAGGAGAGACGCTTCCTCTTCATGGGCTGCCTTAAACCCACCCTCCATGGAAGCTCACCACTAGCTCACCAAGGGCTAGTGCACCCCTCACCTGGGACAAGCAAAGCCTCCCAGAGTTCCTCAGCTTTCACATCACCCCAGACCTGAAGTGGCTGCTGGAGCCAAAAGAACCATTTGGGAGGGTGACCTAGAAAACAACAGCATATAAATGTTTTCACTCAGCAACAGAGCATCTGATTTCACTCATTTGTCTCTGCAACCGCTATGAGGCCAGTTCACCGGCAAGTGCTTAAAGAGATTAATCAGGCAATAACTTGGAGCAATGCTGTGGCGAAGATGGGAGAGACCAAAAGCCAGGGATGTTGGCTTCCTGGCACCCACTGTCATGGACTGTCGGGCAGCAAAAGGTACCTGTCAAAACTGCCATTTCCTCATCTTTAGATAGAGCAAAACAGGGTCTTTCATGGTTGGTCATATGGCTCCAAGAATATTAGAGGTAAAGGGTAAGGAAGGGTAGAACAATGGCGAGGGTGTCAACCTTGCACACAGCCAAATCTGGTTAAATGCCCAGCACCCCATAAGTTGTCTAAACCCCATTGAGTGATCACTGAGCACAGAGTCAGGAGTAAGCCCTGATCACTGCTGGATGTGGAGAAGGAAGGAAGGAAGGAAGGAAGGAAGGAAGGAAGGAAGGAAGGAAGGAAGGAAGGAAGGAAGGAAGGAAGGAAGGAAGGAAGGAAGGAAGGAAGGAAGGAAGGAAGGAAGGAAGGAAGGAAGGAAGGAAGGAAGGAAGGAAGGAAGGAAGGAAGGAAGGAAGGAAGGAAGGGAAAGGGAGGAAGGAAGGAAAGAAGGGAGGAAGGAAGGGAGGGAAAGGGAGGAAGGCAGGCAGGGATGGAGGGAGGGGGAAGGGGAAGGAAGGAATAAAAGAAGGGAGGAAGGGAGGGGAAGGGAGGAAGGCAGGGAGGGATGGAGGGAGGGGGGGGGGAAGGAAGGAAGAAAAGAAGGGAGGAAGGGAGGAAGGCAGGGAGGGAGCGAGGGGGAAAAGGGAAGGAGGATAGGAGTGAGGGAAGGAGGGAGGTAAGGAAGGAGGGAAGGAGGGAGCAGGGAGGGAAGGAGGAGGGAGGGAGGGAAGGAGGAGGGAGGGAGGGAAGGATGGAGGAAGGGAGGAAGGAAAGAAGGAGGAAGGGTCTCTGTAAAGAGCTGCGCTATGAAATGCACTTGCCACCACTATTTTACTACTGAGCTATAAAAGAACCACAGAGAGAAAAAAAAGGAGACAATGTAGGAATGACATAAGTCACACAACAATCATCATATGGTGACTGAAACGCATGCAGCCATGTCACATGACAAGTGGGGAAGGTGGCATTTTGCTTCCTCCAGCCTTCCGCAAGACTCCTCTAGGCACAAAAGTTTTGACTCCAACAACAGCCCATCTCCAAACTGTCAAGGCACCCTGGAGACAGATCTGGAGACCTGAAGCCTGAAAAAAAATAAATAAATGATTCCTTCTGTATGATGAAACCCAATCATGAACAGCTTTGTAATGGTATATTTCATGGTGATTCAATTTAAAAAAAAATAATTCTGAGCTCCAGAGTCCACCAGACTTCCCTAGATCCTTCTAACACCAAGAGAATTGAGCGTGGTTCTCACCACGGACCCCTATTCCTACCAGTTAAGCTCATGGTGAAAGTCAGATAATGTAAAAGTATTTAGAATAGTTAAGATTAATTATATAAAATGTTTAAGAAAAGTTAAGATTAATAAAGTATGGCCAAAGAGGCCCACAAAAAAAAAATCCCACCCATCACAAAGCCTCTAGTCCATCATAGCCACAGTAAACATTTGCAGTGAATGGTTCTGAAAACTTTAATCCAATTTTCTGACACTGTGATGTTCCAATGACTCACAAATTTGTCTAAGGGGCCAAGAGAGGCAGAAAGTGGGAACCCACCTTATGGTCAGTTTGCCCTTATACTATGGTCAGTTGGTCCAAATGCTTCACATAGCACATTTTAGTGGTAGTGGTATTTGCTTCTCCAACAGACTTGCTAATGGAAAGGAGATGCCGATACAATGACCTATTCTCCAAAGGAGCTGGTCTGGAGGGAAGCAATGCCCTGATCTGAGCAGTGCGCTGACAGTAGCTTCTGGAGGGAGATGAGCATTCTCGGGAGCCTGTTCTTCCTTTTGCTGCAATGACCTTCCTTGCTTCATTCAGGATTTTCTTACCAACCAGCTCCCCTAACATTCCCTATTCTGTTTTGCTCTTCTTCCCAAGATTTCACATGATATGCTTTTCATCAGTTTCTAGTATGCTTTCATCTCAGGGGAACAGCAGAGAGACTATCCTGTTTGGCTTAACACTAAGTCAGGTGCTCAGAGTAGAATCAAAGGTCTTCGCTTGGCAGAGGCGACGCGAGCAGTCTGGCTGCACTGTCAAGTGAAAACCCCTCCAACAGATGACTTTCCTCAAACCCACGGAGATGATCTGAGCAGTAGGACACAGGAAAAATACACAACCACGACCCAGCGCTGTTCCTTCTGATAGATGCTAAGACTTTGACCACCTTACATCTGTAAAACACTCGGTGACATTCCATCATTCAATTATAAAGCTAAAGAGATGCAACAAAATTAATTTGCTTATCACCAGGGAAATTAAAATGCCTGCAAATATATTCTGCCCCTGCAGCCCGGTTTCAGATAGTTGATACATCTGATGTGTTGGCAACAGTAAAAACCAAGTGAGGAGAATTGGGAAAACTAGTTTCTAGCTGAAGGGAAAATTCAGCAAAGAAAAAAAAATCAACAAGAGCCCACTGCCTGTATTTTTTAACCTATTCTCCAACACCAACAAATGGTTCGAGGAACTGGAAAGGCAGTTAATATCTCAACCTTAAGCAGAGAACTAGACCTTAGCTACAAATCCAAGAGACTTGGGTCCTGCCATTTGGCGCAGGGCTCAAGAAGATGGGCTTAGCAGTGAAGCTGGCCTGCGTGTTAGGCCCCCTCTGCCCTTTGTTTTTAAATTACTTGGGATTTTGATTTAAGGTACTGGTAGGGAAGCATTCCTGGAAGTGCTCAGGGCTTCCTCCTGTCAGTGCTCATGAATGATCAAACCAGGATAGTGCAAGGGTCAAACCAGGGTTGGCAAAGTGCAAGGGAAGAGTCTTACTCCTATCCTATTTCTCTATCTCTTCAGCCCCTTAATAGCTCTGTGGTCTTTTAGAATAGTTACTATTTTTTGTCTAAGCCTTTAGCTTCATATCTGTAAAAAGAGATAATGAAATCAATCTCATGGAAAGAAAGTGGAAATGGACATAAAGCCCAGTAGGCAATCAATGTGGGAAATGTGCTTTTATTATGTTAATGATGTTAAATTAGAGTCTTGTTAAAGGACAACACAGGGCAGGGAGCTTGTATAGGGATTTAGGTGTCTGCCTTGCTGTGGTCTATTCTGTCTCCACACACAGTTAGTTCCCAAGCACTGCCAGGAGTGATCCCTGAGGAGAGAGTCTAGAGCAATCCCTGAGCACTGCACAAGCCCCAACCCCTCTCCGGAAAAGTATGACGCAATGATGAACACTTAAGATCATACACCCCACATGTTTAAAGGGAGGCCTGTATCAAAGGGAGCAGCAAGAATGGCACCAGGCCGTCTTCTTCCCTGGCACTTTCCTCGCAGCCCTTCTGCTCGTGTTCTCTGGCGGCATTCCTGGTCTCAGCAGGAACTCAGGGAAAAGACCCCAGTGACTCCCAGAAGATGAACTCATTCCATCTGTGGGCCAAAACCCCAACCCGGCTCATTCCGACTCCCACCCACTTCTTTCAAACCCCCAGAAAGCATCTGCAATGATTCAATTTTAAAAGGGGGTAAGGCAGAGATGCAAAGACAGGTGACCTAAGAAAGCCTCCAGGCGGTGCTAGCAAGGGGTGAGAGTGAGACCCTAGAGGTGCAGGCAGAACTGTGCTCAAAGGAACAGGGACAATGAGGCAGAGAAGACGAGACTACCGCTGGCAAAGGCGGCGGCAAGGCCAGCGCTCTGTGTTGCGCCCCGTCACAGGATGCAAGAGGAGGGGCAAGGCCTCTCCCACTTTCCCTTTTGTGACAGACTGTTTCCAGGAAGTTACCAGCAATTGAAAAAAGATGCTTAAATACATGAAAGGGGCCACATGGCTGAGAGACAGAGAGAAACTGAACTGGAAAGGGATTCTCTTCAGCCTGAGAAAAGCAGAATTTCAAGGAAAGAGACAACGCACTTCCTACAGGCCAAGGAGAGCTCCAGGGGCCACAGCAGGGCTCTGCATCTAGGAACCAGTCCAGGAGTCAGCTCCTGGTGCCTCACGTCCCTGGGTGCCCTGAGAGCCAGCCCCAGAGCACACCCCCAGCACTGACCCATGAGCACTGCCAGGCGTGTCCCAATCAAGATGAAACAGAAAACCCAAGTGACTGTCAGAGGCCAAAAGTCCAGATAATTAGGGGTCAAATAAAACAGTGGCTAACCTGAAGACAGCAATTTGGGGAGAATGATGACAAATCTGAATTTGTCACCTACATCCTTTCTCTCAGCCCAGAATCTAAGCTCATTATCTTGCTAACTGGAATGCCCCAAACAAGTGATGGTGAGCAATTCAGCCATGGGACAAGCAGTTACTCTCCCATGTGTGCCGAGCCTCTCCCCAGGGGGCCTGGGATTATTGCCGCTGTGTAAGACTGAAGGTAGGCGCCTGAGCCCATGGATGCTGAACTGCTCGACTCTGCAATGCTTGGAGCCACAAGGACCACATCCAGTAGTGCCTGGGGATCATGCAGTGCTGGGGATCAAGCCCCAGTCCACCGTGGGCAAGGCGTGTGCTCCAGCCCTTTGAGCTTTCTCACTGGTCCTGGTCTGCCCATCTTGCCTTCTCATAAACAGCTAGCTTCCCTAGCCTAAAGTCTTCTACTGACTTGCAGAGACTATAAGGAACATCCCTCACTTCAGCACCTGGGTTCTCCTGGGAGGAAGGAGGTCCAGGGCAGGGGGCTGGCTAATGCCTGTGCTCCACTGCAAGCCATGGTGATATGGGGTACCACTGGGAAGGCTGCACCAGGTGACACTGGCACCATCCATATTCCTTCACAGCTGTGGGTGGGTTGATCGGGGGCACCAATTATCTAATTGCTGCTAATGTTCCATATATTTACTCAGCTGCAAATTTGCAAGATGGGGCCTGACTCACAAGAAGGGGATAATAATGGGAGATACATTTCCATTTGAAAATTCATGAATAAGCAGCAAGAGCCCTGTTTATTAAAATTCAGATGCAGATAAACAATGAGTATAGTTCCAGGAATAATTGCAGGGTTTCCACAGTTACAGAAAACCGGCCCCTTTGTCAACACTCCATTGTTCTATTTATACCTTGGGAGATATTGCATCGAGCATCTATAAATACAATGGAAGCTCATTCATCTCAACCCCTCTCACGTGTAAAGTCCCCAACCTTCTCAGCAATAAAAAGAACCGTATCCCGAGTGTGTCTGACACCAGGTCTCGAGACTGTCACAGGCAAGTTTTTCCTAATATAGGGGATAAAGCAGAACAGGCTTGGATTGGGGCTGAGCCAGGAGGAGCCACAGGCACTTTATTCTGCTTTCTGAAATCGATGTGAAGCAGCTACATCTTCCCGAGCTCTCAGCCCCTGAGAATTACAGAATCTCCGTCATTCTAGGCAGACAGGACAAACTGCCCATACTAGCTCTCCTGAACCCATGCTTGGAGTGACGCTCATCCCAACACTTTCTCTGCAGGTGACTGCCCTCTACACACCCCTCCAATGACACTGCATACCCATCTCATGGCACTCTTGATCCTCCCATCTCCGGGTACAAGTCATTGCATACTGCATTCATCAGCGTCTGATTCAGTGAGACCCTGCTGAGTGCAAGCAAGCCCCAAGTGTCCCATGGTGGGACGTAACTGTGCTGTCCCATATTCATGAATATTTATCATATTTGTTTTTTAATTTTTTATTATACCACCGTGAGACATACAATTACAAAGGTGTTCATAATTGGTAAGAGACTTAAATATTTATCATATTTGTACTAAAGGTTGGACACGGATTCTCTATAAAACTCTCACCACCCTACAAGCTCTCCAAGGAGAGCCGGAACCTCTCTTCTAGATAAAAACACAAGGCAATACACCACCTTGACGTGCAGCTAGTAAGGCGCAGCATGGGACCTGCACCTGGACTTGCCTAAACTGAAGATTTATGCCCTGGCTCACTACACCACCACATTTTTGACTTTTGACTCTTTCTTGTGGATAATTCCCTGATTTTTCTGTCTCAGTGCCCTGCCTTACACCTGTCTCTGTCCACTCATGAATTTAACTAGCCTCCAGCAGCCCCCACCCCACACACACACACACACACACACACACACACACACACACACCAATAGAGGACAACCTTTAGGTCCATCTCTTACCAAAATCCCTAACTTGTTAAAAAAAAATGGGCCTAGCGATATCCAACATGTCCATACTGATATGCCCCATATTTATGGGGGAAATCACTAATACACACATATAAACATATGTATACTTGTATGCGTATGTATCTGTGCCTACACAAAACACCTTTCTTGAAGTGTGCACACATATATGTGTTTCCGCTCAGTGTAGCCGTACTGAGCATGTAGCATTTACATACAATAGGTAAAAGTCTCTGCAAGGATACAGGTGCAGGACTGTACCAGAAATGACGCCCTGATTTGTGCTGTGGGACTGGATCATTTAAGCACTTTGTACAGACAGAATTTGACTCCATTTGGCTTCCTTCCACCTTGCTAGGAACTCTTGTCCCAGAACACTTCACAGGTCTTAGAGCCAAAGCAGAAGACACCAAAACAAGATTGTAGCAGGGAGGCATCCAGGGAGCCATGGAGGAAAATTTTATACTTCACTCATCAGCAAGACAGCAGCTGGGTGAGGAGGTGGGTCAGGGCTCAGGAGCCAACTGGCAGACTCCCCTGAAATCTGTGCCCTGTTCATTGAAGAGTGATTTCCCCTTGCAGTCTCATTCCACAGACAGTGGGGGAAAGTTCCAGCCTTTTGATTTGGACCCAGTATCCCACAGATAGACAGGGATGGCCAATTAGGAGTTGAAATACCAGTCAGTGTTCTGAAAATGTTGTATCATTTTCAGATTCTCTCCTTCACTTGTGAGTGGTTCACACCCATTTAACACATATGCAGCACCTGCTTGAATGAGTACTAGACTTGTTCGACCAAGTGCAGGCTCTCTGAACTGAACTTGGCTTAACTAACCTGCCAGGTTCCCGGATGTTCACCGCTTTGGATGCCAACCCAATGCTACTTGTGCCAGCTGTGATATTCCATTCTCAGAAGCCCTAGCATTGTTTCCTCCATCAGCTGAGCAAAGTGTTCCCAATAGCTAATTGTTTGTTCACAAAACTATGTACAGTTGTCGTATGTGTTATTATAATTAAATTATTTAATTCAATATTATGTAAATTAACAGAAAATGAGTACAAAACAATCCATGTTTCTATAAATGCTTTGTTGAATGTTTTGCAAAGACTTGATAAAGGTGAGTCACATTAAAAACAATGCAGCTGCTAGGTGTGAACAAAAAAGTATCAAATATTAGGTGTATGGAAGAATCTAGAATCCTTTACTAACCCAATGTCATCTTACTCCATGAAAAAAAATCAGGAAGTAAAAAACTACAGAATTTGTAGTTTTTTTATGTCATTACTAACCCAATGTCATCTTACTCCATGAAAAAAAAAATCAGGAAGTAAAAAACTACAGAATTTGTAGTTTTTTATGTCATTTCATTGACATGAAAATGGAGAACTCTCATCAGCAAACCAATATGCAAAGAAATGACCCAGAGCCTCACTCTATCAAAAGATGGGTAATATTTTTGACAATTAAAAATGTTCATAAATTTTAAAAAAAGATGGGTAATAAAACAAACCTTAGTTTCAATGCAGAGAGTATCTTCAGCATCAGTATGCATTAGTTTTGAGTCCCCCAAATTTTTGGACGAGTTTATTAATTTTTATTAATTACAGCAACTGATCCCAATTGAAAGATACAAACCACCACAACTCAGTGAGCCGTAGGCTGTATCCAAGCATGTGGAGTGGGAAAGCAGGGGGTGGGGGAGGAGAAGGAGCATCTGAACCAGGCACCTAGATGAGGCGCAGACAGGCAAGAGGAAAAAGCTCCAGGAAAAGGGACTCTTGGTTTAGTCTTTAAGAATATGAAAGTGTTAGCAGGCGAACCCCAGGCAGAGCAAGAGCAGTGGCTAGAAAGGCACAAGGTCCACTGGGGTGCCGCCACCAGTTAGTACAGCTGGAACACAGAACAAATGATGACAAAACCAAGCTTTCTACGAGGATCTGCACATATGTGTCTACTCGTCCATTCTAGGACTTGTCTTTGAAGGTATGTCTTTTAGTTGTGAGAAAACAAGGAAAGAGAGTGTGACCCCTGTTACTTTGAAACCTTTTCTCTTAAGCTCTAGAAAGCTGAGCAGAGCAGGGTGGAAGGAGGGCTAGCTCAGCTATGGTGTCTCTCCCACCTCCAGTTTCCAACTCCACATAGGGTCTAACGCTATTTCTCAGGAAAGATTGGGGCTAGCTATCATATCTGATCAACCACAAATTCGCACTGGTCAGAGGGACCCAGAGCTGAGAATAATCATTCCACTTTCTTTCCTGCTTGGTACGATTTCCTTCTAAACTGAAATGCTTATCCAACCAGCCACATGCCACTGAAATCGGCAATAGATTAGATTACCTGATACACCTCTACACCCTCCAACAAATTTCCTAGTAATCACAGCAGCTGCTATTTTTTCCAGCTGGTTGCTGACAACGTTTCAAAATGAATCCTCCTACACTCTTATTTTTACCCTTGACTAGCTGACTTTAATGGTAATCTCTTTAGGCTTGGAACTCAGTTGCAGGGGGAAATCTTTGATTTCTTTTAGAAATGAACTTTGGTAGAAAAACAGCTCTAGCAGGTCACTCTTACACTTTTTCTTTTGTCTCTCTCCATGCCCTTCCTCCGACCCCTGACCATTTTATCTAAATTACCTTCCCCAGGATTTTCTTGAGAGTTTAGCTACTAAAAGACCAAAATTTCCCTCAGTTGTTAGGAAAGAATTTCTTTTAAACAATGAGGAAAAATTTTACTTTTTATAATCAATTACACCCTCATTAATAAATTGGGTCACTTGAAATTAAGCTATTTAAATCTTTTGTGCATACGTATAACCCTAAAACCTAACAAAAACTATAGCAGGAAGTAGGTGCTCAAAAATACAACTAACAGGGTGTTGGAGAATATTACAGGTCATCAAGGTCTTGTCTTGCATTCAGCCTTACCTGGTTCAATCCCAGGCACCATATATGGTCCACCCCAATCCTGATATATGTTTTACCCCTGATCCCTGAACCCACAGCCAGGAATAACCTCTGAGCACCACCAGGTATGGTCCAAAAAACAAAATATTTTAAGAACAACTAAATTAATGGATAATTTTCACAACTACCTATGGCAAGAGCAAAGATATAGACATTCTTACATTTTAGGATAGACTCAGTAAAGTCAAGCTCTCTGTTCAAAGCCACTCAAATTAGGATTCCACCAACATTTGTCTTGAGTCATATTACTACTAGACTAGATTCCTGAATGTCAATATTGGAATGGAAGATTTTATTGGTCTTTGCTTCTGTGGAACCAGAATCAGTCCCTTAACTAGGCCCCAGATCTCAAGATGACACTAAAAACAGGGGTCTCAGAAATGCCATTCAAAAAATGCATCCTTCGGAGCGCTACAGGAAAGGAAAAAGAGTGGAGCAGGCCGGAGGCCGCAGTGCCCACAGTGCCCACACAGTATATTTCAGCTGTGTTCAGCGAGCCTGTCCACAGGGATGCCAACAGGCTGCATCTACCAAGAGTCAGCAAGCGCAGCATGTGGTCCAAATCTGGCCTCCATATGTTTCTATATAAAAAGTTTCACTAGCCCCTACATGCACCCACTGTGTGTATATTGTGTTTTGTTTCTCAGAGTCTAGTTTTTCACCCTGTGGCCTACAAAACCAGAAACAGCTACTATTGGACTCTTTACAGAAATTGCCTGCATGGACACAGTTAACAATATGGACAGTGACAGCAAGAGAAATTAAACAAAGTACTGCTAATATGCAAAGAGCTAGGAAGGGAAAATTTCCTACCCAATACTCACCCCTCTCAAATTGCAAATTACTTCAGCACTTAATACCTGCTTAAAAGCAACTTGCCAATAATATCTACTCTTCCTTGAACTCTTGAACCAGACATCTACCCCACTCATTACCATTGCATTTGGGATTAGCAATCAGCAGAAAAGCTAAAGAAAACAAAATTTTTACTCTATTTAAAATGAGAGATCAGAGAAGTGCACGCTGAATGTAGTGCTATGAACACAGAAGGTAGCATGCCTTGTAATGGCCTCGATCTCATTAAATGATTTTTTTGGCTATTATCATTTGGGCTCACCAACAGGTCTGAATGGACTTGCCAATAAAAGTGAATGTTTAATGTGTTGCTTCTCTTTTGAAAGGAAATACATACTGGAATCAGAAAAGACGAAAATCGATTGTTAAGAAAAGTGATTTCAAATTAAGAGTATCATTTTCTCTCTTTAGACTTTGTCATGGATATTACCTTGCAAATCTCTTAACCTCTCCATGTCTTACTTTCCTACATTTACTCAAAACTGGAAAGCATTTCCTAACCCTTCTTCCCCTCCTCCAAATCAGCCACTTGAAATGGATGCATTAAAAACAAAATTGCATAAGCTGTGAGCATTTTAAGAGACTTTCCAATGTAAATGCTAAAAGTGATCAATGGTTGTGTTTATTTAGTTTTGGGTTTTTGGGGTTTCTTTGGTTTTTTTATTTTGGTCTTGGTGCCACACCCAGTGGTGCTCATGGCTGACTCCTGGCTGTGTTCAGGGATCACTCCTGGTGGGCTCAGGAGACTATCTGAGGTGCCAGGGTGTCGGGGGCGCTCCCGGGGTCCCCGACAGTGCCAGGAAGCGAAGTTCCCTTCTACCTCCGAAGCCGGCGAAGAATGGATGAACACTCAGGAATCCGATGCGGTTTTAAAGGGCTTTACTTATCACAGGTTCAGGCATACAAATCAGCAAAAGGAAAAACCCGATGCTTAGGATTCCAGGCTAGAACCCCAGCCACGTGTAGGCCAAGATGGCGACCACCACGTGTGAAACTTCCAAGGGGAATAAAGGCTCACAAGGCGAGATCCCACCGGGAAGAAGAAGCCAGGGAGAGCGGGAACCGGCAAGTTTATACCCCCCCCCAACTCAGACCTTCCTCCCATTGTTATGGAAAGCAGGGGAGGGTCCAATGCCCTCAGGCAACCCCTCCCTGCATCTCACCTAGGGCCTTTACTGTGCTAATGTTTTGAGCTGGGAAGGCCTTTGAAATGTAGAGAAGGGGGTTTCTGAGATGGCATGTCACTGTACCAAAGATCAACACCAATGCCAGTTAAATATTTCTCCAAGCCTTCACAAGTCTCCTCTACTTCATTGTAGTTTTATATTTTATCAGGGAGCCATGCTTGTTTGTTTGGAAGCAAACAGCATTTCTCTCTGGTCTAATTACTTAGGTGTCCTTACGTGGCCAGGCTAATATGCTGGTAAGATCTAGCTAGTCCCACGATGATTGTGATAGCATGGGAGAATATTTATACCAGCTAGTACAGCATACATGGTCGGATAAACTGCCACATTTAGACTACCCCTTATCTACGGAGTGATTTGCGGGGAGGCAATCCAGAGCAGATGCAGCGGCCCTTAGGAGTCCTGCAACACCAGGGATCAAATCCAGATTGACCGTGTGCAAGGCAAGGGCCCTACTTGCTGTACTATCTCACTAGCCCCTTTGCCATAGTTTCCTTAAATAACTTTCTTAGTGAGGGTAATACTGAACAAAACAAAGCTAGAGTGAAGAACAAACTCCTCTTCTCCTCCACCTTAAAAACTTGGTAATGGACATGGAAAATCTAGTGTGGATTCTGATAATGCCTGAGAGAAGAGCATCTACATCTGCATTTTCTAAAGGCTGAGCAAGTATTTCACTGGTAAGAATAAAAATCTGTGGAAGAAATTCATAGGTAGGCTGGTCATTCTCTAGCCTTAAAGAACTTGGACTGCAGTTGGCTGTGAGCTCCAATATGACCTGGGAACTGATAATCCACAGCCTCTGCTACAGTCCAGGGAAAGGCAAAGTGTCGCCTTCAGTGTAAGACCGGGAGTGCTAGTGTGAGCAGAAGGTACCAAAGGAGAAAAGACAATATACTTCCTCCCCAGGACGGCCAGCACCTACTGCTCTCACCCTGCTCCACAGATCCTGAGGCGCTACCTCCTGATCCACACTGCTGTCCTTTGGAAATTGCTCTTGCTTACCCCATTTTATATTCATGAGGCTGGCAATCAGGGAATTATGCCCTTTTCATTGGCCCAGAGGTGGGCTGGACAAAAGAGAGGCCATTTCTTCCAGGACAAAAATGTAAAGAAAAGGGAAAGACGAAGAAGCAAAAGAACTCTTTTGGTTACTATAAGTTCCAAACTGCCCTTTCTCCCACCACATGGAGAGCACTAGAAAATAAAGCAGACAATGAGTAAAGCAGAGCTGAGGAGAGCGAGCAAATGGCAGGCTCTCAACCTCTGCAGCCTCTAGATCCAGTGGCAACTGAAATGAGAGCACCCTGATTTCCTAAGTTATCACTGTTCCTAGCCATGTAAAATGTCTTGTCTTAAACCCATTCTGTGTTAGTTTCTGTCACTTTCCATCCAATCTTCTTCACTAGTTCAGTGAAGACACATCTTAAAGCACCCCCATTTACCTTGGCATTGAGATCCAGGGACAGAAGGGAGGTAGTTCAGGGCAACCTGAAATCACAACTCTAAACACCCAAACACTCATGCCTAAGCACAAAACACTTAAATTTTCTTTGCCTTTGTTCTGCTCTGGGCATTTATGCATGGAATTTTTCAGCAAGTCTGGAATTGAGTATTTATTACATCTTTATTTAGAGTGGAGTGAGAAAATAATTTGTAAGTATCTTGGAATATATTCCTCCTAGAATAAAACTCACATTGCATCCAGATGCAATTAGGCTAATGAGTAGCCATAAATGATCCATCTTTTAAAATCACAAGCATTTTAAAAATCTATTAGCTCCTATTATTTTTCTGACAATCAAGAATGTCCTAATTATGTTTTTATCTGTTTATTCCTGATGATAACTTTATAATACTTCGTAGCAAAATTCTTAAGAATTTGTAAACTGCTATTAAAGATTGCCCTATTGGAGTTCTTTTTCTTCTCTTTACATCACACAAGAACTCTGTCCTCCAGAAGGAAAAAAGAGCCAGGCCCATTCTTTCTTTCTCCCTGTTCCTACCTGCTGCAGATACTGGTGTTGCAATGACCAGGGATCACACGTTTGTGGTGCTCACTGGAGGCTGTGCCCCTTCACAGCTTGCACAGGTGCCTACAGAAGTCACACACTATAGCTGTGGAGGTCCCCTGGGCTCACGAGGGAGAGGCTGTGCTCTAATAGCTGTGGTTCTCACATCAGCCTGCCAGATATTCCCAGGTTCGTACTCACTGCACAGCATATGAAGGCAGCTCCAGGAACAGACTTAGGACCTCATGCTTGTAAGGCAGGTGCTTTAGCTACTGAGCCATTTCCAACTCCCCATCCTGGGTGTGTCTTTCCCAAACAGATGACCTGTATCCACTCCCTCACAGATGTGCAGCTGTTCTCTTGACCCAGGATGCTCCTTCCTTTCCACTCACTTGTCTAACCTCTAACCCAGCTCCTGTTCAAGACCAGGGGGATCGAAGCTCACCTCTGACATTACAGAGACTTTCTAGACCAAAACCAAAGCCCACCCCACCTCACAACGTATCTCTGATGTAGAGCATTTGCTTGGGAGAATAGCTATCTCTAGTGGGGATGGGACCTATGTTCTTCGGCGGCTCCCTAAAGACAAGTCTCCCCATCATGATCCTGCTGATCCCCTCAAATGTGGGTCTTTCATCTGCCCCAACGATACCAGGAATCAGTACTGCAGGCACTGTGCTAGTTTCCAGCAAATAAACAAGCATGAGCCATGAAATGTGATGGGCCACTTCCACTTATGACTCCCGACTAGCCTTGGTCGTCTAGGTACCAGGACACCTCCTGTCCTCTTTCGCTCCATCCAAGTGCCATCCTGCCTCAAAAGCTAGGATACAAGATCTGAACTGCTTCCCCGCCTCAACAGCTTTCACTTCTCATGTCAGTCAAGTGCCTTCTCAGAGCCGCAGGTCTTGTGCAAGCTTCTGCAGACAGAGGGCTCTTCGCATGTTGTAGTCTCCTAGCCCACATTCAGCTGGGAGTGACACCGACTGACATGTGTCAACAGTCATTTCTCTATGATGGGTCAAATTAGGGTTCCAGCTAAGTGCTTCACAACACTGTGGGTTCATGTCAACCACTCCCCACCATCACCACGCAGCAAGTCCCACAGAATGTGGGGTTTGGGAATGCATATACTATAATGCAATCTAGTATGTGCGCAGGCGCATTATGTGGAAAGCCACACTGTACATGCCTTCATGAGATGCAACAAAAAGGTGAGCAGAAGCTGTGAGGGAAACGGCATGGATGGAGCTGCTCAATGCATGACTGCCACGAATGAGGAATGGTGCAACTGGATCACTCCTTTGGACTTCAAAAATGGTCTGCGTTTAATTTATGGGAGCGTCTGCACAAAAGGAATGGTCAACAATAGGATGAACATGTGAGCAAGAAAAAGATGCTGAGCATGAAAACAATACCCCAGGGGGTACAGAGGCAGCTTAAAGAGGTGGAGTTGGGGCTGGGGAAATAGCTCAGCGGGTAAGCTGTTTGCTATGCACACCGCCAACCTGACACCACATGGTCCCCCAAGAACCACCAAGAGTGATCCCTAAGCTCAAAGCAGGAGTAAGTAAGCACTGACAGGTATGCCCTCCTGCTTTCTGCATGTGCATGCTCACACACACACACACACACACACACACACACGTACACGCACGCACGCAGAATGTACAACTGGGTAAATGCAAGATCCCAAGTTTGATTTGCCAGTAGCACATACCCCACCCCTCCAAGCCCACACACCTTAAGGTAGAGTCCTGGTGACCATCACAAATCACCAGAGACCCCCAAACCCCAGCATTGCTGAGAACCCTTTAAAAGATGGTCTCCCAGAAATGTACATGAATTGAGTTTCATACTCAATAAGATAAGCAACACACACTACCTGTGTGACACACATGACACAAAGACCTCAGCAACTGAATCAGGAAACACAGCCTGGGGGCCTGGTCCTGTTACACAAAGTGGTAGGAGCCAGCAATCTCTTACCCACAAGTTCTACACCTAAGAGGTCGCCAATGCCCCCCCCACACACACAAGAGTGTTGTACAAAGGAAACAGGTGGGCTTTAACAAAATAACAGTGCTGGGCTGATGAGATAACCTGACATGCAGGAGGCCCAGGTTCAATTCCCAAACACGGAGTCAGGGGTAGCCCATGAGCATCACGGAGTATGGTGCCCAAAATAAACAAACAAGAAAAAAATAAACAAGATGCTGCCTTATGGACATGTGTATCCACAATGGTCCATGATTTTTAAGAAGTTGCTCCTCTTAGTGACTTGCGTGAAATCCTCTTTCTGTGAACTGGAGGAAAACAGTTTACAAAATAATGTGAACAATCTTGCATCAATAATGCGTGACAGAGACTAACACACCAGGCACACAGGCTTGGCTGGAAGGTGGGAGCAAGGGAACAAAAGCTCAGGCAAGACTATGAATGGGCTGAACAGCACCATTAAACTAGACCCTCAACCAGACGCTACCTCGGGATCAACTGCTGCGTTGCACAGTACCTTCCGGTGCATCAGAGAATTATTCACAGGGGGCTGTTTTAGAGACTTATTTACATGTTTACTTATTTACTCTGTGCAAGAAGAAAGCACCTGCTCTCTTTGCAAAACACTCTTGTCTTGTAAAGGTAAACAAGGTAAAAATACTTGTGACCATAGGAACTAATGGGGGGCCATGGCATTGGGACCCACCACTAAAACACTCAGATACAGACCCTGGAACAACCAAGGAAGAAATTCCACCCACCCAGCATCAGCACCCAGATGAAGCTCATGATCAAGAAAGGGGTCCTGGGACATAAAAACCAGTGGCAGGAGTCCAGAGAGATTTGTGCGGCAGGCAGGGCACTGGCCTTGCATGTGGCTGAGTCAGGGTTGATCCCTGGAAACCCCTATCTTCCCCTGATCCCTGCCAGGAGTTGCCCTGCCCTGAGTAGAGTCAGAAGTAAGTCCTGAGCACCACTGGGTGTGACACCACCTCCCACCACCACAAAACAAAAATATACATACGACAAGAGGCAGGACCAGAACTGAGAGAAGCAGGACAAAGGTATCCTGCACTGGAACTCCCAGGTACCACCTCCACTCCTTGACCCGATGTGTATGTGACCATCGGTCCCTCCAGTGTCTAGCTGTTCGCTAAAGAGAGCGAGGCCCTCCCCAAGGGGCTGCAAGACTCTCGTGTAGTGCCACAATTACTGATTTAGCGCTTATTGTTCACGTGCAAATGGTAGGAATGGTAAGGAGCAGGGAGAGGCAGGACAGCCAGCGCTGCTCACCAGGTGAAACTCTGGGTGCCACTGGGGTAACCCCAGCACAGGGTCTTCAATCAATTTTTCAGGTCAGACACACAAGGGCGCATTCGTCACAAACATTTTTTTAATTAATCATCTCAAAAACTCAGGAACATCTCTGGAAAGAGGATCATTATGAGTGAACAGAGGGAGAGAACAAATCACACAGGAGGGTTATGATCCACTCACACTTGCTACACACGTGTATATAGACATTATCATGATAAATCTATACACCTGAGCTAAAACGTGTATGGAGGGAAGCTGGGAGTGCTAGTGCTTAGTACTACACAACAGTGACCACTGATAAAATCAATTTGCGACAAGCAGCAGGATGAAATAAGGGCCTTTCACATGTCCCTATGTGCGTCTCCGTAATGTGTGAATTTTCCCCATTCTTTTCTACTTCTGTTATAATAATTTGCAAGTGATATTATTTCAAATTAGTATACTAGATCCTCTTCCCTCAATGGAACTTCTACTGTCTTGACCCTCACTCCTGATAACCATCCACTATGTTCCCTAAGATCCAGTTAACATGAAAACACAAACACACGTGCATGCAGATACTTAGAGCAGTTGTGAATATTAACTGATTCCCTCATTCCCTGCAAATTCAAACCACTTCTTTTCCTCTTTCATTCCTCATAAGAGATTGTATTGAAGCACTCCCTAAAAAGTGAAAATATCCTTGAGAAGATCCTTCCGAGTGCAGGGTTTCTAGTAAAAATAAAATGGTTTTAAAATAACCATGATTAAATTCCATTACCCAGCGCTGATCTGTATGTCCCCAACCACTTCTCATAATGAAGTTTGACATGAATCAATAGTGGGGATGGGGGGGCCGCCTCCCAAGCTCCAGAGAATTCCTGCTTTCACTGAAATGTGTTAAACCCTGATCACAACAGCAGATTCAATATTTTCTCAAAATTTAGAAAAGTGGCATGAAATTTCACAGCTATACATTTTATGAAATTTTAAAGCAAATGAAATCAAAATTATGTTTACAGGGCACTTACTAGTTTTCCAACATGGCACTTCCTTACCTCCATGGTGTCACTTTTGATCACAAAACCCTGGACTGAGATTGTCTGAGCCAGGTCCACAGAACCGAAGCAGAGATACACATGCAAGAGGGATTTGGGATAAGTGGGTCAGCAGCTCAGGGCAAAGATGTGTGGGGACATTTGGGGACCTGGAGGCCACAGCTTTCTGGGCAGAGGAACAGAGTGTCCTGCCAGTAAAGGCAGAGCCATGAGGCAGCTACTGCCACAGATGGAGCCCGAGAGACTGCCTGCTTACGGTCAAGATAATGGAGCCCTTCATTAACCCTTTGATAAGGACAAGGCTGCCCACAAGTGCTGGGCATGACCTTCCATTATGCGCCCTCTTGGGCTTAGGGAAGTTCCCCTGGAAGGACGCAGCTGCCAATGGTATGGGGAAAATAAAAGCTCACCCGGAACAGGAAAAGGGCCATCTTGTGACACAGAGTGTCATTTGTTCTGACACCATCTACGGCGCAGAATGAGGACACAATGGGGAGAAATGAATGAGCCCAACACACGATGGGAGGTAGATCTGAGCCATTGAGCTGCACAGCTCTTTCCCGGAAACCAGGCAACCTTCCCAGACCCAGTGCCCACTCAGGGTGCCTGCCTTGGGAAAGGCGAGTTTCTGGTTCTGCACTTCATCCCTCAAATGGGTGCTTTTACAGTGAAGAGCCTGAAAGGATCCATTTTCCCACCAAAAAGGAAATACACTCTGAGTTGCATGTTGCAGGAAGCTATCAGGCAGAAAAGTTCAGTTACCCACCCAGGACAGGGACTTCGGTAACAGATGCGCAGAAAACCGCAGCAGGTCACCCGGAGACCCCCGAGCTCAAGTTCCGCGGAGCAGCCTGCCTTCTCGGTGCTCCCGCTGCTTCACTGCGCGTCTCGCCAAGGAAAGGTTTCATTCCAAATGAATGCTTAAAAGATCCATTTATTTTATTCCATTTCTACTCGCCCAGCCTGTAATAAGCTCTCAAATAGAGGAACTGTACAGGATAAACTGGAAAAGGGAATGTTCCACATGGAGGAGAGAAAAAGAGAATCGCAGAGAGAAAAAGGTGAAACGCAGAAAGTTTCTCCTCTGCTGCCTCCACCCGTCCGTGGCACCAGTCTCAGGTCTGTGCACTCGCAGCTGCCCTTGCCGGGCCAGTCTGGCTTGAAGCCTCCATTTCCTCCACAGTTCACTGGAGAGGGTTATACAGACCTCATGGGATCATTTCACAAAGATGCAACATAAATAATGAGCAGTAAGTACTCAGCATGCGGCATCAGCAGTTGGAGCCCTTATAATTGTTAGCTCTTGGTTACTGCCGGCAAAATTGTCACCGCAACCATCACCATCCTCCCGACAGAGGATGAAAGACAGTGCGGAGTAGGACGAGTGTTCCTCAACTCTGGCTAAATCCACTGGCTTATAAATGGCTTTTGCTCTTCTCCCTTCAGCGACCCCCCAGCTGCCAAGTGCTCCCCCCAGATTTTCTATTCTCCCTGCATTTCACGGCTCCCAGAGTGTGGCCAGCTGAAATGACACAGGCGCATCCTCACCCACAGTGGACAAATCTCACCCCACTGCCATCCAGGACCTCCTTGCTTCCCACTCTGGATCCTAGAACTCAGCCAGTTAAAAGGCCAACATTTTACTCCTGCCTTCCAAGTTAAGGATAAAAAAGACTAAACGAATGATTTCTCCGCTGAAAACGAGGGCAAAGTCCCTGGATCTGCCAAGCCTGTAGAGGCTCTTTCTGCCTTTCCAACCAATTGTGAGTCCCCTATAAAAAACCAGGGCTCCATTCCCAACATTTCATGGCCGCTCAAGCGCTACAAGGTGTGATGGCACGGAAGGAAGGGAAGGAAGGGAAAGAAGGGAAGGAGGGGAGGGAAGAAGGGAGGGAGGGAGGGAGGGAGGGAGGGAGGAAGGAAGGGAAGGAAGGAAGGAAGGAAGGAAGGAAGGAAGGAAGGAAGGAAGGAAGGAAGGAAGGAAGGAAGGAAGGAAGGAAGGAAGGAAGGAAGGAAGGAAGGAAGGAAGGAAGGAAGGAAGGAAGGAAGGAAGGAAGGAAGGAAGGAAGGAAGGAAGGAAGGAAGGAAGGAAGGAAGGAAGGAAGGAAGGAAGGAAGGAAGGAAGGAAGGAAGGAAGGAAGGAAGGAAGGAAGGAAGGAAGGAAGGAAGGAAGGAAGGAAGGAAGGAAGGAAGGGAAAGGAAGGGAAGGAGCTCCCAGGACTATACGCCTGCCATGAGACTCAGCCTCCTGAATGAGGGGTGTGTCCATTTCTGATGAGGACACAGTAGTACCCCAGGTGTGGGGTCAAAACACGTGGGTGCCTGTCCAGCCTCTAATCTCTGACTTCAAGCCAACTTTTTTTCTTTCCATGTGCTTCAGTTTCCTCGTTTGCAAAGATCGGATGCTAACCATTGACATCCCCACCTTCTGTGCTGGCCACTCTTCACCCTTCTTAGCTGAGCTTCTGAATCTCACTTTCTAGGAGTGAGTATGTAGAACAGCGTGATTTGTGGGTGACTGGGGGCTCAGCGACACCCACAACCACCCCTATTTTCTTCTGCTGGGTGAAGAACTCTTTTGCTGGGCCAGGGAGATGGCTCGGAGCCGAGCACACTCTGTAGGCTGCAGCCCAAGTTTGACCTCCTACTTAACCCAAGAGCACTGCTGGAGGGATCCCCAAATAAAACAAACATCATAAAAACTCCTCCAGGGAATTCCAGAGAATTGCAACCCATGCCAGTGGGCACCGTGGGAAGGGATATGTTTGCTCCTCACCGAACCCAGACAAGTGAAGGCAGGAAAGGTTACAGAGAACTTGGTCCTGAGTGCCAATGATGCCAAGGGAGTGCTCAAACCAGAAGTCATTTTCTCCTAGTAGATGTAAGTTCAGAAAGCAATGTCTAAAACCAGGAGGGAGACCCTACCAACAAGGAATCCACCAAGCCTCAGTAGGGTGCCCAAGCTCAGCTTCCAGCACTGCCACTGGAGAAAACATCTGGTCACATCCCTTCAGAACTCATCCCAGAAGACGGTGCCTTCTGTGAGCCTGCAGTTTCAGATGCCAATCACACATAGAACCTTGTCACAGACCAGGAAAGGAGGGAGGTTCCAACAACCCTTCCAAAGCTCATACACCCCCTGGCGAGACCAGGCCTTTCTCTGTGCTTCTGCTGGGCTGCCCAGAGCTCAGTGCCTTGGACCCAGACCTCTGGGTTGATTTTCTAGAGCAGCTCCCAAAGCTCAGAGAAATGTCCAACATTAGAATCTAGGGGGCAGCCAGGTGGAAAGCCTCAGGAAAGGACTAGAAGCTTCCCCTTTCCGGGTCCTTTCTCCCAGCACTGCCCCAACCAGCGCTCTGGGTGTTTACAGGGGCTTCATTCAATAGGCTTGATTGGAAAATCACTGGCCGGTGGGGACTGATTAGCACTCTGGCCCCTCTCCCCTCCCCAGAGGCAGGGGGTGGGCTGATACACAGAAAATTCCAACCCTCTAATCATCTGTTGGTTCCCCTGGCAACCAGCTTCCACCTTTGGTTACCTAAGGACTCTGCAAAAGTCACTTTATTCATCTAACAAAAGATGCATTTATCACTCTTACCACGGAAATTCTCAGGGTTTCAGAGCTCTGTGCTGGGAACCAGTTAGTGGCCATCCATTGCTTCGTGAAAATCACAGCTGAACAGGCCTCTCTGCTTCTGTTCCACATGCCTCAGGGCAGCCCTTTCGCACAAGTTACGACCCAGTGGTGAAGACAGACGCGAGAGCATAAATTACACTTCAAATGATCATAAATCCTTCCAAGAGAAAACAGAGGGCTGTCATACAAGAAGTAATCCTCCAGGGTTCAAAGAGTCAGGGAAACTTAGAAGGGGAAGCATTAAGTAGTCTGAGGTGGCTGAGAGGATGTAGTTTCATGAATAGAGAACGGAAGAGAGTACTCAGGGGGAGCCGACAGCTTGTGCAAAGGCCTGGAGGCAGGACTGGTGGGAAGAATCATTCTAGGAACTTCCAGTGTGGGCAGAAAGACAGCTCTGGGGACAAACCACCACAGACACGCAAGGTAACAGGGTCTCTCAGGAAGGAAGCGAGAATAAGATGAGGGGAGCGAAGGAGAAAGAGCCCTGTACGCCAGGTCAGTAAAAGGAAACAAAGAAGGCTTCCAGAGGAGCGGGTACAGGGGGAACCTGCAAGGTCCTGTCTGCCAACACCAGAAGAATGAACCAATATTTAAGCACTCAGGTAGGTAGAAGAATCCAATAAGAGTAAAACCCAGCCCTCCACAGACACACTCAAAGCTGACTTCCCCCAAGTGACAAGCATCTTCGCTTCCTAGGCACATTTGTCCCCAAGGGGAAGGAGCCCACTGGGCTGACGCACAGCTTGCCCTTTGGGGCTGTCCTTGGGACTGAGGATGGAAGCACACTGCCCAGGACTGGTGTAAAGACAGCAGGTATCCAGGGGTGTGCCCCTGCCCCCCATACACACATGCGCACGCCGCACACACGCACACGCACACACGTTCTCCTGGAGGCTGGGGATGAGAATGAGCCATGGAAGAAGAAAGAACAGAGGAAGTGGACCCAGAAGCAAAGAGACAGGCTGCCCTTTGGACCTTCTCACCTACCAGAGAGGGCAGTTTATTCTCTGTCCCCTTTCTCTCAGGAAAACACTGGCACGTGTGGCACAACGTGAAGCACGCAGACCTCATCGTGGCACAAGTGCCTGCAGACTTCACCATGGCGCGGTGCACACAGGCCTCACCGTGGCACAGTGCCTCTCTGCATCCGCCGCTACTCTCCTCCCACAGCCTGCTGGCAGGTTTGTAGTCTGAGTCACCACACCCTCCGTAGCCAGGCTTCCTTAGCGTCAGCCTCTGGGCCACTGCCAGCCACTCCCCACCACCCTCCAACACGCACACAGCTGACCAGGCAACTGGCCTCAGCCTATTGCCTCTTAAGGACCCCACTTTCTCCAAGCCACCCCACACACCTTCCTAGTGGGGACCAGGCTGAGGAAGGAGATCCAGACCCTGTTTCTGTGAAGTTCCTGTGATCAGGGTCTCCAGATCCGATGCTGGGCACCCAGCTAAGTCTACGTGGCACAGAAATGCCATTTCCTTGTATTTTTATTTGCTAAATCTGACAGTGCTCTGACGAATGGTGTAAGTGGGCAAATCCCTCTTCACTTGGCTCTGAGTTTCGCCTCCCAAGCCACAGATGCCGATGACGACAATGTGGATGACTGACATTCTAAGCTGTTACGGGCCAGCTGCTGTGCAAAGCAAAATCCCAAAGCTTTGGCTCATCAGGTCCCCATGGCAACCCTAGGAGAGCAGTTATATCATCATCCCCATTGCACAGGTGAAGACGCTGAGGCTCACAACTGAGCCAAGAGCATGCAGCTAGGAGCTAACACTGCCACCCACTGAGTCAGACACCAAAGCCTCTGCTTTCCGAAGCACACTACCACCCAAGTGACTCTGCCTTCCTGAGCACACTACCCACCCAAGTGACACAGAGTCACAGATCTCACGGAAGCAGAGTCAGGCACTCAGACTATCTTCTTGCTTGAAAACCCTAGCCCAGGACACTTACAGGACTTACAGACACTTCCCAGGCCCCACCCCTGTGCTGTACTCCCACCCTCACTCCTGAACTCTCTCTGGCCCTTTCCCAGGACACAGATACTTGGGAGAGAGTCTCACATCAGTGATTTACACCTTCATGTGTATGATGGTCAATGTAACAACTCCCTGACTCCAAAGCCGGGGTTGGTGTCTCAGACGAGAGAAAAGGCAGGGCTCACTTTATAAGAAGTTCAGTCTCTGTGAGTATTAGATATCAGAAGGAGAGTCTCCATTCACCCAGCTACACTCTCCCTAGATGAGTGTCAGGGAGGGAATTCCGGAAAGAGGAATTAGAGAGACTAAAGAACTCTCAAGTGTCTGACAGCACCATATTCCCCTGGCCAAAACTGCTGATTTCTGAAAAGTGTGAATCATGTGGACTGACCAAAGAAAATATGTTCTGTGGGAAGGAAGGGAATTTTTGGTAGAGGGTGAATGTGAGGTAGGTCTGGAATGGATGGATTGATGGGTAGGCAGATGGACGAGTGGTGAGTGGATGGATGAGTGGTGAATGAGTGGATGGATGGATGGATGGAGAGTTAAGCAAATGAATAGAAGATAATGGATAGATGAATGGATGGACAAACAGATGGACTGACAGATGGATGGAGTAAATGAATGGAGTGAATGGATGGATGAAATAGGCAGGTGGGTAAATAGATGATGGGTGGATGGGTGGACAGAGTCGGTGGGTGGGTGGGTGGATGGATGGATGGATGGATGGATGGATGGATGGATGGATGGATGGATGGATGGATGGATGGATGGATGGATGGATGGATGGATGGATGGATGGATGGATGGATGGATGGATGGATGGATGGATGGGAAAGGTAGATAGGTAGGTGAGCGGGTGGGTGGATAAATGGATGGATAGGGTGGACAGATGGGAGTATATAGATGCATGGGGTTGATGTATGGATGTAGTGGATGTGTGGACGGCTATATGGGGTTGGAGTTAATGGATAGATAGATAAATAGAGGTTGCAGATGAGTGAATGAATGGATATGGATGATGAGCTTCAGAAGGGTGTCTGTGGTTCTGAGAAGACCATGGCTAGATGGGGTTCCCAGACAGCAGCTTTAGTTATTTCCTTCAGATGTAGTTAGATGTTTTAAAGATGAAGGTAAGTAAAGGAAGAGAACAGAATAATAAAGGGAAAGGAAATATGTAATGGACAAGGTAGGGAAAGCAAAAAAGAACTGTAGAACTGTCAAGTCATTCAGTCCCTCCGTGTTCCTGAACTTTTCTGGCTTGTTACAGCAAAGCAGAGATAGCCCCCTGGGAACCCCACTTTTCATCTTTGCAATGTACTGAGTGTGGGTGTTCTAGAGCTCACGACAATTGGTTATTTGTCACTTTATTTATACAGGAGGGTGGTGCAGAAGGGTGAGTAAGGCTTGAAGTCTCTCTGCAGTCTGAATCTGCAGCAACTGACAGTTCCTTTCACCTTTTCCTGAGCTCCAACCCCAGCCCCAAGCTGGTCACCACTGCTCCTGGCACCCCTGACTGGCACTACACCCTTGATATCCAGTCCTCCAAACTGAGTAGATTATATCCCCTAAATCCCCTGTGGGCTCTGGGAACCTGGCTTCTGCTCTAAGCCTCACTTCCAGACAGGCATCGCCTTCTCCCTGACACCCTCACCAGGCTGCTCTCCCGTGCCCCTGTTTTCACCTGTGTGCATTCCTACCCCTAACAGCTCTGCTTCTCCCTGGTACCTCCTGCCTCTGAATTCCAGGACCTAACCAGTCATGGACAAAGCAGAAATAGAGGGGCTCAACCAATCCCTAAGAGGAAGCAAAGTCCACAAAGTGAGGGTACAAAAAATAAATACAACCTACAGAGAAGACAATGGGCAAGGGGAAGGGAAACTACCATGAGGGCAGCTGGGTGGACACAGAGTGCTGGGTTCTGAATGCACAGGACAGTTGGGCACCAGAAGTCACTTTCCCTAGGCTGCATAAGCCAGTGTGTTCTCTACTGGAAACCCCTACAGAGGACTGTCCCTTAGGTTTGGAACAGAAGAAATATCAGAAGTGTAGGAGGAGGCCCAGGGTGAAGCCATGAGGCTAAGGGATTTTACTAAGCCAGGAAGGCACTGCTGTGCAGAGACACAGAGACACAATGAACAACAGAGTTCATTGTTCCCACTGAACTTCTATGATTCATGGGAACAGTCAACACTGTGGGAACTCACATGCTGCTTCCTCTGGGTTGTGGAGGGACTGAGAGAGTTGGTGGTAAACCACAACCCATCATCCCCCTACAGCCAACTCTGGGAGAGCCCCTGAAGCTTCTGCTCACTGAGAGGATAACCTGGGCCCAGGAAGTAGTGCCTGAGGTGGCCGCAGGGTGGGCAAGGAGCTCATCCCTAGACACTGGGTGCCACGTCCTTTCCCTCTGCCTTACACCTCCAGGGTGCCTCCGTGAGGTCTATAGCACTCAAGGGAGCAAACTTGTCCACGTTTCCAAATATTGATCTATGATCATGTTTACTGAGAACATGATGTAGAATTGATGTAGAAGTTTCTACATCAATGCCTGCACTTCAGTTTTTCCATAGAAAAGCTCATTTAATTCACACAAAAATCTCCTCCAGGGGCTGACAAAATAGAACAAAGATTATAGCACATGCTTAACACACAGACCCAGGTTCAGTCCCAAGACCACATGTCACCCCCAAGCATTGCCAGGTGTGGCCCTGGAGGCTTCCAAACACATCCTGGTTTGGTTCTGAGGGCCCTTGCACCACTGAGCCGGCCCAGGCGGTACCCAGCACCATGGGGTCTAAGGAGTACTGTCTCCCTGACCCATGAACAGAACCGCATGGGGCTGGCTGAGAACTGCCAAGAGCAGTCCCAAGGCTTACCCCCTCACCAAAAAAAATTTAAAAACCCTCTTCTGATATATATTAGCATCACCCCCATATTAAAGACAAGTCACCTAAGGAGTAGAGCAACATAAAGGCTGTCTAGAGCTCCCAGAGGTGGCCAGTGGAGGAATAGGACTGGCTGGAGGCAGTCTAGTGAAGGGTCACTGTACCAGTCTGTAAGCCTCACCTGAGCACAAGGACAAAATACAACCCGATTCACTCCTGTGTCTCAACAGCTGCCACAACTGGAACAGTGTGAGTGCTCAGTAAATGAGGACAAGTGGAGGGAGGAGAGAAATGAATGGACACATCGATGGTGGGTGGATGAGTGGAGGGACAGATGATGTATCAAGAGGTGCTAACAGAGGTCAGGCCAGAGCACAGGCCAGGCACGCTTTCCTACTGTCACCTTCTGAAGCTATGAGGCAGATGAGGTCAGAAGGTACCCAGAGATCTATGGACTCTTGAAATGTCCCTCAGAGCTAGTTTCAAGCAAGGATCTCAATCAGAACCCACCGAGGAGCACATCCCACCAAGTGGAGACCCCACTGCCTTTTCTCATTCCCGGAGCCTCTGCACCCATGCAATCTCATCTACCTCTGACTTCCAACAGCTCCTTTAAACTGGCGCAAAAGGGCAAGCACAAGCATGGCAGTGTGAGGGATGGGTGTGGGTCCCCTGAGAGCCCCCACAGAACCATCAGAGGCATCCATGGATGACAGGGACAGGCTTCAGGCCAGGGAAGGGAAGCCAAGGTGCCAGGAAGCCTCTGGGAATGGGGAGCTTCCGGCTCTCATGCTGCAAAAAAGAAACCGCCTCTCCAAAAGCAAGTTTGTTTTCTTGGAGAAAATCCCCATGCTGGTTCGTTGCCGGTGCGTGAGCATTCCCCCCGCAAAAGCTACAAATAACCCCTCACGTTCCCCTCTGCAAGCAGGCCCTTCTACCCACCCACAAGTGCACCCTACCCCACCAACACACAGCCCCCCACCCTCCAAAGCGAAGCGGGCCTTAAAAGGCTCCGGAAAAGAGCTTATAGGATGCCCTCTCCCAGTCTTCTTTTGGAGGAGGGGAGCTTCTGGGGCATGCTGGCCTTCAGGAAGGTGTCTGGGAAGGCTCTGCCTTTGCTCTGCTCTTGTTGGCTCAGGCTCAAGGCCACTGGAGCCTTTCCACTGTCCACACAGGCTCACCTGCAGGGTTTGGGGGAGCTGCTCGGAAGACAGGGATACTGGCCTTAGCAGGAGCAGCCTGTCAGTCCTGAGAGAGGATGCCCTTTTGCCCTGAACATGACCGTAAATCTCTTCTAACTTACTTTCCCAACCAGCCACAGACCCCAAACAACTTGAGGGTGGGATAGAGTTTTGAAGACAGATGTTCACCTTCTCGGTTTGTTATCATCTGAATCAAACCTTTTTGCCACATCAAGATTGTCTCTCAAGTAATGGGTCTTCAAGGACTGAGCATCAGAACTTGGATTTGGTTAACAGTCACGACGGGGGTTACCACCCCTAGGTCAGTCTATCTACTGCCACAGACAGTTCTCCGGGCTCCTCCTTGTATGATGTACTCGACCAGTTCCCTGTGCTTACCATGCAAACCCCCTGCCTCCCCCTGCCATCCTTCAGAGACCATGAACTCCATGTGGTTCCAGTTCTAGTCCGCTGACATAAGGGGAGACTCTGACAGCTCAGAGTCGCACTGAGCTGAACATGTGCAAAGTGAATTAACTTTTGGGAAATGAGAAAATGAATGAATGGATTTGGCCAGACCCAGATGTTTTCAGGGCTCCGCGAGAACCTTTAAGATTAGAACATGACCCGGGTCAAGTGTCCCAACTGCCTCCCACAAAACCCACAGCAGGGCTGAAACAGATGCATATATATGGCCTCTTTTCTCCTTTCATTGCATTTAATTCAGTTTCAGTTTAATTGAGTAAAAAAAGAATAGCTTAAAATGTTGGATCCTGATACACTGTGCTATCCATGAATATTTATCACTCTGGGATAGATAAAACTGAATAATTATCAGCAATTAAGAGGTCAACAGAAGGCTCTCTGGAACTATCTACCAAGAAGGGGGGAGGGGGAGGACTCAATGGGAGTCCTCAATGGGACACTGCCATTGAGAGCCCTCGGCAAGCACCCTGCAGGGAAGGGAAGGTCTTGATGGGCAAAAGGAATAACCAGGTTTAGAGTCATCCAAGCCCCTCTGAAAGAACATTCTAGAAGCTTTAAGGGACAGTTGTACCCATAAACCACATGGGTTGTTGCTGCTGTGATTTTGAGTCAGACCTGGTGGTGTACAGAGTTTATTCCTGCCTCTATGCTTGGGGACAACTCTTGGTGATCTTATGGAGTGCCACGGACTGAACCCTGATTGGCTACATGCAAGGCAAGCACCTTACCCGCTACACTCTCTAGCTCTGAACCTACTTTTTGAATGTTGATGTCACCAGAGAGTGTTCCAGCACCCTTCTGTGTTCTGAGCTCTCTCAGGACTGATGCATGGTTTGTCTCAGCGCCCTCCCCACCTGACAGCAGCCTACAGATAGAACCCAGAATGCACAACAGGAACTCTCACTGGACACAATGCTGCTGCTTCGGAGAGGGTGACTCGGGAGCACTGCTGAATCCCCGTGAACACATTAACCATTGTCCCATAGCAGGCTGGGAGAACACACAATACAGGAGAGACTGTTGGGAGGAACATGGTGCCCTGTGGCCCACAGGAGAGCAGAGATGAGAGAACCCTGCTGAGCACAGCACCCCTAGGTTCAGCCTAGCCCAAGAGAGATGTCAAGATGGGTACAACACTTTAAATGAGCAGGCACAGGGGCCGGAGCGATAGCCCAGCGGGTAGGGCGTTTGCCTTGCATGCGGCCGGCCTCTGCCGGCCCGGGTTCAATCCCGGCATCCCATATGGTCCCCTGAGCACCGCCAGGAGTAATTCCTGAGTGCAGAACCAGGAGTAACCCCTGGGCATCGCCGGGTGTGACCCAAAAAGCAAAAAAAAAAATAAATAAATAAATGAGCAGGCACAGCCCCTCAAAAAACACTCCCTTATATTCAAAGCGGCACTTTGCCCCCAAACTCAGACTTATCATAACAAAGACCTGGTCACCAGCCTGAATCTCTTCTAAGCCTTTTCAGCTAGGGACCACATTCAGTAACACTGACAGAGCTGACCAAGTTCCAGAGTTGTAGGTGCCTGAGTTCACTGCACAGCTCCCTCCTCTGGCCCCGGAAGTTGAGTGTGAACTAAGTCTGGTCTACCCAGTCAATCCCAAAGAAAGTGAGGAGGGGTCACCTCTCTCAGAAAGAGTTTCCTCTGATGAGAGCCTCATGGCATTTTCACATATTAGCACCCTTGACTCGGAGAGCCATTAAACATTAGGTCCTTCATCTGTTCTGAAAGAACACTCGTTAAGAAGTCAATGTCCAGTGAAGATTTTTATTTCTGGTATCCTTGAACTTTCCTCATTGAAGACCATGTTCATGGGTGTCTCCCAGTGGTGTCAGTTCTGGCACTACTAGAATGTTCTCAGGTAGTGAGAGTGCCAGATGCTGAATCATCCCTCCTCTGGAGAAGGTGACAGACGTAGTTCCTGGTATGGAGAGGGTCACAGGTGGTGGCCTAGCAGAACAACAGGGCAATGGCCAGAATCGGCTCATTCCCACCAGCTTCATTCCTGAAGCCAACCTCTCTGAAGGTCCATCTCGGGCACCAACTGCAGTTGAGCTGTGCAGGAAGAAAGATGCTGCCTCAGAGACCCTCAGGGAGGCAACAGCCTGACCGCAAATCGTGGCCTCTTCCTCGGCACTTCTCTGCCACATAAATGCAGGACCAGGTTCTGAGACAGCCTGATGCTGAGGGAGACAGATAAGCTCATTTAGAGCAGTGCCTCAAATATATATTTTTAAAAGCCCACAAAATATATTTGCATTTCTCTTTCAAAGAATAAAATCACTGTATCACTGTATCACTGTCTTCCCGTTTATCATCAATTTGTTCGAGCGGGCCCCAGTAACATCTCCATATGTCCTGTCTCATGCTAGTAGAGCCCAAGGCATCTGCTTGCTCCAGGAACATAAAGAGCCTCAATCCATTCGGAATGAGGTCTATAATTGTTACTGGTATTTGGCATATATATATCAAATACAACACGGGTAGCTTGCCAGGCTCTGCCGTGCAGGTAGTATACTCTTGTTGGCATCTCTAAGTCCAGCATTTATTGATGAACCGCGCGCCGCAAGCCGGCCTGGCTCTGATAGGCTGGTCTGCTGGGTGGAGGTCTGACGAGAGAGAAGTCCAGATGTGGAAAATGGAGGCTCTCATGGAGTGGGGTTCATCTGGCTTGTTGCGAGGCTCTGCTGGGGTGGTGGGCCAGGGCTAGAACCCACCATCCCTCCCGGGCGCCTCGTGAGCGGCTGGTCACAGGGAGAGCCAGTAGCAGCTCTGCCCCATGTCTGGAGTCTCTGGACCGGCATACTTGAGCTGGATTTAAGAAAGACTGCTGCAGGGTGGAACTCGATGAGCCTGGCTCTGATAGGCTGGTCTGCTGGGTGGAGGTCTGATGAGAGAAAAGTCCGGATGTGGAAAATGGAGGCCCTCATGGAGTGGGGAGTCATCTGGCTTGTTGCGAGCTTCTGCTGGGGTGGTGGGCCAGGGCTAGAACCCACCATCCCTCCTGGGCGCCTCGTGAGCAGCTAGTCACAGGGAGAGCCAGTAGCAGCTCTGCCCCATGTCTGCGAGTCCGAACTTAGACCATACAAAAGAGCTTAAGTCTCCCACCAAAGAGAGAGGATCTCACCCGAGCTGAGTCCTACCCAGAAGATGGAGCAAAAGGCCAAAGAGCAAAAATCCAAAAGCCAAAGCCACAAGGCTGAGGAGCCAAAAGCCGAAAGCTAAAACGCCAAAAGGCAAAAGTGAAGCGTTTCTTCTTTAGTACATTTTAGTGGTTGTTTTTCATACTGTTTTAACCTTAAATGGAATCACCCAAATTCAGTCAGGACCAGCAAACCAAATAATCGCCTCAGGACAGACTTCGCAATGGAAAAAGCAACCCCGGGGCCCAGCAGGTAGGGCGTTTGCCTTGCATGCAGCCGGCCCATGCCTGCCGGGTTCGATCCCTGGCATCCCATATGGTCCCCCAGCAGCGCCAGGAGTAATTCCTGAGTGCAGAGCCAGGAGAAACCCCTGAGCATTTGCCAGGTGTGACCAAAAAAGCAAGCAAGCAAGCAAGCAAGCAAGCAAGCAAAGAAAAAGTAACACCGGGGAGAGCTGGGCCAGTTACAACCAACTCCAACAGAGCTGCTCACAAACACTCCAGGACAGGGCCCAGACTTCTCCACTACAGAAGGTACACTTGTCACTAAGGTGGGGCTACTGCCACAAACATGGGGCTGTTCTGGGATGAGGAAGGTCATCCCAGCTCCAGAGCAAAGGAGTTGCCTTTGCTCTGGTCAGAAAATTGTCCATCCCTCTTATTTCAGGTATCCCAGTGACCTGGGGTGGGGCATTATTGCAGACCTAAAGACATTCAGACACCAACGAGGAACCAGTCATGACCACTGGTTTCAGCCCCCCAGCCACTATGATGTGACTGACCTGGGGTTAACCAGAAATATTTACTTGGCCTCATCACAAACTGATTCTAAGAGAAAACATCCCAGAGCAGAAATGTTTCCTAGGATACACAAAGAAATAACAGAGAGACATATCACTTGGATGGAGAAAGGATGATGTCGAGTTAGAGATCAAGATCTCTGAGCTAGCATCAGTGACTGAGAAAGACAAAAAAGAAGCAAACAGAGAGTTCAGGAAAGGAGCACAGAGTCCAAGACTGTGGGGGCACTTTGAAATAGCTGCTCTTTCCCTCCCTGGTCTTCCTTTCTGGGAACAATGGCAAAGAACAAGGCTCTGGGTCTTACCCAGCCTCCAGTTCTCATTAACCCTGTGACGGGAAATCGGAACTTGCCTCAATGCTCACCACGATGTAATATAGTTGCCATCCAGAAACTCCCTACACCCTCCTTTTAAGTATATTGTTTCTCATCTATCCCTGCATTTCTTATCCTGTCATGAGACATTATCATTCACTTCCCTGGTCTCATTTTTCCCAACAATCAGTGGCAATCATCAGTTTTTTGGACTTGAAGAATTTTATCTCTAAGTTGATAAAAGGTAATAGCCCCAACAGCAAATATGTTGGTTCATAGTAAAATATTGAATTGTCTCCCCATCCCCATCTCAGGAAAGATAAATTAGTCCACTATACAGCTTCTAGTCAACACTATGGGGTGGTCATAGCCTGTGCAATAAGATAAGAAAATTAAATAGGGGCTAGAGAAAGAGGATAGCAGATAGGACAGCAGGTTGCACATGGCCAATCCAGGTTTGATCCCTGGAAGATGTGGTACCTAAGTACTGCCAAGGGTGATCCCTGACCATGGAGCCAGGAGTGATCCCAAGGCAGCCCCTCAAATAAAAACAAAATGACATAAAATATTAAAAAGAAAAAAAGTAAAGATCTTTGTAATATCCACATGGTATCCAAAGAAAATAGAAAAAAAAATAAATGTAAACCTAGCCACAAATAATTACACAATGAAAAATGTTAAATCCCACTTAAAACAACCTCAAAAAGTATCTAAGAGAAGACATTTCTTTTCCAGGACTTTGCACTGAAAACAGAACACAGCTAAAATAAATTAAGAAAAAGAAAAACTAATGTGAAACAGACCAATTACAAAATGCAGTCCTAGCCAAAACTCCTTGCAGACAGTGTGCAAAAGTGTATAGATTAGAGAATTGAATATATGGGCTACAAGCAATAGTACAGTGAGTAAGACTCATGTTTTGCAAGCGGTTGACATGGCTTAATTCATAATACCCCATACAGAACCCCCCAAGAACCCACCACAAGTGATCCCTGAGCTGAGAGCCAGGAGTAAGCCCTGAGTGCTGCTGAGAGTGGCTCAAAAAAGAAAAGAAGGAAAAAAGAAAGAAAACTGAATCTATGGACAGGAGAGATAATACAGGGATAAGGTACTTTCTTTGCACACAATTAAGACCTATTTGATCACGTGCAACACATATGATCCCACACTTATCGCCAGGGGAGTGATTCTTGTGCAATGAAGAAAGGAAGGAGAGAAAGAGTGGAGGGAGGGGGAAAAAGTTGAACCTAAAGCATACATGGAGGGGCCGGGCAATAGTACAGTGGATAGGGCATTTGCCTTGTACACGGCCTACCCAGGTTCCATCCCCAGCATCCCATATGGTCCCCGAGCACTGCCAGGAGTAACTGCTGAACAAAGAGCCAGGAGTAACACCTGAGCATCGCCAGGTGTGACCCAAAAAGAAAAAAAAGTGTGCATGGAATACGAAGGGTAAAAATCAAGACAATAATGAATTAAAAATAAGTTAGAAAATTTAAATTGCCAAATAGAATGGATTATAAAGCTAGAGTGTTGTTAACATAGGGTGGAACTGGTGCTAAGACATAAAAAAAGTCCAGTGAAACCAAATATAACTCCATAGACACAGAGGTCAAAATAGTTGATGTGTAACAGACATCTACCTTTCAACAAATGGTGTTGGTAACTAGAGTTCTAGGAGAAAAACAAAGTGACTCTGACTCTCACATCACACACTCTGAATGTTTAATAAATGGATTTCAGGTGGGTCAGAGCCAGTGAAAGATAATACAGCATGTATTTATAAGAAAAAATATAGGAGAACATATTCCTGATATAGAATCAGGTATGTATTTTATTACCTTCAATGAATAAAATACTTTATTACAATTAAAGTATTAAATTATGGGGCAGAGCTGCTACCGCTCTTTCTGTGCCCAGCTGATCACGAGGTGCCCGGGAGGGATGGCGGGGTTCTAGCCCTGGCCTGCCACCCCAGCAGAGCCTTGCAAGAAGCACACCATGGGGGCCACCATTTTCCACATCCGGACTTCCCTCTCCACAGAACTCCACCCAGCAGAAGAGTTGATCATAAGCCCAGTTCATCAATAAATGCTGGAGATCAGAGGTGACTACAAGAGTATCCCATGCACACGGCAGAGCCTGGCAAGCTACCCGTATTGTATGATATGCCAAATACCAGTAACAATTAAACACCTCATTCCCATGACCTGATGGAATGGTTAGAGGCTCTTTATGTTCCTGCAGCAAGCAGATGCCCTTGGGCTCTGCTAGCATGTGACAGGACATATGGAGATGTTACTGGTGTCTGCTCGATGAACAGGAAGACAAGTGATACAAGTGATTACAATTAAAAGCAAGTTTAATATAAAAGCATAACACTAATTTTAAAAAAAAAACTAGAAGATCTCTAAGGTAAACATAGCTGGAAAAGACCTTTAATGCAGAATATAAAGAGCTCTGCAAATCCATTTCAGAACAGACAACCTTATTGAAAAGAGACTGTTAAATAGGCCCTTCACCAAATGTTCAGTAAGCATGAAGAAAATGCCCAACATCCATCCAGCACCAAATTTGAAATGACATGGGGAAATATACCCACTAGAACAACTAATACGGTAAGTTAAAAAAAAAATAACATGAAAAGCATCAGGATGTGGCCAGAAATTGATATGACTGGAAATTTTGTGCTTATTGGGGGCAGTACAACAGGAAGATAGGAAGATTTCCTGGTAGTATCAATATAGTCTGTTCTACTATCCAAACACGATATGTCCCAATAGCCAAATAATGCAAGCAACCCAACTGATGTCTGCATTAACACCAAAGAATGGACAGATAATTAGTACATTATCCTGCATGGCAATACTACACAGCAATAAAAATGTTCAAGGTAGGGACTGGACTGATAGTAGCAAGCAGGACATTTTTCTTGCACATATCCAACCGGGGTTCCATCCAGGCATCCCATATGGTCCCTTGAGCACCACCATAAGTGATCTCTGAGTACAGAGGCAAAAGTAATCCCTGAGTACTAAAAAATGTGATCCCCCAAAATAAGAAGATCAAGTTAGTGCCAGAGAGATAGTACGGTGGGCAGAGCGTTTGACTTGGATGTGGTTGACTGGTTGGCTGAGTTCAATCACCAGCACCCATATGGTTTCTCCTGAGCACTGCCAGGAGTAATTGCAAAGTGCAGAGCTAGGAATAAGCCCTGAGCACAACCACGCCTGTTTTCAAAACAAACCAATCAAGCTGAACCTATGTCAATAGGGATAGAACTCACCGATCTAAAATTAATTAGAAAAGGCCAGATATTAAACATACTAAACAAATTAGTTATCTATTGCTGTGTGATAAATTTCTCCAAAACTTAGTGGCTGAAACAGTAAATGATAATGATTTCTGTGGATCAGGAATCTGGGAACCACTGGGCTGAGTTCTCCAACTATGGGCTGCACACCACATTTTGATCAAGGTGTCTTTGATCATGAGCTCCAGACTCAGCTGAAAGATTTACTTTCAGGCTCACTCAAAAGGCTTTTGGAATTAGGGTCTGAGGTTCTCTGTTGACTCTGGTTCAGAAAGCAGCTTGCCACATAGCCACTGGCTTTACCTGAGTCAAGTGAGAAGAGCCAAAGAGAGAGCATAATTGAGAGGCAGAATAACTTTGTTAGGCAAAACTGGGAAATGATCTCTCATACTTTCTCCTATACCCTCTATTCATGAGAAGCAAGTTTCAGGGGGCTACTCCACAGTCAAGGGGAGGAAATTACACCCTGCCTGGATCTGGGGATGCAGCTGTCCTAAGAAGTCATCTTAGAAGCCACTGGTCACTTTACATTATTCCACTGGGTGAATTTCAAAGACAAGCAGAACTTGATAGAAATCAAAATATTGATTACTTCGGAAGAGAGGCTATTGCTGTGAAGGGAATGAAGGACTTTCCTGTGATACTATAAATGTCCCCCATCTTGGGTCTTGTTAGGATGTGGAGTAAAATCATGTCACTGAGATGGACTTAATAGGGTATGCTGTCTTCATACATGTATATTACACATCAATACAAACCTAAGGAATATCAAACAGGCCCCATTTTCTCCCCTCTTACATCTGAGGCTATGAAAAGACAGTGAATGTCTAAAGGACATAGAGCTCATTTGGGGTGACAGTGCTGCCCACCGCTCACCTGCTCGGCATGTGTAATGAGTATACACTCTCCCACAGTGGTTCAATGCTCCCTTCTGACCCTATCGCATGATGAGAACTGTGCCAGAGCAGGGGATAGTCCCAATTTGCTCCAGATATAGGCTGGAGAAAATCTCTCTAGCATGCAACCAGGATCTCAGAAATCAGGTTCATTCCAGGAATGACGTTTCTCTTATAGTTGCCTGTAAAGAACAATTAATATGCCAATTACTTGTTCCATGTGACTTAACAACATGATGAACGACCTAGCACCTGAGCTGCACAGGAGGAAGAAAGCGTGGAACACCTTCAAGAGCATCGAAGAAATAGCTAAAAGGACAAAGAACCTTCGGCTCTGGGCACATCTCTTTGACTCCACCGTTCTCCCTGCATTAAACTAAGCCTCAGAGACCTGGGTCCTACAAAAGCAGGATGAGAATGCTATTGGGTCTCCCAGAGAGGAACCGAAAGAGCTATGCTTGGAATATCACGCCTCACTCAAGTGAGAGAAGGAATCCGGAGTTCTGACCTCCATTGCTGTTCCAGCGTAAGGGACGCTGTCTGGTTTGCCAAGGTGTCAAAAAATCAGATGGGCTAGACATGTAATGCGACTTGGAGAGGACCGCTGAACTAGAGCCGTTACCGACTGGATCCCATGGGATGTTAAAAGATCATGTGGTCACCCACCTACAAGATGGTCACACTTCCACGTCAAGACCCTGAATGAATGGTTTGAGGCTCTTTGTACTCCTGGAGCAAGCAGATGCCATTGGGCTACACTGGCACGTGACAGGGACAAATGGAAACTTTTGTCCCGCCGCTACTTGGCGATTTGCTCGAGCATATAGATGAGTAACGAAGTGATCAAGTGATCAAGTGATATGACTCAACCTGTGAGAGAGCTTAGATGATATTTGGGCTATAGATAAAGTTTCTGCATCAAGTTTTAACATGTTATTAGGACATATCTGCTCCATGTTTTAGTTAATATTGATAAATAGCCATTATGACTTTATAAACATCTCTTCATTGAATCTGAGCATGCTTGCCATAAAGGCAGCACTCAAGATTCATGCCCATCTTGTAAATTACGACATTACAATTAGAGAATATAAGTGAATTATGGCTAGTGTGAGGCTCAATAATAATTTCAAACCATGCGTTTTTCATTCCTACCTGTGACCTGAACTAATTTGTTATAATTCTTTGTGCATCACTAGGAGGTTCAAGAAAAAAAAAGCTTGTGAATGCATTTAATATGACTTACTAATTAAAATCTACACATATGCACACACGCACACACACACACACACTACCACAGTTAAGCATAAGAGCAGAGATACAAACATTGAAATACTGTTTGGTTAAGCACAGCCTGCTTTGGAGACCAGTTAGGGAACCATACACTTTAGTGATACCAAGCAAGAACTGCGATCTTAAGCTGCAAACACTTCTGAAAGCTTAGCAAGAGGTCACATAGAGACAAGCAGCCTTCCTCTAAAATACCTACTACCCAGGTGGGCGGCCATGACAGTAGCAGTCAGAGGGGCCCACAGTCAGCATCCATGGCTCTTGGAACTCTGCAAAGCATTGCTCTAATTGCCAGCATCCCACACACTTGGCCCATTTTACTAAGAAAAATGTCACTAGATCACATTAGCACAACATGGAGTCACTATCAGCAGGAGTCTTACAAACAGCTGAAGTGAACATAACTGCTGCTTCTTGGGGGGACTGGGGAGCCTCTGAATGTTCATTTGTGACTGTGTCCATTCTTCATCTAACATTTGATAAGTAAAGTCTGTCAGAGAACATTCTTTAACCATCAAAAATATAGCCCTTCCCGACCCTGTGTCCCATAAAATAGGACACAGCTTATTTATTTTTACTGCATATCTTCTAGATGATACTGAGGCAAAGAAAAGACCTTTTCCATCATAACACACTTATCTCTCTTGAGTTTATAGTCTAGAGGAAGGGAAGGTGGAGCAGGAAGAGCTTGGGAGAAGGCAGCAGAGAAATGGAGAAGTAGGGCTAGAGGCAGCTGGGGCCACTGGCAGAGATGAGCAGCCTGGGGAAAGGAACAATGGGGGACTGGTAGGTGCTCTCAGGGGGTGGGAACACAGAGCCCTTGTGAGCACAGCTACCCACATACTTATCGCTCCCTTCAGAGTTCTGTTCCAAATAAAATAACGCACCAGACAAGTCAGTCACTAGTCACTCTCCAACCCTCCCCATGAAACTTATTCTCTTCACATCTATTTGTAATGTATTTGCTTGCTTTTCTTCAGTATATGTGAGCAAACACACGCACACACACCCCACACACACAAAAACACACCTGACTTTAAGACACCTGAAACCCCACAACTACATATGCCCCTGATTATGTTTCACCTTTACCAGCTTTGTACACTTTGATAGGTTATTTGATCCCTCTGATCCCAATAGTCCATGGGATGTTGTGAAACACACACTTGCTCTCCTTACGATGACTCATTTCCTTTGATTCTGAGCAAGAACACAGTCTTCTTCCCTTATCCCAGAGGAAACTCATTCTGGCACCCCAAGGTGAGATTCCATGCAGGATCAAACAGAAAAGCCCCACGTTCCTGCCATCATCACATGCTAGTTTACTGGAATTTCATCCCTCTTGGCACTTTTAATCCCCTCCTCCCACTGAGGGTATGATGCCACAATCCAGTCTCTGTGACCCGGGAAAGGTTTCCATGGTGATGAGCAGTGATGTCATAAAGAGGGGATTGTTACAGCCTTGAATGCAATCTGGCACGCCATGCACCCGCCTCCTTATATAAGGGCAGGGGGTGGGGGTGGGAGGAGAAACCCGCGGCCATGTCCCAGAAAATGGGAAACCGAATCACCCCAGGGGTGGCAAGGAAAGAGCAGAGGGAGAGAAAGTTCCAGCATCTTCCAGGTACTAGCAACCCCACTGGATGTCAACAGGACGTAGCAGACCTCTCCAAGACAAAACTCATATTCCGCCAGAGGAAATCAAAGGCACGAACACGAGGCAAAGACACCGGAGACTCCACCTTCGGGTCTAGAAAGACAGGGCTTCATCCACTAATGCCCAAGTGCAGCAAATATTTATTGAATAAAAAGCCACCGACTTTCCCTTCGCCGAGTCTTAGCTTGCTATTGTGTATTTGATTACTCCAGCACAGGCCACAGTGACTTCGGCCCTGCCTGCTCTATACAGGAAAGTGACTTCCCTGAGAAATAGCAGCCATCACCAGGGACTGCTATTTCTGTTCTTAGCATAATAATGCTAAGAACAACCTATAATATTGCCTTCTACATCTCAGGTTCTTTAATAATCAGCCTGACCTTGGGGAAAGTGTCTGACATGGAGGCACCTGGCTCCTGGCCAAGGGGAAGAGCATTAGTTACCGTGCTGGCCAGCGCAAGTACAGAAGCATCTGGTTTACTGGGAAGACCTGGTCGGCAGCGCCCAGCACTGTCACTGTTGTACCTGATCCCCCTCAGATCACCCCTATATTTCGGTTAGGAAGATTCACCAAGGGTTATAAGTGGCACTAATAAAAGGTCTCCTGGCCCCACAGGAGGTTCTGAGAGTCAGTGTTATAAATGGTACGTGGTTCCCCTTCTATTGCTTTGATGCTCTCTCCTGGAGAGGCTGGTCCAACGCGACAATAAGGTCTGTGCTCATGAGTCCTGTTACAGGCTTCACTGTTATTAACTAACAGGGAAACTAAGTTGCCCTCTTCTTCCCAGACACTTCTGTGTCCACTAGTGGACAGGTCTGGGGGAGCAGCAAAGCTTTGCAAGTGAGTCATTTACAGCAGATCTGCTGCTATATATGTTCCAGAGTCACTATCCAGAGAGATAAGATAACCACAACCGATAGTTTAGTAGCGAGGAAACCAGAATGCACACAGCTGACCCAGGTTCAATACCCAGCATCCCAGATGCCCCCAAACCCTGAGCACAGAGTCAGGAGTCAGACCTGAGCATCGTCAGGTGTGATCCAGAAAGGAAGGAAGGAAAAAAGAGAGAAGAGGGGAGGAAAAAGAAGGGGAGGGAGGGGAGGGAGACGGGAGGGAGAGGGGAGGGGAGGGGAGGAGGGAGGGGGGAGGGGAGGGAGGGGAGGGGAGGAGGGGAGGGGAGGGGAGGGAAGGGGGGGGGAAGGGGAGGAGACAGGAGGGGAGGGAGGGAGGGAATGGAATTTCAAATTTTTTCAGATGAAGTTGTGGGCAGCACCAAGTCTTCTACCAAGTATCAGGGAAAGCTCCAAGGTCTCCTGGTCCGTTCCTAAACCAGTCTGCAGTCCCAGAAGAGACTACCACCCCACCTCCTTGTGACCCTGCTGTCCTCTGAGGCGAGAATGCTCTTTGCTCTCCAGGTGAATTCACAGAGGGTCTGCTGCCTCAGGTGCCCGTTTCCTCCCTACTGTCGGGCTCCACTGAGTTTGCTCTCCTGTGAGCCGCTGTAGCACACACCCCACTGTATGTTGCCACGGTGACTGCAGGCTAGAACTCCAGTCTCCTTGACTTGTGCAAATTTCCAATGCGAAGTTCAAAATGTCTAAAACAGACACAATTTCTTAAAAAAAAGTATTGGTGCATTTACTATCTATTTTATGGACAAATGTCCTTAAATGAGATGAATCACAAAATGTGAGTGTGATCAAAGGGGTAGACCTGGAACTCGGGAACCCCAAACCCTAACAATGAGACCCTGAGAAATCCCAGAGCTTCAGCCTCACCATGCATAAACTCAGGGAAGGGTGAACATCTGGGAAGGGCAAACATCTGGGCTCTCTATCCTGCTGGACACTGGAGCTCTCCAAAGCAGTGCTGGGCTTTTTCCCACCCCTGAAACAGGAGCACGTTCTGCTATCAGGAAGATGCTCCTGGAATTCTGCTCCCCTCAGTCTCCCCTACACACCCCCATAAATTTACTGTTCACAAGGCAAGCAGGCTGGGAGTGGGTACAATTTCCCAGTGCAGGGCAGATGCTAAGACAAACAGGATCATGATCTCGTGAAGAGGCTCTCGAGAAGGTCATATCACCCAGAGGACACCTGGCCCCTCTCCCCAAACATCTGTGTGTGCACCCAGGGACAGGTCAGGCAGCAGCAAAGATTTTTCCCAAGCCATGCCTGAGCCGGGCTACTGCCATTAGTCGGCCAACACATCTCTGTGTACATGTACATTCTGTCACTCTCCTCATCCGTGACAAATATCTGGCATAAAAATTACTTTCAGAAATGTGTTAAGGCAGACAGCCAGCACATCCAGAGGCCTGGGGAAGGTGAGAGGCCAGAGATTGGTGGAGATGTTCTTCATTACAGTGTATCAGAAGAAAATAAAAGAAGGCAGGGCCGGGTGGGGGAGTTGCTAGGGTGAAGGAAAAACGTGGTTCATTCACCAGCAGAGTGCAGATGTTGAAAGTCTATCCTAGTTGCTCAGCAACCGAAAAGCAGCATTTCAAAGAGCAAGGGACTAATTGGATAAATGAATTAATTAGACACTTCCGGAGTCAGTGCCATCAATGATAGCAGGCTTGGGGGCCAGTTTTTTACTGGCATAAGTGTCTTCTTTGCCCTGAGCCTCAGGTCAGCAAACTTAGGGATCTGGGGTGAGAAAAGAGTCAAGGGCCGGCTGTCAGAGATGCTTCTCTGGGAAAGGAAGAAAGAGGTGGAAGCAACCTTTTGCTTTGGGGGAGACTTGAATTAAAGGACCTGGGGCTCTCTTGCAGCTCAAATAGTTGAGTGCCTCAGCTCTGCAGGGCAGGGAGGGCAGGAATAGGAGTCAGTGCCATTCTGGCAGCTGCAGGTAAAGCCACGACCTGCTTCCCCACAACATCCCTTGGGGTTCCCTTTGCAGTATTTAAAGCAAGCAGGTGCCCAGGAAAGCTGGTGGAGGACAACTATTAAGGAGGCTATTGTTAGGAAAATAAGATGCTTTATTGGTGGTTGTTTTTCCTTGCTCTGCTTAGCTTCCTCCTGTTGGCTCCCTTTAATTACAGCAGAACCCCACTGGTTGCTCTAATGATGGAGAGGACTTCCACTGTGCAGTGTGTGGTGGTGGGGAGGAGGGGGGGAGCCGGCGCTGCTGGGGGAGGGGAGAAGAGGGGAAAGGCAGCAGTAGCCAGAGCCGGGTCGCTGCCCACTACAAGGTGCTGAGTGCCCCAGAGCAAGCGCTCTGCCTCTCTGAGCTTTGTTCTCCCTCCTCCTGCGCATCCTTCCCTTTCAGTGAATATGTTTTCCGGGGAGCTGAGAGTAACATAATCATTGCCAATTACACCTCTCCCTTGCATAAAACCAAAGGGCTGCCCAAAGCCTGTAAAAGTCAAGCACCAGTTTGCTAGTAGGCTGTGCAGTTTGCTAGTTGGCTCATCTCAGTTGTCCCCCCCATACCCGGCTCCCACACATCTCATTGCTGCTCCCTCAGGAGCAAGAGTAGCAAAGGTCTCTGGGTGTGGGGTCAGCTAAGCCTTGTTTCCAGGGGGCTCTACTTGCCCTGCTGGTACCAAGGAGCAAGGTTCTGGGGGGCTTGGCATATCAGAAGCCAGCGGGACTTGTAACTGGGCCACTCACCAGCTATGACCCGGCCTCTTGGCCTTTGTTTACTCATCCTTACAGGCAGACTCACAGAAGCAGACACTTCAGAGTCAGGAGTGGCTGAGACGCTGAATGCAGAGGTCACAGCTCAGTTTCCAGAGCAGGTAAGTACACACTAAAACTTGTTCTCTCTCGGTCTGCACAGAAGCCATCCTTCCCAGGAACGCCCCAGTGGGTCACAAAACTCCACAGTGTTTTGTGTATTGGAGTGTATTGGAGAAAGGACACATGCTGCAGGGAGCCAGCTCAGGGTTTAACACCAGGTTAAAGCAAATGCCCTACCCTTGAGCTCTGTCTCTGGCCCTGTCCGTTACTTACACAAAATCTTATTATTCTAGATTGAAATGAAAGGTGATCCTTTCGCCTCCACTCACCCATCTGATCTGATTCTTCCACTCCCAAACTCTTATTTCCTACTTCTATGTCATTAACATAGCAGATGTAGCTACTTTCCATCATTAAAGGCTTCTATTTCATTAGCTACTCTGCAGCTTATTAGCTGGGTGGCTCTGGCAATCTATTTAACCTCTCATTTTCACAGTGAACTTATCTGAGAAAAAGATAAGAACCCACTCAGAGGCTGTGGGAGGCAAAATGAGATGATCCTTTAGGTGAGCGCCTGAGTCTGGTGGCTGGCACATAATAGGCCCATGGGAATAATAAAGGCTTCACCTCTGCTCTGAATCCTGGTGTGACATACTGATCCTTCTTGCTATGCACACACTAATACCAAAGCAGCTCCACAGATAACCAAGCTCAAGTTCAAAATGCTCCTTTTTCGACATCTATAATAGCATGAATGCACAAGCATTTTACTCCTGTAAAATAAATAAATCAATAGGCAGGGCCAGGCAGAATTATGGTGAATAGGGCACTTGCCTTACATGAGTCCAACCGGGGTTCAATCCCTGGCATCCCCAGGTAAGGGGATCCCATATGCTCTATGGGATCTAGGGATCACCCTGCCATGAGTGAGCCCTATGCTCATAACCAAGAATAAGCCCTGAGCACCTCTGAATGTGCCACCCCCAAAATGCCTAGATGTGACAAAAAGGGAAGTTTAATGCTGCACTGAATGTCTGTGGCCAATCTGCCAAAGATCTGCCCTGATTCTGAGAGCACAAGTTGAGGGGAAAGCACCTGTTTTGGGGTGCCAGGAAGTGTAATTATCCTAAAAGAGTCACATAAGTTGAAAAACAAGGGTACTGGAGAGAAGACAGGAATGCCACTCTCAGCCCTGAGCACTGCACACCGCATTTGGGGTCCATTCGCCCTTGACACAGGAGGAACAATGGGGAAAGGTTAGGGGATGGTACAGGAGATGAAAGGATGGGACGGAACATCTCTGTTCCTGCTCAGACGTGCAGAGAACACAGGGGCTGTTGGAAGAACAGAGCAGTGGGAGGTCACTGGCAAGAGTCAGAGCTTCCTTTTGGGTTGTGGAAAATGCTGGAAAATGCAGGCTGGCAAGGGTTGCCGTGCAGCACGGTGGGATCAATACTTCTGGTTCGAGCACAGAATCATAGGGCCCCTTTACATGTAAAACATACAAAAAGTAAAGGGAATAAAAAGAGGGCATGGGATTCATTCCCCGATACCCTAAATCCTTAACCAGAGGAAGTCAGCTCTTAGAAGCCTTTGTCCAACCCTGAGCTAGTCTGAAAACTTCCCCTCCTGGAGGAGTCTCAGCCCACATGAGAGACAATGCCGGTTGCCTCTCCCAGATACAGGCTAGCAGGACAAACAGAACAACCTGTGATTTCAGGGACCACTCTCTGCTGCCAGCATTTGCATTCATGGCTAAGATGTCCAATTTCAAATCCATTTCTCAAAATAAGTCAAAGAAATAGCTAACTAGGGTACAAAAATAGATGCTTCATCTCACAAATCATCACAGGAATGCAAATCAACCCATTAGGAGTGATTGTTCCACACCTGTTAGGACCAGCATCGAAGACAAGAAAGACAACAAGTGGTGTTGAGTGGTGTTGACAAGAGAGACCCTGGCACTCTGGTGGGATTGGAAAATGGTTCGGCTATTGCAGAAAACAGGATGGAATTTCCCCCCCAAAACTTAGGCAGAGAACTGCTTTGTGATCCAGCAGTCCCACTTAGGGTCTATCTGAAAGAAAGGAGCCAGTACGGCAAAGACACAGTTGCATGCTCGTCTTCATCACGCAATTCTCAGAGTACCTGAAACGTGGACTCAATCTAAGGAATAAATCTGCCATCAACAGGCACAAGAAAAAGATGTGTGTGTACTGATAAACCTAGAAGACATAATGTAAATTGAATGAGGCAGACACAGAAAGGGAAACTCTGCATACTGACACCAGTATCTCAAAAAGTCAAACTCATAGAAGTAGTGAAGTTATTACTAGACATAATAGCAATTATTAGATAGTGGGAGAAATGAAGAGATTCACTAAAGGGAACAGCATCTTTGGACCACAGAAGGGGAAGTACTTGCCTTGTATACTGCCAACCTAGGGTCAATCCCCAGCATCCCATGTCGGGGAGCTGCTGGAGTCCCCAACAACACCAGGAAGCGAGTTCCCTTCTACATCCGAAGCCAGTGGGGAATGGATGAAAACTCAGGAATCTGGCAAGGTTTTAAAATGCTTTACTTATCACAGGTTCAGGCATACAAATCAGCAATAGGAAAAACCCTGTGATTAGGATTCCCAGCTAGAACCCCAGCCACGGTGTAGGCCAAGATGGCAGCCACCACGTGTTAAGGTCCTGTAGAGAGGAGACAAAGACAAGACTCCAGCAGAAAGGGGAAGAGTGACCCAAGAAGACTGCAAGCTCAAAAAGAGAGCCCAAAAAAGAGAGAGTGCAAAAGAGGAAGCAGGCTAGTTTTATCCCCAGCAACTCAGACCTCCCACTTTTATGGGAAGCAGGCAGGGTCAAATGCCCTCAGGTAATTTCTCCCAGCACCTCACCTAGGCCCTTTTAGATGCTAATGTCTTGAGCCAAGATCTGCCTAGGAAATGCCTTTATAGGGTAGAGAAGGGGGTTTCTGAGATGGCATGCCTCTGTACCAAAGACTGAACTAATGCCAGTTAAATATTTCTCCAAACCTTCACAAGAGTCTCATTTTCACGGTAGTTTTGTATTTTAGTTGCTTCTGAATTATCAGGGAGCCATGCTTGCTTGCTTGGAGGCAAAAAAGCATTTCTCTCTGATCTAATTACTTACTTAGAGAGCCAACGTGGCCAGGCAAATATGCTGGTAAGATCTAGCTAGTCCCATGATGATTGTGGTAGCATGAGAGAATATTTATACCAGCCAATACAGAATACATGATCAGATAAACTGCTACATTTAAACTACCCCCCATCTACAAAGTGACCTGCAGGAGGCGATTCAGGGCAGATGCAGAGGGTCTTAGGTGTCCTGCAAGAATCCCATATGGTCCCCAAGCACCACCAGGAGTAATTCCTGACAGCAAAGCCAGGAGTCACCCCTGAGCATCACTAGGTATGGCCCAAAATACAAAACAAAATTTAAAAAATAAAGGAAACAGTGTTCAGGTATATGAGATGAATAACTTTTAGAGAGCTAGTGTATAAGCTAAACACAAAAGAGTCAAGATGAAATTTACACAGAGAAAAACTTTGTTTTTATGATATACATAAAAACATGTGTATGTTTATATGTGAAGGAGCAGGAGACATAGAAGAACTGGTAGGGCACTTGTCTTGCACATGGCTGACCTGGGTTCTATCCCCAGCACCCCATATGGTATGGTCCCTATCAGTAGTGACCCCTGAAGCAGAGCCAGGAGTAAGCCCTGAGCGTAGCTGGGTATGCCCCCCTATTTAAAATAAACACCCCCTATTTAAAAATATTTTTAAAATAAAACCCCCTATTTAAAAAAGCTTTATGTATGTTAATTAGCTTGATTGTGATAATTATTTCAAAGGTACACATGTATTGCTACATCACATTGAACTACTGGCTTATGTACAATTTTTATGTGCAAATTATACCTTAAGAAAGCTGGGGGCAGGGAGAATGCCAAAGACTCAGGAAGAAGAATTGATGGGAAAAAAAAATTGAGTTTATATGCATTTCCAGAGCAGGGAGAAGGGGGGAAAGTGGAGGATTCTGGGTAGAGGGAAGAAATCCCTTTATACTTTGTTTTTGGCCTACAGTGACCCACCATCCCCACCTAAAAGCTAACACAGGCTCTGCCCAGGAGGCGGCTTCCTTCCCCCCATCCTTTATCCAGGTGCCAATCCAGGGCAGCTCCACTTGAGCCTCTGCAGGAGTCTCAAGAAACAAAGGGCCCTACCCAGCCCAGAGGGATTCAGGATGGACTTGTTTGAAGAAAAAACAAATTGTCAGTTAAGAAAGCCTAAAACCACTTTCAGAAAACCACTTTAGAAACATAAAACAGGAAAAAGAGCACCAAAATAAATAAGTACAGATCTCTGAGCCATAGGGATGTTTGGTCTCGTCTCCAGAACCACTTGCTGCTCTTTGAAGACGCTCATCCCATCCTCATGCTCTCAGCCCTTCCGGGGAGATTAAACGGAGCTGTTGCCGTGTGCCGCCCGGCGGAGGAGACAGCAGGGCCGGTGCTAATGGCTGGTGTGTCCCTCTGGCCCTCCAGTGACCCTCTGCCACTCTGAAAGGCAGCTCTCGAGTCTCCACCACCATCCCCAGGCCCTGGAGAAGGGCTCAGGTAGAGTATAGTCCCCACATCTTCATGACTTAGCCCCACTCAGCATTTTCTACCCATTTTCCAGTACCTTTGAGCAAAAAGCAGAAACTTGGGCAAATATTTCAAACTCTAAAACCTCACAATATCCCTGCAAAATTCAGAATATAATCTTGATTTTTCTAGTATAAGACTAATACCAAGGCCAGGCAAAACATGGACCAGGAGGTCTTATCAATGGTTGGAAACTACCACAAGTGTGTGGGAGTCAGAGGTTAGGTAAGACAGAGAAGGGATCAGTGTGCTAATAATTGTTGGAAATGGTAACACCAGACTAGAACTGAGCATTAAATGTAGGCAAAGGGATCACTTTACTTGTATCACTTGTTCGTCGATTTGTTCGAGCGGGCACCAGGCAAAGGGATATACATGATAACCCCTAGATGTATATATTACTGGCCACAATGTGGAAGGGATGCAGGGGGAGAAAGCGAAGAGAGAACAAGAGGAAAAAGTACCTGCCATAGAGGCAGTCTGGGGGTGAAGGGGGCGGGAATCTGGGGACATTGGATTGGTGGGAAATGTGCAATGTTGGAGGGATGGGTGCTGGAACACTGTATGACTAAAATCTAATCATGAACAGATTTTTAATTGCATATCTCATGGTGGTATAACAAAAAACAAATAATAATAATCTTGATTTTTTTTAAAGAAGAGAACTGGCCTTCAATATCGTAATTTTTGTAAGATCTTTTGAACTGGTCCATGGTCAGAGTCTAAGAGAGGTGATTCAAGCACTATTCTGCCACCAAAGACGTCCCATTCCCAAGTCTCCCCACAAATCTCATTTCTTCATTCTCCCCAAAGATCCCTTCTAGGATTAAAACAGACCTAGACTGGAAAACCAAAGCGAACGGGACTAGGAGTCTGGGATCAATGTGGGTGGCTGCACCGCCATGATCTCAATGAATCTGGGCACTCCCTCATCTCACTTGACCACACTCCACATCTGGAAAAGGATGTGGTTAGATCAACATGTCTCTAAAATCTTGTCTCATAAATTCCATGGTCAGAGAATCTTAAAAAAGGACAATGGCTCATCCAAAGAAATAACTCAAATTGTGAAGTTTCTGGCCAAAAGGAAATGGGGCTAAGAATCCTTCCTTACTGACTCAAAAATCACAGCCCAAGTCTGCGTAACTTCTCCTACAACTGAAAAACAACATTTCCTTAGATGTCAGGAAGCACCTAGAAATAAGTGTTTATCAGAACCTCTCCTATACACCATTTCATTTTAAACAATGCACCCATTACACAGATCAGGAAACTGGGGGTTTAGATGCTGTCTTGGGTTATTTTACAGAACTGAGAAATGGTGATGGCAGGAGACTCGTCTGTCTTGGGCATGTGATTTCGATTCAGTCACACCCAAAAAGGGCTGCTCCTACATAGATCCTACACTTGGACACAGAGTTGTTCTGCTCCAGTACAGTAGTTCATACAACTAAGTTAGCATCACCGTCATCAACATTGACAGTCACCTCCTCTGAGCACCTACTAGATTCTCTTAGTGTAAAACTCTTAGCGAAGGAGGCTGGTAGTGCCTCCAGGCATATGCCCAAGCACTTACCAAGCCCGCCAACAGAGAAGGCACAGCTTTGAGGTGTGCACAGATTTCACTCACCTTTGCACCCACATCACAGCACTGGCCCACTCTGAGCACATTCTGAGCTAATTCCTGAAAGTTTGTTCCAGATATGCTGCTTTCAGCATCCCTCAGTCAAGACACTGTGGAGAGGTTTTGACTCAGGCAAGGAATCTCCAGGAACAACAGGTGCCTTCCTACATCCCCTTACAGGGCACAACAAAGGGCTTCACAGGGTGTAATCAACTTGGCCCCACCCCTCCATTTCTTTAAAATTTCATGAGAGCACAAGAAAAGAAAACACAAAACAAAACCAGAAGGGGAAAAAGCAATCTTGAAATGAGTTCGACTGCAGAAGCTTCTGTTCCTGCAGGCATCATAGATATTAATAATTCAACAAAATATTACAGTAATTACTATACTTTGCAAAATCACAACAGTGCACTTTAGCACAACTCCTACCAATCTCCCTGCAACTGCCATTAATAAATAAAGCACAATTCCCTATATTAAATTTGTTGTTTAAAAGCTAAATATTTTATCAGCTCTAATATATTTTAAATAATCAGTCAAGTCCAAGAAACTCTCTGGTCTTGCATTTCTTTCCCACCCCCTAGAAGTGAAATTCCATCTCACAGCTAGACCAGAAATTGACTTCAATGCTAAAAAGAATACGCTGAATGTTCAGGCCCCTATCAGGGGCCTTAGGACCGCTCAGCTCGAAAGCTCGGCTGGAATCCGATTAAGCTGCTTGAGAGAAAGTAAGAAGGAAAAAAGAGTGGAAGATTAATTATTTTGGACCATGAATCTGACCTGCCTTTTACAGGGAAAAAAATATAACCATGAATTGTAATCCCTGAAAGTCAGGGAACAGCCAAGAAGACACACCTAAGTATCTACAAACCTGTGAATGCATAAGTCTGATCGTCTTAAAATACAGGCAAGCCTTACTGTGTGCGGTAGTTATGTTGCTCAGACTTGTTCTACCTGATAAGCAAGTCCTGCTTTTACGCACTGTATCAATACCCTGTAGCTGCAGAGGCTTAGATAACACGGCAGAACCAAACCATCAAATCTCAACCACTTCTCCCAACATACTGAAAGCAGTTGAGAGCTGGCTGGTCACGTGGGGGGAGAGGCACTCACAAGGGTAGTTTTGCTGCTGTGGCTGGTTCCCTAGATGACTGTGGCTTCACTGGATGGGGGGCCCAGGAACAACTTGTCTCTCTTTCCTTGGAACCAAGGTTTTCTTTTAGCCAGCACAGAAAGGTAAGAGAGTAAGTGGTCACACAAAACCTCTTGAGAAATGGCACCTTGGAATGGCTTAGAAATGGTATCTCTTCTACTGGCTGACCACAGCAAGTCACAAAGCCAAACCTGAACCAGGGAGTGGGGGCAAAGCCCTTCCCACAGAGAAACTGGCCTACAGAGGTCTGTTGAGGTCTGCAAAGACACGCAAAGGAGTGGTGGGGAGGAGTGAAGAGTCACAAGGAGGTGTCAGCAACAGTGTCCAGGGTACCTGCTAAGTATTTTTCCAGCTGACTCTTCTTCACCTGCTTCCATCCTCGTCTAAGACTATAGCAACAGTCTGAACTATCATCCGCCCAGGCCTCTCTGACCGACAGTGTTACGTGTGCCATAACTTTGCATGGCTCTCCCGTGGGTTTCTCTCATTTGGAGACCTCCCACACGACTTATCAGCCTTGCTCTTGGGATAGACTCATCTCCTCCCCCTGCATCCCAAAGCCCCCAGTTGGCCCTTCCTAAGTCAGCGGTCATGCTTCATTTCTCATCGGTCTCTAGCCTGGAGACCCTGTTACAGGTACTCTGCCCTGCTCTTCTCAGGTCCTGCTCCCTGGCGCCGCAGAACCATGAATCAGAATGCTCTGCCCTTTCCCTTCACCTCACCAACCCTGCACACACGGAGACCTCAGCTCATAGACTCCTGAACCTGTCTCTGTTAAATGTTCCTGTTACAGTCCCTGATGGTTCTCCCTCATCAGGGCTTCACTGCAGACTCAGAATCTACTAGGTATTTTTGAGATTACTGCACAAATATTAACTTAATATTAGTGAGTATTTTAAAGAAACTTTAAAATGTTTGAATAAAAAGTACCTGAAACCACTTAGGGTGTGCTTGGGGGGTATATGAATGTATTTAAATGATAACATCTATGATAAATTGGTCCGTATTCAATCCCCTAAGCCATAATGCTCATTTTATATATACTTGGTTGTAACGCATTCAGGTCTCCTTTAAAAACTTACAATGTGGCACCCCTTTCCCTATCCTGACCTACCCATGATGGGAAAGGGGACACCTAGAAACAATAAACATACAAAAGAAGAAGGGAACTGGAACGATAGTACAGTGAAGAAACTGTTTGCCTGGCATGCGGTTGACCTGAGTTCTAACCCCAGCACTGCATAGAGTCCCCTGCGTCTACCAGTAGTGATACCAGAGTCTGGAGTAAGCCCTGAGCAGGACGGATATGCCCCTCCCCATCCAAAAAGAAAAAATATATATAATCATCCCAAAATGGAGTTATAAACACAGTGGGGGCCACCTGCCCCTTGAGGTGTTGCAGGTGTGGCTGTGTGGTGCCCCGTTGCATTGGCAGGTGGCAGACAGGAGATAGGCTTGTCTACATTCCCAGGGCTCTGCCCTATGGGCCCTGTATGGTGGATGGTCTGACATTGGAAGAACAGTATGCAGCCGCACAAGAGGCTTAGATAACAAAGTAGGCTAGGAACAGGTCCTTCCCAGGATCTTCCACATCTGTACGACTTAATGATCATTGTAGTTGTAACAAACTGGGGAGGTTGATGGGGAATGAGGAACTATAATGTCACACTAGAATTCACTACTGAATATACACATAGATAATTGCTTCATAAACCATAAGGCAAGTCACAAGGTATAGGAGAAGAGAGAAATACAGAGACAAAAATAGAGATAGAAAGATGAGAGACTCTGATGCACGGGAGAGAACTGCCATCCGGCTCTCCCTAGCTCAGTTGACCATGATGCTCTCAGGAGGCAAGATGGGTTTTGAGAGTGGGCCCATCACTTCTGTAGGGCCTCGGAAGCAGCCAGATGAGACTCGCTCACCATAATAGCCACCATCATCACGGTTCGGACCCCACAGCTCATCAGAACCTGTGCAAGAGAGATGCTGATCTCAAGACCAGCTCAGAGCAGCCGAGTTTGAGCCCAAGTAGGCAGCTCTTATAGGTGGAAGTCACCGGGTGTTCCTAGAGATGGAGCTGGGGTCTCCATTCCCCTCTCTGACCTATCCCAGAGGCCTGGTGGCTCCACCCACAAATTGCCTCAGGGCTCTCAGTCATGACACAGAGACTCAGACGCACGGGGAGAGCTGCCAACCGTCTCGACCTAGCTCAGCTGACAATGAGGCTCCCAGGAGGTAAGATGGGTTTTGGGAGTGGGCCCATCACCTCTGTAGGGCCTCGGAAGCAGCCGGATGAGACTTGCTCACCATAATAGCCGCCATTTTCGTGATCTGGACCCGGTACATCAAACTAGTGGAACCAATCATGTTCTAGAATATATTACAATCTACAACGTGTAAAAAAGGGAAGCGAGAAGGAGAGAAAGAGAGGGAGAGAAAGGAGATAAAGAACCTGCCATGGAGGCAGGCTTGGGGAGGGGGAGGGAGGTGGGAACATTGGTGATGGGAGATGGGTAGGGGTAGAGGGATGGGTGTTGGAACACTGTAGAACCAAACTCAAACATAAACATCTTGTAATTGTATAGCTAACAGTGGTATAATAAAATATTTTTTAAAAAAACACAGTGGGATGTTGTATGGGCAGCTGCCAAACATGTCCAGTTTCCCAGGAACATCCCAGTATGTCTAACGTTGTCCAGGAAGGTGAAAAAGATGCAAAGCATACAAGTCATGCCAAAGATCACCCTGGATTCAAATCCGGCCAATTGCTACTTTACAAACTCTCCTTCAATCATAACTGTGCTGACTGAAACCCTCATTTGCATAAAGCAGCTGGCCCGTGGCCACCCACAGGACCTTTGTGCAGGCTGCTGCTGCCCAGACATACAGCCTGAGGGCTTCTCTGGGTTAGTGTCGAGCTCCTCAGTCTGAAAGCCCTGAATAACATTTTTCACCAAGGTTTCAACAAGCTTTCTCAGTACTCGTAAATCAAAAATAACAACTATCAAGTAATCCATGTACTACAAAGATCCAACAGAAATATTTTTTGATCCTAGGCTTCTATTTCCAGACAAACCATCTAGCCAATAGGAGAGAAAAAATACATTTTAAACAGGCCAAGAAGAAAAAATAATTTTTTAAGTATCAGCATGAGATCACTATGTAATTCACATGAAAACTCTTTCGAGAGCTAAAAAGGATTCTAGCGATAATTATGTCAGGACACAGGAATTAGCTAGGCCACTGCCCTGCACTCTCTGAAACAGAATACAAGAAATGAAGGTCTGCCAGAGAATGGAATCCAAAAAACAATACAAACCCAGGCATAGAAAATAAAAACATCAAGATCAAAAGAAGGGAAGCAAGTTCAGAAAGGAATCAGTACAGAGTATAATGTTCAATATTTAGGCAGTTAAGAAGCTGGAATAACCTGGCTTCATGGTTAAGAAAAAATGTTTATTATTGGATGAAGATGAAACAATAGAAACAAGGAAAAATAAAAAGTTGTAAACAGAAACACAAACAATCACCTGTGACCCCAATAAAGCAGCATTAGGCTCAGCTATGAGGATTTTATATGCCTGTTTCTGATCATGCTACTGAAATTAATGTAGGTAAAATACAGAACACAAAACCATCAGACTTAAACAGTAGCCAGTACTGTAGTTTTAACTATGTTCAATGCTGTTAAATTAGCACCAGCTTTACAATATCACACATTGTCTAATAGGCTTTCTCACATCAAGACTATAAGCTTTGGGGGATGTCCAGATGCAGTATAAGCTTGTTTCCACAGCCGGCATCACAAGGCATTGAATAGGCGCTCCCTAAATACTTCGTAGCATCTGAGAGGAATAAGCAGAGCAATCAATAAAGGTCAAGCCCAGGAATAAATGTTTGTTTTAAGCATCGCGATTACACACCCATCTGAGAGTTGTATTATATCAGATGTGACTTGAAGTGAATTGAACAATCATGCCTGGAATAAGAATTTTAAGGTTTTCAAACTGTAGCGTGTGTGCTAATGGAAGTGTTTCATTTGTGCTGGGAAAAGCCAAAAGGCTGGATGTGGTCTCAACTCCACCTACTTAAGGAATAAAGCAAAGGGAAGCGAACTCTCTCCTCCTGTTCATATCACTTTGAAAAGCACTCTTTTCAGAACACTTCCAAAGCAGAATCCCATTATTTAACTGTGACATAAAGGGAGCAAATAGGATTGTCCCCATTTCACACATAAAGAAATGATTGACCTTATGTCACATCTAGTTTGTAGCGAGATGAGCCTGCAATCAATTTATGGAACTCTTCCCTTTTAGAGATAAGGCAACTGAATCCCAGAATGTTCAAATAACTAAATTGGCATCAAGCGAAATACAGAAATTACTGAATGAATGAATAAATGAATGAACATCTGCTTGAGAAAAAAATCAATCTTAAGCATTTTCCAATTTTTCATTATAATTACAGATCTCCTTACTAATGTGCCCCTTTTATGAAAATCTTATTCATAATCACATACACTACACCTAAAAGGGTCTTCCTTTCCTTACACCTAAGAAGCAAGTGACTTGCTGAAGACAATGTAAAGTGGAATCCCAAAGCTAGACCCAACTCCTAACCAACATCCTTTGCAGCCTGCCTTGCTGTCCCAATGCTGATACCCGAGAATGAGTTCAGGCTCAATTGCTCCCTGCCTAATCCCCGACAGTCTAAGTAGGGAAAGGGGGAATTATACCATATTCCTAGGCAGGAGATGATCTCCAGGCAGGAACAGTCCAAATTTTAGGCTTATTTATATTGTAACGGGCAAGCTCACACACAGTGGTATGGTGAAGGTCCTTAGCCCTGAGAAATGATGGTGAAAACTAATTTGCAGGGGTACGTCCTCCTTCTCGGGTCCTCAACACTAGGTTCTTGCCACTCAGTATAGCCCTGAACTGGGATCATTTCTCCCAGTCCAAGCAGCAACTTCAAAGGAGGATTCTCTTGGGAACCAGGGCCGGTACCCATCTCCTTCTCCATATCCAATACAGGGGGAGATCCGAGCAGGAGGAGGAAGTCATAATCCAGGGGATGGTTAACTTTACATGCCAATGTGACTTCTATAGGGTGTTCTGATATTTGGCATAGCATTCTTTTGTGTATGTGAGAAAGAGAGAGAGAAAAGAGAGAGAGAGAGTGTGTGTGTGTGTGTGTGTGCATGAGGAGAGAGGGGGAGGGAGAGAGAGAGAAGGGGAGATGGAGAGAGACAATGAGATTAAGATCCTGATTCTTAAACTGAGTGAAACAGCCCTCTTCAATGTAGACTGGCCTTATCCAATCCATTTAAGACTTGAATAGAATTAAAGAAAATAAAAAAGACAAGGAAGGATTCTTCCTGTCTTCTTTGAGCTCAGACATGGTCTTCTCTGGAAGTTGAACTTGGTCTCAGACTAGATTACACCAACAGCTCTCCTGACCCTCAGCCCTCTGGACTCAGTTTGAAAACTCTGATCTCATCCTTGGTTTATAGCTCACAGACTAGAAATGAGGGCTTCCATGTTGCTGTCAGTCAATTCCTTCCAGTAAATATTTTAGCATATACAAATGCATAGATATATTTATAAATGTACATATATATACATATATATATATGAGAGAGAGAGAGTTCCAATAAAAGATTTTGGTTCTACAATCAAAAGGTGGGTATTATTTTGGTTGGTTCTGTTTCTCTGCATACCCCAGACTGAAAGACCTGGAAAGAACTAAGGAATCTTACTTGGCATTCCTCCAAAAAGATACTCTAAAATGAAGGCTTGATTTGAGGTAGTTTTGTGGGAGGAAGGGATGTGATCCTAGGGCATATGGATAGGAGAGCAGGGAAGGGAGTCAGACATGGAGTTAGCAAGATACTCTGCAGGCACGGGGGCAACTTATTGCAAGAGACTATGGAAGACAGTACAGAAACAAGCCTGAACATTAGCCCGCCCAATGCACAAGATGGCTTAGATAACTGTCCACCAGCTTCCACAATGTCACTGAGAAGTGTCATTTCCTGACCTCTGCCCTGTTGACAAAGCAAGCTCAGAGAACAACAGCCCCCTGTTGCTAGAGGTTAGAAGTGAGACCAGCACTAAGAGAAGCGAAAGTGCCATGGAAATGCAGATGGGCACCTACAGATCCCCTGCCTCTGGCCACTCAGCCACCCCATTCCTGCCAACAGACCTCATGGGGGACTATGATAAGTCCTTTACAGGTATTAACTCTAGACTCACAACAACCCTATATGTTCAGTACTATTTCCATTGTATAATCAGAGAAGCTAAGGTTCAAGATTAATTGCTCAAAGCTGCTTCTGAGGTAATTCTAGCATTAAAAAAGCCTCAGTTTTGAGAAATGTTCCGGCCAAACATTTGAGTTCAAGCATGAAAAACACTGAAAGCAGCAGTGATGTGAACAGCTCTCTGCCTAAAGCTTCTTCCTCTTCTCTCAGCACCCTAGAAGCATCTTTGGGTCTTTGGGTCAGGATTTCTAAACTCTCATAGCTGACATTTCCCTGGCTATGTGAAATCACACTCCTGACAGCTTGAGCAACTTCTCTAGTCCTGAAAATGAACATATTCAACACAATAATTGTTCTCTATCTCCCACTGAGAAACCATTTTACAAAGCCAAGGTGTGTTTCCTATGTCACAGTATAAGCTTTAACCTGATTCTAACCATCTGGAAGAGAAACTGCCAACCTCTCCATGGATACCAGAAGGAGCTGGAGGATGCTGAGACACATGCGCTGAGGAACGCGTGAGGGACACCGTGATGGCCAGAGGGTACAGCTGGGTGTAGAAGCAGCAACAAAAAGGCAGATCCCTCCTCTATCTCTAAGAAATGCCTTCTTTCCCAGGGCAATTTTGTTCTCAAGAACATATTCATACCCTTCAATTCTCTTAGCTTCTAGGGACTGACAACCACACATAAGAAAGTCAGGGGTCATGAAAGGAGAGAAAGATGGCAGAAGAAATGGCAGAACCCAGTTTTAACATCGTTGATGGCTGAATTTATTCCTACAGTCACACTTGCATCATTAATGGGTCTAATATCCAACTTCGGAGTGGACAAATTAGTACAAAACATCCACTTCCTTTCCTTCCGGAAGAAGCTAAGCAATCAATCCCACATATTCAACTGCCCTGTTACTGATCACTTGTCCCTCAATTAGTCACCAAGACCCTCTCCCAGCGTGTAGCTGCAGGTTGCTGCTTCAGAACAATTCTTTGTGCAGCACGTTTAAAATTAGTTCATCTCATTTATTTGCACTTCTTTCCCAGGGCAACACTCCCTCTAGTGTCTGTGGAAGGATCTCAGGTTCCAATGCTGGTGCACAGGGTGCAGGCAAAGAGGAATTCAAGTCTATAGCTGGATGGGTTTTGGTCACTCAGAAATAACCAGCAGCCAGAGTGATCCTGCTACGAAGGAGGCTGGAGAGAGTCACAGGCACTGAGTCACCCATCTCGCATCAGGCTGAGCAAGGAAATCAATGGAGAAGCAAAGCTGGAACCTAATGGGCCATCCAACAACTTAAGAGAGTCTGACACAATCAGCTCTGCTCCCCAACCAGTCCAGCAGCCAGCGTTCCTTTGGAGTTTTCTAACACGACACAACTCACTCGCTTCAATAAATCTTCCATGATTAACAGTGAGGTGTCATCATTAATGCCCAAATCAAGAGAAGCTTCTCTTGGAGCTGGGAGATAATAGAAGAGCTAGGGCACTTGCCCTGAATGCAGCAGATTCCAGTTAGATTACCGTGCACTGTCTATGGTCCTGAAAACCACCAAGAGTAACCATTGAGCACAGAACCTGGAGTAATCCCCGAATACAGCCAGATGTGGTCCAAAAAAGGACTACAAAAAAAAAAGAAGTTCCTCCTTTTTTCTAGTGCCTTAAAGACCCAGAAAAGCCCTGGGAAGAAATGTATTACTTATTCATTGTTAATGACAGTCATCTTTAGCCCGACTGTAACCATCACTATTACAATTTCTGATATGCTTTTCAAGAAGTCAGGTTTCACTGCCGACCTCAGCACTGAGCGGAAGACAAATAGCACAGACTCGGCCAACTGCAGGCAAGGGCTGTAGAAGTGAAGGGAATGGGCATGGTGCTGAGAACAGGACTCCAGCCAAGGCTTTGCCGCGTTCTCACTAGCAAACTGAGCAAATCCCTTGCTCTGTGCCCATGTTTTCATCTGAAAACAAAGGGGAAACCCCTCCAGAATAAAGTAACAGCTAGGATCTGCAGTACTTTGAGGGCGTCCTACACACACAATGAGCATTTTCTTTAGTTGTTCCACGCAATACCTTACTCAGATCCGGGAGCAGCCTAGCACAAGAAGCACTATTATTATCCATTTTAGCAGACTTTAAAAAGAAGCATCAAAGAAAGATTAACATTTTGCCTGGTGCCACACCTCTATTTAAAAATTCACAGAGGGGGCTGGAGCAATAGCTCATTGGGTAGGTCATTTGTCTTGCATGCTGCAGACCTGGGTTGCATCCCGGCATCCCATATGGTTCCCGAGCACCACCAGGAATAATTCCTCAGTGCAGAGCCAGGAGTAACCCCTGAGCATCACTAGGTGTGACCCAAAGAAATAGTGAAAAACAGACAGAGGCAAGGGCCAGAGCCGACAGTACAGTAGGTAGTGCACTGGCCTTACAGGAGGCTGACCCAGGTTCAATCCTGGGCACCACATATGCTGGTTGCTGTGAGCACCACCTAGAGCGATCCCTGAGTACAGAGCCAGGAGTAAGCCCTGAGCCCCATTGTGTGTGGCCCAACCACCCCACAAATGAGGGGCAGAGTTCAAACTCAAGCACCCACATTCCTGCAGAGCTCACGCTCCTAACCCCGTGCCAGAGGGATCTTACTCTCTGCTCCTATCTCTGGCTGTTCCTTATCGATCCTAACAGGGATCACATTCACAATGAAAACCACCACAAGTAAGAAATTCCTGCCCGCATATCAATATCCCCAGGCTGTGTGTCCACAATCCACAACCAAACAGGAGCCCTAATCACTTTCCTGCTCCATGCCCAGTTTCCCGAAATCATACCCTCTTACAAAGCTCACAGGAAACAGGCCCGACTGGCCAGCGCCAGCGGTTTGGAGACCAGTATAAAGTAACAGCTAAGACCTGCAGTACTTTGAGGGTTTCCTACACACACACAATGAGCATTTTCTTTAATTGTTCCACGCAATACCTTACTCAGATCCGGGAGCAGCCTAGCACAAGAAGCACTATTATTATCCATTTTAGCAGACTTTAAAAAGAAGCGTCAAAGCAAGATTAACATTTTGCCTAGTGCCACACCTCTATTAAAAACACACAGAGGGGCCCTGAATGGCTGTGTTCTCGGTCCCCCGCACCCAGCCCAGTAGCAACAGTCCCCCTGTAACCCAGTAAGGAGTTAATAGCAGAAATATTAACACACATGTTAATATTAACACAGCTATTAACTCCAGTAAGGAGTTAATAGCAGAAAGCTATTTGTGTAATCGTGACTTTCTTAAACTCCATTACATTTTCCAAATTTACTATAGCACATTTATTAGTGTACTATAAAGAACAGCATTTCCATAAATAATTAAAGCCCAAACTACACTGATCGAAATAAATGAGCGCAATGTTCCCAGTGATGCAACCAGGCTTGATTCACTAACTCAAATAACGAGGTGACTCACAGGAGGCCTCCATTAACAACACTTAGTAAGATGCAGATGGTCCGGGGTTAACCAGCTTGGTATTTATTGTCTACAGCCATGGGCGAGGGAAGCGGGGCTGGCATTAGGACACAGCCCCAGAGCAGGAAGGAGGAATCGTTCCTAACTCCTTCTCATGGCACCGCACAGATCTATCCCTGGACAGTGTCAATGCAACTTACAAGAAGGGCAGCAAAAAGAAAAAACTTAAATCCTCCAGAAAGGAAAAGGTTCCATAAGCCCCAAGAGAAAGCTAGAAGAAGAGGATGGCAGTCCAGAGAGAGGGAGCAGTGGGGTGTCCAAATAGCAGGGTGCCAGGATCTGAGTGTCCTATCACACAGCTCCATGCAGAGTTAAGATGGTCTCTCACCTGCTCTTCTGGCCTGAAAATCCTGAGAGCCTAAGAGGCCTATGGCATCTCTCCCAGAGACCCTCTCTCCTCTGCACTCACATCCTGAAATGATCGTTTGATAATGAACCACGTATCACTCCCAGCAGCTATTTTGTAAGCACATGCGATTTCACTTGATAAGAGAGCCTGCTCCCATGCAAAGCCTGCTGGAAGGACCCGGGCACAGGGCCCAGCGTCCTTCTCTTTCCATCCCGCACCTACTAACCTCAGTGGCCGGAACACTGCCCAGCGTACCAGAAACACAGCAAGCGGCGCAGATCTAATGTGAGTTCGTCTGATCCCATGAGTACCTGAGGACGAAACCAGGACTGTTAACAAGTCCTTATTTTATTCTATTACTGAATGGGGTGACAACAGGTCTTCAGCTGAAGTTAAAATACATGTATGAACTCACGGACCAGGTGTATAAATGACGCCCTTGAGAGACTGGTCATCTTTCTCACAGGGCTCAGGGACTGGCCCCGCCCAGGTCATTTCAGTGTCTTCTGAGGTAGGTGCCAAGCCCAGTGGCACTCCCTAGGCATGCAGGAAGACAGCACTCCCACCTGGTGGGCTACTGGATTAATCCTTTCATTCCTTGGCCTCTGAACACACACAAAATAAAACCGAAATAACTCGGCACTAAATTAAATAGAATCCCATGCATGGTGCAGTCCATAAATCCTAGAAATAATTAGAACAAAGGAAAATAAATGCCTCTCAGGCCGCTTCTACGGAGATACTGAGTTGGAATCCTGCACTGAGTGTGACTGCTAGCAGCGCCCACATAAGGAAGGCAGGTTTCCTACGTGAGTAGCCATAGCAGGTGCAGATGAGGTGTGGCCACAATGAATGGGCCCAGGGTAGAAGGGTCACAGAAGTGGATCTGGGACATACGCAGGAAAAGGTTATGACAAATAACTAATTTGGGTTTGAATCTTAAGAGGGTAAAGGAATTGAAGCCAGAATATAGACCAACTGGATGAAAAACTCATGGTGATAGCCGGACTTCGCTGAGAAACACCCTGAGAAAAAAAACCATGGCCTTCTCAGGAGCAAAATTCTTTTTGTTTGTCTTTAATTTGAGGCCAGACCTGGAGGTGCTCAGGGCTTAATTCTGGCTTTGCACTCAGGAATCGCTCCTGACAGGGCTTGCGGGAGCCCTTGCGATGCTGGGATCAGACCCTGGTCCGTCGCATGCAAGGCACGCGCCCTGCCTGCTGTACTATCACTCCAGCCTCCCGGGGACAGGAGTCTCGTGATTTCAAGCCCTCAGCTCAAAGGTCCCAGCCAGTGGGGAAACCCTAAGGGGCACACACTGCCCGAAAGGCAGAGCCCCAGCCCCAACCCCGCCTGCACTGCCACCAGCCCCAAGAGAATGGCAAATCCATGCCTGGCAGAGCACAGGCCCTGCTCACCCAGAGACGGTTCACCTTCCACCTCCTCCTCTCCACACTTTCTTGCAAATATGCTTTGAATTTCCTCCTGCCGAGAGAGTGGCTCAATCAGCCAAGAAGCTCACATCAGCAGGGAATCAACAGGTGTGTGAAGGCCCCAGGTCGCAGGGGCACCTAGCTTTGCCACTAAAACTTTGTCGCTGGGGCTGGAGCAATAGCCCAGCGGGTAGAGTGTTTGCCTTGCACGCGGCCAGCCGGCCCATGCCGGCCTGGGTTCGATCCCCGGCATCCCATATGGTCCCCTGAGCAATGCCAGGAGTGATTCCTGAGTGCAGAACCAGGAGAAACCCCTGAGCATCGCCGGGTGTGGCCCAAAAAAGCAAATAAAAATTTTTAAAAAAATAAAACTTTGTCGTACTGCTCTGATCCTGAGGGGTTGATAGGCTGGGGGGGAGGGGGTGGGAGATGGAAGGTCTTGTTCCCAAATTCCTCCATTCACCATGAAAGAGTTGCACAGCCCCAGGAAAAGGTGGTCCTCCATCTACCCAGAGCCTTCTTGCCACTGGAGCTACGAAGCCTCCTCTTCCCTCAAACCACACACAGCTGGAGAAGCCACTTGCAAGTATTTCTTCTTGCCAGCTACAAAGCCAGCTCCAACCGCTTCGTTTCTGCAATCATTCAATCAAGCCTCGCAATTAAGGAGTTTGCAACTTCTGCTCACCTTAGCAATCACTGCAGGTTCTGAGGAGCCAATCACATCCCCAGCAAGGCAGAGCAGACGCTCTGCGCCCAGCACCCTCCTCCCTCTGCCCCTCCACCCCACACAGTGACCAAGAACAATTAGTGCTGTTATGTCCCCACTGCCTTTTCCAGCTACATCTCAACTGAGATGACTCCCCATGTAATATTAATTAAAAACAGATTCTTTCTGGCAACTCTCTGAAGCCCCGCTTCTGTGGCAGGCTTCTTTATTAAGCCTTCGAGAAGGCAAATGCATTAAGATATTGTGACACCGAGGAAGGCTAGACCAGCCAGCCAAAAGCTATTTGAAAAATCTGTTTGGGAGCCACAATTAGATGCTCCAGTGAGTGAAATGCAATTAATCTGATCAAATCTGTCACTATTTTGCACATTAGGAGTAAATATTTTAGAACACCGTGCAGCTGAAATAGCTAAGGCTCCACAATCTTGCCCAGATGACGCTGCTATGGCCAACCTCCATCACCTCCAGGGGCTTGGGGTCTGGTAGGCACCGGGATAGAGCAGCAGTTGTTACTTCTCTTCACCAGGGCGCCGTGGGGCGCACACAGCCATAAATGACTCTACAGCAGATGATTCCCACCAGACACTGCAGAAAGCAGCCTGCAGGCCAATGTCCCTGCGAGTGAGCCGGAGTGAAACCATCAGAGCCACAGGCTGCGGCAGGAGGGAAGGCGGAGCCCTCTCACCTAAGCACGAAGCACAGGGGATCCCCAGCCAGTCTGACCAGGAGACAGAGGCATGAAGAAGCAGGCTGTTGCCTTCACAACTTCCCACTCTCCAGAGCCATTTGCCAACTTGCTGGGCAAGCAGGGAGGTGTCTGCCTGCCTTGGCAAGTGAGGTGCAGAATGGTGTGCTTTCTTCTGTTTCCCTGGAAGCCACGGAGACCCGGCTCTCCCTGGGCATTTGTGACAAATGCTCTAACCCATGAATCATCAGGATCTCAATTGGAATCAACGGGAGAGAAAGAATAGTTGGAGAACCTCCACAAACCCCAGTCCCTCTCCTCACCCCAGAACACCTGCCAGGGCAGCAGCATCAAAGGAAGACGCAGCCCGCAGGCTGCCCCCTTACAACTCCCGGCTCAAGCCTGGGGGACACCAATCCCTTTGCCCATCTCACAAGTCGTCCCACAATGATAAGAGAATAAGTGACCTTGCTGATGGACAAGGATCCCATGAGCACCCTGGCACACACTAGGATGGAGACCCCTCTCTTGCATTTGCAACTCTGTAGACCTGACTGCAAATTGCTTGAAGGCAGTTCAGTTCTTGCCAAAACAAGGTAACTGGAAACTCTCCCCAAGGGGAACTCCTGTCAAAGAAGGAGGTTCACTCTCCTATCCTCTTGAGACATGGTCACAAGAAGCCCACCGGTGACTTTGCTGCCGGACAAACCTGTGTTAAACATCTTTGTTGAACAGAAGAAAATCACAAGAGAAAATGAAATTCCCTTTCCATATCCAAAAAGCCTGATGTTAGAACCTGTGGTCTCTGCCTTGAGAACATCTTTCTCCACTTTGAAACAGAAGAGGGAATCTTCTGCAAGGGTCATAAGTTCCTTACACCTCACTGGCTTAGCACCTTCTTTTGCTGCTCTCAGAAATGGGGAAAAGGGACAAAGAAACCACCTGAGTAATGTTGCAGTAACTGATCCTCCCTGGGGTGACTTCCTTCAGGGCTCAAACACACCCCAGTGTTTCACAAACCTTTCTCATCAGTCCAACTTCCGGAAGTCAGAGTGGCATGTCTAGTCCAGGAGCTAGAGAGGCAGTCCTCTCTGGACAGGGGCAGTCCTCTCTGGACAGGGGAGAGAACCGGGTCCCTGCATCCCTCCAAACTTGTCTTATTCCCGTAAAGTAAAACAGGTCAAGAGCACAACCATTAAGTCCCGGAGGGCTATTAAGGAGCACCCACATTTTGTCACTACCACTAAGGACACAAGGCCAACTGGTCTACCTCCCAGGGACTTATGCCCCTCCCGGGACTGAAAAGACACTCCCTGTGGTGGAAGAGATAGTAGATAGACTTGGTCCTTCCTCAGCTGTGTGGCTTTGCTTGAGGTGGGCAGAGAAGCCATCCACATTTAACTGCTAGTCCAGAAAGCATTCTAAGTGCCATATTCAAGGGTTTCTTTAATGCACAAAATAATGATCCTCTAACTGGAAGCAGAGCTCAGAAAACTCTTTAGCAGAGTGAATCTACATTATCCAGCCGTGGCAATCCTGAAGTATGTGAGGACCAAACCTCCTTTTCCTGGGAATATATTTCCTTCTACATACCCTGCCCACTTGCAAAGCAAGTTACAATCCTGGGGACACACACAGTCGTCTGGGGACATGATAGTCACCACCCAATCACCCAGCTCTGCAAAGGCACCCCACGCCCCTTCCCCAAACCCAGAGATTCCCAAGCTGGGGGTGTCCACTGCCTGCTAGGAAAGGGTGCAACATGGATCTCTCCAACCCAGCCTCTTCCCCAGGCCTGGCAGCTGGCACGGTGCCGTGTATCGTGGAGAACGCGAGATCTGTATTCAGTGTTGCTGATATGCAGCGCTCTACAGACTCCTACTCACTGTTACTCACTCACTACTCACCCCTGACACCCCCAAGTCCCCTTAAGATAAGGCGGAATTTTCGAGGAAATTCTTTAATACCAGTCATGAAGAGAAACATCGAAGGGGTTGGGGGTCTTACTGAATAATTCCCCCCAACCGGTTTGTACGGCCTTCCTTCTGCTGACTGCCCAACGCCCGATTCTGATATGATCCAGGAGTGGGAGAGGTTTACAGATTTTTGCTGTTACTGGCCAGAGTGGGGACCTGAGGGACATAGGAAGGGGACGGAGAAGACCATGGACGGGCATCTCACCCCCACCCCACCCTGCTTCGTGCCCGGAGCGGCTCCTGGATTCCTCAGTACTCTAGCAAGTGGGGCAGGAGGTGAGGTGGCGAACCCTCACTTCAGGCTCGGCTCGCTCTTATGCTCTTAAGTCCGCAGCTGCTGCCAAGACAGCTCCAGCTCCCAGACCATTCCGGGGCAGGGATCGCGAGTGCTGGAGCCACCGGTGTGGACTCAAGGGCGCCACCTGTTGGCACAGCGGTGCCCAGGGCAACCTGGCAACCCGCGAGAAGGGTTGGAGAGATAGCGCAAAACTGGAACCCGGTTCTGTTCCTCCCCACACCTCGGGCAGCTGGTGGACAGAGGGCACCAGCCAACGAGTTTTCGCAGAACCACTTTCATTCGCTGGTCCACGAGTGTGTGTTGGGTGCGGGATTTCCCTCCACGCTTTAAACTTTTTCACTGCCTCTCCTATTCTCTTCCAGAACAGCCTGAGGATGTTCTGCGACGGAGCTACCTGCACACCCAGGCTCCGGCCACTGGGCCGGCCAGTAGCATAAGTGCTCCCTCAATGGCCAGGTTCCCCTTTGCATGCTTTGAGGGGAGAATGCGGGGGGGAAACCCAGCACATGACAGGAATCCGCCAGTCCTTCCCCCTATCAGTCTGGGTCCCTACTCATAAGTTCAAGCTCCCACCCGCCCCCAATCCAAGTCCATCATTTATAAAGTGACCACCGAACCCTCCCTCCAGCTTCATGGTAAAGACCTCCTCGCCCCTCCGGCAGCGCCGCCTCCCCTTCCCAGGGTCTCCAGCAAACAAGCGCACGCCCCCTCTCATTACAAACTCCGCTAACCTGTTGGGGGCGTGGGGGACGCGGCACCAAGCAGCTCGCCCCTAAAAGTCGGAGCGCCCCTCCCGCGCCCCGTCTCGCCCCAGCAGCTACCCGTGTCTCGTGCGCGTCCCCCCGGCCCCAGCTGTCCCCCGCGCCTGGGAGACGGGGGTTCCGCAGCCCGTGGGTACTCACGCTGCTGTTGTGTCCCGACCAGTGCACCATGGCTTGGTTGTGGGCCGAGTCTCCGGTCAGCGCGAACGAAGTGCTGGGCAGCCGGAGCTCTTCGGCCGCCGCCCTGCCGGCCCGCGGCGCCTTCGGCTCCTCCCGGAGACCCTTGGCCAGAGGGCGGCTTCCTTGGGCATCCTCGGCCAAGACCGTGGCCCGGGGGTCTCCGCGTTCCAGGGCACTGGGAGGCTGTGCCCGGCGACTTCTCCTACCAGCAGCCGGGGTACCCTGTGCCCACGGTGCGTCTGCCGGCGACGGCACCCGGGCTGTGCCCGGCTTTGCTGCCGCCGCCGCCCGGCTGGGGCAGCGGCTTGTGTGGCCGGTGGCCCCGGGCAGCGTCTCTCCGCGCCGCCGCCAGTTCCTTTGGCCACGGGCTGGCCCCTGCCCGCGGCGGGAGAAGAGGCAGCGCTGGGGGCCGTGAGGCCGGGGCCGTGGGGCTCCCAGGACCGCCCGTCGCACCCCAAGTGATCTCGGCGCCGGCCAGGACCCACGTCGACAGGAGCAGAAGCCCAGTTCGGGCGAGGGGCGCCCCGGGCCAGCCTGCGGGGCGCTCGGTGCGCGCCGCCTCCATCCCGCTGCGGCTGCCGCGGCTCGGGCTGCCGAGTGTGTGGCGCCCGCCGAGGTGCGGGTCCGGCGCGGGGTGCGGGGGGGCGCGCGCGCCGGCGAGGCGCGGGAGGGGGGGGAGGGGGCGGCCGGGGAGGAGGCGCCGGGGGCGGGCGCTGCTGGCCGCGCTCTCCCCGCCTCGCGCTCGTCCGGAGGGTGATTCCCCAGCCCGAGCGCAATTAATAAAATGCTCCCTCGGCGCCTCTTTGCTTTTTCTCTTACAATCAGGTCTCCCACGGCCTCCTCTCCCCACTCCCCACCACCCCCGAAATCTTCTCCACTGAGCTCCGCCAGAAATTGTGCCCCCAAAAGCAGTGTTTCAAGGTAGTGAGAAAATCCTCTTTTAAAATCGGAAAATCAAGTCGGAGCCAGGCGGGGCTGGCGCCCGACACCGAGCCCGCCTCCCCGCACGCAGCCGCCGACCTGCTCGCGGCCAAGAGTTGGGAGCCGCTTCTCGCCGCGTTCAGCTGGGGCGCGGGGCGGGGGTTACTCTCGGGGTCTGTCGTGGGGGCGAGGGGATGGCGCGAGAGGACGGGGGGTGCTCCAGGAAGGAGGAGAAGGGAGTAAAAGTGTTTGCAGCGCCAACTGTTCAGGTGCCGGAGCCCAGCGGGAGCGCGGGGGCTCGGCGCGGGGAGGCGGCGCGCAGGAGTCGAGCGCGGGCTGCCCCGGACTCCGCTCCGCGCCCCCAGGCCGCCTCGGCCGCCCCCGCCCCGCCTCGCGGTCCGCGCCCGCGCTCGGTGCGGGGAAGCGCGTGCGTGCGCGTGCGTGCGCGCCTGCCTGGCCTGGGTGAGGCGCGGGGTGCGCCGGGACTGGCGGGCGGGTGCCTGGAGTGCGGGGTGGGGGACACGGGGGAGGACCCTGGGCTGAGCCCCGGGCTGAGGGGGCGCGCGGCTCGCTCCTGGCCGGGTGTGGGTGTGAGCGACGGCGGCGGGGCGGGGCGGGCCGGGGGCGCGCGGACGCGCTCGGGCTCTTGGCGTTTCCCAGAGTCCGACTTGCCGCCTGGGCGAGTGGGCAGGACGGTAATGAATGTCGAGAGCCAGGCCGGGTCCCCGGCGCACCGGGACTCCCCAGCCCGCGGGGTAAACCTGCTGCTGCTTCCAGCCTGCGCCAGGGTAACGGGAGGCGCTGGCGCCGGGGTCTGGCCAGCTCCGGCCACATCCAGGGGTTCTTCCCCCGCCCACCTCCAGCCCCCAGAATGCCCGGCCGGAGGTGGAGGGAGCAAGAGAGCCAAAGGACCGTTTGTTGTCCCCGGGAGGTTCCGTCACCCCTCCGAGACTTCCCACTCCCCACATTGGTGTCTCACCATCTCCTTCGTTCTTAACAAGTGTGGCTGCCACAGAGGCAGCCCGGGTCTGGCAACCCACCGGTGGGGGCTGGGCTGGACCCTTGGAACCCAGTCGGGAGAGAGGGAGGCGGTTCCGCCAAAAGAAGCGGACCCGGTTGTATGCACACGGGCTTGCCTGCGCAGCCTGTCGCCTCCGAGAAGCTCTCGGGGCTTGTAGGCGCTGCAAACGCCGGAAGCTCGGAGGGGGAGGGGGGCTGGAGGGGTGGGGGTGGAGAGCGTGACCACCTCCTCGCCCTTCCCTTCCTCTGTGGAAACGACTGAGATGGACGAGCTCTTTTTTGAGGTGGAGTGGTAGAAAAAATGGGGCGAAGGCAACGGAAACGAGGAAGACAGAGAAAGGGGAGAGGAGAGGGGCTTCTAACGTGAGAGCAAAAGGGGGCGAAGGGGCGCGCTGGGAAGGGTCGAGAGAGCTGGGGGCAAGAGGAGTAACTTGAGATTTAGAGCTGGCCTAGGAGGGCGACCACCTAAGGTTCCGGGCAACCACTCCTCCCGCGCAGTTCCCAGACGCCCCCTTCCTGGAGAACTTGCTTTATTTCCACCCAGGGCTAAAATGGAAACTGAGGACCCACGAACAGTTCGGTGGTTAAGTCCAGGCCAGACGAGTTTGCCAAGACCCAGAGCAGGGAGACTGGCGCGCTGGGGAAACTTGCGGCGAGGACGGCGCCCGTGGGTGCCGACCAGAAGAGGCCATCCGCGGGTTCCCAGCGCCCCTAACTGGGAGCCTGGCGCTGCAGGCGCAGCTGCAAACTGGGGCCTCAGAAAGGACCTCGAGGGTTCTCTTTGCCTGGGCCCGGGAGGAGGGGCTCGAGCGGGCGCTGGGCTGCCCCGCCTGCCAGTGGCGCCCTCCAGGAGAGGACCCCCCGCTAAATGCGGCGTCCATGCACATCCCCAGGCTATGTGTGGTTTTCCAGGGGGCTGTGTCTGGAGAGTTCCACGGAAGGGCCTTGGCTGATGTGCGCAGTCTCACCATCCTGGAGATTGTGGACTTAAAGCATGGGGGGAAGGAGGGGCTTAAAAGACTCCTCTGGGTGTGACATTTTCACTTGTCCCCGGCACCAGTTCATCTTCTTGGCCTTGCTCCATCGCTGCCGCCGCCCTTTCTCCGTACCTCCACCCTGCAGCGGCTGTCTAATAACCCTTGCCCCAAGACCTCTACTGCAACCACTGCTTTCCTTCCGGTCTCCACCTATGGTCTCTAGGACTGAAATTCTTCAAAGAATTGTGCCTGAATCTGCAGTTTCCCTCGCTCCAGCAGCTCTCTGCTGCCCTTTCCACTGCCTGACATCTGACCAAGGGACTCACAGAAGTCCCAACCAGCCATGACCACCCAGGGCCTCCCTTAGACAGTCCCTCAGTCCAAGCATTTACAAATGCTCCCAGCATTTGTAAACATGTTCCACCTAGAGGCCAAAGGTCTTCCCGGGTTTACATGGCACAAGAGGCATTTGGATTTTCCCGGCCTTTCTTCCTACAACCCCCGCTCCGCTTGGTTCTCTGTGCTGGGCCTGCGTTACTCTCCTTCGCTGTTTCACCTTCACCAATGATCTCACCCGTTTGTGCTGTCACTGGCACCACTTGCTGTTGATTTCTGGAGCCTCACTGTCCTTCCCATACATCCGAGTCCAAACAATTCTCTTGGTCACCTAGATGGCACGCTGAGTGTGCAGCCCAGACTTTCCCTCTGACTCACCCACCTCCTCCGCATTCAGTCCTGCTGAGACCTTCCATCTCTCCTCTCCTGCCTACCCCAGAGTCTCTGCCTTGACGAGGACCCCTGTGATCTTAGCATATAAAAAATTCCCATCTCTATCCTAGCACTTCTCAACAGAATATAAGCTGTCCAGGTCATTTATATGTTTATTTTTTAAAAAGTAAAGAAAGACTAATGAACTTAATAATAATATACCATTATATTGACTATGTCCAAAACAGTCTCAAGGTGTAATCATATCACTGTCTTCACTGTCTTCCCGCTTCACTCGAGCGGGCACCAGTAACATCTCCATATGTCCTGTCTCATGCAGGTAGAGCCCAAGGGCACCTGCTTGCTCCAGGAACATGAAGAGCCTCAAACCATTCCATCAGGACATGGGAATGAAGTCTATAATTGTTACTGGTATCTGGCATATCAAATACAACACGGGTAGCTTGCCAGGCTCTGCCGTAGCGGGTAGCATACTCTTGTAGTCATCTCAAAATCCAGCATTTATTGATGAACGGCACGGCCGCAAGTGGCCCCGCGAGCCGGGCTGTGATAGGCTGGTCTGCTGGGTGGAGTTCTGACGAGGAGGAAGTCCGGATGTGGAAAATGGAGGTCCTCATGGAGTGGGAGGTCGTCTGGCTTGTTGTGAGACTCTGCTGGGGTGGCGGGCCAGGGCTAGAGCCTGCCATCCCTCCCGGGCACCTCATGACCGGCTGGGCACAGTGAGAGCCAGTAGCAGCTCTGCCCCATGTCTGTAATCATATAAGAATCATTTTACATAATTTTGTACTAAGTCCTCAAGACCAACTGTACGTTTTATCCTTAGAGCATCTCTCAGTGTGAACTAGCTTCATTTCAAGTGCTTTCGATAACCACATGTGACTAGTGGCTATTGTTTCAGACCGAAGAGCACACTCTCAGCCAGAATGGCCTCTGAGTACTTGAGGAGGGTGATGTCATGGGTTCCCCTCCAGATTCCCCAGTGGCCAATCAGTATCCAGAGTTCAGATTCTGAGAATGTCGTCCCAGGCCCCATGCTCTTTCCCCCACCTCCATGAACCATATTTCTTGCCATATTTCTCAATATGTAATCTGCCCCCTGTAATCTGCCCCCTGCCATGTCCACTCTGGGTCTAGATTAAGTCAAAGTTCTTCCCTGAATCTTCCCCCCATAACTCCACAGGGCTTCCACTGAGTCCACTATTATCACCATCCGAGCCACAGAGTCGTCACTGATTGTCTTGCTTCTATTAGATAGGGGCTGTCCAATATAAATTTATGATTTATAAAAGAGAGGGTAGAGTTGCAATGGGATTCATCTCCTTAGCTGGCATGATGCCTGCTGCTTCTCGCGAAGGTCAGGTTTTGAGCTCAGATTAGCCTTAGCCATTTCTAGTGAGGAGAACAAATAAGCCCACACTGAGAAAGTATTTTCCCTTCTGTCTCTGTTCAAAGCTACTAGGAAAGCGCTGCTAAATTGGCGATGAGATGCTACTAAATGGAACCCAACCAGGATGTCTTTCAGGTTTTTTAAGCTATCACATTGAAATAAAAACCATTTGGAGAAGTTGTTCTTCACCATAACATCTCTCTCTTTCCCTCTCTCACTTTCCCTCTCTCTCCCTTTCTCTCTCCCTCCCCCTCTCTCTCTCCTTCTCTCTCTCTCTCCCCTCTTAATCTAATAAATGTTTGACCATCCGTACTCACATAAAGAGAAGTTACATCTTTCTCAGATAATGAGTTTATAATGTGCTCAGCACCTTATGAGAATCCTCAAGTCAAATCCCTCATAAAACAGTACCAGGAGTATATTGACCCTGGGAAACTGACATCCTTCATTAGAGACTTTTCTTAAACTGTTGCTTCTCTTTGTCATCCTGGTATCTGGACAGTTGAGCTGGCCGCAGGTACACTTGCTCTCATGAATGATCTTAGACTAAGTTTTGTTTTGCTTTTTTCTGCTGTCTCCTCTGTTTGTTTCTGATACTCTTTGGTTTTACTGTATCTGTTGATTGTTGATAAGCCACTTCACATCCTTTATAGAACTAAATGGGAAATTAATTGATTAACATCAAAACAACCCTCCACATTGTAACTCCTTGAATTTCTATAGAGACAAGTGATTAGAAAAGAAAACCTAAAGTGCAGATGAAAGCAGACAGAAGACTGTAAAATCTCTGCATTCTGCTGCTGTGCCCAGGAAAACTACAAATAACTTTGCTCTATCACAGATGATCCTCAATCACAGGGAAAGGTCAGCGTTTTCCAAAGTGGAACCATTGGGGTTGCTGGAACAATTGGCGGTGGAGTTGGGGTGGGACAATACTAGTCTCAAGGTGGGTCACTAACACTTTAGAGAAGATAGATTTCATGGGCACAGAGTAATTTTTTGAAGAGGGGAGATAGGTCAGTTTGAGAAGAGGCAGTAACTTTAAGATCCTGTGTACAAAGACACCCACAATTCTGAGGGGACAAGGAAAGAGCACAAGGAAAGCAGATCAGAAAAGAACCTGGAAGTGATAATAAACAAATACTTTCTTCAAAGCAGACACTGTACCAGCCATGCCTACTGCTTCACTTAATTTTAAAAAAAAGTATTTTCTTGGTTCAAATCAGTGATTTGAGAAATAGTAAACAAGGGCAGCCGGTGGACTGGGGAGAGCTCAGCGAATGATGCGCGCATCTGCCCTGAATGCCCCAGAGGAGTGGCAGGAGCCCCCCAGCGTATTGGCAGTATGATGAGGAGTCCGTACGTGGAGGTCATTGTGTTCTAGCAACTTCTAACAGCCGTGTGACCCTGGGCATGCCCCCTTCACTTCCCTGTGCTCCCATTTTTAATATCTGTAGAAGGGGATGGTGAAAATATTTACCATTAATGTATAATTAAATGGTACTGGCGCCCGCCGAGCAAATCAATGAATAATGGGATGTCAAGTGATCAAGTATAATTAAAATGTGGCACAGATAAAATGTGGCACAGATAAAATGTCTTATCCTTCCTGGCTATCCTGCAGAGGCCAGCACTATGTTCCCATTTTACAGAGGAGGAAACTCTAATTCTGAGAGATTGTGCTGTTTGTGGGTCAGATCGAACCCTGACACTTGAGCTGAGCTCATAAATCTAGCTCTATGCCAATGACTTCCAGCCGCCCCTCCTTGTACTAGCATTTGTCCACAGAAGTTGCCTGTGAATCCTTCAAAAAGTTATTGCCACTTAACTGCTCCAGCCTGCAGTGACAAAAGCCGAACAGAGACTCAGAAGATGTAGATTCAGTACTTCATCTCTCTGAAATAATGCCACAGTCACAGTTACAGACTAGTCTCACAATAGCAAACGACTTTGGCACTATCATTATTTGAATTAAAATAGGTTTAAAATGTTCTACTATTAACATTTTTTGTTTACTGCTCAATTTCTTTTTGTCTTAAAGTAACTATAGAATTTTCCTTTTATAATATTAGATTAAAAATGAATGTGCACAAAATGTGATTATGAAGAATGTTTCCTATTTATCTTTGCCGTCCACAAAGTATTTCCCTTGTTTTTTACTGGCCCCATGGGCACAGAAAGTTGAAAATCTCCATTCTATGATATTTTCCTGCCCTCCATGACACCCTGGGCCACAGCTAATATTTACATTAAGTTTTACCCAGCTGCGAAGCCATTGGCTATCCACAGCACACCTAACACTTAGAGAAGTTGGTGACTTTTTGATGACATAGTTATCTTTATTCATTTGTTTGTTTTGCTTTTTGGGGTCACACTGGAAATGCTCAGGGATTACTCCTGGTTTTGCACTCAGGAATTACTGCTTGCGGTGCTTGGGGACTATATGGGAGGCCGGGGATCAAACCCGGGTTGACCACGTGCAAGGCAAATGCCCTCCCTGCTGGACTATTGCTCCAGCCCATGATGTGGTTATCTTTAAATGATAGCCCTTTGTGGATACCACTTACCCACAATGTGGTTGGTGAATTGCTGGCCTGTGTTCAAGCAACAAGTTCAGGCTAAAGAGGAAAGTCAACAATGAAAACTTAAAATCTGTGGAATAGAAAGTAGACATTAGGGACTGGAGCGATAGCCCAGCGGGTAGGGCGTTTGCCTTGCACGCGGCCGGCCTATGCTGGCCTGGGTTCGATCCCCAGCATCCCATATGGTCCCCGAGCACCGCCAGGAGTAATTCCTGAGCAAAGAGCCAGGAGTAACCCCTGAGCACGCCGGGTGTGACCCAAAAAAAAGCAATAAATAAATAAATAAATAAATAAATAAATAAAAAAGAAAGTAGACATTAAATGAGCAAAAATCAGTTTTGCCAATATTTCCCCTCTAGTCCTGTCTCCACAAGAAGAGTATCAATCTAATGAGGAGGGTTTGGAGGAAAGACGGATTTTTTATTCTTCTCCTTAATGACTCTAAAGGTGCCGCTCACTTTTTTAGAGAAAAACTGATCTCTTAAAGACAGTATGAGAAATGCAAGTATCCAAATGAGACCCTGGAGGATTGAATGGACCAGAAGGTTAAAGAGATGGGAAAGGAGCAGGTTGAGTGAGTGTGCCAGATAATGCCAAGATAGTGGAGATATTATCAAGGCTGGGGCATGTTGTCAAGGACTCCCGGCCCACGCACACATCCCCAAACTCAGAATAGGCGGCATCTGCCTGGAAGTCCAAGATCAACCTCCAAAAAGCAAATGCTAATACAATGCCGTGGAAGAGAAAATGAGAGAGAGAGGAATGGCCAGGAGAGAAAGAGCGTATGTGAACGAGCGTATACGGGGAGGAAGGAAAGTTGGTGGAAGAATCTTTGCTGAGCAGTTGCTGGCAGAACTGAAGGGGCAGACCTTGGGTCAAGGTCACTCAGAGAAGTAGCCTGCTTCCTGGCATGGGACTTGCCCTGGAATTTGACCATACTCACCAGAGCATGGCAGTACTTCTGGAAGGTTTCGGGGCTGTAGAGCTGGGTTTTGGGTCACCTCTGCGGAGAGAGGGACGTGATTCCATTCTCCCATCTTAAAGGAACACTTCCTAAGGATTGGAGAGATAGTAACGTGGGCAGGGTGCTTACCTTGCAAATGGTGGACCTGGATGCCATCCCCAGCACCCCCATATTGTCCCCCCAAGCGCAGCCAAGAGTGACCCCCTGAAGACATAGCCAGGAGTAAGCCCTGAGCACTGCTGGATGTAGCCCACAAACCAAAATGAAAACAACTAAACAAAATGAGGATTTCTAATACCTTTTAAGGATTATTTTAAGAAGGAAATAAAATATTATGTTAAATATTAACCTAGGGTTGAACCTAAGAGAATCTCAATCAATGCTTGTCAAGTGAATGAAAGAGTAACAGAATGAATGAGCTGGTACCAAAGGCAGAAAGGAGATTTGGGTAATTTAATTAGAATGTCCTGTGGTGGCAGAACAGAAAAGGAGGATATAAGGGGATTTAAAGTCTAGTCTTAGTTTTATCAGTGCTAGTGAAGAGATTTTAACAAATCTCATGGTTACAACAGGAAACCCACTTCACTAATTTTGGGGATTAAAGGAGAGAATTTATAAGGAGGCACTAAGCAAACTTGGAAGAGCGACCCCAAAGTGAAGGCTTGGGCTTGTTGTTTTCACAATGGTTATCATTTGGGGCGGGGGGTGAGGGGATTCCATTGGAGGGTGCTCAGGAGTAACCCTTGGCAGTGCTCAGGATCACACCGAGCTGGCCACACACTAGGCTAGCATCTTACCTCCCGGACCATCTCGCTGACCCAACAGCCTTTCATTTTAGACCTTATGTTCCGCTTGGTATTTTCCAGACCCAGCCCAACCCACCATTTGATTTTAGAACCCGGTTTTATGCTTAAGAGAGTGTCCATGGTATCCAACTTCCCTTTTCTGCTCCTGTGACCCACCTCCTCCCCCCACCTTGTATTCTGTGCTTCCCCATAGAAAGTTTCTACACAGAGAGCATCTAATTCATAGCTAAATGTGAGTACCTTAATACTACCCTTCCTGGGAGTATAATATTTGCATTTCCAGGGCACCACCCAGTGACAGTAGTGACAGGGAGACCCAAGCAGAGCTGAGCTGGTCTCCAGCCTGTCTCTGTGGATGAGGTCTCTAGGGCATAGAGTAAGACAGATGGGACTGGGGAGAAAGACAAAGGAAGGACAAAGGAAGAAGAGGGCAGGGTGAGCGGAGGAGAGGAAAGTGACAGGAGCATTAGGGAGAAGAAATAGAACATGAACATCTGGGTTCTGGCCTTGGGACCATCTTCAGGAGATTGCAGAGACCCATGGCCAAGCACAGCTGAGGTTTGCTAGTGTGTGCCCGTGGGAGGGGGCAGCCCCTCTGTGGCCCTGTGGCCCCCTCATACCATGCTTTTAGTCTCCAGGAGGGACTCCTCCTGGAGACTGTACTAACCATACATACTAGCCACATTCCATGAGGGAATTATGGCTAGTACGTAGCACTTACTGACAATCTGGTAAATCATCATCGGAATCTCTCCGTGTGACTCCTACTCTCCCTGCCCCTGGAATCATTCCCTCTGCCCCTTGGTGCCTGGACTTTCCTTTGGAAAATCAAAGCTTTTATTCCACAGTGTGAATGAAATCAGATCTCAAGAGCAAAATGAATCTCTTGGGGCCAGAGAGACAGTCGAGGGTTCAGATGCATGCCTGCATGGCAAGTGGCAAACCCTGTTTGATCCTAGCACTAAATGCTCTCCCCGGTCATCACTAACTGTAGCTCTGGAGACCCCCGGCTCCCGCTGCTAATTTTGACCCTGAAGCCCACTCCCTCACGGCCACCAGCACCACCAGGTAGCTCAGGACCACAGGGCTTATGAGGCACCACACATCCTTGGGACCTCCCCAGACTGCCAGTCTGATTGGCCAAGAACTGTCAGGGGCTTCTGTACAGACTTAAGAGCTCTCCCCCAAAAAAGGGAACAATTAGCCTCATAGAATGGGATATGTGACAGATCTCATTGTTTAATGCTTACTGTTTCTAAATGAATGGACACACACACACACACACACACACACACACACACACACACACACACACACACACACACACACACACACACACACACACACACACACACACACACACACACACACACACACACACACACACACACACACACACACACACACACACACACACACACACACACACACACACACCCCCTAAGTCTTCCCAGAATCCTGGAGGAATTGTCTGCTTCCAGTCTCGGGTCCTGGTGCTCAAGCTCTTACACTTCTCTCCAAGGCTGATAATCAGCTGTCCGAAGATTTCTGGGGGCATGGAGGCAGAAGGCATGGGAGAAGCCCCTCAGAGAGGAGAAAGGACCAGAGAGAAGCAGCCGCCCCAGAAGGAAGGCCGGAGCCCCACTGGGAATGTTGCCAGGCCATGTGGGCTGCCATCAGAGGAGCAGGAGATGCTCCCACCTTTCCGCCTCCAGGAGTTTGAGTCAGGAACACTACAGGGGACCCATGAGAACTGGTCTAGAGGTTCTGGGAAATTAAGCATGGCAGAGAGAGCAAAGCAGGGAACTGAATATAGCCCCCAAACAAACGTGGTTGACCACTAGCATCAGGAAGGCAGAAGGAAGGAGGGAGAGTGGAGCCACACACAGGAGCCCAAGCCCAGCTAAGGTTTCCCCTGATGGATGCAGGCAGGGGGTCTCGGTGGTCCTCCTCCCGGTGGGATAGGAGCTGTGTCTTCATCCTCTTCCTCACGTGATCCATCCTTTATCCATTCTTGGTCTGCATCTCATCTGAGATCCTACTGCTTCTCCCTCAGGAAGCCTCTGCCTCTGATCTCATTATAGCTTCTGTGCAGTCGTAAGAAATTATACAAAGAAATCCCTTACACCTTTATGCATCACAGGTATCTGGAACAATTGTCCTTCCTGAAGGCACATAGGCTCATTTTAGAGAATTGTAAAGTTTGGTATCACAACCAGGATATTAACATTGATACTGTCAACCCACACCACATTTCCATCATGGAAAGAAACTATCTCTGGCCTCTTCTTTATTTCTATTACTAATTTATATCATATTTGATAAAGTTTATATAAATGGGATCATATAAAATATGACCTAGTGGAGTGGCTTTTCTCACTCTGCATGTTTCTGTGGAGATTCATCCTGGTGGTTACTTGTGTCAAAAGCTCATTCTTTTTTTTCTTTTTAACTATTGAGTCTGTGGAATGGATATATCACAGTTTGTTTGGCCTATTGAACAAAGGCTAAATGAGTAGTTTCTAGTTTAAAGCTACCATTGATCTTGGCATTATCTTTATTTTTATAGATCTTGAAATTGGGCTGACAAATAGGAATGGTTTTGATAATTCCTTTCCATGTGCCTTTTCTTTGCTATGGCACTGACTAGAATTTCCAGACTTCTGGAATAAAATGGGGAAGATGACATTCTTGTCTTATTTATGGTAAAAGTATTTCTTCTGAGACTTTCTATAGAAAGTCTTTCTATAGACTTTCTATAGAAAACTTGTTGGTTTTCTATATTTCTATAGAAGAGAAAGTTCACCTCCATTTCTATTATTTCATTATCCTTACCATTATTATATATATTATTGTAATTTTTATTATAAATATGCATTAAATTTTATTAAATGCCTTTATTGCATTGATTGATAACATCAGCTGGTTTTTCCTTTCATTCTGTTAATATGGATTAAAGACTCATATATTAAATGAGTCTTTCATCTCAGTAAGAATTCCCATTATGTATTTTGCTGAGTTCTATTTGCTAATATTTTATTAGTTTTTTTTGTATACACACGTGAATAATACTAATCGATGATTTTCTATTCCTTTTTTATACACTATCAGCCTGGTTTTGTTATCAGGGCAGTACTGACTTCATAAAATGTATTGGGAGGCACTTTCTCCTACTTTCTAGAAGGGGTTATTTAGAACTGGTTCTACTTTTTTAATTATTTTGTTAAGGCATGATTTTCAAATTTGTTCATAATTGAATTTCAGTAGAATTGGCTCTAATTCTTTAAACTTAGTGAATTCCCCAGTGAAAACTTCATAGTCTGTAATTTGGGGGAAATATTCAAAATTATAAATTCAATTGTACTTAATATTATAGTTATTTATATATGATCTACCTCTTATTGTATAAGTTTTAATAGTCTTTCTCAAACCTCAGCCTGTTTTATATGTCAAATTTGTGTGCACATTTGTTGTACACACAAATATTCCTTTTCATCCTTTTATATTAGAATTGGTATCTTGTCACTTCACTTGTCTTCCCGTTGTTCACCAATTTGGCTTGAGTGGGCACCAGTAACATCTCTATATGTCCTGTCACATGATAATGTATCCCAAGGGCATCTGCTCGGTCCAGGAACATGAAGAGCCTCAAACCATTCCTTCAGGTTGTGGAAATGAGGTCTGTAATTGTTACTGTAATTGTTTGGTATATCAAATATGACTCGCGTAGCTTACCAGGCTCTGCCTTGTGGGTGGTACACTCTCAGTAGTAGGCTCTTATCTCATGCATTTACTGATGAACCGCAATGGGGAGAGATTGACTTTTTTCTTGGGTGGAGCTCTGATGAGCTATGAAGTCCAGATGTTGAAGATGGTGGCCCTCATGGTGTAGGGGTTCCATTAGGACCATAATGACACTATTTTACAAGTAAAATTACTGATTGAGAATCTCATTAATTTCACTAAACTGTAACCAAAACTCCAGGATCATGGCTTTACAGTCTCGTCCAAAAATATCCATTGAGAAGCCAGAGAAATAGTACATTGGGTAGAGCGTTTATCCTGCATGTGCCAGAGTTTGATAATCAGCACCCCATATAATGACCCCTGGTGCAGAGTCAGAGTAAGCCCAGAGCACCACAGGGTGTATAACCCAAAAACACAAAACCAAAAAGAAATCCACTGAATTCTACAATTCTGTCGCTAGAATAAATGACAATACCTAGCTCCATCACTCCAAGTAGAACACATTCTCAGTTCCTTCTTCTATGAGTAATAATACTTCTCTGAGTAATAATACTCAATATTAGTCAAGTACTGAGGCAGGTACATAATACATACTGTCTCAACAGAAATTAGCAATTTTTAACTACCAAAGAAAAATAACTTCTAATTATCTATTTACTCATGGATTCTTCAAGGTAAGAACAGCCACATACTAAGTTTGTCCAAAAAAGACAATGTTCTGATCTAGTCATAGTGTATCGATGATTATTGATGGCAGATTCTTCAGGTGCTCGGGTCTGACTTTGTCTAGGCCAGGTGCTATTTGCTTCTTTACCAACCAAATGGCATGATGGATTTCAGAAGGGAGAACATTGGGAACGACATATCCATCCTGCGGAATCTGGTATGTGGGCAGATGACGTGAATATCAAAGAGATCTGAGTAGAAGTCATGGATAATCTTCTTCATTGCCTTTCCATTAATCAAAATTTAATCAAAAATTTTCTCCATTAATCAAAATTTAGAAATAATAGAAAGTCTATTTTCTGTACCCTTAATTTTTCTACTATTTTTCTCCTTCCTGATATTCTAAACTTTCTTCTGCTATTGCTTCCTTTCCTTTCCTGGTGAACTCCACCCAGCAGAAGAGCCTATCACAGCCCATCATAAATGCCGGAGATCAAAGGTGACTACAAGAGTATGCCACCCGCAAGGCAGAGCCTGGCAAGCTACCCATGTTATATTTGATATGCCAAATACCAGTAACAATTATAGACCTCATTCCCATGACCTGATGGAATGGTTTGAGGCTCTTTATGTTCCTGGAGCAAGCAGATGCCCTTGGGCTCTACTAGCATGAGACCGGACATATGGAGATGTTACTGGTGCCCGCTCCAAAAAAAAAAAAAATCGATGATGAATGGGAAGACAGTGATACAGTGATTGTTTCCTTTCAGTTTGAAGTACTTCCCTTCCCATATTCACTTAAGACTAGGTCTTCTGGTGATAGTAAATCCCTGTTTTCTGTTTTGTTTTTGTTTGTTTGTTATTTTGGTTTTGGGTTTTTTATTGAGTATGTCTTAATTTCTCCTTTATTCTTGAAATAGATTTTTACTGGCTATAGGATGCTGGGTTGGTGTTTCTTTTTTTTTTTTTTTTTTTAATTAATTTTTTTATTTTTACAATTACAAAGATATACAATTAAAAAGTTCATATTTGGGTTTTGGTCGTACAGTGTAGCAGCACCCATCCCGCCACCAGTGCCCATCTCCCACCACCAACGTCCCCGGTTCCCTCCCCCCCCCAGCCCTCCTCCATGGCAGGTTCTTTATTTCTTTCCATTTCTCTATCTTTCTCTTTTCCTTCCCTCTCCAGACTATGGATTACAAAACATACATTAAAGGGTTGTCATGTGTATCCTTTTGCCTCTATTTAATGCTCAGTTCTAGGTTGGCATTAGTACCCTCACAATTGTTAGCACACTATTCCATTTTCTGTCTTACCTAGCCTCTGACTCCCACACGTTTGTGATAATTTCCACCTTTGACAGAACCTCCTGATGTATGTTTCACTTGACCTTGGATATTGGTATCATAATATGTACCTATATATTTATGTTATGCAGATAAATGCAGTCATTCTGTAACTGTCTCTCTCTCCTTCTGGCTAATTTCGCTCAACATAATCTTCTCCATGTCCATCCATTTGTAGGCAAATTTTATAACTTCATTTTTCCTAACAGCTGCATAGTATTCCATTGTGTAGATGTACCAAAGCTTTTTTATCCAGTCATCTATTTTCGGGCACTCGGGTTGCTTCCAGAGTCTGGCTATTGTGAATAATGCTGCTATGAACATAAAAGTAGGGATGGTGTTTCCGCTGCGTATTTTTGGTTTCCCAGAGTAGATTCCCAGGAGTGGTATGGCTGGGTCAAATGGGAGTTCAATTTCTAGTCTTTGGAGGAATGTCCATATTGTTTTCCAGAAAGGCTGTACCAGCCGGCATTCCCACCAACAATGGATGAGTGTCCCCTTTTCCCCACACCCACGCCAGCACTTGTTGTTCTTGTTCTTTTGAATATGTGCCAGTCTCTGTGGTGTAAAATGGTATCTCATTGTTGTTTTGATTTGCATCTCTCTGATGATTAGTGATGATGAGCATTTTTTCATATGTTTTTTGGCCATTCGAATTTCTTCCTTGCTGAAGTTTCTGTTCATTTCTTCTCCCCATTTTTTGATGGGGTTGTTTGTTTTCTTCTTGTAAAGTTCTACCAGTGCCTGATATATCCTGGATATTAACCCCTTATCAGATGAGTATTGGGTGAATATTCTTTCCCATTCTGTGGACTGCTTTTTTGTATCTTAGTCACTGTTTCTTTTGAGGTGCAGAAGCTTTTTAGTTTCATGTAGTCCCATATATTTATCTTTTCTTCTAGTTGCTTTGTTAGAGATGTTTAGTTTTTGTCATTTTAATTAAGATGTGTCTTGGAGTATTCTTGTTGGGGTTTCTTTTAGCGGGTATCCTACGGGCCTCCTGGATCTTGAGGCAAGTGTTTTTTTAGTTCCGGGAACTTCTCAGCAATGATGGCTTTGACAGTTTCTTCTTCATCAGGGTTTTCTTCTTGCCCTTCTGGGACCCCAATGATCCGTATGTTGTTTCTTCTGGCTTCATCCCGATTATCTCTTGTTGTCTGTTCGGTAATTGTGAGTCTTTTTTTTCTATCTTCTGGTGTTGTGTAGAGAATCTTTGGAACGCGTCTCGAGATCACTAATTCTTTCTTCAGTAGCTATTATTCTGCTATGCTGGCTTTCCACTGTGTTTTTCATTTCATTTACCTCATTTTTAATATATGTCATTTCCATTTGCATTTTCCTCACTTCTTCTATCATGTCCTCTTGTATTTTATTGAGTTTGCATTCCATTGCTTCTTTGAATTCCTTATGACTCCTTAACATTTCTTTCCGAAATTCTTTATCAGAGAGGTTATATAACTCATTGGTATTGCTTGGCTCATCTGGACTAGTGACTTCACTCACAGAGCTGGATGGAACTTTGCGTTGCTTTACCATTTTGACTATCGTAGGTTGCAAATGTGGGGTCTTGGATGACAGGATAGTACAGTTAGTAGGTGTCTGGTCTGTTTGCGAAGTTTGGGTGGGTAGCTAGGATGTAGGAACCAGGGTTCAGTGGTACCTCATGCAAGATAGGTAGTAAAAGTTTCTGGACGCGCTGCGTCCACGCGGTTTTGAGTTTTGGGATGATTACGGAAGCGCAGGGGCCCAAGGTTCCCGCAGTGAAACCAAGGCAGTTAGCCTTGGTTCCCGTTGATGGAGTTTCCGCTCTTCCCTGGGGCAGTTTGGGTCCGCTGGAGACGCAGGGGACACGCACACACCTGGCGGGGGGGCGGAGATTTTCAGCCGGTCCCAGGAGCGCAGCGCCCAAGGTTCCAGAGTGAAACCAAGGCAGTTAGCCTTGGTTCCCGTTGATGGAGTTTCCGCTCTTCCCTGGGGCAGTTTGGGTCCGCGCAGACGCAGGGGACACGCACACACCTGGCGGGGGGCGGAGATTTTCAGCCGGTCCCGCGCAGCGCCCAAGGTTCTGCAGTGAAACCAAGGCAGTTAGCCTTGGTTCCCGTTGATGGAGTTTCCGCTCTTCCCTGGGGCAGTTTGGGTCCGCGGAGACGCAGGGGGACACGCACACACCTGGCGGGGGAGGGTTGGTGTTTCTTTACTTTCAGCAGTTGAAAGATGTTTTGTCTGTTCTTTCTGATCTCTAAGATATTAAGAAAAATCCTTTGTCATTCAAATTGTTTTCCCCCTATTGGTAATGTGTCATTTCTGTTTTTCTACTTTTCTGTTTTTCTACTTTTCAATTTTTCTTTGCTTTTAGTCTCCAAAAGTTTGATAGTGACATGTCTTGTGTATTTCTTTCTATTTTTTATTTTCCTTAGGGTTCTCTTAGCTTCTGAATATATAAACATTTCTTTTACTAAATGAAGCATTTACAGCCATTATCTCTGTACTTTTCTCCCCCAGCTTTTCCTCGCCTTCCTCCTGGAGTCCTGTACCGTGAATGTTAGACTTTTGTTTTAGATCCACCAGAACCTGAGATTTCTATTGATTATATTTTTCTGTTGGTTTTTTATTCTCTCTTCTTCATATGGGGTAATTTTGACTTTCTATCTTCACTTATTCTTTCCTTCCTTGTATTCTGCTCTTGAAAATTTTACTGTTTGACTTTTTTTCTGCTATTGAGTTTTTGTACTAAAATTTTCATTCGATCTTTCCTTATGTTTTCTATTACCCTGCTTAACCTTTCTATATTTTCTATGTTTTGAACATGTGCATGATTTTAAAACTTTTAAAATCAATTTTAAAACTTTCTATATTTTAAACATGTGCATGATGATTTTTACTTTTTTTGCTTTTTTTGGTGTTGATGTACATTTTTAAATGGCTGTCCCCCAGTTTTCTAGAGGCTGCTCAGAGAGATATCTGATACTCTTCTTTATAGGTCATGAGTTCTCTTTGAATCAAAGTTAGGAAACACATATTTAGAGTTTTTGTCAGATTACCTGGCCTCTAAGTTTGTTTTATATTTAACATTCATTTAATAGAATGATTGCTTTACAATTTTGTCAACTCTAACCTCTTTGTCATCTTGATGTTGGCATCTTGTCAATTGCTTTTTGTATATTCAATTTGAGATCTTCTGGTTCTTAGCATAATTGATGGCTTTCTCTTAAAATCCAAATATTTTGAGTACTGCATCTGGAGCTCTGAATCTTATTCGATCCTATCTACTGAGCTGGCTTCTGAGAGAGCAGTGGAGGAAAGGAGGGGAGTGCCACTTTGTTATTATTAAGTCAAAATGTAAGTTCACATCCTGTGCTTGTCTAGTAATACCTGAGTGGTATGGATAAGAAAGGTGGGTGCTCCTCTTCCCCACCCCCATCTCCTTTTATCCCTTTCTTCCTGGAAGGGTTTGGAGTCTTTATTCCTTCCCATGGGCCCTCCACAGACACAAATAGTAGAGGGGTGGCCTTCACTGGAGCCAGGCAGGGAAGAAGACAGAGTCCTGACTCTCCACTGGCGCATCCACTGAGTCCATCATAACAAGCCACTGCCAATGGAATCTGTTTTTACTGACCTCCTGCGTGGGGCTGAGGGCGGCTCCGTTACACCCTGGTGCAGGTGAGACATTTGGTTTCTGGCTTGGCCCATTCTGACACCACGCCCACAGTACTGGAATACCTGATACTGCCTCAAGAGGGAAGTAAAGGACCCCCATGTTGTGGGTCAGTGAAGTGCTAGAGGTGTATTGTCTAAAATTTTCTCTTGCCTTTTTCCTGGACGTGGCTGGAGAAAACAGGATTTCAACTCTGCTCTCTGCGTTTTCACATCCAAGTCTGGGATTCATGAAGCAAAAAAGAATAGCAGAGAGCTCCCCACTGGACCATCTCAAGGCCCCTTGACAGTTTCTTTCTTCTTTCCACTTCAGTCTTTTGCTTGTTTTACAAGCATTATCCAGGGACTTGTTATGGTTGTACACAGGGAGGAGGAACAAGGGAGTGTATATCTACTCCACCTTCCCAGAAATCCCATTTATTGTTAAAACCTCTTCAACCAAACTCAGTTTCCAGCACAGAGTAACAGATTTTAAATAATTGTTCCAAGACTATATGAATATAACCACATGCAAATTCTTCACAGTCTGAGTGAGCTGCTCCCTGGCTCAGCTTTAAATGGGGCTACTCTCTGAGGGGCTATAAAAAGGGCCTCCGAGAAGTAGGGTGCCTTTCATTTTCTAGTAAGAACATCTCTGAAGGGTTATATATCTCTAAAATTGAGGTGATCATAAACCATCCTTACAGGCTATGTTAAGGATTAAATAAGGAATTCACAAAAAGGCACTAAAAAATGCCCCTATCAAATTTTAAGCTCTTAATATTATTGAGGTGAGAAAAAAATGATTTTTTTTTGTCAGTTGGATTGCATTTCTTACTGATTTGCCTTATCATTTGAGAGCTGACGTCATTTCATTTCATTTTCAACCTGACAATGGTCCCCAATGCTTAGACTCTCAGCTTCCGCCCCGCCTTTGTGGCCAGTCCTGGGCAATCTACAAATGGACCGACAGTCAGTGCAGCCAAGGGTCTTTAGAATTTATTGAATTCTGGTGTTCCTTCTTTTGTCCAACCCTTACATAACCCCCTAATTGTTCCATTTTACAAACTCACATATTGGTTTCTTTACATTCTACGTGTTTGGAGTAGAGCATAATTAGCTCTCGCATTAACTTGCCTCCTGTTCTAAAGGCTTTCTCTTGGGCCACCATAAGTGGTACCTTTATAATCATACTCATCGCCATGATAAAAATACTTGCTGCTTATGCAGCATTTATTATATCCTAGGCACTTCGTCACAACTTTACCCAATTTTTTCAATTCATCATAATCAAAGAACTGGGTTATATGCCCCCTGACCATACCTACTTTTCAAATGAGGAAACCAGGGTTCTGAGAGTTAAGTTATATGACTAGTAAATATTAAAACCTGAATTTAGGAGCTTGCCTGTCAGAGGCCCAGCCAAAATTCCTCCCACTTGGGAGGTGGGGTTCATCTTTTCTGGCAACTAGCACTGTGCAAATCCATGATGTCTCCCCAGAGACTTTCTTTGCCAGAGGTAAAGCCATTTAAATCAAGAGCAGCCATGGCTCACAAAAAATCAAAAATTCAAACAGTCTAACAGGAGGAGGTCTGAGTTCTGCTTAATTGACCCGGTATAATTATTTCCATTGAATTGCTCTGCGTCTGGGGATGGGTATTTACTAAGCAGACTGGCCCCGTGGCTCCCTTCAGCACCTGCTTTAGTCTGGAGGAAGTTAATTGCTTGGAAAGTTTTCATCTAAATTACCAAGTTTCTGAATCCTCCCACTGCCAAAACACACACACACACACACACACACACACACACACACACACACACACACACACACAATGCCAAAAGGACTTTGTGCAATACTGCTTCTCGACAACCACGCTCCTGCCATTCTGGGAGTATCCACAGCACAGTCATTCCAGAGAGCAGATCAGGGCCCTTTGCACTGCAAGGAGGAGGGGTGAGAGAGCAACATGGCCTCTGCATGGCTGCTTAGAACCAAGGCACCCCACAACAGCCCCACCACTTAGAGACGCAAACCAGGAAAAGTAAGCCCAGGAAATGTATGCTTGTTCAAAGTTGGCCTCTTACATCTTTGTTGAGCCCAAAGGAGAAGACAAATTACAGCTTCTGTTAGTAACATAATTGCTTAATTAAAATTTAGGAGGTCGGAAAAGCCAATTCTGAACGTCAGATTTCCAATGATGTGTGTTAAGCCAGCGAGAATAGAAATACAGTCCTGTAAATAACTAGCATATTGTAACTGGAGCAGTGTGCCTGTGCTGTATTCCCGTAGAGCTGGAATAGCAATTAAATGATAACTGGGAGTCTGTGCTCTGCTCTCCTCTGCCTTTGCCCTCATTTCACACCCAGGTAACAATTATATGCATAAGGCTAGGTGGCTTTTTCCCTTCCCCGTCTGAATAGGAGCTGACCTCTAAGGTTCTTTGAAAATTCTTCCCTGAACTTTTCCTGAGTAGTGTCTTTGAAATCTTCCCATCCTAATCAGTCACTGTACTTGTTTTCTACACCATGCATTTTCCCTTTTAATTGGACTGGTTTCGGCTTTGTACCATAGTCTGTCATATACAGCCGTTTAATTGTGTCGTGTTTCCCTAACAAGATTATAAGCTCTCGGGGAGGCACTGAACGTGTTGTTTTGAAAGCACAGACATTTAGAGCTGGGAGGCTCTCTGAGATTGTACTGCAGATGAGAAAACAGGTCACAGAGCTAGTTGGGAATGAGTGAGGACTGGAGCCCAATAAGCTTAGCTCCCTGTAGGTACTAACCATGCTCGCTTTTGTTGGAGATGGGGAATGAGCCTTGTCAAGAACCACATAAGTCAAGTACATGGGAGAGGCTGCTAGGGAAACTTTTCTTGGCCACCTCCCTGTCTATAAGCCTCATTTCAGAGAGCCTATCCCATATACTCAGGACTAGGGATGAGAGTCTCAGTTCAGAACAGAACAAGGCACCCAAAGCTGACCGAACATGAGCCAACTCTGTCCTGAGAAGAGTTGAGAACCTCATACTCCTAGCCCTAGGGAGTCCCATTCTCTTTTATGCTCTCCTTTGATTAAGGAGAGTGGACTCCAGGTGCCCAGGATTGGGGGCTGTGAGATATTTGTTAAGGAATCACTTGTCACTTGTCTTCCCATTGTTCATCGATTTGCTCAAGCAGGTGCCAGTAACATCTCCATTCATTGTGAATGAGGTCCATTGTTGTTACTGTTTTGGGCATATTCAAATACACCATGGGTAGCTTGCCAGGCTCTGCCTTGGCTGTGGGTTCATCCCAGGGGGCCCAGTCTTTTCTGTGTCTATCAACCATCAGTGGCCCACGGGGCAGAGGCCTGGGTGTAGACAAGCCTGTCTCCTGCCTGCCACCTGCTGATGCAGCTGGGCACTGCAGCCATACCTGCAACACCTCGAGGGCAGTGTATAGCTAACTAAATCCAAGTGTATAGCTAAATTCACTAAATTGAATACACACACATATATATTTATATATATATATATATATATATAAAACCAACATACACACAGACCAAGAAATAAAATTACCGCACAATTTCCCTTGAAGTAACTTGATACTCTAAGCTCTGAGCTCTGGAGCCAAGCCTGTCCTCCACCTGACAATGCAGCCAGGCACCTCAGCCACACCTGCAACATCTCGAGGGGCAGGAAAGGAATCACAGGTGCTAATTGTTTGTAAATTCAAGAACAATAAAAAGGAAAGGCATAGTGGAAAGGCATCAAAGACTCCTGGAGGAAGAACCCTCCCTGGCCTGTATCACCAGCATATTTATCTAGCCAGCAAGTACTGGGAAACTTGATTAAAAAAAAAAAACGTTCAGTGGTGTTGTTTTCTGATTTCATCTTGAGTGCCTCAATTTGGTAATTTGAACCAGATGTGGCAGGATCTGATGCATTTCCGGGATGCAAATACCCTCAGGCCACAATTCACAGCATGTCCTTGAGCGAAATACCCTCAGGGAAACAGTTTATGGGATGATGTGACTGAGAAGGAAGGCCTCTGACAAAACAGTATGCTTGGTAAGTGGGGGAAAGTTCTCTGAAGGCCACCAGAACCCCCAGTGGCATCTGCCTTTCTGCATCAGGAGCAGGTGGAACATACCTGCGTTTCACACATTGCTGTGAAAATCCAACCCTGCTATTTAGCAGAAGACTTGGAAAAATTAATCTCTACAAGGCTTGGTTTTATCATCCATGAGAATTATCTCATGGATTTGTTGTGAGGAATAAATGGGGAAAGCTGTGCGTGACTCTGTATGTGTGTGTGTGTGTGTGTGTGTGTGTGTGTGTGTTTTCACAAAGGCACTGAGCATAGTAATTATTTAAGTGAGTTGTGTTTTCCAAAGAAAACCCTGGGAAACATTCTCATGTGGCCTGTAGCATGCTGGCGTTTTCTCATCAGGCAGTAGCTTGATTACCCCTTTCTGTGGCTCTGGGGGTAAAGGGTGTGGGGATTAGGCTCCCTATCACAGAAGGTGATGTAATGTTGTGTTGGGAGGATGGAGCTGGAACATTGATCAAGCATGGACCCAATTCAATGAGAGTCTGACTCCATGGTGTTAGGAAGCTCTAGAAACTCACATGGAGAGGACAAATGGTGGAGTCTGGGGTTCCATAAAGATAAAAGAGGAACAGTATTAACCCCCACTCTCGCTGTGTTCATTATCTGACCCCCCAAATCAAGTTAGAACTGTCTTGCCAAGTCTTCCCAAATTCCTGATCTGCAGAAACAGACTGAAACAATGAAATGATTGTTTTTGGTTTAAGCCACTAAGTGGTCATTTGTTACAGAACAACAGATAGGTGAAATGGGCTCTTCATAAATGCAGGGTATTGACATTGTTATTCACCACGGTACTGGGAAATCATCCACAGCCTTGCAGGTTCTGAAATGTGATTTGGTTTTATTCCACCAAGAGTGAATCAGTATCTCAGGAAGGACTCTCACTCATCAAGGTCACCAGGGGCTGATGCACCTCCCAGAATGCGAATTTATCAGCAGCATAGAACTGCATGAAGAGGAAACATCTTGTCCTCAGGCCAGGTGATTTCCTCTGAGCAAGAAATTTGCTCTAACACTATGGGTCTGGTGAGAAAGAACAAAGGTGAATTTGCATGTAACTGACCCTGTTTTGATCTTGACACCATGTGAACCCGAAGTGTCACAGGGCATGGTCCTGGTGACCCCTGGTCACGGTCAGACCAAGCAGCAATGCATCCTTCGGTGCTAGCCTCTAACTACCAACCCAGCTGGCCAAGTGTTGTCAAGAGAAGGGCCCGAACAAAGCAAATAAAAACAATGAGCATGTCACTTACTCATGGAGCTTATGGTTGGCCTCTACTGGATTAAGAAATGCATGTTGGGGCCAGATCAATAGGTAACGGGTAAGGTGTTTTCCTTGCATGCAACCAACCCAGCTTCAATCTCCAGCATTCCATATGGTCCCCGAGCACCACCAGGAGTAATTCCTGAGTGCAGAACCAGGAGTTATCCCTGAGCACTGCTGGGTGTGACTACCCCACCTTGAAAAAGACAAAAAAAAGAGAAATGCATGTTTACTCGTAACTTGCTAAGGAATTATATACCTTTGCAATAACTAACTTCTCATTCATATTGAATGTTTTATATCTGATTAGTTTTTATTAATAAAAAACTAGAGATATTTATTATATCATAGCAATATTTATTATAATCTTTTATAGAGATTTTTATTATAGATATATTTATTATAATCTTTTACTTATTAATGCAGACAATTAAGCTGTATCTATAATATAATGGTTTCCAATATAAAGTCAGCATCCCCTTTCCTGGAATAAAACAAACTTAGTACTATTATAGGACTATTCTGATTTCCCCTTTCAATTTTTCTTAATTCTCTTCGCTTGATCACTTGATCACTTGACATCCCGTTATTCATCGATTTGCTCGAGCGGGCACCAGTAATATTTCCATTTGACCCTATCACGTCAATACGATTTGGAGACACAGATACACCCAGCAGAGCATAAACCCTATCACGTGCCAGTGTAGCCCAATGGCATCTGGTTGTTTCAGGAATACAAAGAGCCTCTAACCATTCGTTCAGGGTCTTGACGAAGAAGTCTGACCATCTTGTAGGTGGGCGGCCACGTGATTTTTTGACATCCTGTGGAATCCAGTCAGTAATGGCTCTAGTCCAGCAGTTGTCTCCAAATCGCATTACATGTCCTGCCCACCTGATTTTCGATGCCTTGGCAAACGAGACAGCATCCTTGACTCTGAAACAGCGACAGAGGTCGGAGCTCTGGATTCCTTCTTTCACTTGAGTGAGGTGTGATATTCCAAGCATAGCTCTTTCGATTCCTCTCTGGGAGACCCAAATAGCATTCTCATCCTGCTTTCCTAGGGCCCAGGTCTCTGAGGCGTATGTTAATGCAGGGAGAATGGTGGAGTCAAAGAGATGTGCCAGGAGCCGGAGGTTCTTTGTCTTTTTTAGCTATTTCTTCGATGCCTTTGAAGGCATTCCATGCTGCTCTCTTCCTCCTGTGCAGCTCATGTTTTAGGTCGTTCATCATGTTGATTTCTCGACCTAGGTACACATAACTGCTGCATTCAGAGATGTTTGTTCCATTGAGAGTGAATGGGGCCTCTGGAACTAGTTCATTTTTCATTAACATAGTTTTGCTGAGATTCAGCTGTAAGACCTATCTTTCCACATTCTTGGTCCAAGTCAGCCATCATTTGTGCCACTTGGCTAAGTAATTTTCTTAATAAATTATCACTTAATAAATTTTACACTTGTAAGTTTTACCTATTTTAGGCAAACTCTAAAAATGTATGAACACAAAATTTCCATAGCATTTTTTAAATTTATATTAAATTAAATATATGAGTCTCACAGACATGGGGCAGAGCTGCTACTTGCTCTCCCTGTGACCAGCTGCTCACGAGGCGCCCGGGAGGGGATGGTGGGTTCTAGCCCTGGCCCACCACCTCAGCAGAGCCTCGCAACAAGCTTCAGATGACCCCCACTCCATGAGGGCCTCCATTTTCCACATCCGGACTTCTCTCTAGTCAGACCTCCACCCAGGAGACCAGCCTATCAGCGCCCGGCTCATCGAGTTCCACCCTGCAGCAGTCTTTCTTAAATCCGGCTCAGGTATGCCAGTCCAGAGACTCACAGACATGGGGCAGAGCTGCTACTTGCTCTCCCTGTGACCAGCTGCTCACGAGGCGCCGGGAGGGATGGTGGGTTCTAGCCCTGGCCCACCACCTCAGCAGAGCCTCGCAACAAGCCAGACGACCCCCACTCCATGAGGGCCTCCATTTTCCACATCCGGACTTCTCTCTCGTCAGAACTCCACCCAGGAGACCAGCCTATCAGCGCCCGGCTCATCGATTTCCACCCTGCAGCAGTCTTTCTTAAATCCGGCTCAGGTATGCTGGTCCAGAGACTCACAGACATGGGACAGAGCTGCTACTGGCTCTCCCTGTGACCAGCTGCTCACGAGGTGTCCGGGAGGGATGGTGGGTTCTAGCCCTGGCCCACCACCTCAGCAGAGCCTCGCAACAAGCCAGACGACCCCCCACTCCATGAGGGCCTCCATTTTCCACATCCGGACTTCTCTCTCGTCAGACCTCCACCCAGCAGACCAGCCTATTAGCGCCCGGCTCGCCCGGCCGAAAACGGCCGCGTGGTTCATTAATGAATGCTGGACTTAGAGATGGCTACAAGAATATGCTACCTGCACGGCAGAGCCTGGCAAGCTACCCGTGTTGTATTTGATATATATGCCAAATACCAGTAACAATTATAGACCTCATTCCGGAATGGATTGAGCCTCTTTATGTTCCTGGAGCAAGCAGATGCCTTGGGCTCTACTAGCATGAGACAGGACATATGGAGATGTTACTGGGGCCCGCTCGAGCAAATCGATGATGAACGGGGAAAACAGTGACAGTGATTTTTAAATTTATATAACTCTGAAAATGATTTATTTTTTGGAAAAAAAGACCTTTTTTAAAAAATTACAGTTTTGTGGAATTTCAGATTAGCTCTATTCATCTATATATGTGCGTTGGTGTCATCTCCTCCACAGAAAGAAAAAACATAGAGACTCACCCATATTGGGAAGGGGGAAGAAACATAGCAAGAGAACAACAAATGGTCAGAGTCATGGAAACTCAAGGTCTTTTTTTCTATTAAATTGAGTTTATATGGAGGCTGGAGATGTTTTAGGAGGGATCTTTAGGACATGATCCAGGGAAGCAAGCTCTCTGATGTGGTGTTGGAATAATATATGCATAAAAGTATGATTCACAGTTTCGTAAATCCCAGAACCTCAGTACAAATGGTTTGAAAACGACAAAACAAACAAAATGGCTAAATTATAATTAGCTTATCTGAAGACTAAATTGAGAATAAGGGAAATCAATCATGTAACATAGAATCACTTGAATCACCAGTGATTTAGCGGTACTGATGTAGGCAGGCAGACAGGGGGTCTCCAAGGCAATGAAGTTTCACCTAAGGCTGTTCAGATTCACCTGTTTAGAAACCAGAAGCAAGACTTGGTAAGACCTTCAGTAGACCCTAAGGAATCTGGATCAACCTGTCTCAGCCCAGTCCCTAATCTAGTTACATTCCAGGACAGAAAACCCAGCAGGAACAGAGGTCTAGAAAAGGAGATTTTCAAGAAGACCACTCCCAAAGTCTACTCCCTTTGGCAATGGCCCTATCAACTTAGGTTGAAGCCCCATTATGGGAGTAGCTTGGGGAGAAATCTATAAAAGCCTTCCTGACCAAAGGATGCGCGCACATGCTGCCTGGACATACATGTTGTCTGGCGCACATGCTGCATGGGCACACATGCTGCCTGAGCCCATGTGGCCGAGCACATGTGGTGCCAAAGCACGTGTGTTGCCCACATCTCCCCTCTTGAGATGTGTACTCTCTCTCTCTTACTTTCCTTCTCCTTCTCTTTCCTAAAACCTCCTTAATAAAACCTGTTTTACTTCACTGCTCATCCACTCTTGAAAATTCTTTTCTATGAGGAAGACAAGAACCCTGAGGGAAACCCTGGATGAGGCCTAGGACTGACTTGCCTTTTATCAGTCCTTAGTCTGCCCAGCAGGTCTCGGGGCGGCAGAGGAGGCTGGGAGAAAGCGATCATCTCTCTCCACTTCAGGTCTCCACGTAAGCCACCCGTGAGGCCCACCTGCATCAGTACCAGATCAAGAAAGCACATGTGGGGGGCCAAAGAGATGTTTAGCAGGCAGGGTGCTTGCCTTGCACTCAGCCAACCTAGGTTAGTTCCCAGTACCTCATATGATTCCCTGAGCACCATAAGGAATGATCCCTTAGCACAGAGCCAGAAATAAGCCTAGAACACTGTCCAGTGTGGCCAAAAACCAAATTTTAAACAAAAAAAGGAGAAAATGTATTCCAAATGAGACAGCATCCCTGTCTCGTTTGCCAAGGCTTCGAAAATCAGATGGGCTGGACATGTAATGCGATTTGGAGACAACTGCTGGACTAGAGCCATTACTGACTGGATCCCACGGGATGTCAAAAGATCACGTGGCCGCCCACCTACAAGATGGTCAGACTTCCTTGTTAAGACCCTGAAGGAACGGTTTGAGGCTCTTCATATTCCTGAATCAACCAGATGCCATTGGGCTACATTGGCACGTGATAGGGTCCAATGGAAATGTTACTGGCGCCCACTTGAGCAAATCGATGAATAACTGGGATTCAAGTGATTCAAGTGATTGAAGTGAAATGTATTCATCTCTCTGGAAATATCGGGCCAAGTACAAGCTCTGATAGTCCATACTTCAGACCCAGACATGGTCTCTTTCAGATGACCCTAGGTTGAACATTGGCCTATCTGATACCTGTCTATTGCACAGTTTTTTTGGTTGATTTTTTTTTTCTTTTTGGATCACACCCAGCAATGCTCAGGGGGTTACTCCTGGCTCTTCACCGAGGAATTACTCCTGGAGGTGCTTGGAGGACCATATGGGATGCCGGGGATCAAACCCAGGTCGGCAGCATGCAAGGCAAAAGCCCTACCTGCTGGACTATCACTCCAGCCCCGTTTTAATACAGACTAGTTCCACTCTGATTATCAGATCTTAGTCCAGTAGATATGAATAGTGTTCTATGAAAAACAGTAATGTCCTATGTAAAAGAAATAGGCATATACATTCAAGGTATGCTAGATTCAGCAAAATTGAAAAAAGAGTTCATTACAGGACTAATTACTGTACTGTAATGAACAGTTACAATTACAGGACTAATTACTCATCACAACCTTGAACCTTGAACTTGCCAGTTCAGGATGCAAATAACCCATAGGAAGAGATAATACAAACATGCATTCTCTTATATACAATTATTTCCTCTGCCCCCAGGTTGAATTTGATGAACAAAATTTTAAAAATAGTTTCAATCAAGTCACTATTAGAACTAGGACTCGTTCTGACTGCTTAAGTGGTCTTTTTTACATAAAGACCTTTCCAGACCCATGAAGAGGATGTTGTCATTTAATTCAAAATCTCCACCTCATGGGACTTTTGCTCCATACTCTATTGCGTTCACTTGATCACTTTATCACTTGAATCCCGTTATTCATCGATTTTCTCGAGCGGGCACCAGTAACATTTCCATTGGACCCTATCACGTGCCAATGTAGCCTAATGGTATCTGGTTGATTCAGGAATATGAAGAGCCTCAAACCGTTCCTTCAGGGTCTTAACAAGGAAGTCTGACCATCTTGTAGGTGGGGGCGGCCCCGTGATCTTTTGACATCCCGTGGGATCCAGTCAGTAATGGCTCTAGTCCAGTGGTTGTCTCCAAATCGCATTACATGTCCAGCCCATCTGATTTTCGATGCCTTGGCAAAGCGAGACAGCGTCCCTGATTCTGGAATAGCGACAGAGGGGTCAGAACTCCGGATTCCTTCACTCACTTGAGTGAGGCGTGATATTCCAAGCATAGCTCTTTCGATTCCTCTCTGGGAGACCGAATAGCATTCTCATCCTGCTTTCGTAGGGCACAGGTCTCTGAGGTGTATGTTAATGCAGGGAGAATGGTGGAGTAGAAGAGATGTGCCTGAAGCCGGAGGTTCTTTGTCCTTTTAGCTATTTCTTCAATGCCTTTGAAGGCATTCCATGCCGCTCTCTTCCTCCTGCGCAGCTCAGGTTTTAGGTCGTTCATCATGTTGATTTCTCGACCTAGGTACACATAACTGCTGCATTCAGAGATTTTTGTTCCATTGAGAGTGAATGGGGCCTCTGGAACTAGTTCATTCTTCATGAACATTGTTTTCTTTAGATTCAGCTGTAGACCTATCTTTCCACATTCTTGGTCGAAGTCAGCCAGCATTTGTGCCGCTTGGCTAATGTTTGGTGTTATTAGAACAATGTCATCAGTGAAGCGAAGGTGGTGTAGTTGCCGACCATCTATCTTCACTCCCGTTCCTTCCCATTCTAATTGTTGCATGATGTTCTCGAGGGTGGCACTGAAGAGTTTTGGTGAAATGGTATCACCCTGTCGAACTCTATTGCGTTATAGTGCCCTTTTGCCCTTATGAACTTCTGACTCTATTGGAGTTCAGGAGGTAAAAACACATATGGAAAGTACTAGTGTGTAAAGAGACCCTGTAATGCCTGCCTGAAGTGTTAACGTGAATACAAGAAGTGACCTAATATTATTTATTAATTTATGTTTTTGTTTTTAATTTTACCGCCCCAGTGATACTCCTGGCTCTGCTTAGGAATCACTCCTGACAGGGCTCAGAGGACACTATGTGGTCCCAGGGATTGAACCTGGGTCATTTTCTACAAGGTAAATACCCTATTCTCTACTATTTCTCTGGCCCCAGAAATGACATTAGAGGAAAGTAACATTAAAGGTGGGCTTGAAGACAGAAGATAAATTTGACAAAAATTCCACCAGCAGAGTTGAAGAGAAGGCAGGAAGGATGGCGCCAAGACAGCAGAGATCTAGAGAGAAGCAGGAAATAGCAGTCAAGAAGCTGGCCTAGAGCCCACTGATGTAGAGACAGAGCTGTCTCGGCAGGAGAGATCTAGGCAGCCTATCAAAGAACTAGAGTGAAAGGAAGGTTGAGAGCCAGAGACAAATTTGAAATGAGCAATGGTAGTAAGATTCTTCTCAGGAACTGGGAAGAGTTCTGAAGCTAATGAATGCACATACTGGGGAAATAAAATATGGGAGGTCATCTGGAAGGTAAGGCATTATTCCCCAGGAATGTCAGCTGAGATTGGAAAAACAATGTAGTGGTTCCATAGTCCTCTGTATACATACTTCTCTTTGTAAATGGAGACAGGCTATTAGAACATCTGCTGTTAAGAAAAAGTACTGAGCTCTGGGCTTGGGGCTCTTTGAAAACTCATCAGCAGATCCTTTCAGGCTTGAAACTTCACACAATGACAAAACAAAGAGAAAGCACTCTGGGGTGAGAGCACATGAACAAACCCCATTAATCCAGCCCTGCAGGTAAGAAAATAGGATTTATCCTGGCTCAGCAGTTCAGGAGACAAGAGGGGATAGCCAGTGTTCCCCAGGGCAAACATATAATGGCCAGCATTGTGTCTCTTAACCATTCTCAGTTCTAAACTCTTTCACATAGCTGGAGGATATTTGGTGTGAGTGGGGGTTCCTTTACTGCTATTCAAAAATCCCAGGGTTTTATACATCCTTTGTCTTCAGTTATCATTAGAATGAGTGATCCTGGTCTAGGCTAATCAGGTCATTTAAGGGAATAGATTCAAGTTTGAAGCCAAAGATCATCCAAACAATAAACAAAGGTATGCCAGGTCCCTTAGGCATCCAGGAAGTCACCTCTGAAGTGCCAGAGTGGAGAACTGCTGCTAAAGGTTGCATTAGTCACCCCATTTTCTTTTAGTTGTTTCCTCCACAAAACCTATACCTTCCCCTACTCTTTGTTCCTGGATTCTGTTAGATCCATGACCAGAAACAGAACAGAGGAATTTCCCTTTCCTCTAAGCACAAGCCTTCATATTGTCTTATGGAAACCAAAGAAAAAGGCTAAATAAAATTAAATATGTTAGTATCCCAGGAGGAAAATAATTTCAGCCTTCATATCTTCTGCAGGTAGCGGACCCCTCATTTGCCTTTTGGGGCTCAGATATGTTTCTTTTCCTTGCCTTGATCATTTGATCACTTGGCATCCTGTTATTTATCAATTTGCTCAAGCAGGCTTCAGTAACTTTTCCATTTGTCCCTATCACATGCCAGTGTAGCCTAATGGCATCTGCTTGTTCCAGGAATACGAAGAGCCTCAAACTGTTCATTCAGGATCTTGATGAAGAAGTCTGACCATCATGTAGATGGGTGGCCACATGATCTTTTAACATCCCATGGGATCCAGTTGGTAACAGCTCTTGTCCAGCAGTTGTCTCCAAAGTCGCATTACATGTCCAGCTCATCTGATTTTCGATGCCTTGGCATACGATACAGCATCTCTGAATCTTGATCGTCAATGGAGGTTGGAACTCTGGATTCCTTCTCTCACTTGACTGAGGTATGATATTCCAAGCATAGCTCTTTCGATTCCTCTTTGGGAGACCCAAATAGCATTCTCATCCCTGCTTTCATAGGGCCAAGGTCTCTGAAGCCTATGTTAATGCAGGGAGAATGGTGGAGTCCAAGAGATGTGCCTGGAGCTGGAGGTTTTTATCCTTTTAGCTATTCCTTCTATGGCCATGAAGGTGTTCCATGTGGCTCTCTTCCTCCTGAGCAGCTCAGATTTTAGGTCGTTCATCATACTGAGTTCTCGACCTAGGTACACATAACTGCTGCATTCAGAGATGTTTGTTCCATTGAGAGTGAATGGAGCATTTGGAACTAATTCATTTTTTCATGAACATAGTTTTGTTGTTAATGAACAAAATGAACTAGTTCCTGAGGCCCCATTCACTCTCAATGGAACAAAAATCTCTGAATGCAGCAGTTATGTGTATCTAGGTTGAGAAGCCAACATGATGAACAACCTAAAACCTGAGCTGCGCAGGAGGAAGAGAGCAGCATGGAATGCCTTCAAAGGCATCGAAGAAATAGCTAAAAGGACAAAAGAACCTCCTGCTCCTGCTCCTGGCACATCTCTTTGACTCCACCATTCTCCCTGCATTAACATACGCCTCAGAGACCTGGGCCCTCAGGATGAGAATGCTATTGGTCTCCCAGAGAGGAATCGAAAGATAATTCCTATGCTTGGAATATCACGCCTCACTCAAGTGAGAGAAGGAATCTGGAGTTCCAACCTCCATCGCTATTCCAGAATCAGGGACGCTGTCTCGTTTGCCAAAGCATCGAAAATCAGATGGGCTGGACATGTAATGCGATTTGGAGACAACTGCTGGACTAGAGCCGTTACCGACTGGATCCCACGGGATGTCAAAAGATCACATGGCCACTGACCTACAAAATGGTCAGACTTCTTTGTCAAGACCCTGAAGGAACGGTTTGAGGCTCTTCATATTCCTGAATCAACCAGATGCCATTGGGCTACATTGGCATGTGATAGGGTCCAATGGAAATGTTACTGGCGCCTGCTCGAGCAAATCGATGAAAAACAGGATTCAAGTGATCAAGTTTTGTTGAGATTTAGCTGTAGACCTATCTTTCCACATTCTCGGTCGAAGTCAGCCAGCATTTGTGCCACTTGACTAATGTTTGGTGTTATTAGAACGATGTCAGCAGAGAAGTGGAGGTGGTGTAGTTGCCGACTATCTATCTTCACTCCCATTCCTTCCCATTCTAACTGTTGCATTATGTTCTTGAGGGTGGCAATGAAGAGTTTTGGTGAAATGGTATGACCCTAACGAACCCCCTTTTGACATCAATGATCACTTCCTTGTAGAATGGTGAGATCCTTGTGGTGAATCCATAATACAGTTCATGAAGGATCTTGCTGTATTGGGTTTGAATATCTCATTCGCCTCATTCTCAAGCTCATTCACCAACATGCAAGGCACGAGCCTCAGACAACCATATGTTAATGTCCAAGTCACAAAGCAGTGCAGAGAAGCAATAAAGGAATACCTCAAAGAGAGAAGAGCAGCAATACTGGCCGATACAGCTAAAGCCAGAAAAATAATTCATAATGTCTGCCTGTCCTTTGCCAACTATAAGACCAAGATGACTGCCCTCTGATGTCCTAATGGATATATCACATCTTCCAGAAAGGTAATGGAAATTATCCATGATTTCTACTCAGATCTCTTTGAGAACCATGTCCACTTTCCCACATACCAAATTCCCCAGGATGGATATGTCGTTCCCAACATTTTCCCTTCTGAAATCTGACATGCCATTTCATTGGTAAAGAAGTGAACAACATCTGGCCCAGACAAAGTCAGACCCAAGCACCTGAAGAATCTGCCATCAGTACTCATCAATACATTGGCTCGGCTCTTCACACACTACCTGTCTGAATGCAAGGTGCCCTCCCAATGGAAAACCAGCAGGACAGTTCTACTGTTCAAGAAGGGCGACATCCACGACATTGGCAACTATCACCCTATGTGCCTGTTGTCCATCAACTACAAGCTGTTCACTCAAGTCATCCTGAACAGGATTGGCAGAACATTAGATGAAGGACAACCATGCAAACAAGCTGGCTTCCAAAAGAATTCAGCACAATCAACCATAACCACACAGTAACCAAGCTCATTGAGGTTTGTAGGGAGTTCAAGGTGCCGCTCTGTCTTACGTTCATTGATTTAAAGAAAGCCTTTGATTCTGTTGAGACCAAAGTGATCATCGAAGCCCTAGACAAACAGGACATTCAAACCCTTTCTTTGCTTTATGAGTAATATTCCCTAGCTTCTCTGATAGCTGTCATCTAGTTGAACCAAGAGAGTCAATGTTAGCTTACTGGAGAGGAAGAGAAGATGATGACATCTCCCCCTTCTTTCTGCTTTGACTGATGTCTTTTGTTTTTGGTGGCTCCAACCCCTTGTGGGAAGCCCCTGGAGCAGTAAATCATAAAGGGCCCTAATACATTGATCCTAGTCATACATAGCCTCTCCTTTATAGAGGCATCCCACGTCAGTTCATTGGTGGGTTGCCTCTGGAAACTCTGTTTGGTTCTTGAGCTCTCCCAGCATCTTTGCAATTAATCCTCAAATGAAGTTCCAAGCATTAAACCACATGGTATATGATTTGTTTCTATGATTGAATTCTGACTATCTCTAATAGTTCAATCCATGACCACCAGCCTCTCGTGGTTGTATCGTATAAGTGTATTGTTAAACCACTGTGAAAGATAGCAATGCTTAGCTGTCAAATGCATTGTCTTTGAGAGCTCCAGTAGGCCAAACCACTACCAGCTCAGTATACTGTCTATAGTAGTCCTGTTGCAATTCAACTATTTTTCTTTAAGAAATCTCTCTCTTTCTCTCTCTCTCTGTCTCTCCAAATATAAGACATTTTGTGTTTGCTTCCAGGAAATCCATAAGATGAAAGAGAAGTTACTTGTTCTGGAGGAAAAGATATTGATCTTTTGCATGAATATACAGATTTGGGCTTAAAGGTCTTGATCCTGACATATCTCAATTTTTTTTACTTTTTTGGTTCACAGCAGGCAATACTTAGGGGTTACTTCTGGCTCTGTATTCAAGAATTACTCCTGGCAGTGCTCAGGGGACTATATAGGATGCTTGGAGTCAAACCTGGGTCTGCCATGTGCAAGACAAATGGCCTACTCACTGTACTATTGCTCCAAACTCAATTTATCTCAATTTAGAAATTAAAAGCAACTTATTTTTTGGACGATATTTGTTATTATTTCTCATTGACATATACATCTAGTTAAAGAAGGGGCGAGGATTAGTTCCTTCAAAATTATTTCTCATTGACATATGCATCTAGTTAAAGAAGGAGCGAGTATTAATTCCTTCAAAATTATTTAATGAAAACATGTATTGTAATTATATTATTTTTGTCTACTCATCCTGCCTCCCTAATTCTCCTGAAAAAAATATTCAGCTTTTCCTGTGGATGAAGTAGCAGCTTTCCCACTGTCGTTTGTGTTGAGCTGATTATACCTCACACATCAGGGGTTAGCCTCTGGCTCAGGCCAGACCAATCAGAGCCATCAGATGTTCATGGCCATGGAGATGAGCTCAGGGATGGGCATGTGACCTAATGCAAACCTGTTAGGTTCCTGATGCATAACCTAATAATGTAAACCAATTAGATCAAAAAGCTAATCCTGATATTCACTTAATCAATTTGAAAACAATTTTCTTTTCCTTAGATCTGGGAGTTCTGAAGAGGCAAACCTATAGTTTCTATATCAAGACTCTCAGTGAAACAAGGGAGAACTGAACTAATGTAGAGAGAGCTCTCCAGGCCTGTAATGCATAATTTGTATCTCTTTCACTTGTATCACTTGCCTTCCAGTTGTTCATCAATTTGCTCAAGCAGGCACCAGTAACATCTCCATACATACTGTCACATGCTAATGTAGCATGTGTATCTCTTTAGTTGGTTTTATTTAAAGATAGTCTTTATATATATGAAAATATATAACTGTATACAAAAGAAAAAATATATATACATATGTGTGTATATATTTACATGATTAAGGAAGTTTGAGTTAAGTTTCCCTTTATTGCAAAGAGTTCCAACTAATATACCTATAACAAGTAAGACATTATGTTAGGTACCGTGGAGGATTTCAAGATGAGCAAACTCTCAGGTAGTTTAGAGAGGAAAGAAATGGATCCATTACTTGAAGCAGATGGTATAATGGGAACATGAGATAGAGAGAAAGCACAACCACTCCACTTCCATCTCGCCTCCTTTGGTTTAGGAAAAATAATCTTTACACGGAGAGGGTAGAACAAATGCTTTTTCATATTTCAGAACTCTGAGAAATGAGATAGAAAAAAAGCTCGTTACTGTTTTATATGAATTCAAATCACTTTTCCCATCTGAGTCACACCGAAGAGTTCCTACAGGTCTGAAAGGTGAGAATGTCAAGCTACTGGGAAGAGTATTAGGGAATTTTAGAACAATTAGGGAATTCTAGAACAATCTAGATTTTTTAAATGGAATTTGCTGTTTATAATTCAGCGAGTTATATTTAGTCTTTGGAGCATTAAACAGTTGATCTTTGAACACAGAAGAATATGTTTATTTTTCAATTAAGTTTTTCTGAAGGGACAAATTAGTTCTATCTTTTCACCAGTTATTGTATATGATAAAAGGAGCAATAATAGCAAAAAAAAACCTAGTCAGAAAAACAGGATTATTTTTTAATCTTTAAATCAAGGGTTATCTCAGGATTAAGACCCTTAGGTACAAGCTGTACATTCATTAATTTCAATGGAATTTGAATTGGAGTTTATTGTTTGGCCAATTTCTTTCCTCCAGAACAGTGTGAGTTCCAAAAGAACAAGCTATACCCAACCATGCCAATCTCCTTTCTTTCATAAAATCAGATGGTCATAAAAGGACCGCATAATGTAGCCCAAATGGTAAAGTGATTGCTAACATTTTCCCCGTCTTTGAAATTTCTCTCCAAGTGTAAAACAAAGCCACATGATAAGTACAAATAAGATGATGAATTGATTAGAACTAGAGTGTATGATCAATGTAGAAACTGCAGGGAATCTAGGGATTCCTCTGAGGATCTATTCTGTTTTATTGGATGGAGGACTGGGGGTTTGGACTATACCCAGCTGTCATCAGGGCTTACTCCTGGCTCTGTCCTCAGAGATCACTCCTAGCAATGCTCCAGGGACCATATGGGGTGCCAGGGATTGAGCCCCAGTCAGCTGTGTGTAAGGCAAACACGCCACCCACTGTATTATCACTCTAGTCCCATGAATCTACCCTATTTCAGCTGACATAATTAGTGACTTTGATACTTACTGATTCTAAAATCACATAAACCTAGGAGAAACTGAAATATTCAGGAACTAAAGGATTTTAAGGCCTTTCAGTTTGATATTTTTGTGTTTTTTTAATTTGGTTTTGGGACGATGCCTGGTGGTTCTCAGGGCTTACTCCTGTCTTTGTACTCCTGTTAGGGCTTAGGGAACCATACTGATACAACAGGAGCGGAAGTATGGAGCACCAGATCACTTTAAATCTCCCTCCATAGAATTGGTAGCTGATAAAAATAGATTATGGGATGACTGGGGTGATATTTAGCAACATATAAAAGGAAACCATCAGCCCTCATTTCTCTCTCTAGACTCTTTTCTCTCTCTCTTCCCCCAAACCCCCTCCTCCACACATACACTCTGGTCTCTCCCTCTCCTTGGCCTTGGACCTCCAGGACAGGTGGAGCAGCACACTAGACACAGCCTAGCTCAAGGGACCACTCAGGACCATTCAGGGGCAGGTATCAGGCATGGCTCAGATGTTCAGAAAGGCTCAGGTTCCGGCAGGGCTCAAATGTCCAGGTAGTGACAAGGCCCTGAGGACAGGAGTGTTTCCCACATACACGTGACCATGGTCGAAACAAGGAAAGTGTACACAGGATAGAGAGAGCAGAGCAGAGATGAGACAGGGAAGTTGTTCACGGACAGGGCAGCGTGAAACAGGACCAACGACTTGTTCATGGGAGGCAAGTAGACAAGTGTGGGACAGGCCAGAAGTCATTCACGGGGCAGGACAGCATCAGGGACAGAACTGTGATGTCCTGGACATCTAGGAAGGGCTGAATCCTTTAACCTTTATCTGCATAATAAACTATAAATTTTCTTTTTTTTTCTTTCTTTTCTTTTTTTCTTTCTTTTTTTTTTTTTTTTTGCTTTTTGGGTCACACCCAGCAATGCTCAGGGGTTACTCCTGGCTCTGCGCTCAGGAATTACTCCTGGCAGTGCTCAGGGGACCATATGGGATGCCGGGGATTGAACCCAGGCCGGCACAGGCTGGCTGTGTGCAAGGCAAACACTCTACCACTGGTCTATTGCTCCGGCCCCTAAACTCTAAATTTTCATCTACCAAGTTTTGTAAGAAAATCTTTCATACAATTCCAAAGAACCCACCAGTGCAGGAAAATCTGCTTTCACGCAAATGATATGGGAATGACAGGGACTGAACCCAAGCCAGTCATATGCAAGGCAAGTGTCCTACTTACTGTACTAGTTCTCCATCCCACTGGACCTAAAAAGATCTTAACAAGGATAGAGTAATTTACTTTAAAAACAACAAAATAATTTTTAATTAAAAGGTAAAATCCTACATATTTTAGGATTAAAAAAAATAAAATAACTGCAGAGTGAATTTATGCCTCTGAAGATGAAGGTGTTTCACTGGATCACAATGTACAAAATGATGTTACAATGGATGGTCAGGTAAATGTTTGTCTGGCACAGGAAAGTTGCTCATAACATTTTCTTAAATAGATTCCAACCAGATTTAAAGAATACAGGAGGAAAAATGAATTAAAGAAAGACTCAAAAGGTAGCAGTGATAATGGTAAGAGGTGAGGTGATCTTATTTCTCTGTTGTCATACTTTATACATTCCTGCAATTATGGTTTCTAGTCAAAATGTCCATTTAACACAACATGGATCAAAAGTATAATGCAGCTGATTAAAACAATATGTGACTGATCTCTGACTACATACAGAGAATTCTGGTCTCCAGAAAACAGGCTCAGCAGCCCCCTATTCTCTGATAGCAGTTCCCTGCCTTGAAATGTGGATGGCTTATGAGACTGCCTCTCAGTGGGGAGATCCTTGCTTATGTCAAGGGTCATCTGGATCTTTATAACATCGCTCACCAGCCATACAACCCGGCCGACAGAACACAGGTAGCCAACAAGAAATGTCAATGTTTGTCCCACCATGTATGAGGAGTGGACCATAGAATTCTGCAAATGTTCCCCTCCTCCAGCTTAGATCAGGAGAACATGAGGACGTGACAGCAAGGTAGTTTCTGGGCCCAGGACTTTGGAGACAGGCAGTTACCACTTCCTGATTCACAGAGAAGCCACTGGTCTTGTAAGAAGTATGCCTATAGAGGGGCCACCATGCCAGGGGGAAGCCAGAGCTTGCCATGTGGTATGGTCTGACCCAGAGATTCCCACCAGAGCCTTACTGAGCTCATCATCTGACACAGGCACCAAATACCTCAGTGATTCAGCCTCCTGCAGGCTCCTTCCAGCTGCAACCCTGTAAGGATGGTGAGCAAGAAGCACCCATATAGATGAAGGTTTTTCCACCAGATCTGTTCAAGTCCATAATCATAGCGATAATGAACAGTATTTTAGTTTCTGAGTTTGGGAATAGTTGGTAATGGAGTGGTAGAACATTGGTACATAGGGTTTGTCTAGCTTGATCTTCAGAGGGGACTCCTGAGGGTTTCAACGTTTCTGCTCAGTACTGACATCACAGTGCAGAAGAGTGACTAAGACAAGGTCAGGGAAGAACCTCAAAGTTCAGCATCAAGGTGTTGGGTCACTGCGGCCTGTGTGGTCAGATTAAACCACAGACAAGAAGTGTTAGCTCCCTCCTCAGGGACTCCCTCATGAAAGGAGTCTGAAAGGCTCCAATAGTACAGCAGGCAGTGCTCTTGCCTTGACACAGGTTCAATCTCTGGCATCCCAGGTAGCTACCCAAGTCATGTCTAGAGGGATCTAGTGCAGTGTCAGGAGTAAGCTCCGAGACCATATGCTCTGCCTCTCCTCCCCATACTCACCCCTCAACACCCCCCAAAAAGAGAGTCTAAGAACAGAAATGGAATGTAAGCAGTTGTGGGTGAGTTAAGATCACAGCTAGTGCATTAGCTGGCACACACACTGCTTTGCCAGGTGCCCTTTCTATATCTCCCATCTCTTTCCCCTTCTCTCTTGAGTCTGGCTTTTCCTCAGTTATTCCCTTTTGCCTTTTGGGCCTTTTGCTTTTGGCTTTTGGCTTTTTCCTCTTTGGCCTTTTTGCTCCTTCTTCTGGGTAGGACTCAGCTCGGGTGAGATCCCTCTCTCTTTGGTGGGAGACTTAGGCTCTTTTGTATGGTCTTAAGTTTGGACCAGAGCTAAAGTTTGTTCATTATATTGGAGTGCTGTGGAAGAGCTTTTGTACTATTAAAAGCCATTTTTGGAACTGCACCAGACTCGTGAGCTTTCATCTGTTCTCCCGGCGTCCTCGGAGGTAGAAGAGAACCTCTGACCCTGACACTGTCGGGGACCCGGCGGCATTCCCCGACACAATATGTCATTAACACTTTTTATATAGACTACCCCACCTGCACGGCAGAGCCTGGCAAGCTACCCGTGTCATATTTGACATGCCAAATACCAGTAACAGTTATAGACCTCATTCCCATGACCTGATGGAATGGTTTGAGGCTCTTTATGTTCCTGGAGCAAGCAGGTGCCCTTGGGCTTTACTTGCATGAGACAGGTCATATGGAGATGTTACTGGTGCCTGCTCGAGCAAATCGATGATGAACGGGAAGACAGTGATACAGTGATTCCCTCTTGGCATAAACCACCTGGCTGCTGGGAGTCACCTCCCTTGGGTCCAGAGAGCAGGGGTTGTGCTCACACATGGCTATGACTGTCACTGCCAGAATCCTGAGACAGCTTCTAAAAAGAATGAGAAGAATCTCTGCCTTCACAGAATACCACAGGCAGAGGACTCTGAAAAATAGAAAGTATTTGAATGTTTTCAGCATTTCCCCAGAAATGTACTAACTCTACACATTCACAGGTACCTTAAGTCAAGTTCCAGAAGACTGACAGAAGAGGGTGGTGTATTTCACCATCGATCCAATTCTTTCTTGAGCAAGATGAAGCAGGCACTTTCACTGAGAATCAACAAGGAACAAGTTATAGAGGATGTTGGGAAATAATTCAGCTGGAGCATGCACTCCCGAGTGTTTTCTTTCATGATTGTTTACTTTTTAACTGCCCCAAGCATTTACCATGGCATAAGTAATACCTTTTTTAAAAAAATTTTTTATTATAGGGCCACCTGCCCCTTGAGGTGTGGCTGTGGTGCCTGGCTGCATCTGCAGGTGGCAGACAGAAGACAGGCTTGTCTACACCCCAGGGCTCTGCCCTGTGTGCCCTGGATGGTGGATGGTCTGACATAAGAAAAGACTGGGCCCCCTGGGATGAACCCAGAGCCATGGCAGAGCCTGGCAAGCTACCCGTGGTGTATTTGATATGCCAAAAACAGTAACAATAGATATGAACTGGACAAGGAACAGACCAGATGCACAGCTGCACTGCCCAGCCCACGTGGAACAGGCCATGGAGTCTCTGAGGAATCGGCTAGTCCCTGGCCAAGACCAATGTAGCTCCTAGGGAAAGCAGTCATGTGGGGGAAGCCACGATGGCCGGAATTGGAGCAGGGATTTGGGCTCCTTCCTCTTCATGCTGGTGGGCGTGGCTACGGGCTCGAAGCCTCCACAACCAGATACACGGGACAAGGGGCAGACCAGACACACAGCTGTGACAGTGCACAGCCACACAAGAGGCTTAGATAACAAAGTAACAAGAGGCTAGGACCAGGTCCTTCCCAGGATCTTTCACATCTTTACACCATAATGATCATTGTAGTTGTAACAAACTGGGGAGGTTGATGGGGAATGAGGAACTATAATGTCACGCTAGAACTCACTACTGAATATACACATAGATAAATGCATCATAAACCATAAGGCAAATCACAAGGTATAGGAGAGAGAGAAATACAGAGACAGAAATAGAGATAGAAAGATGAGAGACTCAGATGCACAGGGAAGAACTGCCATCCGGCTCTCTCCTAGCTCAGCTGACCATGAGGCTCCCAGAAGGCAAGATGGGTTTTGGGAGTGGACCCATCATTTCTGTAGGGACTCAGAAGCAGCCGGATGAGACTTGCTTACCATAATAGCCACCATTATCACGGTCCGGACTCCACAGCTCATCAGAACCCACACAAGAAAGATGCTGATCTCAAGACCAGCTCAGAGCAGCCGAGATCGAGCCCAGATAGGTGGTTCTCAGAGGCTGAAGTCACCAGGTGTTCCTAGAGATGAAGCTGGGGTCCCCATTCCCCTCTCTGACCTGTCCCAGAGGCCTGGTGGCCCCACCCACGAACTGCCTCAGGACTCTCAGCCATGATACAGAGACTCAGAAGCACGGGGGAGAGCTGCCATCCGGCTCTCCTCTAGCTCAGCTCACCATGAGGCTCCCAGGAGGCAAGATGGGTTTTGGGAGTGGGCCCATCACCTCTGTAGGGTCTCAGAAGCAGCCAGATGAGACTCACTCACCATACTAGCCACCATTTTTGTGGTTCAGACCTGGTACATCAAACTAATGGAACCAATCATGTTCTAGAATATATTACAATCTTCAATGTGTAAGAAAGGGAAGCAAGAAGGAGAGAGAGAGTAAAAAGAGAAAGTAGATAAAGAACCTGCCATGGAGGCAGGCTGGGGGAAAGGGAGAGGGAGGTGGGGACATTGGTGATGGGAGATGGGCATAGGTGGAAAAATGGGTGTTGGAACACTGTAGAACCAAAATTCAAATATGAGCATCTTGCAATTGTATATCTCACGGTGGTATAATAAAATATTTTTTAAAAAGTTTTAAAATTATAGCACCGTGATATATACAATTACAAAAGATGTTCATGTTTGGAGTTTCAGTCATACAGTGTTCCAGCACCCATCCCTCCACCAGTGCCCATTTCCCATCACCAATGTTCCCAGATTCCCTCCTCCATCCCCAGCATGTCTCTAAGGCAGGTACTTTGCCCCCCCTCTCTGCATGAGTAATATCTTTATCTGTGCTTTCCTTCACCTCTTCCCTGCCTGCCTGTTAGGTCTGGGAGGGTAAAGGTTTTGCCCTGTTTCATTGCTGGATTCCCAGCACCTTATATGGCCCCTGACCTGGCGAGGACACTCAACAAATATTCATGAAGTAAATGAATCACGGGAGACTTGTTTAATTTTCCTGGGCCTATCTTTGTGTCTTGGATTCATTTACTGGATACATATTTGGAAAATTTTCCACACACATCAAATTCAGAGAAAAGAGAGAAATAATTGAATTGCCAGAAACTAATTATCAAAATTTCCAAGTATGGACTTGATATATATATATATATATATATATATATATATATATATATATATATATATATATTCATAAATAACTAGAGGACAGTGGCAGGGTGGTGAATTAAAAATAAATCATTTTCACGTGCTTTATTTGTGTTGCTCTTTCCAAACATTGTCATTTAGTTTCTCCTGACAGGACATCACCCAGCAGAGAAGAATACAACAACTGCTGTGATTGGGCAAATATAACCAAGTTCCAACTCTTCTGTGTGTCTGATGTTTGTGTTCTATGGATTCATATTTAAATCAGAGCTGAGCAGATGAAAGGAATAAACATCATCTTGAAGAGAGAGACAGACATACATGCCCCCATGGAAAACAACTGGGCTTTTAGCAGATGTCAGAATTCTGGGAAAAGGGGGGCAGCATTGGAAAGGGGAGATGCCGTCAGTCTTCGTTCCATCTCAAATCAATGGTAAGTGCAAGTCTGTAAGCCTATTCCAGCCCAGAGGAGCTAGATGCTCAAGATAAAGAGTTCCATATGGCGATGCAAATGAGGACCCCCTAGGAGGAGGTGGCTGAAAGAGCTAGTCACCTGGGGAAATGCTGGGAAGCTGGGAGAAAGCAAAGTGACAGAATATATTTGAGCACTGCGGTTGAGGACTGTTAACGCTGGCTTCTCAAAGCTGTGGACCCAGTGAATGGAGGGCTGCATCTGGGATTTCAGCCTCTAGTTCTAGATCCACTTTCTCCTCCTTTACCCTGGCTGGCCTTTCCATCCAATCTGACTTCCTTAAACCATCTCAATCTCTCCAGTCGCTGGCTCCTCAGTGAGTGGGTCTCTCTCTTTCTGAAGCTCCTCTAAGGCTCCCTGAACATGGGGTGAGTTTCTCTTTGACTCCTCACTGTCTGTTTGGTTGGTCTGTTTGGTGCTGCCCAGTTGGCTAAACACACCCAAATCTCCTGTCTTATTTCATTGTCAAATTAAAAGTAGATCCTTTAAGGAGTCCAAGGAGGTAAACAAACATAGCAGTAATTGCTAGGGTCGGTCTCTGCAGCTGGGCCAAGCTGGGTTTTAAGTTCTGCTCTCTGGCTTATGTGAGGCTGAGAGGAGAGAGATGGTCACTTCCTCCCCAACCGCCTCTGCCACTCCAGGACTTCCTGGGAATGCTAAGACTGATAAAGCCTGTGATGAGCCCCTGCATGGCACGGACCTTGAGTCTCGCCAGCCCCACAAGGTGGATGTCAAGCCACACCTGACATCTGCTTGGTCTTCTCAGATCCTCACTGTCCAATTTCTTGGGGAGCTGTGGACTCAGGCTGGAGTAAGGAATTGCTCTTTGCAGAAAAGCCAGCCCTTAGCCTTACAGGTTCTTTTCCTATCTCACAGAAAGGAGTTTCAAGAGAAGACAAGCAGTGAAGTAAAAACTGATTTTATTTGGAGGTTTTTAGGAAGTTTAGAAAAGGGAGAGCGAATAACGCACTCCACGGAGAATGTGGGCTTCTCCAGAGATGAAGAGAGACCCTCCCCACATCACAGCATTAGATACAAAGCATGAATGTACACGTCTTAAGAGGGTAAATGCTGGCAACACGCGTGCTTGGGAGCTACATGGGTTCAAGCAGCACATGGGCCCGGCAGCACAAGCATGCTCTTCCTTTGTTCAAGGTGGCTTTTTATAGGGTTTTCCCAAGCTGCCCCCACATGGGGCTTCTACCTAGGCAAGAGTCCGTTGTTGCTATGGTAGTTGCCCAGGGAGTAGTGTTGGGAGTGATCATGGTTCTCTTTGAAATTCCTTTCCTGGCCTTTGTTCCCACTGGAGCTTCTCTCAGAGGGGGAACCAGCTTCTCTGGGTCTCTTCAGTGCTACTTGAAAATCGTATCTGGCCTTAGTTCCTGTGCTCACAAGGTGGGTCCTGCCAGCCTTAGAGTAGGTGGTTTTATTATTGCCCAGGAATTCCATTGCCATAGGGGACCCTTTCTATTGCCATAGGGTCCCATAGGGGACCCATATACCTGCCTGCCTACACCAACAATAGAGCAAATAAGAAACATGCCTTACATGAGGCCAACCCAGGGTTGATCCTAAAATCACTGGGCTCCAGGGAGACTTATGTGAGGTGGAGAGGAGAGAGCCACGTTTTCCCCATCCACCTCTGTCACCTCAGGACCTGCTAGGACTAATAAAGCCTGTGATGAGCCCTTGCAGGGCACAGACTTCAAGGCCTGCCGGCCCCACTAGGCAGCCATCAAGCCATACCTGACATCCACTTGTTCACCCAGCACCTGACTTCTCAGAGCCTTGAACTCAGGCTGGAGCAGGGAATTGCTTTTGGCAGGAAAGGAAATCCAGCCCTAGGCTTTTCCCAGGCCTTCTGAGTCCTTGTCTTTCTCACAGAAAAGAAGTTCAGGAAGAGGCAAGCAATAAAGTAAAAACAGATTTTATTTAGACACTTTTAGAGGAAAGGGAAAGAGGGAGAGAAAGGGAGAGAGAGTAACACTCTCAAGAGAGAACATAGACTTCTCCAAAGGCAGAGAGAGCCCAGTACACATCTCAAGAAGGGAGATGTGGGGAAAATATGCGCCCGGGCACCACATGAGCTCAGTCACATGGGCACGGCACAAGCAGCGCATGGACTTGGGCAGCATAGGTGCACTTGTTCAAGGTGGCTTTTATAGGGGTGTTCCCAAGCTGCCCTATGTGGGGCTTTCTAGCTAGGTAAGAGTTCATTGCTAGGGTGGTTGCCCAGGGATAGAGTTGGGAGTGGTTGATGGCTGTCTTTGAAATTCCTTTCCTTGGTCTTTGCTCCTGATGGAGCTTCTCTGGGGGAGCGGGTCCACCTTCTCAGAGTCTATGATGCGAGGTGAGGGTCTAATCAGGCCTTAGCTCCTATGCTGATAAGGTGGGTCCTGGCAGCCTTAGAACTATTGATTTTATTTTATTACTTCCCAAGGAATCCCATTGCCATGGTGGTCCTTTCCTATCTGCCGGCCTATCTCAAATCCCAGCACCCCCATAAGGTCCTCCAAGCCCCACTTGTATTGATCGCTGAACAGAGTCAGGAGTAAAACCTGAGTATTCCCAGATGTGGCCCCCATAAAAAACAACAAAAGGAGTTTAGGCTCTGAAGTCTGATGGCTGCATAGCATCTGTGCTGTGTGCCATTGACTGGCCTATAAGGCTTGGGCATGTAAATAAACATTTCAAGGCCTCAGTTTCCACATCTAGAAGGCAAGGATAACAAAAGTCTCTCCAACAGGGAGGTTTAATTGAGGATTAAAGAAGAAAGTACTCATGAGGCACTTAAAAACAAGCCGACATGCAGTGTTCACTAGCTGCATGCTAATTGTAAATAGTCTTAGTCTTAAAACAACAACACATTGTTGTTTTTGATCCGCTAATAAAATATGCACATAACCACACCATCGAGGTTCTAGGAATCTCAACTTCACTCTTTATATTTATCTTTTAAGGACAGGGCCTCTATGTAACATTTCCCGAAGCTTCTATAATAAAGGACAGAAAGTGGGGTGGAGGAGCACAGAGATACAATCACTCTCCCTCCACCAACAAGAGCAACACACAAACGGAAGAGGGAAGAGACCAAAGCCCCTCCCGGGGACTTGTTCTCTGTTGATTTCTAGGGAGCTTTATTTTCCCCCCAATTATTCTCCACTTTATTCAGGTCATTCAACATCTAAACCATCACTGTGTAGATGAATTCTTTCTGATTTGAAGACTTATGACGTGACTGTCATAGTTGGGGGAGGTGACCTAAGAGTCACCTTTGCCACATCTGCCACGCACACTCATTTCTTATTTGTGACCCACAAATAGGTGGTTCTTCTTTTCTTCATTCTTTCTAAACTATCGAATGATTCTTTTGTGAGTCTGTTGTCATTTGATTTGAGCCCTCTGCATTGCTTCCCCTCACAAGCTCCACTTTGCCCTCAGAACGTAGAAAGAAGGACAAAGATCACATAGGTGTAATGAGCTGGGAAGAGAAAGGAAAAGACATACCCAGAACTTTGCTTTTCCTGGAGGGAAGATTCCCCCACACACACACCATATTTCTCCCCCCAGAGAAACACCTTCTATGCACAGGAGTCAGGAGCCCTTCCCAAGTGGCAGGGCCAGCTAAGGGAGCAGCTTTCAGCCACTCCCCTTTGGCCTCTGGGGCATTGTTGTTCCTAAGCAGGCTAAGAGTGAGCAACCGTGCCATTTAACATCTAGGCCAGAAGAGTTTAAAGGTGAAAGAGGGACATAGTTGACGGGCAAAGACCAGGCTTAGTGGGCACCCTGCTTCTAGAAATCCCCATATTTTTATCCCTTGCTCCATTCCAGGGTACCAAGTTGGGGGCCTTTTCACTGTCACTGTATCACTGTCTTCCCGTTCATCATTGGTTTGCTCGACTGGGCCCCCAGTAACATCTCCATATATCCTGTCTCATGCTAGTAGAGCCCAAAGGTACTTGCTTGCTCCAGGAACATAAAGAGCCTCAATCCATTCCGGAATGAGGTCTATAATTGTTACTGGTATTTGGCATATCAAATACAACAACGGGTAGCTTGTCAGGCTCTGCTGTGCAGGTAGCATACTCTTGTAGTCATCTCTAGGTCCAGCATTTATTGATGAACCCCGTGGCCGCTTACTGCTGCATGAGCCGGGCTGTGATAGGCTGGTCTGCTGGGTGGAGTTCTGACGAGAGAGAAGTCGGATGTGGAAAATGGAGGCCCTCGTGGAGTGGGGGTCGTCTGGCTTGTTGCAAGGCTCTGCTGGGGTGGCGGGCCAGGGCTAGAACCTGCCATCCCTCCTGGGTGCCTTGTGAGCAGCTGGGCACAGGGAGAGCAAGTAGCAGCTCTGCCCCATGTCTGTGAGTCTCGGGGGGCTTTTATGAGAGTTATTTCCCCTAGAGTCAAACCCCCATTTGGGGGATCCAAGTTGTCCCACTGTAGTCTCTTCTTAAGATGTTCCAGAGGATTTAACAAACTCTGATCTGGGTAAAAGAAGTCAATATTTCTCCCAAAGAGCAGCTCTGTGCATGCTCTCTCATTAGGCATGAAGGAAGAAGCATCCCTCTAGCTCCAGTCTACACTAAGCATGGGTTTCATTGGATTTGCTGAATGAATGGCATTAAGATAAAGTCATTGTCAGGATTAAAAAATAGGCAACAATGGCTAAGTGTTTATAAATCCTGTCTCATATCATGCTAATAAGCCAGGAGGAAAGACAAGCCCCTAATCAAAGGATGGATAAATAGGGGTATAGGAAAGTCAACACAGAGTCTGTGACTACCAGCACTAAGACTGACACCCAAATTCTTCTGCTACCAATGTCTACTCATTCAACTACTAATAATAAGAACAATAGTATCATAATCTTAAACACCATAAACACCATGTGCCTGCTATGTTTGCTCTACAGAGACATTCTCATAATCACATTACTAATAACATGCCCATGTTATAGGGGAAGAATGAAACATGAAGACACAGTGATATGTCCAAGTCACACAGCTCTCAAAGTCAAGCTTATCCCACTGCTACCACCCCCTCCACCTCACTGTTATAATTACTTGGGAAGACCCCAGGAAGTATTGTTCCGGTGGGGACATTTGCTGCCAAGACTCTCTCGTGCAAAGAAGTTCATCTCTGTTCTTGAATTGGCCCAGGGCTTCCTAGGGACTGGTAGAGACTTCCAGGAAGACATGACCCACTAGAAATATACAACCCATCCTAGGCCGAGATTCTGGGAGGAGTTGACTGAGCACCAGCCAGGCCCTCACCCTGTGCTGGATCCTTTTCAATCCCTAGTCCCTTAGATCAGCACCACTATCCTGAAGCTAAGTGTGGTCCTCCCTGTTTCATAGGTGAAGAAGCAGTGACCTTAGGGGAAAAGAAAGTCCATCTGCTTTTTGCTCTGGTCAGGAATTCTCCCAGGTCAATCCTCAGACCAAGCAGTGTCTCACAGAGCGGCTGTACTCACTCAATATTTTCTTAATATTCAACACATGCATGAACACACACACAGACACGCACGTACATATACACATACACATACACAAACAGAGCCTAGCTATTTAAGAACTAAATATAGAACCAATTGCTGGGTTCAGTGTTTATTCTAATCCGTGCAGGTTCATAAAGTCCACTTTAGACCAAAATAAGGCTGACTCACATATGTAAAAGAAAATCAGTTCATATTTACAAGCTCCATAAAATCTGCTGCAAATACTTGGGTTAGAAAGATACAGCAAATGCACTTACAATCGTGCCCAAATGTCTCACTAGCAGCAGTCTGGAGGAGGTTCAAAGAGGGTTGAAAACCAAGCAAGTTTAAGTATAAGACTCAAGTAATCTATGAGGGTAATATATTCTAATTGCTAAATGAACAGGGCAATCTGAGAATATTGGATTCAAATGGATTTTCTTGTGTTTGTGAAACTGCTGCAGAACACGCCATAAATGGGGTTTATGACCTTTTTTAGACCAGACTCATGAACACACAAATGTGAATGTATGCATACACACAATCTCCCTCTAGAGTCTAACTGTCTGTATCTTTCTCTCTCTCCCTCTCTCTCTCACAGAAACACACACACAACACACACACTCTCACTCATACACACACACACACACACAAATACCAACGAGAAACAGTGCTTTTCTACTTGAAATGCTCTTTAGACAATTGTTGACATTATTGGCTGAACAAGCCTATTGCCACCTGGACTCAGTATGCATCAAGCAATACGGGCTCTGCCTCCAGGTCTCTTTCTTGCCCAGAGCCATCATGTACAATGAGGGGAAAGACTAGAAATGTGGCCCTGTCAGGCAAGAACCTGATCATGTGATCCCTCCCAAGGCTTCTTCCAGGAAGTTATTTGGCATCCATAGCTGAGGGGCAGAGCCCACTGCAAAGGACTTCTGGAAGAAGTAGCTGGCAGAAAGTAATTCCATTACCATTCTCCAGGCTGGTCTCCCCTCACTGTTTTCTCCATCAACTTCCTCTGCACCTACACAGGCAGTCATGGGGAATGGGGAGGCAGAACCTCCTATTACACAAAGAAGCCTAGCAGCAAAAGAATCAGGAGATCTCTGCTCGACTGTGAAGTATGCAGAGAGGCTGAGAATCATGGTTTCTTGAGGAGGAGGTAACCATTGGCTGTGTCACAGGGATGGAGGCATGGAGACAATCAGTTTTGCCTGGACTCTGAGGTTGGTTTCCCAAATATGGTTCTCCCTGGAGTGAACTCCTTGCAACGAGGCCACATTCCAAAAAGAGACCATCACATCATATATAGTGTTACTCTGAAGAGGCCTGAGCTCCAAGGATGAAGTCAAAAGAGAAGACCTCTGCATGCCTGCACTCAGAGCCCTTAGTAGGACATGAAGCCTGACTGTGACATTCCATCCATCCAGAACGGCCGTGTTTTCAAAGCTCTTTACACCTGAGACTGTGTACAGGACCTACCCAGAGCCTCTGCTTGTACCCTCAGACCCACAGAGTTAGAAAACAGTCACCAACCTCAGGGACTCTGGCTCCCACCAGAAAGTATCCTGGAAAGAAGCAGAAAAGAAACCAAAGGTGGGAACTTGCCTGTGAATAAAAGTGAAATCTGGACTATTCACAGACCATCCAAGATGCACTCAAGCCTTACACTTTCCCCTAAAGTCAAAAGTGGACCCAAGCCCAGAGAGAAGAAACTTGTCCATAGTCCTTCTTAAGACTGACCCTTGTTGCTCTTGGGGTGCTAGGCAGCTTCCTCCTCAGACAGGGTATCCCCCGGAGAGGAGCACGGGAATGTAGAGGAGGAAGGGAGAAGAGCCCCACCAGCCACAAGGAGAAAGTGATTATGTAAAATGCAATGACTAATGTACTCTCTCAGGCAACACGGCATGTGGGGAAATAGATTTTTAGGAGATTAGTTTGAAGCAGGCACAATAAGAAATTGACAATGATGAAGACAGATCTAAGAATTCCCAAGACCCCCAGATGGCATTCAGTGGAGCCAGTGAGTGTTGGAGCAAGCAGACCCACATACCCCAGCCAGCCATCCCTCAGCTGCAAAATCATCTGGTGATTATGATCCCAATGATACCTCTGGGTTATCCAGAAACGAATAAATCACACTGACATAGTGAAAGGTGAATGAATGTGCTGGCTGTGGGCTCTTAGACAAGCCCACAGCTGACCTGGGGCCCATCTTGTCCCAGCGAAACCCTTGATGTCCAGCTTTGGTCTGGAGGAAGTAGGGAAGGGATGAGACTTGGACAAGAGCCCCTCTTCCTGCAGTGTGGACAGGCTGATGGCCTGAGGTTCATTTTATCGCCTCTCCTACTTGCTATAGCTCATGGATCAAAACCAGCCTAGATCAGGCACTGGAACTGAAGCCCACAGCTGCCCGATTCTAAGTCTGACACTCGACATTACTGCATGAGAAATCCTATCCTGGGACCCTTAGAAAACTAACCTCCTAGCTGAGCATGTGGTTTAAAGCCAAACACATAGAGCAGGAGACAATTTGGTGACAGGTCAAACTGACCCAGTTCTAGCACACCCCAAAAATACTGCTGGGTGTAGCCCCCTAAGCACTTCTGAGATTGTTCTGCTGGTCCAAGAATTTATATATTCTTGAACCCTAGCAATAAAGGGCTCAGGCCCCTTGACCGCTTACTGTGGGAGTGCCCCACCCCTGCCCCCATGAGAACTGCTTGGGAGCCCTCCCTGGAAATAAATAAAACCAAATTAAAATAAATGCCCTCGAGGGAGGTAAAACCTTAATCCCTGGATGGAAAATAGGTTTTATCTAAACTAGCAACTTTGATCAATTGGTAATGACTGCCCGGAGCATTGAACTGAGAAAGATTCTTAAGTTGTTCCCCAAGGTGATATTAAACATATTTAATGACCCACCAATCAGCACAGCCATCAGCCGCAGAGCTGAACACTTCCACCAGGGCCCCCAAAGAAACCCTAATAGGCTGAGCTCTTCCAGCTTGTTTAGATGTTAACTCTCTGCTAGCTGGGTGCCTGTGGAAAGTCCCAGGGGAACACTGGAAGCAAGAATCCATTACATAGAATTGCAGGAGTGGCTTCTGTTGGAGCCTGGTTGCATGGAGAGCATCAGGCTGCTGTCTCTCCTGTAGGAGGGAGGCAAGCAGCAAGCGATTAGCAAGCAGTACCTGCCTTGGGTAGAGAGCAGCCTTGAACTGACACAGAGCAGCTTGTTCTCTCCTGCCTGCACGCCTCTCCTTTAAGATCCTGTGCTCTCCTGGGACCAGAATGTAGTGAGAATGGTCCATTTTGTTGGGGTGCAAATAGTGAATTGCACAGACAACTTCAGAGTTCTCTAGACATATGTCCAATAATTGGTTTCCATTGCACATTCTCTTCTGTTTTGTTATGGTTTCATCATAGTGGAGTTATCATACGCCACTTTAGTCACTATGTGTTTCGGTGTCTGCTCCTTAGTTGCTACTAGTAATAGCATGATAAAGTGAAAAGGCAGATGGCTGTGTTTATTGTCTCGCTGGTTTGCGGGGGCTTAGAAGCTGTGTCAGGTACGTCACAACAGTCTTATGCGGGCTGCACAGGAGGTGAACTCAGATTTAAGCTCGTTGGCTGGTTTCCAACCATGGTTTTGCCACGTTCAATTTGGTAACCTTGGTCTCAGAGTCCACTTAAGATGAGGTGATGTCCGTGTCCACAGCTCGGTGACCACAGGGAGATTTCAATCAGTGAATTCAGCAAAACTTGTCCTGCTACGTATAAATGCACCTCGCTAGTTTGAAGCTCTGAGCTGGGCAACCATCTGCCAGGACAACGGGAAAGTGGGGCTCCAATGTCAAGCATCTACTGTCTTCTTCCAAGTGGGAGCTCTCCTGTAGGGGCCGCTCCTGGTGCTGCTGGCACCAAAGTCACCCCTGGTGCTGGGTGGAAGACGTGATGCTGGGGACCAAACTCAGGGCCTGCGCTTGAGCGCTGAGCCACCTCCTCCCTGGTCTTTGTCTCCCTCCATCATCCTGTGGCCTCCATCGCTTTTCAGTGTCTCTGGTTCTCACCTCATGAACGGATTCTTCTCAGAGCGTGTTCCACAACCAACAGCAGAGTTGGCCCGATTATTGTGGAAATGCTAATTTCTGCATCGAGACTCTTTCAGGCCAGACCCGATATCTAGCTTTTGATAGGCGGCCCCCACCCCTTTTCTGATGTACCCTCAAGTATGAGAGAAGCATGCTGGGAAATGATCGCTCTACCTACCAGTCCAGATGCATTCAGCAACACTTGTCCCATTGCACCCATACGCACTCAGTTCCTGAATCACTCTGGCCAGCCAGCTCACCCCCAGGTGCCCCTACCCAAGAGTGTTGTAGCAGCTTCTAATTAATGAGCACCTAAGAAGGAGAGGGGAACTTGATCACTTCCTGGGGCTCCTGGGGTCTGAATGCTCCCACCTGGGGAAGACTTAATAGGTTTGATCAAAAACATCTTCACTGGAGCCGAATAGAGCAATGCTCTCACTTCCAGTGTTTATCTTACTATTTGGGGGTATGCGGTGCTTTTAGGCCATACCTGGTGATACTCAGAGCTTGCTTCTACCTCTCTATCAGGCATAACACCTGGCAGGGCTCAGGGGACTGTATTAAATGTTGAGGATCAAATCCAGGTCAGCCAGATGCAAGGCAGTTGCCTTATCTGCTGTCTGTCACTCAGGCCCTTACTTTGTTTCTAAGGTCAATTCCAGGAAAATGACAGTGGGAAAATTATGAGAGCACCTGGGAAAAATTTAGATGTGCAAAATCAATCCTGAGAAAACAGGAGAAAAAAGTCATAATTGCTAAGCCCAAATTTGAAACAGTAAAAAAAAGTAACAGAAGCCTGAGTAATAAGTCAAAATTTATTGTACAATGTGTACAGAATAGAATTCCTCATAACAAAAATGAAAAATAAAATCAAAATGATAGAAAAGTTTTAGATTCCATCAGATAGTAAAAGATGGAAAAATTCAATTTACATGATAGACTACTCCATAAAATATTTTTTTGAAAACAAGTACTGTTTGTGTTTTACCAATCAAAATGACTATTTACAGGAATGTAATCAAAATAACATTCTGGGGAGTCAAATAGCAAAGAGTAGTCTTTCTACAGGCCACATTGGGCTGAATATATAACTTTATATGTAACTGGGATATATATATTATATAAAACTAATAAAACTATGTAACTGGGCTGTATATATAACCGTATATAACTGGGCTGTATATATAACTGGGCTGTATATGTAACTGTATATAACTGGGCTGTGTATATAACTGTATAATAACTGGGCTGTATATATCTGCCCAATACTTAGGCAGCTACCTGTGGTTCTCACTCATAGGATATGCTCAATAATCTAGGCATAAGTGCTATTGATGCTGGGCAGGGCTTGTGCCCACTTCCCGCCAATTTCCCCAACAACAAATTACTACTGTTGTACTCTCTGGGGAATCTCAGTAAAGATCCACTGCTGAGAGGCAGAGAGATAGTACAGGCATTAAGGTACTTGCCTTGTAAATACTGACTGGCTTCTATCCCCAACATCCCATATAATATCTAACTACCACTAGGAGCTATTGCAGGAGTAAGCCCTTTGGGTGTGGCCCAAAGTAGGTAGGAAGGAAGGAAGGAAGGAAGGAAGGAAGGAAGGAAGGAAGGAAGGAAGGAAGGAAGGAAGGAAGGAAGGAAGGAAGGAAGGAAGGAAGGAAGGAAGGAAGGAAGGAAGGAAGGAAGGAAGGAAGGAAGGAAGGAAGGAAGGAAGGAAGGAAGGAAGGAAGGAAGGAAGGAAGGAAGGAAGAAGGAAGGAAGGGAAGGAAGGAAGGAAGGAAGGGAAGGAAGGAAGGAAGGAAGGAAGGAAGGAAGGAAGGAAGGAAGGAAGGAAGGAAGGAAGGAAGGAAGGAAGGAAGGAAGGAAGGAAGGAAGGAAGGAAGGAAGGAAGGAAGGAAGGAAGGAAGGAAGGAAGGAAGGAAGGAAGGAAGGAAGGAAGGAAGGAAGGAAGGAAGGAAGGAAGGAAGGAAGGAAGGAAGGAAGGAAGGAAGGAAGGAAGGAAGGAAGGAAGGAGAAACCCATTCACTGCTACTGAATTTGTATATTGATCTTGAGGCAAACGCACCTCCCCCTTGAGAGGAGGAAAAAGATGTCTGAGAATATCTGAGAAACGTTGCTTTGCATGTTGAAATCTTTCCCTTAATTCTTTGTTTCTCCAACCTTCTTCTGTGTCATGAATCATTATCTGTGCATTGCTCACCAACTGCTCCTCGAGTCCACACCATCAGCATCTCCATCTGGACCAAACCATGTCACTCACTAGTCATTCTATTTTACTCCTACCTTCTTACAACTTTTCTTTAGTCCCTTTCCAGAGAGATCTCTCAAAGGCCTACATCAAATTATGTTCCTCCACCTAAACTATTCAAAGGGTTCCCATTTCACTTTAATGAAGCATAGAATCCATCTCTTGCTTTAGCAAACCTGTTCTGCTCAGACCCTTTCCTGCTTCCCCAGATAAACCACGTCCACTCCAACTCACTTCCCCTGATAGACTGCATCCACTCCAACTCACTTCCCCTGATATACCGTGCTCACTTCAGCTTGGTTCCCCTGATATATCACATCCACTCCAATTCACTTCTCCTGATACACTGTGTCCACTCCAACTCGCTTCCCCTGACACACAATATCCACTCCAACTCGCTTCCCCCTGATATACCACATCCACTCCAACTCACTTCTCCTGATACACTGCGTCCACTCCAACTCACTTCCCCTGATATACTGTGTCCACTCTAATTTACTTCTTACTCTTCCTTCTATGCCTGTTGGTACCAAGCCCTGAGTCTTTGCACTGACAATTTCCTCTGCTTTAAGCATTTGGTTCTCTTATTCTGTCCTTTCCATATCCGTCATTTTCAGATTCCAACTGAAACATCATGTCCTGGGAGGGGTATTTTGTGACTAACTCCCATCCAAATCAGAAACCAGAATCGCTGTTGTTTCATCCTGTTTAATATCTGACTGATACTCCAACACCTTTGACCATTTCTCGACTGATCTTTCCATTACATTGTTAGGTGCCAGATGGGCTGGTTTTGTTCTTGCTCACTATCTGTCAGTACCCACTGTGTATTTAGAGATGTAATGACTGAATAATAAGTGTATGGATGAATGAGCAAATGAATAAATGAAGTGCCTCTCAAAGCCAGAATGTTGAGATTAAAGAGAAATGAAGGTAAGATGAATCTTTCTTCTCCTAACCTTCCTCAAGTTCCTCCTTTCCCTCAAGTTTCCTGCTCCACTCACCTCCTCTGAGTTTCTCAAGTAGTCATTTACATAGATGGCCCTTAGCCCTTCACCTAGCCCGAAGCCCTCTTGTGGCCCTATTGCTTTATTTTGCTTGTAGCATAGGTCTACCCAGATTGGAAATCCCAGTTGATTGGAACCTCCTTGAAGAATGAAGCTATGTTTTTTGAGACTTTTAGCTTCCAGCTGGCAGCTAATAAATGGTCATATACAATATGAGTCCAGAGTTCCATATGCTCGAAAGCACCTTCTGGAAATGTACTGTGCAGTAAGTGAGCTGAGAGTCCTGAAGTGACTCAGTTCCTTGGTGGTCAGCCAGACGCAGGACTCTTTCTGGACTAGTGTGTCCTATGGCCAGGCCAGTATTTTCTTCAGGGGGTCATAAGACATGGTGAGTCTTGAATATTCCTTGTTGCCCCTCTCATCTGAACAGAGGCCAGACATTCTGAGAACTAACATTAGGCTGGGCCATGTAAAATTGCCTGCATTCTACAACTTTTGGCATACAAAGAAACAGTTTCATATATTTCATAGCCTAGTGATATTCAAATTCTGAACTTCTCTCAGAACCAGGCCCTGGTCTATCCATCAAAGACACAGTGTCCTGGGGCTGGAGCTATAGTGCAGTGGGTACAGTACTTCCTTGCACTGGCCCGACCCAGGTTCAATCCCCTGCATCCTATATGGTCCCCTTAGCACTGCCAGTAGTAACCCCTGAGCATTGCCAGGTGTGATACAGTATCTTTATCTGCTAATTTCACTCCACTCAAGTAGGTAATGACCCCTTTACAGATTAGAACACTGAGTCCCAAGAGCGAGGCCAGCCCCACCCAGCTGCTCACATCCAGGTCAAGAACCTGGGTCTATTGACTTGCAGTTGGTTGTGCTCCTTCCACAAAGCCCCAGAATGGCGTCAGAACAAAGTTAACTGTTAGTGGAGCATGGAAACCAGGTGGGGTGAGGGGAAGGAGCGGGGTTTGCAAGCTCTTGGTCCTCACTGTAAATAGTCTGGTGCCACATCAGCACCTGCCTCAGAGACGGGGGCAACACAGAGAAGCAGAACCCAGGTGAGTACCACATACTAAAAGTACATTTAAAGACTCATCAACAAACCTGGAGAATTCAGTATTGAGACACCTCAGCAACCAACGGAGTCCAGCTGCTCACTCAATATTGATCCTGACTCCCCCCACCGACCCCCTGCCTACAGGCGCCATTGTCCAGGCCAGATCAGTAGGAGCATAGGCTCTCACACTAACAGGCTAAAGTGCTCCCCCACCAGCCTGGGGTCCAGCCCCATCCCCAGTATCCCGAGACACACTCTCCTGGCCACCCCAGGGACAGATGCTGTCGCCTTGCCTGATAATGATGTCATTTACCTCTCAGTTTCCTCAGGCTGGATTTTGTTTGCTATGCTACAGGAGTTCTCAATTAGCCTCTCTCCTCCACCATCTGCTAAGGAGATGAGCGTTCCACACACACACACACACACACACACACACACACACACACACACCACTCCTCCTGCAAAGCCTCCGAGCCAGTGGGGACGAGCCCATCACAGTTGTCCCACTGTGGGGACACCCGAGATGATGGAGGTGGCAGAGGGTCTAAGTTCAAGAGTGAAACAAGGGAAGCTGCCACCGTTTTCAAGCTGGGTTCCCCTCCTTTGCTCAAAAAGTCCCTCTCCAGTTGAGTTCTGCCCGGGTAATCCAGTCCCCCTGTTCACCTGAGGGTCTTTGCTGAACAAGCTCTGAAACCAGCCATCCTGGTTTCGTCCATGGACCTGAGGCTGGTCACTGACATGGTCTTGACAGACGCCATTCCTGCGCCAGCCTTCCCGCACATTCACTACATGTGTGCACCTAAGAAATGCAGTGAACCAATTCCAGTCCCAGATATTTACCCTAGAGTAATGAACATGTGGATCCACACAAGCATGGATACATAAATATTCATGGAAGTTTTACTCTTTTTCAGAAGTTCACACCTGGCTCAGGGTCCATGAAATGCCAGGATTTCCCTGCAGCACAATGGAATACTACTTGGTCACAAATGGACCAAGCACTAACACTTCAATACAGCTTAACTTCATAAAAAATGCAAAGGAGGAGGGTGTGATAGATACTGCAGCAGGTAAGGCACTTGTCTTGCATGTGGCTGACTCAGATTTGATCCTGGCATTATATACGATTGTCCTGAGCACTAGCAGGAGTAACCCCTGATCACAGAGTGGGGGTAATTCCTAAGTTCACTGCCAGGGATAATGACACCCCTTACCAAAAAGGAGCGAGAGAAATAGTACAGGGTGTCGGGGATTCCGCTGGGGTCCCCGACAGTATCAGGACAGAAGTTCTCTTCTACCTCTGAGGCCGCGGGGGACAGATGAAAACTCAGAGTCTGGCGCAGTTCCAAAAAGGCTTTTAATAGTACAAAAATTCTACCACCACAATCCAATATAATAAAAGAATTCTAGCTCCGGTCAGAACTTAGACCATACAGGAGAGCCCAAGTCTCCCACCAAAGAGAGAGGATCTCACCCGAGAGGAGACCCACCCAAAAGAATGGGAAAAAGAGAAGGGGGTTCAAGTCAGTCCCCTTATATACACCAAAGTAATCCTATCTGTGACAGTGGTGACAGTGAGTGTCCTCTCAACAAAGAACCCTAAACAGCTTGTAGAAGTGTGGTGCCATACCCTATTACAGGTATAAACAAAGGATTATATAAGCCAAGGACTAATCCCTTCTTCTGAGATTATCTCTTATGTAAAACACTGGAGAGAAGAGGGGGCAGATATAAAGTAATACATCTTTTTTTTTTGTGCTTTTTGGGTCACACCCAGCAATGCTCAGGGGTTACTTCTGGCTCTTCACTCAGGAATTACTCCTGGAGGTGCTCGGGGAGGACCATATGGGATGCCAAGGATAGGACCCAGGTCAGCTGCCTGCAAGGCAAACACCCTGCCTGCTGTGCTATTGCTCCAGCCCCCTAAAGTAATACATCTTAATTTCATAGGCTTCATGTAATCTAGATGGTACCCACAAGGTCCTTCTTATTATCTGCATCAGGGTGATTCTGAGTATCTTGTTCTCCATATACTGAAAGGGTCACACTCGCCTGCGTGAGGGAAAACTAGTATGATCCTTCCTATAATCTTAAAGATAGTCTCAATGTAGTCAGGGTGGTAGTCTCCTGGTAAATTCTAACTGTCCCACGCTGGGTGCAGTAGGTATAAAGAGGAGCTGTGCTCAATCTAGATAACATAGAAGTCTTAGTAGATGTATAAGTCAAAAGTTATTCAGAGTCAAGGTGACTTCTGTAACTGCCACACCCTCTATCAGTGTTTACATAGAAGAGAGATCTCATTAGAATGAACCTTGGCTTAAGAACATATAAGTAGATTAAGCTGTGAGTGAGTCAAACAGCAAAGCTCCCAGTCTAGCTAAACCTGTCATCCAACAAGGAGGGTTGCCTTGCACATAGTCAATCTGGGTTCAATTCCAGCCACCCTATGGTTCCCCAAACATAGCCATGAATAATTCCTGAATGAAGAACCAGGAATAACCCTGAGCATCAATCAGATGTTGCCCCCAAACAGAAACAAACCAAAAAAAAATCTATGGGAAAGATTCCAGATATACACAAGAGTTCTTGTTGCACAACTCTGCTGAGGTGACATTCTAGAAAAGGCAGAGTCATACTGCAGAAGCAGATCATGGTTTGCCAAGGGTTGGATGGGGGAAAGAAGGTCGACTGTAAATGGTCATAGGGGAGCATAAATGGAAATGTCCTCTTATCAGATTGGGCTGTTAATTACCCAAGTGGACTTCTTTTTGTGAAAACTCATTATTGAGATTTTATTCTCTAAAAATAAACAAACATTGTTTGTAAGCCAAACCTCAATTAAACTAATTATTTTTCTTGAAAAATCAAACAAGTTAATTTTAAACCACAGAGCATTTTTAAAGATTGTAAAGCTCATAAAGATTTTAAATCTTCAAGATGGAACTACAATGTCCAAATCTTTCCTAAATTCACTTGGCAAAGGATGTAATGTAGAATTTTAGAGAATGCCAATGGAAGTATTGAGGAAATTGAGAGAACTGCCTGAGAGAACTACCAGCCTGAAGAAACATCACCCACTTTACAATAGGTTCGTTCGTTTAGAACTCAGCACCCTTGAAAAGGAGGCACCTTCTGTGCCAGGTCTTTGTGAGAATAGGGTAATTTCCTGTGGATTGGGGCTGAGGGGCCCACAGAATTACTCAGAGGGAGGAAGTGAGAGTTGAGTGGAAACAGGATCTGGAAGACCGATGAGGCGTTCAGTGAGCTGTGACCTTTGGTCCCTATACAAGGCCTCTCACCCAGTGTTTTGTCTAGATCCCTCTGTCAAGAGTTGACTGTCCCAGAAGCCCCAGGTCCACCCTCTACTCCAAGCTTTTTTTCATGGGCTTCTCACTGTTTGGCCCAAGGTTGAGCCCTGATCTTGGGCTAGGCATGTCCCCACAATTTAATCATCAGGACTCTCAGACTTCCCAATGGTTTCAGGAGCATTATGGAATTCAGAAGTAGCTGGAAAGCTATGGTGAAGGGCATCCAAGGACAAAAGCCTTCACCTTGGCTAGTTCTATCTCTAGCTGAGCCAACCTCTCCCCTGCCCTTTCCTGGGCAGGCCCCAGACTCAGAGTCATGGAAAAACACAACTAGAACCAGACTCATAGAACCAGCTGCACGGAACTTACCTGCTTCTTCAAATGGATACAGCCCAGACCAGTGGACTCTGCTCTCAAGGTCAGTGGACTCTGCTCTCAAGGTCTGCATCCCTCCTGCTATTTGTGCCCTTTGACATGGTTCCTTTTCAGAAACAGCATCTACAGCGAAGCAGAGCAGAGATGAAGGCTGCAGAAACAGTTATTCTCATCAGTGTGGCTCTAGTCTACATTCCGTCCCTGCTCCTTGTCTAGGAAATCAGGGAATCAGGCAGCCACAGGAGCGTCACCAACTTTCCCTGCATGCATCCCATGTTAAGCAATCCCTGAACCTCCAAGTCTCTGAGACAGAACTTCTCAGGACAAAGAGCCAGGATTGTCACTATGAGGAACCCATACGTGTGGCAGAGCCCAGGGAACGTACACTGGCCAAGGGCTTGGACACCTGCCTCCCTTCATACTATGGTCACTGCAGAAAAAAATCCCTTCCTCCCTCCATAGCTCGCCCTGAGCTCTGGGCTGCAGGACCTTGGGCAGCTGAGATGGGGGATGCCCCTACCGAGATCTCACACAGGAGCTGGGATCACGGGGGGGAAGAGGCAGCAGTGGTGACCTCCAGCCCACAGGAAATGGGGTGGCCAGGAGTAAAGTTATTTTCTGTGTTCAAGATGGTGCTGAACTTACAGGATGACCAGAACCTCTGAAGCTACTATTTTGTCATTTTTATTGCCCACAGCCAGTTCTGGAAACTTCCTGCAGTTCTTCACAATACCCATTTACAAACTCACGTTGCTTCTGAGGACGAAGACTGAAACAGGCGAATGACCTGTTGCCTCTCCTCCAGCAGCTGCTGAACGAACGTCGTGGTCTCAAGACCCCTTTTACTCCTCAAAGTAATGGTCCTCCCCACCTGAGCTTGCATTGGAGCTGTTTGTCTCTATTGATATTTACCTTACTTGAAATCGAAATGGAGGCATTTTTAAATGCTTTTAATTCATTTAAAAATAATGAGCTCATTACATGAACATTAACTCAAAACCAGTTTATACAAATGAGGGGCTTTTATGAAAAAAACTTAGTGCGTTGTCCAGACTGAAATAGTGAAATGAGTGGGATCCTGGAACTGGCACATTTTGGAATATCCGACAGCTGGATCCAGAGGTTGGCTTTGACCTTCCATCTGCTTCAGTAGCACACATCACAGAGCCTTTGGGATGCCACTGTGTGCACGACACTCCAAAGACCGCTGCTTCATCCTGTTGATGAGAGCCACAGGTCGCCTCACGTTATTTCCCACCCTACCCAGAAAAGAGTCTCCTGGGACCTCCTCAATGGAAGAATCCCTCCCCGACCATAAACCTTCCAATTCCTTTCTAGGCTTGTCTGACTGACTAGAGATGGTTGCAGCTGACAGAGGAGCAATGGCAGCATCTGGCTTGTGAATGGATGCATGGAGCCACCAAAGAAAGCAGTGGGTAGGGACTGAATTTGAGTGCATGCTTATCTTTGCATGGACTCAAACTGTTAAGCTATTTCTCTGCCCACAAAGAAAAAGGCGCCTGGGAGGTATGGTGGGTTCTAGCCCTGGCCTGCCACCCCAGCAGAGCCTTGCAAGAAACCAGAGGAACCCCACACCATGAGGGCCGCCATTTTCCACATCCGACTCCCCTCTCCTCAGAGCTCCTCCCAGCAGAAGAGCTGATCACAGCCTGGCTTGCACGGCCGCTTTGCAGCCGCATGGTTCATCAATAAATGCTTGAGGTTTGAGGTGACTACTAGAGTATCCCACCTGCACGGCAGAGCCTGTCAAGCTACCCGTGTTGTATTTGGCGTGTCAAATACCAGTAACAATTATAGACCTCATTCCCATGACCTGATGGAATGGTTTGAGGCTCCTTATGTTCCTGGAGCAGGCTGATGCCCTTGGGCTATCTCACATGTGACAGGACGTATTGAGATGTTACTGGTGCCCACTTGAGCAAATCAATGATCTACAGGAAAACAAGTGACAAGTGATCCCACCTCCAAGGGAAAAAAAGGAAAAAACTTTTGCTATTTAGCAGGAAGGTCATCTGTTTCTATCCTGGAAGTACTATCAGATAAATGAGCTTTCTGGAGTAATGATTAAAAGTAACAGAGACAGGGGCCGGAGCGATAGTCCAGCGGGTAGGGCGTTTGCCTTGCATGCACCGGCCCAGGTTCAATCCCGGGGTCCCATATGGTCCCCCGAGCACCGCCAGGAGTAATTCCTGAGTGCAGAGCCAGGAGTAACCCCTGAGCATCGCCGGGTGTGACCCAAAAAGCAAAAAAAAAAAAAAAAAAAAAAAGTAACAGAGACAATATGAAAAGAATTGAATATAAAAACATGGGACTTTTAAAATATGTCAAGGTTTATTTTCCTCTATTGCTAATAAATGATACTGTTAATAAAAACAAAACATATTCACTAAAGTTTTTTTACAAATTAACCACAAATATAATGCTCTTAAATTTAATTAAAAAAAAACAGTGGGCCTATAAGCAAACACAGTGGGCACAGCCCCTGCCCAACCCCACCAATACAGGCAATGTTAGGCAGAAAATAATCCTACTCTGTTCTCTGTTTTGTGCCAGATGCTAGAACCCTCCAACCACTCAGAAACACACACTGAGGACCAGAGAATAGTACAGCAAGTGAAGTGTTCGCCTTGTCCACGGCCGACCCAGGTTTGATCCCAGGGGCCCCATATGGTCTCCCAGGTTCCTCCAGGAGAGATATCTGAGCTCAGTCGAGAGTGAATCCTGATCACAGCCAGGTGTGGCCACCAAGAAGAACAAACCAAGGAATGTTGAAAGCATGAGTAAAATAAATGGCCAGGTATGTATACAATTTTTCCCCCAAAGGGAAAATAAAATAGTTGTCCAGGTGATAAGCAAATACCTCAGCCCCTGCCCACTCGGGGTGATGAGTCAGGAGAGCCCCCTGCTGGGGGCCTGTGTTCACCCGTCACTCCTCACTCTCTCCCCCAGAAGTGCTGAGGGGGTCCCAGTGGGAGACTTGTTTTCACAGATGCCTATTGGTACCTTTGTGGGAGTCATAGATCCCCCAAACTGGCTCCCTGCCAGGAACCCAGGAAGCCTCAGCCCAGTCACCTCCTGCGTCTTTCACCACCAGAGTGTTCCTTTCAAAGGACTCCTCCATTGCCCAGCCCAAAGGAAAGTGAGTGCTCCCAAGCAGCAGACCAGTGCTCCATGACTGACGTACCCGGCTCTTCAGGTCTCAGCCACCGCCCCCACCCTGCAGCAGACACTGGCCCATTCACTGCATGGACCCAGGGGCACTTTAGCAGCCTTGAGCCTGCTTGTGAGTGGACAGAAGTTCCAGCAGAGGCCACTCTGGGCTCCAGGTGCCACAACCTCATGTCCTCAACACTCTCCATTGGGGCTTTAGAGGCTTAAGGAGAGTCAGTCTAGGTCTGCCAAGGGGGATGCAAGGTCCAACTAAGCCTTCCCCTAAGCCCTAAGCCTTCCCCTAAGCAGGAGAATCCAGCTGGTCTGCCCATGCTCCACACAGTGGAGAAACCACAGCGCCTGCAGCGCCCCTGTCGGTCCAACACATTCTCCACCCACAGAGCCAGGCTCCTTCAGACAAGGTGAAGTTGAAGTTAACCCCTTATTGCTCTTCCAGGGGACCTGGGGGCAAAAACCCTGTTATTCCGGGCAGGATCTAAACACAGCTCCAACGCCACAGCTTCAGCAGGGAGCTGACAAGAGCCAATCCTCTGCACTGAGCCTGCTCTGATTTCATGCCGGCAAATTATTTTTTAAAGGGCATTAATATCACAAGCTGATGACTTTCAGCCCTGAGCAAATGATGCATTTTAATGTTTCTTTACACATAGCTCTCAGCCCAAGTGAAGCTGTCTTGGCAAAGCATTAGCAAACATTTACATTTCAAAACTCAACAGAAGGGCTGTTGTGAGCTTTTTCTTCCTTCCTTTCTTTTGGGAGATGCCCAGACACATAAATCATATTTCACATGTTAAGTGGTGTGCAGCATCCCGATTCTAACCCCTGGCATTGCGTTGGAAGATGGTTGCACCTGGTTTTCGGGCCTACAATGCAAAGATTGATTTAGAAAGAGAGGAAGGACTGCAGCGACTTCATCACAGCCCGCTGTTTTGCTGGCTGGCCAGCTCCTTTTGGAAACAACAAAGACTTTTCCCATTCCTTTATTCTTCTGCCCAGGGGAAGGTACTGGGCTTTGGGGGGAGTTGCAATGTCGGAGGGTCAGAGAAGTGTTTATTTTTCCAGATGGTGACAAAGCCCAAACCACAGTGAATGCAAACATAGCTGAGAATTAGAACCCATCAGAGCAGAGACGCATTTCCCACTGTAATAAACGCAGATTGGTTAAGTGCCCAGAGCCAAGCTCAGAGTTGCGGATCCACAAGCTTATTTTAACTGGTGCCTCGTTACCTGTCAGTGTCCAGAGGCCAAGAGGATCGTGCCATGCAGGCTTGGGGGCGACTGGGGCTACACCTCATGGTGTCAGCGGGTCATGCTCAGCCAGGGATCACACTTAGGACCCTGGCCAGGCTCACTAGGCCTGGGCGCTACCCCTTGTGCCATCTACCCAGCCTGGGAAGACCCTGCAGCATTTTAAAACATCTTCCACTACCCTCTGTCCCAAGATCAAATTCCTTATTCCCCCTAGCTCCAGTATGATGGTTCACGCAAAGCCCTGTTGACGGAGAGGAAAGGATTGTAATCTCCACTCAGTGGCTGCCACAGTGAGATCTTCCATGTAGTTCAACCTCTGTATGCTTCAGTTTCTCCATCTGGGAGATGGGAAGAATCAGGCTCTTCATTTGTGGAGCTAAATGCAACAGAAGCAAGAACGGGCTTTTGTCTTTAATGCCTCAAGAACAAATACACAAACCTCCTTTCTCCCAGGATACTCTGGCTTCTGCATTTCTCAGGCTTTAACGCTGTTTTCAACCCCAGGCAACCCCCTTTCAAAACCTTCCAGGCCTTCAGAGTACTAATAGCAAAACTAACTGCTTTCTTGGGACAGGTGGTATGGCAGGCAGGGAGCTTGCCTAGCAGGGCGCAGACCCAGGTTCAATCCCAGCTCCGCTGTGGGAACCCCACCAGGAGTGTTAACTGAGTGCAGAGTCAGGAGAAAACCCTGAGAAATACCAGGTGTGGCTCCAAAACAAACAAAAAGTCTATATAATCCCATTTGTTTCCAAATGGGATTATATAGACTGTGTTACATTTGTGTAAAAACTCACAAACCAGCCCGACACTGGGGTGAGTTTGTTTCTTTGGAGCAACGTCCAGTGGTGCTCAGGGGTTATTCCCAGCTCTGTGCTCAGGGCTTTGCTCTTGGTGGTAGAGATTGGATCTGACTCAGCCTACTGAGCTCTCTCCCACCCTGGGGGTATATTCACAGTAGGTGAATTATACAGCAATAAAAATAATTAACCAGGAAAGGAAAGTTACCACAATTTGGAGAGGTTAGAAGACAACCATTAGCAATGGAGGAAATCTGCCAAAGCCCGAGCCCTGAAGTCTGGGGCAAACAGCTCAGACATCTCCAGCTGGGCCCCAGCCAGCTATTTTAGGCCCTGCGCTGGGTCCTCTTGTGCAATGGCTGGGCGGCTAAGGGGAGCCCAGAAGGCTGGTGACCCACCTCCTATCTCGCCAAGCCCCTCAGATCTGCTCTCCTGCTCTGCCTCCCTTCCCTCCTGACAACACTGTATAGAAGGGACTCGGCATGCGTGGGTGCCACATGTCACTGCGGATGCTCACCCAGCCTGGACCAAGGTTCTCACTGAACTCAGGGAAGGCTACGAGGAACACACAGTCCATTGTCCTGCGGCTCACAGGCCCTGATAGCCCCTCTCCTCCCCCCTCTCATCTCCTCCAATATTTATTTCCTTCTCTCTCGTGTTCCCTTAGGGGGGCGACAGACATCCTGTGGGGCAGGACGCAGCAGCTTGGCCTCTAGGGGGCATCTCTGGGGCGCACAGTCCATCCGTCTGTTCCCTCCCTTCCCTCCTCTTCTGTCACGGGAGGGCAGTCTGCCGGATGTCAGCACACTCACACACCTACACACCTGCCGGACAGTCTGTCCAAGCCAGGGCTGTGTGTGCCCGGTACTTCCTGCCCAGCTACCACTTGCCTCGGGGACCGTGCCTTGGACTCCAATTCCAGGGTTTTTGTTGTTTGCTTTTTGCATCACACCCGATAATGCTCAGGGGTTACTCATTGTTCTTCGCTCAGGAATTATTCCTGGTAGTGCTCGGGACCATATGGGATGCCGGAGATCGAACCCGGGTTACCGGGTATAAGGCAAACGCCTTCCCTGCTGTGCTATTGCTCTAGCCCCCTCGTTCCAGGGTTTTGATCTCGCAAATGTGCCAGAATTCACAGGATCACTGTATCACTGTCTTCCCGTTGTTCATCGATTTGCTCGAGCGGACCTCAGTAACATCTCCATATGTCCTGTCTCATGCTAGTAGAGCCCAAGGGCATCTGCTTGCTTCAGGAACATAAAGATCCACAATCCATTCGGAATGAGGTCTATAATTGTTACTGGTATTTGGCATATAAAATACAACACGGGTAGCTTGCCAGGCTCTGCAGTGCAGGTAGCATACTCTTGCAGTCATTTCTAAGTCCAGCATTCAATGACGAACCACGTGGCTGCTTGCAGCCCCGCTGAGCCAGACTGTGATAGGCTGGTCTGCTGGGTGGAGTTCTGACGAGAGAGAAGTCCGGATGTGGAAAATGGAGGCCCTCATGGAGTGGGGGGGTCGTCTGGCTTGTTGCAAGGCTCTGCTGGGCCATCTCTCCTGGGCTCCTTGTAAGCAGCTGGGCACAGGGAGAGCAAGTAGCAGCTCTGCCCCATGTCTGTCACAGGATACAACAGTGCAACAGTGCAACTTCTGGCTATGGCTTGTCCAGCTGCCCCTCAGCAAACATACCCTAAAGCTAAAGACAGAAACGAGCAGGGTCTGTGCCCAGACAACCCCAGGACAGGGGCTAGGGACAATGGGTTGGACATACCTTCAGGAAGCCAAGCCAGCCTCAGGCAGCACCACCAGGGGTCTGGTTTTGTCTCTTGACTCAGACATTACGGAACAGAGACCCGCAGCTCTAAGTGGGTCTCTGTTCCCACAGCAGGAGCCCACTCAGGCGGGGCTGGGGCACTCCCTGATTTGTCCTATCCAACGACAGGACAGGCATCTGCAGGAAATTCCCTGCCTTGAGTTCTTTCTGGAAGTTTCTATCTTGGCATGAGGGCCTTCTGCGGCTTTCAGACACCAACTACTCATCTCCAGTATTGGGGTCCCCCTGTGCTTCCCAGCCTCATTTGTGCTCTCGACCTCCCTGAGATTCCCTCAGGGAAACAGGGCAGCTCAGAACCACCAAAGAGGACCCCTCAACCATCACCTCACGCTCATGCTCCGGGTCTGGGCCCTGCAGTGTGACTTACTCATGTTTCCTCAGCCCCAGATTCTTTGCCCCCTGGGAGCAGTCAGAGAAGGGAACTTATCTGTACTACCAACAAAAAGGACTCTAGAAAGTGCCCGCCACCCTGCCCTCCAAAGCCCCCTACCTCCAACTGCTCATACCTGGGTCTGCCTGTCTCCCTGCCCCACAAAGCCTCCCTCAGCCCCTGGGCCCCTCAGAACACGGTGACACCCAGTGACATCTCACCAGGAAGTCCCCTCCCACACACACCTGCACCCCTGCCCAGCCACCAACCAGAGCCCTCCATCTAGGGGCATGACAGACACTGTGGAAATCCCAGGAGATACTCCGCTTTCTCCTCTTGGGTGCAATCCCACCCAGCACACCTGTGCTCAGCACCTGCCCATCTGTGTGAACATGTCAATGGCCGCCACATACATGGCCTCCGCCTTCAATGCCAGCTCTTGATGCCTGGACCTACCGCCCTACCACCCGCTGACTTTCCTCTGCCTTCTCTGCACCAAATATCACCAGAATCATCTGCCAGGGGGTCACCCTGGACCACCCATCTTCCCCTCTCTCACCTCTGAGGGCAGCTCAGGACAAAGAGGACTGACTCTGTTACCCCACACATCCTGGCATCCTCCTTGGTTCATTTTCTTCTTCATCTTGGCCAATATCACCAGTGTTTGGACTGTTTAAGAGCCTCAAAATGTTTCCGCGTGCACCACAGAGCCCCAGAAGTACTCCGATCCCTGCTTCCAGACTGTCTAAATCCTCTCACAGTCCTGGAATAAAACCCTGAGTCCTGGGGCGCTCCCCGTGCTCTCTCCCTCCCTCCCTCCCTTCCTACCTCTCTCCCTCCCTCTCTCTCTCTCTCTCTCTATCTATCTATCTATCTATCTATCTATCTACCTATCTGTCTATCTATCTATCTATCTATCTATCTATCTACCTACCTATCTGTCTATCTGTCTATCTATCTGTCTATCTATCTATCTATCTATCTATCTATCTATCTATCTATCTATCATCTATCTATCATCTATCTATCTATCTGTCTGTCTGTCTGTCTGTCTGTCTGTCTGTCTGTCTGTCTGTCTGTCTGTCTGTCTGTCTGTCTATCTATCTATCTATCTATCTATCTATCTATCTATCTATCTATCTATCTATCTATCTATCTATCTATCTATCTATCTATCTATCTATCTATCTATCTATCTATCTATCTATCTCTATCTCTCTCTCATTGTGAGCCTCTTCACCAAAGAGCATAAACCCAGGAAAATCAAAGCTCACGGTGTAATGGGAACTCTTGGACGCCCCCTTGTGGCCATATCTTGAGAGCCTTTGGAGATACGCCAGTACATTTCTTTGTGTTAATCTTTGGGAAGGGAAGAATACTTGCTCACTGTATTCCGCAAAGGGGCCCTGAAACTGGAAAGGGAAGTACTCCCAGATACCAGCCCTAGAGGCAGAATCCCCCACTTGCCAGAGGAAGTGTCCAGACAGAAATGTTCACTGCCAGAGCCTCTAATTCCTGAGATTCCTGACTGTTAGAACGTGTATAAAAATCCCTTCTCAGGGGCTGGAGCCGTAGTACAGCAGATAGGACATTCGCTTGGCACAAAGCCAAGTGGGTCTCAATCCCAGCATCCCATATGGTCCCCAAGCATGGCCAGGGGTGAGTCCTGAGTCCGGAGCCACAGCAACCCCTGAGCATTGCTTGGTGTGGCCTAAAACACAACAACAACAACAACAATAACAAAAATCCCTTTCCAACAAGCCACCTTGGTAAGGATGCTGTAAGCTACCATTTCTACTTCCTGTCTAGCTCCTGTCTGTCAGGGGATCCTGGCCAGCAACCCCCTGGCTGGATCTTATTGGACTTCATCCCTGCAAAAGGAGAAGGAAGGACTGGGAAGAAGCATCTGCCTTGCCGCTGTAGCAGAAAGGAAAAGAAAGACACCAACTCAGTGGGGGTCCTGGAAAGCAGTTCCCATTTTACTGAGCACAGTTTAAGCCTTTTATACAGTTCCTGGGTGGAGGGGGCACAAGCACAAATCACATAGCACCCTGGGCCGTAATTGCTATCCGGACAACAGCTAACAATCACTGATTTACATATTCCTGTGATCAGAAGACAGGTACATCCTGCCTCACCTTAGATGTAAATCATTTGCCTGCCAATCTCCCACTGCATAAGCACAGATGTCTTTCATGTAGGTGTAAACTCATGAGCATCCACTGCCCTGAGAACAGAGCCCACCTCAGACCCCGCCCACAGGGCCTCCCAGCGGGCAAAAGTGCCAGGCCCCAACACTAGCTGCTTGGAGCCCAACGCTGTGTACACATTTACACCCTAGTCTCCAAGCTTGAGAAACTCGAATTCTTCCCCTGCCCCCTTGCCGACTCAGAAGAACTTTCTGGTAACCACCAAATGAGTCAGGCAGGATGGGAATGAGAATATATTTGAGATCATGTGTGACAAAGAGGTGCCATATGCCACTCATCGTCATCGGGGAAATGTCAGGGGACAAGACTTCAAGGCAAGTGGGGGCGTGGTCCTCTTCCCTGGGCAGGACGGGGGTGGGGGGGGGTGAGGGAGGCGGAGGCAGACCAGGGGTGAATTCCAGCACTGGGAAAATCGCAGGTTAAGAAAAGGTATCTCAGATTTAGAGAACAAGTCTTGGTTTTCTGCATGTTCAGCCCTGCTGGAGTCCTACCTCTGAGCTTATTCATGTGTTTGGTACCAAGCAGGCATGTACTAAGTAGGGTGTGTGGGATCAATGAGTGCTGCCCGGTGATTGACAGAATGAATAAATGGATTCTATTTTGAACAACATATTTGCAGCATCTACAGCCTTGAGCTCTGGAATTGTTTCATTTTTGACCCTGACGTTCAAGGCCCCACAGCTGCAGTACTGGGTCCCTGCAAGCTTTAGGCATTTACCTCTTTACCTCTCTCTCTCTCTCTCTCTCTCTCTCTCTCTCTCTCTCTCTCTATCTCTCTCTCTCCCTCTCTCTCTCCCTCTCTCTTTCTCTCTCTCTCAGTAAAGAAAAGCATGTGACTTAGTCCTAAATGTCTGGAGTCCCCGAATCTACTGTCTGCACAACTAACTGTGTTGTCTGCCAATCACAGTCTTAGTCGGATTAAAGAAAATCCTCCTGGTTCTCACAATGGAAAAAGGACCACCTTTCCTTCTAAACCTGCAGTTCTTAGCTCTGGCTGAACATCACAAAAAGCTGGTAAAGTGGCTTGCGTGGGAAGCTCACACACACTCATCTATATCCAGGTCCTGTCCCGGATCAATTAAACTTAAGTGGCTGGGGTCAGGGTTGGGCTGGGCTCATCTGTATTTTTCTGAGGCTCCCCAGCTTGTGCTGTTGCACATCCCAGCCTGAGGGTCACGACCAGGCATGAGTCAGCCCTTGCCCAGAGAGCACAGGCTCACCAATTTTGCAGGATGTGAAAACAAGCTTAACGCTGTCTTCCAAGCCCCGAGAACAAGAGCAGGATGTTGAATCCGAGAGAGATGTAGATTCTGGTTCTCATTTCTGCTTGGGCTGCTCTCTCACTGGGGGCCAAGATGGGGAAGGGACCCCGAGAAGCTAGAGCTGCCTTGTCCAACTAGGGACAGCAACAGGGACCCTGTTCCAGCTTCAACACGACTTAGGTGTGGTCCTGCCATGTCTGGGCTGGCCTGGAGGGCCAGCTGCAGTTCTGGCGGGGAAGAGGGAGGTTTCTCTTTTAAGGCACCCGCTGGATGAAATAAGCATTCCAAGCAAGTAACCAGGCATTCAGGGGGCTGTCGCATAAGGAACACACCATTCACTTGAAAGTATGTGTTCAACAGCCACTCACATTTCCACACACAACACATGCACCTCAATTCAATCTGCCGCATTGTAATCTCTTGCTTTTAATTTAAGGCCTCTGGGCTTCAACTCATTTAAGGGACAATCTGGTGACAAACAGAGAGACCATCTTCTTACAAAAATGTCATTAGCATAAGACACTGCATCCCAAAATTGGAGCACAACTGAGATTCCCCCCCACACACACACCTTCACTACATTTTAGGAGTCTTTTAAAGCGCTGTACCTGAGTCACACAAAGTAAGACCGAGCCTGTATACCCGGTAGCAAACCATAGCTGGGTCCATCTCACCAATGCCTGCTGGATCGTTCATTCGTTTAAGCCTCCACGTTCTCAGACCTGAGGTAGCCGCCTTTCAAGCCACAGAATAAACACAAGCTCTATTCATTATTTCCCTCGCTTCATACAGGGATTTGACCATGTCCTGCCGGCACTCAGTGAGAGCAGCTCTCCCTGGTTCTGCATCATCCTCATGCTGCGATCAGAAACCTTACCCCAAGCACTAGGTCCCGTTGTTCCTCAACAGACCAGCCCTTTGTATCGATGGAGACACGTGGGGGAAAGGAGTGCGTTTGGGGGCCGCTCTGCGGTCTGGTTCAGAGGAAAGGAGGATTGGAGTTTGCTTTGCCGACTTCAGTGGGATTTAAGCTCTGTGAGGCCGCTACCCTGGGGTGTGGCAGCCAGAGCAGAGGTCTTCAAAGTCACCTTTACCCAGAGAGGGATATCAGTTACTGTCACTAAGGCTGGCTCTGAAAGCGTATCCCCAAAATCAACTGCTTCCCCCCTTCCCTCACCCTCAGGCCCCCTCACCCTTTCCCACTTCTCCCTTGGCCCTCTAAAGAGGATTGTTTGTAAATCCTAAGTAAATATTTGGGATAAAAATTCCAAGACAGCAAACAATCACAATGGACTCTACATGAATAAAAGCCCTTGAAACAAAAGAAGAAGAAACCCGGCAGAGATTTGAAACAGAAGAAGAAACCCGGCAGAGATTCTCTTTGCTGCAAAGTGTTATTCAGACTCACTCACATTGTTAAACACTTGATCTTAAACATCAGTTCCTTGGTGGGTCTTTTCTTACTCCCTATAGCAAGAAAGGCAAACTGAGAAGGGAAAACAGATGTGCGCTTGAAAAACTCTTAGGGATTCTGTCAACACACACCAATCCTTAGTAGAAGCAGAAATTGAAAGATAGAGAATATAGAAACTGGGGCCAGAGTGATAGCACAGTGGGTTGGGTGTTTGCCTTGCGCGAGATCCACCTGGGTTTGATCCTCAGCATCTCATATGGTCCCCCAAGCACCGCCAGGAGTAATTCCTGAGTGCAGAGCCTGGAATAATCCCTGAGCATCCCCGGGTGTGGCCCAAAAAAGGCAAAAAATGAGAGAAAACAGAAACTTCCAGAGAGAAGGCTTTCTAGAAATGAATGAGCAAATAGGGTCGAATGGATGAATAATAGTGGAATGGGATGTGGGCTTCAAACTTGGTCCTCAACCGCCCTGTGCCGTAGCCCATGGTACTATCTGTGCCTCTGGGAAGCAGTGCAGAAGGCAGCATAACCTATCTTCCTGCTCAAAGGCTCTGGTTGTTTGGGCTTGTCGGTTTCCACTGGTTTCCACCGCTCAGGGCCATCTAGCCCTTGGGGTACACAGTGTTTCTAATGAGCTGGAGAGACGTGCAAGTGTAATGCCTGTGGCGAAACCAAGGCACAGGGGCTACTTAGGCGTGGGCTGAGAGACATAGAAGGCAAAGGTGGAGACTATAAATCCAAAATATTGGTGAGGAAGGATGCGTGGTTTAGAAAGAGACAGGCTTGGGTGACCCTACTAACCCCTGTGCCTTCTGAGTGGCAGTGGACAAATGAGGTCATTCTTATAAAAAGCAGGGTACATAGTGGGGGCTCCAAAGTACAAGGATGCTGTCCGTTGTACCTAAGGCGGGTCAGGCGACCTGCAGCTTCTGCCCTGACCTTTCTTGGTCGAAGACAGTTCTACAGTGTCTCTTGGCAGCCCAACGGTCTGCTTTCCCAACAAAGGAGCCGTGGCTTTCCTAATTTCCCAATTCCTGAACCGCTCATTCCATTCTGTATTGTTCATGTTCATTTGGCCACACACTCTTTATTCTGTTTCTTCTGGGAGTATGGGGGAATCCTGTGATAGCAGCATTTCTCAATGCACAGTAACTCTGGCAAGGGACACTTAGCAACATGGAGATGACCTGCGTGTCATTTTCACAACTGGAGGGAGATTGTGCTACTAAACTCGAATGAGTAGAAACAAAGGATACCTGTGAACATCACAACAAGCCCAGGATGGAGTCCCACAACAAAGAAGTGTCTAGACCAAACATGAGCACTAGGATAAAGTGAGTAGGGTTGGGGAGGGTCTCCATACTGGAGAAATTTGCATTGTGAGGTTTGGTCCCTGGCACCGCCTGACTCCAGAAGACTGAACTGGACTGAACTGGGTGTATCCTCCAAGCACAGCGAGGTGTTGTTCCCCCAAATAATTAAGCACAAAGGAGGAAATAGCAACCAATGTCAACTGTGCTGAGATTGATAATGCCTGGTCTTCTGCCATTTCAAATTTTCTCCTTCTGATAGCGAGTTCAACTCTGCCTTCTCCAATTCACCCACATGCCCTCTTACAGCCCAGCCCAAAGCATCTCCCCATTTCTCATTTAGTTTGCTTTTATATCTCACATAGTACTGATGAGCTCCATGTTTTTCTTCCTTCCTTCTTACCTTCATCCTAGTTCTTCCATCTCTATGGTTTTCCTCTTCCTTTCATATAAATCAAGGATCTACCAAAGATTTTTCTCCAACCTTCTTCTCTTGTGGCTTGGATAGTTCCTTGATGAACATACCCATGTGAACAAAGAACACAAAGAGGGCTTCTACATAACAGATGTCCCAGGGAGCAAAGCTGCAGAGATAAATAGGAGAGCGTGTCTGCTTTAGAGGAGCAATGTAGACATTTGTTCAATAAAGTGCTAACTGGGTATCTACTCGGTGCAAATCACACAATATAGATACAGTTCCTGAACACATGGAATTTCAATCTGGGGGAAACACAGAGGAACCACATTATCTTGTAGACAAACTGAAACTATTTCTCAGTAAATTATAGGAGGTGGGTGGAGGTTACCTGGAAAACAGTGCCCATAAGAGGAAGGACATGGTCAGATAGTGACCAGAAGCTCAGAGAAGTGACATTTGAATTAAGATCTGAATAATGAAGTGAAGAGGAATTCGTGTAGAGGAACTAGAGTTCCAGGAAGTGAAGAAAACATACATAAATACACCTAAATCAGGAGATATACACAGGGCAATGGTAGGTGGACCAAGGTCACTATATATACCAGATAAGACAGAAAAGTTGCAAGGTCCAGATTATGAAGTCTCATAGGTCTTGTAAAACCAGTCTGGTATTTTATAAGAAGAGCCTTAGAGACCGGGAAGCTTATTAAGGACAAGGTAGAAAAAAATGGGGTTACCTGGTCAGACCTGATTTTAGGAAGGATGACTCTACTTCTTGGAGAATGAATTCTGAAGTCTAACCAATTGGACTAACCCCAACAAGGCTGCCATTAAACAGACTGCCTGGTTGAACTGGAGAATCTATGTTATCTCTGAAGTTAAAAACCATTAACTTTATCAATTAACTTTATCCTCAGAAATTTCTCATTAACCGTTAAAAATAAGCCAAGTTTCATCTCCCAATAAGTCTGGCCCAGTCAACATTGAATAGCTCACCAATGCTTTGATGAGCACCCTAATGACGTAGTTATTTATGGACAGCCATAGTTATAAGAAATAAAGGAATCAGTTGAGAGACAATATTCAGACACCCCATGCACATTCTGCCTGGGGAGAGGCTCTCCCTCCTGGAATCCTGCAGGACCTGGTGTGAACAAACACCACTTCAGATCTCAGATCTCACAATTGGTTCAGGGCTCGATGCCTGGGCTGTCATAAAAATTAACCGTAAACTAGAAGAGCGAAGAAGAAGAAATAATTTTCTTTGAGTTCTAGCGGCTGAAATTCTGAGATCAGGGTAGCGCAAGTTCCGCTCAGCTGCTTCTGGGAAAGTCTCCCTGGCCTGCAGATTTTTTTTTTCTTTTGGGTCACACCCGGCGATGCTCAGGGGTTTCTCCTGGCTCTGCACTGAGAAATTACTCCTGGCAGTGCTTGGGGGACCATATGGGATGCCGGGGATCGAACCGGGCCAGCATGGGCCGCCACGTGCAAAGCAAATGTCCTACCCGCTGGGCTATTGCTCCAGCCCCTGGCCTGCAGATTTTTGCCTTTTTGTTTGTTTCTACAAGATCTTCCATTGAGCATACACATGCCCAGTATGTTTTACACATCTAAATTTTCCCTTTTTTTGGGGGTAGCACATTTGGCTGTGCTCAGGGCTTATGCCTAGTTTGGTGCTCAGGGATTATTCCTGGTGGTGCTCAGGGTACTGGGGATTGAACCCAGGTGAGCCATATGCAAGGTAAATGCCCAATCTGCTAGCCTATGTCTATGGTCCCTGAATTTCCTCATCTTAAAAGTATACTGATCAGGCCTAGTTTGCCCTAATCACCTTATTTTCACTTTAGAACTTCCATTAAAACCCTATTGACAAATACAGTCACATTCAAAGGGGCTGGAAATTAGGATTTCAACATATGAATTTGAGGATGTAAAATCTCTACCCCTGTCTCCCTCTGTTTCTTTATCCTTTTTTTGAAGTGGGGGATTTTTGGGTCACACCAGACAATGCTCAGGGATTACTTATGGCTCTGCACTCAGGAATTCAGGAATTACTGCTGCAGTGCTAGGGGGACCACATGGGATGCTGGGGATTGAACCTGGGTTGGCCATGTACACGGGAAACACCCTACCTGCTCTGGCCCCTATTTTTTTCTATATCTCTCCTTTGTCTCTGTCTCTGTGATTGTGCTTTCTATTCTCTCTCTTGCCCCCGCCTTCCTTCCTCCCTCTCCCCTACTGGTAGAGTTGAGTTTCTCTAAGATCAATGCATTCAGCATCAACATGGATCCTTCAAGTTGCAGGAGCCATGCTAAGTGGGTGATGAGTACATTAGAAGTATGGTAGGTTTCTCATATTCAGAGCTTAGAGAGTTGGTAGAAAAATGAGGACTGTTAGGTATGAGATAAGAAATGTTATTTCGAAAAGAATCTTTGGACAGATACCTGGGAAAAGAGTAAGAAAACCAAAGACACAGGGTAAAGAAGTGCACAAATATTGACAAGGTCAGGGTGTGTCCATGTGAGCTGAGCAACCTCAGTGGCTGAGGAGACAGAGGGCTCAGTTCATGGAGATAGGAGAGATGTCGGACAGGAAGTCAAGTCAGTTGAGTTCAGTTGAGTCAGGCCTGGAGCATGCTGAATAGCAGAACAATGCATATGGACTTGACTACGTAGATGCTGTAAATCCATTCAGAACTCTGGCACAGCGAGGAAGGGAAGGGGGACTGTTTAATACAAGAGATCAATCAAAAAGATATCATAAGGTTGCAAATAGCTAGAGACTTGGGTGACATAAGACTTCCCGCAATATTCTGCTCCTAGTCAAGGTCAGAAATAGCTATTATAGCTATTATGATCTCAGTCTGACTACCCTCCCCCAGAATACCAGAACCATCACATGACTTCACCAGCTTCAAGCCACTAATCAAAAGCACAAAAAAACCAACCTCGGGCCAACGAAAATCAATTCCTGTTTTGCCCTTTGCTTTACAAACGATCTAGAAGAAATAAGGTAACTTTTCCAATAAGATTATTTCATGCAAGAAACAGTCTCCTTTTCAATAAATAGTTTCAAACCATTCTCCCCGGTTTCTGAATTACAGTACTCTCTGAAGATATATAAATATCAGGTAGCAGTTTTATTTCCTGTGAGTGGGGAGCTTTGGTTTAATAAGGAGGAAAGAGGCCGGGTGATAGACTCCTGGAGATGAAGCAAGATCTATTAGATCATCTCGGCCATTTCGCTGGGCCCGCCTGAGATTGCTCCCAGCTGTATTGGCATATTCACTGCTGCTCAGGAAGGTCCCGTTTTAAATGATTTAAGGGTAATACATTAAAGGCTCATGACCAGTTCTAAAGAGGTGCTCCTTCCTAAGACACTGGCAAAGGCTTTGCTGTAATTGGAGATGGATGCTCCTCCTACCAGAGGTCAGGAGCGCCTTGCTGCCCTTCAGGCGGTACCACACCAGGGCCATGGAACTCTCACCCATCTGGACTGTGGTCTTCCTTGGAGGAAAAGTATAAATGTCATGTGCATTTATCAAAATGGTCAGCCAGTGTGGATCTTACTATGGAAGAGCAATTTTCTTTTATTTTTTCATAATTCAAGATGATATTCTTAATATCCAAGGTACTGAGAACAGATGTGGTCACACACAAGGGAGGATACTTGTCTTGGGAAGCAGAGTCCAGTCTGTGATCACCAGAGAGAGTGAGACGCACTGCTTTATCCTGCACCCCATCAGAAGTACAAGTTGACCCCACTGAGTCCTAGGAGAGAACTTGAAGACTCAGATCAGAAAACCTTAAGTCCCACTTGACTCACTCATCTCAGCCCCACAAATCAAAACGCTTTGAGTACATTTTAGTCATTTGAAAGCTTCAATTGCATCTTGGAAATAGAGGATCATCCAATTTTCATGTAACAGCTCAGTAAAAAGGTCATGACTTTAGTAATTCCATTATGAGATATATATTGTAATAAGCAATATAAAGTAAATTAATTAGTTCCTGCTAAGGGAGCAGGCATGGGGGGTTGGTGGAAAACTAGGGTCTTTGAGAGTGATAAGAGCACATTGGTGGGTGGGACTGGTGTTGGAATACTGGATACCTGAAACAACTGTATTGTGAATGACTTTGTAAATCACATTGTTTAAATAAAGTTTGAAAAATACAAAAAATGAGAAAAGGATGAATAAGACCTAATGTCATTATAAAAGAAAAAACAATTAGTAGAGGATCAGGTAAAAATAAATGGAGTGAAAATGTCTTTTTTAGAAAATAGTTTATTAAAGACCAAGACTCACAAAGTTATTGATAGTTGAGTTTTAGACATATAATGTTCTGGCACAAATCTCACCACCAGTGTCAACTTCTTTCCACCAGCGTTCTCAAGTTTCCCCTCACCTCCTCAGCCTGCCACTTTGAGGCATGTTTTTTAAATTTGGTGTTTATAGTTTGGATCTCATGGTTTCAGTATTGTTGACTCTGCGGTTTGGATATAGAGCTGTACACTCTCATCAGCTCTGGAATCAGGAAACATTCTCTTTATATTGTACTTCCTTGGGTAGTTACGGCGTCTTTTATTATTTCATGATTAGGAAAAGTTACATTTTAGGATTATTAATTTATTCACTCTTATTTCAGCCTCTATCTCTGTCTCTGATCTGCAATCAGCAGTATTAGAGCCTCTCCTAAACTCACTTTCTTTGCACTGAGTCACTGTGGCATTGGCTACCCTTGATCTAAACATGACCTGTGATTGGATTTATTTACTATGGGAGGTGTTGAAATACACACCACTCACTAGTTTCTACAAAATCTCTGTACATGCACCATAGAAGACATATTTTCTGGCATTTGTACCTGATACAGCTGCATGTCTATGGAACAACAAGTATGCTTTATTTCAGGCATTACAAAAACTACTTGATCACTTGATCAGTTGACTTGATCACTTGACATCTCATTATTCATCAATTTGCTCGAGCAGGTGCCAGTAACATTTCCATTGCACCCTATCACGTGCCAGTGTAGCCCAATGGCATCTGGTTGCTTCCAGGAATATGAAAAGCTTCAAACCGTTCCTTCAGGGTCTTGACAAAGAAGTCTGACCATCTTGTAGGTGGGCAACCACGTGATCTTTTGACATCCTGTGGGATCCAGTTGGTAATGGCTCTAGTCCAGCAGTCATCTCCAAATCGCATTACATGTCCAGCCCATCTTATTTTCGATGCCTTGGCAAACTAGACAGCATCCCTGACTCTGGAACAGCGACGGAGATTGGAGCTCTGGATTCCTTCTTTCACTTGAGTGAGGTGTGATATTACAAGCATAGCTCTTTCGATTCCTCTTTGGGAAACCCGAATGGCATTCTCATCCTGCTTTCATAGGGCCCAGGTCTCTGAGGCGTATGTTAATGCAGGGATTATGGTAGAGTTGAAGAGATGTGCCCACAGCTGGAGGTTCTTTGTCTTTTTAGCTATTTCTTCGATGCTTTTGAAGGCATTCCATGCTGCTCTCTTCCTCCTGAGCAGCTCAGGTTTTAGGTCGTTCATCATGGTGACTTCTCGTCCTAGGTACACATAACTGCTGCATTCAGAGATGTTTGTTCCATTGAGAGTGAATGGGGCCTCTGGAACTTGTTCATTTTTCATGAACATAGTTTTGTTGAGATTCAGCTGTAGACCTATCTTTAAAAATTCTCGGTCAAAGTCAGCCAGCATTTGTGCCTCTTGGCTAAAGTTTGGTGTTATTAGAACGATGTCATCAGCAAAGTGGAGGTGGCTTAGTTGCCGACCATCTATCTTCACTCCCATTTCTTCCCATTCTAATTGTTGTATGATGTTCTCGAGGGTGGCGCTGAAGAGTTTTGGTGAAATGGTATCACTCTGCCGAACCCCTCTTTTGACACAAAAACTACGCTGAGAGAATTTCCTTTTTATTTTTCTTTAATTTTTTTGCAATTAGGAAATCCAGAATAAAAAATTTTAAAGTATACTAGTTTTATTTAGGAGTGAATGTAGCAAGAAAAGAGGAGTAGAGAAGGAAGAGAGAGAAAAGAAAGTGAGCAGAGAATGAGGAGGAGTGTGGGGATAAGAGAATGGGAGAAGATCAAAAATGGGGAGAAGAAATGAACAGAAACTTCCTCAAAGGAGAGATTCAAATGGCCAAAAGAAATATGAAAAAAAATGTTCTTCATCAGCAATCATGGAGATATGAATAAAAACAACAATGAGGTATCATCTCACACCACATGAACTGGCACACATCCAGAAGAGCAAGAACAACCAGTGCTGGCATGGATACAGGAAGAAAGGGACTCTCATCCATTGTTGGTGGGAATGTCAACTGGTCCAGCCCTTTTAGAAAACAATATGGATATTCCTCCAAAAACTAGATGTTGAACTCCCATTTGACCCAGCAATACCACTCTTGGGAGTATACTCTGGATGCCCAAAAACACACAGCAGAAGCACCATCTGCACGCCTATGTTCATAGAAGCACTATTCATAATAGTCAGAATACAGAAACAACCTGAGTATCTGAGAACAGACAGATGGATAAAGAAACTATGGTATATCAACACAAATAAACACATGTAGCTGTTAGGAAAAACAAAGCTATGAAATTTGCCTATAAATGGTTAGACATGGAGATTATTTTTATGAATAAAATTAGTCAGAAGGAAAAGGACAGATATAAAATCAACTGCATTCATTTGTGGGGTATAAAAAATAGTTTGAGACTAATATCCAAGGTCAGGCAAAAAAAGGGACCAGTAAGACGTCAATGGTTGGAATCTACTACAAGTCCACAAGTGTTTGGGGATCAGGCATTAGGTAAGACAGAGAATGGACCATTGTTCTTATAATTGTTGGAAATGGTAACACCAGACTAGAACTGAGTTTGAATGTAGGCAAAGGGATATATATGATAAACTCTAAATATATGTATTTCAAAGGAGGAGGAAGAGGAGGAGGAGGAGGAGGAGGAGGACAATGACGATGACAATGAAGATGTGGGTCCTGGAACACTGTATGACTGAAATACAATTATGAACAGCTTTGTAATTGTATATCTCAAGGTGTAAGTGTATATCTCAAGATGGTATAATAATTTTTTAAATAAACAAATTATAAAACTTAAAAAAAAGAGAGAGGGTGATGCAGATGCAGAGAGAGGAAGTGGGAGATAGAGAACAACTACATAACTGAATATTCAGGACATTTCTCTGGGAAGCTAATTGTCCAGGACAGGATTTTTTCAACCTGCCTTAAACTGGGCCCTCTGTGCAAATAAGAGTCCATTGCTATCTGCAGCCCATCTTCAGTCTCACTGATTCTCTCTTCCGCTGCTGTCATCCTACTGTTGAGAGCCCCTATTGTGTTTTTTTTTATTTCAGCTACTGAGTTTTTAACCAGTGCTGGCGTGGATGTGGGGAAAAAGGGACTCTCATCCACTGTTGGTGGGAGTGCCGACTGGTCCAGCCCTTTTGGAAAACAATATGGGCATTCCTCCGAAAACTAGATATTGAGCTCCCATTTGATCCAGCAATAGCACTCCTGGGAATATACCCGAGAGACCGAAAAACACATAGCAGAAACACTATCTGTACTTCTTTATTCATCTCTGCACTATTCATAATAGCTAGAATCTGGAAACAACCTAAATGCCCAAGAACAGAGGACTGGCTAAAGAAACTGTGGTTCATCTATACTATGGAATACTATGCAGCTGTCAGAAAAGATGAAATTATGAAATTTACCTGCAAATGGATGGACATGGAGACTATCATGCTGAGTGAAATTAGTCAGAAGGAAAAGGACAGATATAGAATGACTGCATTCATTAATAGGATATAAATAGATACCAGTGTTTTACTAAATGTGTGAAATGGTAATGGCAGATTAAAACTCACCATGAGCACGCCAGGAGTAATTCCTGAGCAAAGAGCCAGGAGTAACCCCTGAGTATCGCGGGTGTGACCCAAAAACCAAAAAATAAATAAATAAATAAATAAATAAATAAATAAATAAACCAAAACTCACCATTGAATATACACAAAGAGACTAAAGTGATAAACTCTAAATATCTGCAGGGCTAGCCACAATGTGTAAAAGAAGAGGGAGAGAGATGCAGAGACAGAGAGAGAGAGAGAGAGAGAGAAAGAGAGGATACTGGGGTACCTGCTATTGAGGCAGCCTGGGGCGGGGTGGGAGGGGGTGGGGTACATTGGTGGTGGAAATGGGGCACTGGTGGAGGGATGGATGCTGGTATACTGTACTACCAAGAACCAATTATGAACACCTTTGTAATTGTATGTCTCACGGTGGTATAATAAAAAAAAATTTAAAAATTTAAAAAGAGTCCTTTGCTAGGTCACTGTCAAGGACCTTGAACTCTGATGGCCTTCATTCAGAGTCTTGGGGGGTGTCTTAGTCCCTAATGAACTAAGGGGGTTCATCCTTCTGGTTGGGCTGGGAATTAAGTGAGACCTCAGGTAGGTCTTAAATCTGAGTTTGGTCATTGACTCTGGGGCTAAGGCAGGGAAGGATAGCTCCTTTTCAAATCACATCTCGATTTTTGTGTCTTGTGTAAATTTATTGACAAGGCCTCCATGACCCCATGCTGCCTACTTCATAACCCCCTTAGAGTTCACCCCCTTAAATCTTTAAGTACATAAAGTTGGCGGTCCATCTTCTGAACTACTTCCAGCAGGCTAAAGAGTAAAGACCACACCAAATTATGGAAACGGAGTTTTCCGAGTCTCTAATCTAAGGAGTCCAATGGCAGTGCTGGGGCATATCCTACCAGTCCCTTCAAGGTCATCTTGAGGCTCTACCTGAGACCCACTTGATAGGTACAGTGGCAACTGGTTCCTGCCAGCTACATTTGGGGTGGCAGGGGGCTGTGGTGCTCAGATTGAAGGAAGGTTAAGCTCTTTGCAGGGAGGTGAAAGTGAGTTGTGTTCTCTACCCGAGTGTAAGCTCCTTCAACCCAAAGAAGAATTTCAAGAGAATACAGATCACCGTATCACTGTCTTCCCATTCATCATCGATTTGCTCGAGTGGGCACCAGTAACATCGCCATATGTCCTGTCTCATGCTAGTGTAGCCCAAGGGCACCTGCTTGCTCCAGGAACATAAAGAGCCTCAAACCATTCCATCAGGTCATGGGAAGGAGGTCTATAATTGTTACTGGTATCTGGCATATCAAATACGACACGGGTAGCTTGCCAGGCTCTGCCTTCGTGGGTATACTCTTGTATGCTACCCGCATACAAGAGTATGTATTCCCGAAAATACAGATAGTGAAATAAAATAGTTTTATTGATCAAAGACACTAAATCTAAGGAAAATGTGGGATACTTCAAAAAGAGATCATTGCTAAAAGTAAAGGAAACTGATGCCCTAAAGAAGGACTGGAACAACTCCAGGGTGGAGTTGTATAGTATAAATCAATAGAGAGATGATATACTCAGAGTTGGGGAGTAGGGACCCAAGAAAGATGTAGCAAGCTTTGCCCTGGGAAATAGAATAGAAAAACCTTTCCCAAACAGCCTTAGCCTGTAGATCTCTGAAGAATACTGCCCATTGTTAGGGCATTGTCAGGAGCTCTGTACTTCAGTGGCCTTTGATTTCAGGGTCTTTGTTTCTGCTGAATTGTTTCCTAAGGGGATTGACTTTTGGTTTGAACTGGACCAATTATAAATTGGAGCCTCAGTCTAGTCTTAAATTCAAACTGGGTTCTCTTGAGTATTGGGACTAGGGCAGGGTCAGGACAAAATCACATCTTGATTTTATAGTTTTCTGAAATTCATTGCCAAGAGGTCCCATGACTGCCTACTTAATTGGAAGTAAAACTACTGGAGTGATCTCTGTGCTGTCTGCATCAAGGTTTTCCATCTCCAGCTTACAGGGTCTTTAGTCTCAGTTATTAATCAGTTCAAGTTAACTAGGACATATGAAAATATTAGTTTGAAAAGTTATATTCGACTATTAGAGAAACTCAAGATCTGTTCCAGTTTTTAGATAAAAAGCAAAATTTCAGATAAAAAGCAAAAATGATTAAGAGGAGTAGATATGAACTCTGCAAAATTTATACTACTGAAGCATATATTTTTAAATATTTTATTATACCACCGTGAGATACACAATTACAAAGATGTTCATAAGATGTTTATATTTGGGTTTCGGTCATACAGTGTTCCAGCACCCATCCCTCCACCAGTGCCCATTTCCCACCACCAATGTCCCCAATTACCTCCCCCCCCCCCCCCCTAGTCTGCCTCTATGGCAGGTTCTTTATTTCTTTCTCTTTACTGACACATATTTTTTCACCCTGTTTTCATCTTTATTCTACCAAATAATTCAGTAAAAATTAGTTTTGGTACTAAAACTTGATCAGTTGTTTTGCATAGGCACAGTAAGAACAAATTCGATTCTTTTAAATTTGCTCTGCTAGAATTTCATTGAAGGATTCTAGATAGAGTCATTAATGGTTTCTCAGGACTCAGGAAGTATGTTGCTCATCAGATTCTGTTGCTTAATTATTTGGGGGTTTCTGGTACTGTCAAGAACCTGCTTTCTAGACTGAACCCCCATTAAGGAGGAATCAGGCTGTTTTCCTTTACTGCCTCTGAGATCAGTCTTAATTCCTGAGAGTAAGGTCTTTGACATTTGTGACAAAAAAATATCTTGATAATAAAACAAGTTTCCAAATGCTATGTTACAACACAGAAAAATTATTTCTTCCTGATTTATTCAAATACATTGCCATGAAAAAGCATAAACTTTCTAGGGATTCTATCTGGGTGCCAGGAAGAAAGCAAAGGAAGTGCTTAAGTTCTCTCCATTAAATTCAAACTCTATGGTCCACAGTTGCAATGGTGGTGGGTTTGGGGTTAAATACTGAATCATTGTCTTCACTGTCACTGTCTTCCCGTTCATCGTCGATTTGCTCGAGCGGGCACCAGTAACATCTCCATATGTCCTGTCTTATGCAAGTAGAGCCCAAGGGCACCTGCTTGCTCCAGGAACATAAAGAGCCTCAAATCATTCCATCAGGTCATGGGAATGAGGTCTATAATTGTTACTGGTATCTGGCATATCAAATACAACACGGGTAGCTTGCCAGGCTCTGCCGTGCGGGTAGCATACTCTTGTAGTCATCTCAAAATCCAGCATTTATTAATGAACCACGCAGCTGCTTGCGGGCTGTGATAGGCCGGGCTGTGATAGGCTGGTCTGCTGGGTGGAGTTCTGATGAGGGGGAAGTCTGGATGTGGAAAATGGAGGTCCTCATGGAGTGGGGGGTCAACTGGCTTGTTGTGAGGCTCTGCTGGGGTGGCGGGCCAGGGCTAGAACCTGCCATCCCTCCTGGGCACCTCATGAGCGGCTGGACACAGTGAGAGCCAGTAGCAGCTCTGCCCCATGTCTGTCTCTGGATCCAGCATACCTGGGCCGGATTAAAAAAGACTGCAGCAGGGTGGATCTCGATGAGCCGGGCTGTGATAGGCTGGTCTGCTGGGTGGAGTTCTGACGAGGGGGAAGTCTGGATGTGGAAAATGGAGGTCCTCATGGAGTTGGGGGTCGTCTGGCTTGTTGTGAGGCTCTGGGCGGATTTAAAAAAAAGACTGCAGCAGGGGTGGATCTTGATGAGCCGGGCTATGATAGGCTGGTCTGCTAGGTGGAGTTCTGACAAGGGGGAAGTCTGGATGTGGAAAATGGAGGTCCTCATGGAGTTGGGGGGTCGTCTGGCTTGTTGTGAGGCTCTGGGCGGATTTAAAAAAAAGACTGCAGCAGGGTGGATCTTGATGAGCCGGGCTATGATAGGCTGGTCTGCTAGGTGGAGTTCTGACAAGGGGAAGTCCGGATGTGGAAAATGGAGGTCCTCATGGAGTGGGGGTTGACTGGCTTGTTGTGAGGCTCTGCTGGGGTGGCGGGCCAGGGCTAGAACCTGCCATCCCCTCCCGGGCACCTCATGAGCGCTGGGCACAGTGAGAGCCAGTAGCAGCTCTGCCCCATGTCTGTCAAATACTGAATATTTGTCTTTCTTACAAATATTCAGTATTCTTACAAATACTGAATATTTGTAAGAAATTAACATGAACATCTTTGTTAAAATACTATGTTTAATAAGTTCAATAACTGAAAGCAATAATACAAATGGTCCAATTCATAAATAACTACTCAGTTAAAAAAGTCATGACTTTAGCAATACCATTCTGTGATATATGTTGTGATAAGCAATATAATTAGTGCCTGCTAAGGGGAGGTATGGGGGTGGGTGGGAAACAAGGGTCTTTGGTGGTAAGGGCACATTGGTGGTGGGACTGGTGTTGGAATATTGAAATTTGAAATAACTGCTGTGAACAATTTTGTAAATCACAGTGTTTAAATAAAATTTAAAAGTAAATAAATAAATGGAAAAATAAAACAGAAAAGAATGTTCAGTGTATTATGTTGTATCAGATCATAATCAGCAGAAAAGGAATGGAAAAAATAATAGTGATCAGGAAGAATAAAAATATTGTTCCAGATTTAAAAATCACTAAAAATTATATTCATCTTCAAAAGTACATTCAGTCTTATGTAGTATATATTCCGTCTTATGAATTATCGTATGCTATTTTTCCATAAATACTGCAAGGGTTTGTTTTGTTTTGCTTTGCTTTTATCCTTAGTTTCATGATAAACCTGTTACTTCTGGAGTATTTTTCAAATCATTTTCCTAGTAACTTACCTGAATTCAAAGTACTAGAGCAATTCTATAATCGGCAAAATACTAAAATCTTTATAACTTAAGATCTTATTACACAATTTACAGTGAAGTTTATCCAATTTTGTAACATATGATGCAGAATACCCAGAATTGTTGTTTGGAACATGCCAAAATTTTAGAAATTTTATATAATTTTAGAATACCCACATTATTCTCCATGTATACAATTAAGAAAGTTAAATATTTCTCTTTATGGGATAATGCTTCCCAAATAGTTTTAACACACCGTTAGGTTTAACTTCTGTGTTTCTCTTTCCAAAAGGAAACAAAACAATTAATACAAAGTGTCTTAGTAATTATAAGACTTTACATATTTATTATTTGAATTTTTACTTCCAGGAACTCTTTTCATAGATATTAAACAATTTAAATATTTACATTATCACTGTATCACTGTATTACTGCCTTCCGTATATCATCAATTTGCTCAAGCGAGCACCAGTAACATCTCCATATGTCCTGTCACATACGGAGATAGCCCAAGGGCATCATCCCGCTCAAGGAACATAAAGAGCCTCAAACCATTCCATCAGGCGGTGGGAATGAGGTCTATAATTGTATAATTTACATTATACAAGACTTAATTCCCCATTTAACCAAGATGGCAAAAATTTCAAAAAGTAATATAAAAACCCTGCATGGTTGCAAATAAAACTTAGCTATTTTTACAATTAAGGCTAGGTTTACTTAAAGCAACAAAGGATGGTAATCTTTACATCCTTACAATGAAATTTACTTTATTGTAAGGATGTTACTTTACATTCTTACAGTGAAGTTACACTATCTTCACTGTCTAACTATTTCAAATACAAACAAAAAGTCTTAGAAATATTTTTTTGTGACACATTTCTCTCCTACTTCAATGTGGACAGGGCATTATGGCTTGGGGATATTTCTTTAAGAAATAATATTCAGGTCTTTCTTTCATTACTTCCCCCTCACTTCCACTTTCCTATTTTAAAATTATTTTTCTTTCATTGTCACTATATGGATTTTTGTAAGTTATGACAAATAATTCTCAAAATGAGATGGCATCTAAAAATACAGCATAATCTGGAAGTAAATACAGAGGTAGTAAACACATATGTATGCCTTGGGAAAATCCCATTAAATACTTACATATCCATTTATTAACAGATTTGGTGGCATTGATAACTCTGAGTCCATTCTGCCATAAAAATGATAAACAAACAAAAAACAAGGACTGTCAGAATCAATGTTGTCAACGAAACTGGAAAATGGTCTAAAGTTTTAATTCAACCAAGTAAATTCTGAATCAAAAAAAGGCAACCTTTGAATGGTAAGAAAACAGTGATTTTTCAATCACTCTTGATCCACCTAATCTCCAGTTTGGTGTTTATCATGAAGACACTCATCTGTGTTCCCAGTATGAGACCCTAAATCTTGGTTGTGAGGGAGGAGAGCAATCAGCCTGGGTGTCTGTTCTAACCTGTATTCTGGAGGACTGATGCCAGCTGCGTGCCACTGTTCAGTCTAACTTGGAAGAGAGAAAATGTAGAGGCATTCCTCACAAACACTGTAAAGAAAATGAATAATTTACAACCACTTGGGGCAAAAAAAAAAAGTCCAGGTAAATCATACAAAAGAGAGCCTCATGCCTGAGAACACCAGGGAGTTTCTTTGGGAGATAGTGGTCTAAGCCCCCATGTGTACACAGAAGGGCCCATGGTATTCAGAAGAGAGTTAAGAGAAAATCCCATCTTTTCTCTCTAATCTATCTCTAAGCTCAGTGAAGGCAGGGAATGGAAAGTCAAGGCAAAAATTTTAATGACCTGATTAATAGTTGAAAGATAATATTAGAAAAGCCAACTTCCAAAGACTGGGATGTACTTTTGCGGTGGTTATTTTGTTTATTTCATTGGGTTAACGTTGACTTATATAATCAATCAACATATATAATTTATCAGTTAATCAAGGAGAGGGTTTTTATTTGCTTCTTTAGTATAAGCGTTTCTCAACTTAGGACCATCTGACTGCCCCTGTCCATGACCCCAGGATATTTCAAGGTGGTCACAAGCAGAGCTGAATAAATGGGAGCTATGACACAAGACTAAGGGGTAACCAAAAGGAGAGAGGGGCTGCAGGAAGGAAACCAGGTTGGAAGGGGGACACAGTCTGGAAAGAGTTGAGACATATGGCTTCAGAGGGGAGGGAGTTTCTTCTCTCTCTTCAGCTCTTCACCACCTTCTAGTCCTCTTCTTCCTCTTCTCCATCTACCCTCTCTCTCCCTTTCCCTGTTTCCTCTTCCCTCCCCCCTCTTGGGCCAACATCACTGTCACTGTATCACTGTCTTCCCGTATATCATCTATTTGCTAGAGCGGGCCCCAGTAACATCTCCATATGTCCTGTCTCATGCTAGTAGAGCCCAAGGGAATCTGCTTGGTCCAGGAACATAAAGAGCCTCAAACCATTCCATCAGGTCATGGGAATGAGGTCTATAATTGTCACTGGTATTTGGCATATCAAATACGACACTGGTACTGGGAGGAATATGGGTTAAATACAAAAAAAGCAGCAAAACTTTGATAGATCTCACAGAACAAAGAGTAAAAACTTTGGAAAAATAACATGGAAAAGAGCTAAATAATGTTCAGAGCAAGCAATTAAGTTCTGAGGAGATCTGATCAAAAGCATTGAAGTTAATTATAATACACAAATGTCTGCTTTTTAACAAAATATCATAAAACATGAAAAGAAATAAAATTTAATAAATTTTCTTTCTCTTTGCTTATACACATACATACATACAACATAACAAAAAAGATATGATTTCTGAGGTAGCATAAACACTGAACATACTAAACTAAAACTAATCAACTGTTTTAGATATGCTCGAAGAGTGAAAGGAAATCAGAAGAATGTTGTTTGAGTAGAGAATATAAATAGATATAAATTATGGAAAAGGAACCAAACAATTTTAGAGAAATTTGCTGAAGGTTTAGCGGATTAGAAGGAATAGCAGATTTTAGCAGTCAAAGGAAAAAATAAATGAATATGGGACTACAGACTTATAAACATAAAAAGAATTAGAAAAGCGCTATAAACAATGATAGCTAACAAATGAGGAACTTGATGAGGTAGAAACATTTCTAGAATTGCACAACCATTAAAACTGAGTCAAGAAGAAATAGAAAATCAAGACAGACATATAAGTGAAATTATTTTAGAACTTAACTTTAAGGAAAGCCTAGGACCAGATGGCTTCACTATTTAATTTTTAACAAACATTTAAAAATAATAAACAGCAATCTCTCTCAAATTATTCCAAAACCAGAAAAGAACACCCTGCCTAACTCATTCTGAGGACAGCACTACCCTGATGCCAAAGCAGGGGAACATAAAAAAAAAAGACTCAAAAAAAGAAGCCACGGCCAAGAAACCATTATAAATGGAGATGTGAAAATACTCAACAAACTATTTCAAACTGAATCCAAAATTGTAATTCAAATTACTACAAACTAAGTGGGATTTCTTTAGGAAATTGAATGTTGTAAAATATAGGTAAACCAATACATTACTTTTTACTTGTCTTCCCGTTGTTCATCGATTTGCTCGAGAGGGCACCAATAATATCTCCATGCATCCAGATTATTAGACTGCAAAGGAGAAATAAATCTCAATTGATAGAGAAAAAATTTGATAAAATCTAATATCTTTTATGATAAAGACCACTCATAATTAGGATTCTACGGAAAATTCTTCAAGAGTCAGAGGATGCTTGTGAGAAATCAAAGCTAATATCACACTTAGCTTGCAGAGCCTGGCAAGCTACCTGTGTCGTATTTGATATGCCAAATACCAGTAATAATTTTAGACCTCATTCCATGACCTGATGGAATGGTTTGAGGCTCTTTATGTTCCTGGAGCAAGCAGGTGCCCTTGGGCTACACTAGCATGAGACAGGACATATGGCAACGTTACTGGTGCCCGCTCGAGCCAATCTATGATGAATGGGAAGACAGTGATACAGTGATACAGTGATCACACTTAGTGATGAGAGATGGAAATCTTTACCCCTCAGAGCAGTAACAATATAAGGATACCTGCTTTCACCACCACTACTCAACCCTAGTATGAAATTCAATCTAGACTAGTTAAGGAGTGAGAAGTAGCTCATTCTCTTCATAGATGATCACTTGATCACTTGAATCCCGTTACTCATCGATTTGCTCGAGCGGGCGCCAGTAACATTTCCATTGGACCCTATCACGTGCCAATGTAGCCCAATGGCATCTGGTTGATTCAGGAATATGAAGAGCCTCAAACCGCTTCCTTCAGGGTCTTAACAAGGAAGTCTGACCATCTTGTAGGTGGGCGGCCACGTGATCTTTTGACATCCCGTGGGATCCAGTCGGTAACGGCTCTAGTCCAGCGGTTGTCTCCAAATCGCATTACATGTCCAGCCCATCTGATTTTCGATGCCTTGGCAAACGAGACAGCGTCCCTGATTCTGGAATAGCGACGGAGGTCAGAACTCCGGTTCCTTCTCTCACTTGAGTGAGACGTGATATTCCAAGCATAGCTCTTTCGATGCCTCTCTGGGAGACCCGAATAGCATTCTCATCCTGCTTTCGTAGGGCCCAGGTCTCTGAGGCGTATGTTAATGCAGGGAGAACGGTGGAGTCGAAGAGATGTGCCCGGAGCCGGAGGTTCTTTGTCCCTTTAGCTATTTCTTCGATGCCTTTGAAGGCATTCCATGCCGCTCTCTTCCTCCTGCGCAGCTCAGGTTTTAGGTCATTCATCATGTTGACTTCTCGACCTAGGTACACATAACTGCTGCATTCAGAGATGTTTGTTCCATTGAGAGTGAATGGGGCCTCTGGAACTAGTTCATTTATTTAATAAACATAGTTTTGTTGAGATTCAGCTTAATTCATATTAATTATATGTTATATGTTATATATTATATGATATTTATTATTTATCATATATTATGTATTTTATATTATTATATTATATAATTTTATTATAAAATATTGAGTACCGAAGAAAATGTTAAATAATAGATCCCATGCTCATAAATGTAAGGATTTAATATCATTAAGATAATGATTCTACCCCATGTGATCAATGGTTCATTGCACTCTCAGCCAAAATTCTGGCAGCTTCTTTGTGTAAACAAAAATGTAGATTCCCAAATTTCTTTTTTATATTTGCAAGAGGCCCTGAAGAGCCAAAATTGACGAAGAGCAAAATTGTTAAAACACTTATATTTTTCTCAATTTCAAAACTCACTACAAAGTTATCAGGTTTATTACAAAGCTATAACCTAACAGTATAGAAAAGAAAAATAATTTTAAAAGTAAATGGGGTAAACATGCTTAGATCAGTGGAACAGTTCCCAGCTCTTTCAGGAACTTGAGAGTTGGGAAATAAAACCTGTACATCGATGGCAAATTGATTTTTAAGATAGTTTTTAAAATTATCCAATAGGGAGGGAAAAGAGCAGTGTCTTCAGTAAATGATGTCAGGACGATACACAACCAAATCAGTGGAAGTGGGTCCCTTCATCATAACCTATATAAAAATTATCACAGGAGCTTTGGGGGAATATATATAAAAATTATTACCAGAAATACACCACCACTGTAAATATAAATGATTCAAAACTATAAGCTCACAGAAGAACGCTAAGGAATAAATTTTCATACCCTTCTAATTACAGATAGATTCTTAGATATGATACCAAAAAGCAGGATTAACAAAGAACAAACACATTAGACTTCACTAAAATTTAAAACTTTTGTGCCTCGATGGGCATGATTTTACAAAGTGAAAAAATCTATAGAATCAGAGATGATATTTAAAAGCACATATTTATAGTGCCTAATATTGAGAACAGATAAAGAGCTTTCAAGAGTTAAGAAAAAAAGACAATTTCATTTTTTTAAATGGGCAAAGGACAGACATTTTTGTGTCTCCAAATGTCCAATAAGCATATGACAACCTGTTCAACATCATTAGTCATTACGGAGATGCAAATAGACATCACCTTGAGACATCACTTCATTTCCAGTGGGATGGTTATTAAATAACAGGCAAAAAAATTGCAAGTGTTGGTGAATGTGTAGAGAAACTATAACTCTTAGCCATTTCTGGTATGTTGGTGTTCAGCTACTGTGGAAAACTGGGAGTACCTTAAAAAGTAAAGTGTTATGACAATGTGTATCTACGGTTTCCCACAGTTAGGTACTTATCCAAAAGAACTGAAAGGGTTACTGGAACAAATACATGTTTTAAAATGTTCAGGGATGGGAGAGATATACGGAGGGTAAGGTGCTTGCCTTACACAAGGCAGAATCCCATATGGCCTCCCAAGCACTACCAGGAGTGATCCCTGAGCACAGCAAGGTGTGGCAGAAATAAACAAACAAATAAATATTCATGGAAGTATTTTGTCACAATACCAGAAATTGGAAACTGAAATGCTGTTCAGGGAAAATAATTAAAAAATGGTGTGTATATACACAATGGAACATGATTGAACTATGGTAATAGTATGACTGAATTAGGACTGAAATAGCAATACATGCTATCAAGAGAATAAGCTCTGAAAACTTTATGCTAGGTAAACTTTATGCAAAAAGAGGCTAGACATGAAAGTCACATTTATTTAGTTGCATTTATATGAATTATACAGACCAGGGAAATCAATAGAATCAGAAATTGGATTAGTATGTTTTCAGGGACCTGGGAAGAGGAAATGGGGAAGTATAACTGCTTTCAGGGAAGATAGTGAATCTGTTTTAGAACTGGATGGAGATGGTGTTTGCACAGCATTACAAATATACCACTGGGGAGCTGGAGCAATAGCACAGTGGAGAGGGCATTTGCCTTGCATGCTGCTGACCCGGGTTTAATTCCCAGCATCCCATATGGTCCCCGAGCACTGCTAAGAGTGATTCTGAGTGCAGAGCCAGGAGTAATTTCTGAGCAATGCCGGATACACACACACACACACACACACACACACACACACACACACACACACATATATATCTGGCATTGCTCAGATATACATATATATCTTGTTTTATATACATATAGTTATATATGTATATTGTTATATATGTATATTGTTTTATATATGTATATTGTATAACAATATAATATATGTATATTGTTTTTGTATGTATGAGAGACTCACATACACGGGGCAGAGCTGCTACCGGCTCTCCCTGTGCCCAGCTGATCACTCCATGTGGGCCTCCATTTTCCACATCCGGACTTCTCTCTTGTCAGACCTCCACCCAGCAGACCAGCCTATCAGCGCCCAGCTCATCGAGTTCCACCCTGCAGCAGTCTTTCTTAAATCCGGCCTCAGGTATGCCGGTCCAGAGACTCGCAGACATGGGGCAGAGCTGCTACTGGCTCTCCCTGTGACCAGCCGCTCACAAGGCGCCCCGGGAGGAATGGTGGGTTCTAGCCCCTGGCCCACCATCCCAGCAGAGTCTCGCAACAAGCCAGACGACCCCCCCACTCCCATGAGGGCCTCCATTTTCCACATCCGGACTTCTCTCTCGTCAGACCTCCACCCAGCAGACCAGCCTATCAGCGCCCGGCTAGCGCGGCCGCTTGTGGCCACGCCGGTTCATCAATAAATGCCGGACTTAGAGATGCCTACAAGAGTATGCTACCTGCACGGCAGAGCCTGGCAAGCTACCCGTGTTGTATTTGATATATATGCCAAATACCAGTAACAATTATAGACCTCATTCCGGAATGGATTGAGGCTCTTTATGTTCCTGGAGCAAGCAGATGCCTTGGGCTCTACTAGCATGAGACAGGACATATGGAGATGTTACTGGGGCCCGCTCGAGCAAATCGATGATGAACGGGAAGACAGTGATACAGTGACTGTTTTTGTATGTATGAGAGACTCACATACACGGGGCAGAGCTGCTACCGACTCTCCCTGTTCCCAGCTGATCACGAGGTGCCCGGGAGGAAAGGCGGGTTCTAACCCTGGCCCGCCACCCCAACTGAGCCTCGCAAGAAGCCAGAGGAATCCCTACACCAGGAGGGCCGCCATTTTCCACATCCGGACTCCCCACTTGTCAGAGCTCCACCCAGTAGAAGAGCTGATCCACAAGCCCAGTTCATCAATAAATGCTCTAGATTAGAGGTGACTACAAGAGTATCCTACCCACAAGGCAGAGCCTGGCAAGCTACCAGTGTCATATTTGATATGCCAAATACCAGTAACAATTATAGACCTCATTCCCATGACCTGATGGAATGGTTTGAGGCTCTTTATGTTCCTGGAGCTAGCGGATGTCCTTCGGCTACACTAGCATGTGACAGGATGTATGGAGATGTTACTGGTGCCCACTCAAGCAAATTGATGATCAACGGGAAGACAAGTGATACAAGTGATATATATGTACACACACACACACACACACACACACACATATCCAGTGGTGCATATACAGCCACTGGATAGCGTGCTGTTAGATGGTTTTCATTTACCTTGTGTGAATTTTACTCCAACTAAAAAATAAACTGGCTAAACAAATATTTTAACTTTTTTAAAATAAAAACAACTTCCCAAAGGTATGTCAGGTCTCACTCATCCTTACATGACCTCCCCCCCCACGGTCTTCAGCACG